>OX451735.1:568832263-569432263 GCA_948472305.1 Vicia faba | reverse complement strand
TTCAAGAGTCAAGCTCACCATATCGAGTGGGTCATAGCCACTGACTCAAGTTATCGTGTTTCGATCTCTAGACGACATTGGCAAGAGGAAAATAAATCCCCTTGCCCTTTGTTAGACGTCTGATTTACCATAACCTGCATCACAAACCCTTGAGATCCTTGAAATGGTTAAGGAAATGTTAAGGCGTGATGTTATGATGTGTATGCTATGCGTTTAAGCAAAAGTGTGAGGTGATGTAAGCAAGTAAACCCGACAAGAAATCCAAGTTATTGGATAAGGAATGTAAACAAAACCTGCAAGGAACTCATGTTGTCAGATAATAAAAATGTGCAAGTAGTTCAAGTTGAAAGCACACAAGTCACACAAACAGCCTTAGGTTTAGGCTTGCATGGGTTTTAAGGTAGTACCCTCTTGAATTTAAGTTGGTTTTAAAACTATCCTAGAAAAAGTAACCGGGTTCTAGAGGATCTCAATATCACTGACCATCCTCCATCGGTCATGGTTTCAGCTCACCAAATCTTTTCTTGCAGCCGGAACTATCTCGAGAGTATGGTCTCAATGAGTGTAGCATCGAGTATCAACCAGTTCTCATCTCTACACTGAGGCCGACTATCACTACTTTCTAATGGCCAAGTTGGTCGATTAAAGGTTATAAGGTCAGTTGATGCTTAATCACACCACGCAGCGGCCCCGTATTCTCCTCGTTTCTCCACAAGGGATACAGGTACCAACCAATGTGCCACATCAATGTAGCTACTGCTTCAACCGAATCGGTCTACGCCATACAGTTCCATGACAATCTATTGCTACTTATCTAAAAGGTATCCCCAGATCCAGGTTAGGATCTATAGTAACCCCAAACATAACCCTCAAAAATAAAGCAAACAAAACAATCAAGAGAAGCAAGTATGATGACCTAGATCCTAAGGTATACCCCACTTATAATTCCCCAGCAGAGTCGTTAGTTCAGTGACACGGTGGCAGAACCGACTGTTAATACTGGTTTGCGTTTTGCATTTTTTATTCGCAAAATGTCGCGGTAAGTAAGAGTCTCCACCGACTTTTATTTCATCCAATCGGAAAGGAAAAACGTACAGAAAAAAATCCTTTTTCGAGATATTCTGAGTACGGGGGGTAGATTATAGAAAGGGAAGGTGTTAGCACCCTTTCTATCCATGGTTTTCCATGGGCTCTTAGGTACTTGCTCATTTTGAAAACTGCTTGTGTGTGCTTTGTTTTGAAAAAGTTTTGTTTTACTTCGTTTTAACCCTTATTTTTGTCCTCAAGAGTGTTACGAAGTTATTTTTGAAAACTTTTTTTGAAAAGTGTTGGTGTGAAAAAGTTTTTTTGTTTGAGCAAGTACTTAAGAGTTTTCTACCTACTCGAAAAAGACTGTTCGTTTTCCTTTAGATAACGTTATCCTATTATTAAGGAATAGGTAGCATCGTCGTTGAATGTTTGAGGGACTATCAAAAGGGACGTGATGGTCATTGAAGGCAACATGTAAGGATACCTTAGCATTTCGAAGGGACTGTCATCATATAGGCGTAGGCAACATCGAGGGACAAGATCATTTCTCGTAGGCAACTCGAGGGACAAGATCATTTCTCGTAGGCAACTCGAGGGACGTTAAGGGACTATGATCTTTATGATGACTTTTAGGTTGAGGGTCTTTTGCTAAGATATCCCTACGTTCGAGGGACATGACCATTGTTTTTCGAGGCAACCAAGTGAGGAGTACCCTATGAGTGAATATGTGCATATGATTTGTTTCAGTTATTTAATCTTTGCACATTAGGTGATCTACTGTTTTAATTTTTAATTAGTCTTTTCATACAATCCTATTAACATACATCTAACTGATCTAAGCATTTTATAGTTTGCGAAAATTAAAATGCAGAAAGTTTAAAGTCCTAGCTATTACAAGGCTTTTGCAGATACATAATTATCTTGGACTAAAAATAAATATGCGGAATTTAAAATCCTAATTACTATTACAAACTCGGAGCAGTTACAATAATAATTAAAAAAATACGAGAAAAGATAAATCTACGCTATTACATTGATAATGCGACATGTACAATTTTTCTAGAAATTAAAATGTAAAAGAATAAATAAAAAGAAATTAAGGAAAAATTAAAACATAAAATTCTAAGTTAATGTTTTTGGTGATTTTTTTATGAAAAAAGTGATTTATGATAATTAATTAAATAAACCTAAAAAAACCTAATTAATTTTAATTAATAAAAAATGTTAATTTTAAAAAAATGTTAATTAAAATACCTAAATCTAACTAATTATAATAAAAAATTTAATTAACTTAATTTATTAATAAATGAAAAAAAGCATAAAATTCAGTTACTAACTAAAACAAAAACCTAATCCTAATTTGTTTGAATAAAAAAAAAGGTTAGTTTTAAAAAAAAGGGTTAATTAAAAAATCCTAAAACCTAATTAATTTTAATTAATAAAAAAAAGGTTTTAAAAAATTTTATGTCTAATGATTAATAAAAAAGATTAAGTTTGCCAAAAAAATAGATAGGGGAAGAAACATCAATGAAAAATAAGGTTAGAAAATAAAAATAATGCAAATGTCATGGGTGGTTGTTGAACCAAAAATTAATTTAAAACCTAAAATTAAATTAAAAAAACCTAAAATTAATTATTCAAGTTTATTATAAAAAATCAAAGGTTTGTGAAAAATGTTAAGTTTTTTGAAAAAAAATTTAAACAGAAAGAATAAAAATAGGTAAAAAGATAAATAGAAAGGAAGAAAATCAGAACCAATAGGGGTGGTTGTTGAACCCACGCCCTTAACCTCCTCAGGATGTTTGCTGTGATACGGTGGGAGAACTGACTTGAGGTTTTACGTTTTGTCGCAAATGTCGTGGTTAGCAAGAGTCGTCACCGACTTTTCTTTTATCCAAAAGGAAAGGTAAAAAAACACAGGAAAGACCTTTGAGATATTTTCTTGAGTTCGGGGGGTAGATTATGAAAAGGGAAGGTGCTGGCACCCTTTTCATCCATGGTTTTCCATGGGCTCTTAGTTACTTGCTAAGATCACTTGCTTTGCTTTGTTTGAAATGGTGTTTGATGTGATTTTGAAAGTATTTTTAAAAAGAGGTCATTCGTGTAGGCAATCTTTGTAATGATTCTCGTTCGTAAGAATGTATACAAAGATATTTGTCTTTTGAAAAAAAATTTCAATGTTTTTGTAAGATATTTTGAAATGTTTTGAAATGTTTTGAAATGTTTGTGTGTTTGTTTGTGAAAATAGCAAGGATTGTTTTGAAATGGAGCAAGTAACTTAGAAGCTATCTACCTACTCAAATGTCTTTCTTGTGCATTTTTATTCCTTTGACATTGTTGACTTACCATTGATTTGGTAAGCAACCATATCTTTGGATGTAAACGGGACGGGCGTGGGTCATCGTATGACCATGATAGCAATGTTGTCAAGTATCTTAGCATGTTTGGAGGGACCAAGATCATTTGGTTTAAGCAACCTTTGTATAGCGTCATCGAGGGACTATGATCTTATTTTTGTTTTGTTTTGCCAAGATACTTCACCTGCGTAACATGGCCATTTTATTTTAGGAAACCAAGTGGGAGAAACACTAAGGGTGCTTGTGTGCAAAGTGTGTCATTTTTCATGCTTTTGATTTGTCTTGTATATAGGGTTTTCTATTTGTTTGGTTTTTGTTCTTGTCATGCAAACCCTAATTTACTAAACATGGTATATGAAAGCAATAAATTGCGTAAAATAAACTAAGCTATTACAACAATTATTATGGGAGGGGGGATACAAGTTTTGAATGGGGATTTTGCACAAATATAAACCTAAATATATTATTACCATCCAATCGAATATTGTGCGAATTAAATAAATAAGACAAATATTTAAAATGTAATGCAATGTATTTATGTAAAAAATGTTTTTGTGTTTGTTTTTTGTATGAGAAAATAATTTAATTTAAACACTAAAAATTAAGGAAAAAATAGTATTATTTTTGGAGAGGTGAAACCCTAATCTTTTAATTAAAAGAAAATAATGTTTCCTATTATTATTTTGGACATTTTTGTATAAGAAAATAATAAATAATATTATATTTGAATATTAAAAATTAAATATGTATAAAAATAAGTATTTATGAGTATAAATAGTATAATAAAAATATTAAGTATTTTTAAATATATTTACAAGTTATTTAAGGAAAATAAACTATATTTATCAAAATAAAATATTTTTTCATGTGAGAAAATAATAAAAAAATAAAATAAAAGTGTAAAAATAAATAAGTCATTTTTAGGATTTTTTATCATTTAAGTAAAATAAATGAAAATAATAAATATAAAAATATGAAAGAAAATGCAAAAATATAAGAAACTAGTCAAGGTGGTGCAATTATCAAGTCATGAGGTGCAAATATCATAAACAAAAAGGCCCAAAGCGCCAAAAAGCCCAAGCGCGCTTCATCCCTGTCCTCTGGCCAGCTTATGCGCGCGTTTTTGTTCAAACCTGTAACTTGTTAATGCTTGCACAAAAACAAAAACCCATAACATGAAACATGTGGCATTTGAGCTCACGATTCCAACAATATAAATTATGTAACCTAACTCTAAAAGATCAGAGAGAATTTTGGCAGCCCTAATTTGTGACCTAACTTTTTCAGCATTTTCAATCTTCAAATTCTCTCAGCACAGTTAATATAAATTAAAAGTATGCATATGTACAGCTTCACTATGATATGGACTACATTTTTTCTTCACAAATCGTGGCTTGAGGATGCCTATTCAGAGAGGTAGAGTTTAAGAAATATACCTCCTTTAGCTGGATTCGAGTAGAGCAATGTAGGGACTTTAATGAAGGCTTGAGGATTGTTTAAGCTTCCTTGTACTTCCCTCAAACTATTGCAATGCTTAGCTTGCTCTGAGGATGGCTGAAACTCTCTAGACAAGTCAAGCTGCAAGCTTCCAAAGTGAAAATGGTGGATGCTAAAACAGGGCTTACAGAACCAGGGTGATGGCTTGGATTGCTTTGGTATGATGTGTATGAGATGTTTCAAGTGTTGAAACACAAAACGCACGAGCCAAAAATGAGTTGGCTTTGGTTTTGCAGCAACTGTGTGTTTTGGCAGAATTTTGTGTTTTTAAGTTTGAGTGAGTTATGGATGCCAGCAAATCGTGTTATGCCTTGTACAAGAATTGCAAATATGTAGAGAAGGGATACAAAGTCAGCCCTTACTAGCTGTGCAAGCTCTAGCACCTTTTGCAAATTTTCTTGCATTTTAAGTAAAGTGGCAAGACTAATGCTACATGCTTGTACTTGCTGGCTTGTGAGTTGATAGGAGTGGATACACATTGCTTGAGACTTGTAGAAATTTCTTGCACCAAAGGGACAGGTCCAAGGCTCAAGATTAACAAAGTTGCAAAAGTTGCTCTTTATGAAAATGGCATTGTAATCTTTTGGCCAAAAATGGAAATACACTTTGTACAAAGCTTCAAAAGCAAAAATAAAGCCTTTTTCAACTGAGTTAGCATTTAATTATGGAGTGTAAAGTGAGCTTAGGACCTGTAAAGCAAGATTCAAACAACATGGATTGGATTTGCAACTTGATGCTATGTGAAAATGGCTTGAACAAAAGTGAGAAAATACCAACTTCCCTTCTTCGATTCTCCCTACTCAAAAATGATCTCTGAGAGTTCTTGGACATTTTGGAAAGCTTGCAATATTCTCTATAATCCATATTTGAAATGCATTTTGAGATACCTCTTGGAACTAGGTGAAAAATTTCCATGAAGTTGGGTCAAAAAACTGCCTAAATTAGGGCAAAATTTCACTAAGTTAAGAAGTTCATGGACCTATATTCACAAATTCATAACTTGAGATCCAAGCATCTTTTGGGAAACTTTTTTGAAGAAAAGTTGTAGATTTCATGGAAGACTACAACTTTCATGTTGGGAACTTTTCTTGAATCAAAATGCATCATGGTGAAAAAGTGGTGAAAGTTGAGAAAAAATAAGAAAATTTCATACTTAGAAAAATTCTAAGTTATGAAAATTTTCAAATTCAAAACCATAATTTTCAAACTTGAGTTTCTTGGTGAGCAAGTTTCATATTTTGACATATCTTGAGAAATTATGACTCTTGGCACTTGATTTTGACCAAAAAGTCAAAGTTTGACTTTTCAGTGTACAGTTGACTTTTGATCAATTGACTGCAAAATTCATCTGTCAATCCAATGAACTTGTGATCTTTTGAACCATGTAATTAGGTCAAGATGATGCCATTGAATCCTTGAAATCATGTTTGAACTCAATTGGTTATTGGCTAGGTTAAAAATCAGAAATTGCCCTTTCTCAGTCAAAACCCTAATTTTGACCATTTGCCCTTTTGATGATTTGATCAAATTTCTTGAGGAGTTGTGATCCAAACTTGATCAAATGATACATATGAGTCTAAAATGTTGATGTGGATAAAAAATTATGAAGTTTGACTGTAAATTGGCCATAGTTGACTTTTTTCCCCAATACAGTTGATTTTTAGGTCAATTGTCCAATTGACTGATCAAAAATATGGTTCAACGCTTGAAACTTATCATGAGCAATCTTAGGGGTCCAAGATGGTGTATGAAAGTCACATGAAGCATTGATGGTCCAAAATCCTTGTGCAAACTCAAACCCTAATTTTAGGTTATCAGTGCAAGATGAGGTGCCTTGAGCTGACCAAACCCTAATCTTGTCTTGAGTCCAAGAAGTCTTGTGAGGAAAATCTTGATAAATGAGAGGGAAAATTTTAGGGTACAACAGCTTCCCCTGTTCAATCTTCTTGAACCTGAAGAGTTAGATTGGCGAGTTTTGTCGTTCGTGACTCGGAGGTAAAAGAGGAATGGACACTAGAGTGCCCATAAATTTGCACTCGACAAAATGTTGTTGAGGGAATGGGCTTAAAGATGCCATTTAGAGAGGTGATAGAATCTTGTTGGAGATGGGATTCTAGATGCCATCCAAGAGTGTTTGTTGAATTGTAAGTTGTAAGTCGAAAGAATAAGTATCAGAATGGTGTCCGTATCTGGAATGTATCTGAACTGTATCTGGAGACTAAATCTGTATGAGCAACAAAATAACATCCGTGTCTAGAGCGTATCTGAACTTGAATCATGAATAAGTGACAGAATGACTTCCGTGTCTGGAGTGTATCTGGACTGTATCTGAAAGATGAATCTGAATAAGCGACATAATGGCTACCGTGTTTGGAGCGTATCTGGACTGTATCTTGAAATTGGGGTCTGAATGAGTATCAGAATGGCATCCTTGTCTGGAGCGCATTCGTACTGTATCTGAAATTGAGATCTGAATGAGTAACAAAATGACTTTCGTGTCTAGAGTGTATATGTACTGTATCTGAAGTTGAATATGAATAAGTGACAGAATGGCTTCCATGTCTAGAGCGTATCTGAACTTGAATCTGAACGAGTAACATAATGAATTCTGTGTCTGGAGTGTATCTGTACTGTATCTGGAATCTTTGAACATTGCTAATGATAGCTGTTAATCTTATCCTGAAAAGGGTAAAATGTTAGCTGAAACACAAAGTTATGTTGCATGAAATGTATGATGCAATATATGTACTTTATCAATGCTTATGATATATGGATGTAATGTATGCGCATGTAAGCTAATTTGTTGTACTGGTAAGGAAAATAAATCCTTGATTGCTGAGGATAAGAAATCCTTGGCGACTTCTCTGGGGATATAGGGATCCTTCATGTCTTGAAGTTGGAGTATTGACAAAAGTTCCATTGTGAGAGTAATGCCAAATACTGCTTGAGTAATCTGCTTGGGGAATCCAGAGAACTTTGATGACTTCTGCTGGGAATTAAGAATGAGAATCTTCATTCTATTGGGGAGCAATGAAAACTCTATGGGGAAAAAGCTTATTCTTGTTCGGAAAAATTTCAGGAGTTTCGGTCGTCTGCCACTCTACTGGGGAGTTATTAGAAGTTGTTGTCTGGTTGGTTTTCAGGCTTCAAGATAACTTGCTGGGGAATTTGGAGAAATTGGATGGTTTCCACTGTGGATCAATAGTTTGAAGTTTTGGCTCCGCTGGGGATCTTAATGACATACTGTAGGGATTGCTCATGGAATAGCCTAAAGACGTTTTCCTATTCCTTCAATTTGTCAGTAATCGTTCTTTTCCATTTCGTTTATTTGTAAACAGTAATTATGTTCAAATGCATATGTTCATTAATGAATCATTGGACGTTTTTGCAAATAAAACACAAGTGTAAAAAGAAAAGGATAAATGGTTTTCTGTACTTTGAAAGAGACATCTTTGTATTTACTTTGAATAAGTATTTTGTACAAAGGAGGCAAACATCCTAGTAAGAGGATGGTGTCATAAAAATCAGAAAAATTTAATACAAAGAAAGATAGCTATGTGTAAAAAATCCCATGGGGTTCCCATTCTGCTATAGCCTTCGTATCTCCAAATATCTTGTCCATTTGTTGCTTCGTCCGAAGATGATTGAATTGATCAGAAGCTTTGAGTTTGTCTGTGAAGAGATTGTCCTTAAAGTGATCCGACGAGACATAATCATACGCTTTAATTCCCTAACTTTTGCCTGAACTGCCCTTTCGGGTTTTCGATTCACCGGGAAACCCTTTTTTGCCCAAGTCGCCCTTTCGGGTTTTCAACTTGCCGAGTGTACAGATTTTTTTTCATTTATCCCTAATTTTTGCCTGAACCTTTTGGTTCGCCGGGATGCCCTTGTTTTGCCTAGGTGTGTCAACCTAGCGGGTCTCTTATGCGTAGTATCTTTTGACTATGTCTGCATTCGCAGGGTGTGGCAGGTCGTCACTGTCCATGGTGGTTAAGATCATTGCCCCACCAGAAAAGATGTTCTTGATTACAAATGGTCCTTCATAGGTAGGAGTCCATTTGCCGCTGGGATCACTTTGTGGCAAGATGATACGCTTGATCACTAGATCTCCAACTTGATACACTTGGCGTCTGACTTTCTTGTTGAAAGCCTTGATCATCCGCTTTTGATACGTCTGACCATGGCAAACAGCAGCAAGTCTCTTTTCATTAATTAAGTTCAACTGATCAAGTCGGGTTTGAATCCAATCGTCTTCACTCAAACCTGCATCCTTCATGTTATTAAGGAGGGGATCTGAACCTCAATAGGTAAAACAGCCTCCATGCCATAAACCAAAGAATAGGGTGTTGCCCCAGTTGATGTGCGAGCCATGGTACGGTACCCATGGAGAGCAAACGGTAGCATCTCATGCCAGTCTTTGTAGGTGACTGTCATTTTCTGTATGATATTTTTAATGTTTTTATTAGCAGCTTCGACTGCACCATTCATCTTTGGCCTATAGGGGCATGAATTATGATGTTGAATTTTGAACTTCTCACACAAGGCGGTGATCATAGTATTTTTAAGGTTTGTACCGTTATCAGTGATGATCCTTTCTGGGATACCATACTGGCAAATGAGATTCTGCTTGATGAAGCGGGCAACAACATTCTTAGTAACGGATGCGAAGGAAGCTGCTTCAACCCACTTTGTGAAATAATTAATGGCCACTAGAATGAAGCGGTGTCCATTGGAGGCTGTAGGCTTGATCTCCTCATCGATTCCCCACATAGCAAAGGGCCAAGGAGCTGTTAAGACATTTAGAGGAACTGGAGGTATGTGCACCTTGTCTTCATAGATTTGACACTTATGACAGGTCCGTGAGTGTTGATAGCAGTCCGCTTCCATGGTAGACCAATAATAGCCTTCCCGTAGAATTTTCTTCGCCATCGTATGCCCGCTAGAGTGAGTGCCAAAGGTACCCTCATGCAACTCAGACATAATCTTTTCAGCTTCAATCTTTTCCACACAACGGAGCAAAATAGAATCATGATTGTGTTTGTACAGGATGTCATTACTCAGGAAGAACTTAGCTGAGAATCTCCTTAAGAACTTTTTGTCATTGACTGAAGCTCCTTCTGGATATTCTTGAGCCTCAAGATACCTTTTGACTTCATGAAACCAAGGCTGGTCCACTACTTCTTCAGTATTAATCTCGTGACAGTGTGTTGGTTCGTCCATTCGTTCAATGGTGATCTGGGGAGCCTCGTTATCCCAATTAAGTGTAAACATGGATGACATTATAGCTAGAGCATCTTCTAGCTGATTTTCTTCTCGCGGGAAGTGCTCGAAGGTAATCTGCTCGAAATGTGGTAGCAATGTCAAAACATGTTCTTTGTAAGGGATAAGGTTTGGGTGCTTAGTGTCCCAATCTCCTTTGATATGACTGATGACTAAAGCTGAATCCCCAAACACAACTAAAGATTTGATTCCCAAGTCTATGGAAGCCTTGAGACCATGTTGTTCGTACAGTTGAAGCAAAGTCTGGCGGTAAAAGGAGTATGGCATCCTTCCGGAGATATGAGCACAGCACTGATACCATTACCAAGTGCATTGTGTGATACGGTGGGAGAACTGACTATGAGTTTTGCGTTTGTATTCGCACTTGTTCGGTTGAGCAAGAGTCGCCACCGACTTTTTATTTTATCCTAAAGGAAAGGTTAAAAAAGCACAGCAAAAACCTTTTGAGATATTTCGTGGGTTCAGGGGGTAGATTATGAAAAGGGAAGGTATTAGCACCCTTTTCATCCATGGTTATCCATGGGCTCTTAGTTACTTGGTTTTTTAGATCACTTGCCTTGATTTTTGATTGCTTTGAAAATGGTGTGTGTGTGTGTGTGTGTGTGTGTGTTTTTGAAAATGTTTTGGAAGAAGATGCCTTGTCTTAGGCTACCCTTGTAACAATTCTTTACTCGAATGTTTTACAAAGGTGTGTATCTTTTCGAAAAGACGTTTCAAAATGTTTTGAGAGTTTGTTTTGAAAGTGTTGTGGAGTGTGGTTTTTGAAAAGAAGGCAAGTGTTTTTGCAAGTTGATCTCAAGTAACTAAGAGTTTTGTCTACCCTATTGTACTCAAAGGTTTTCTCTATGTTTTCAACCCTTTTTAACAATTTTGTTTCACCATTGAAATTGATGGACAATCTTGCGTTTAGGATGTTTAACGGGACGGGCGCGGGTCATCGTATGGACCATGAATGCAATGGTGCCAAGTGTCTTTGGCGATTTGCTTTGAAGGGACTATGATCATTTCATTTAGGCAACATTCGAAAGCGTCATCGAGGGACTTATGATCATTTGAATTTGTTTTGCCAAAGAAACTCGACGTGCAAGCATGGCCCATTTTGGAAGGCAACATGTGGGATTACCCTAGAGGGTGCAAGTGTGATTGTGTATTGATTTCATGTATTTGTCTTGTATTAGGTTATCTAGCATTTGACTTTATGTACATGCAAACCCTAGGTCTAACCATGGTATAATTGAAAGCGGTAAATTGCAAGAATTTAAAGTCTACGCTATTACAAAATAAGTATCCGGGAGTGGGGGTACAAATTTACGAATGGG
This sequence comes from Vicia faba, assembly GCA_948472305.1. NCBI lineage: Eukaryota > Viridiplantae > Streptophyta > Magnoliopsida > Fabales > Fabaceae > Vicia > Vicia faba. The sequence continues at coordinate 569,420,781 of OX451735.1, read as the reverse complement.
GATGAGACTTTAGGAATGTAATGTCCAATAAGTTACAACCAAATCGAATTTGCGATCAAATGTAAATGTAACGAATATACAAAATAAGCAAATGTATAAGGTATCAAATACAAGTATATTGTGTAAGTGTACGTGCATATGTGTATGTAATTATTTACAGGTTAGGAAAATGTGAATTCGAATGTGTATTAAGCATTGTTTTGACCTAAAGAAAAATTAAATGTTTATTTAATTTAATCAATAATCTTGTATTTCCTTTAAGATGTAAAAAAAAAGAATGTTTTAATTAAATGTTCTAAATTCTAATTAAATTATGTATAAAAATGTATCTTTATTTATTATGTACAAAAGTTTAAAGAAAATGTGAGTTTAATTGTAAAGAAAAAAAATTAGTTTCTATATAAAATTTAATTATTATATATATGTGAAAAAGTATTATTAATGTAAAAAATATTATGTTAATTTATTTAACAAGAGAAAAAAAAGTTCTATATGCTAAAAAAGGGTTTTGATATTTGAATGGGCCAAAAGGGCATTAGGTCCATATTAAGCAAGCAGAATGAATAGAAAAAAGGGGGTGTTTTGGGCTTAAACGCTCAGAATGGGACGAGGCCCACGTTTGACTCAAAAATGTTTTAGGGTTTTGATTGTGTTTTCATTTTTTGGATGCTTAGGGTTAGGTGAGGCAGAAGCGCCGTTTGTGTTCTATCCTCTTCGTCTTCGTTCATCTTTCGCCATGGATATCTATTCTCCCCTTTGCCCAGCCATCAGCGCCTCTGCCTCCTTCGCCCTTCCTTCTTCCTTGGCTCAGTGAAGCGCAAAAAGGGTAATCCTCTTGCTTTGTTTAACACGTTTAGGGTTTGGTTCTTTTTACATGTTATGGATTACTGCCTTTTTTGATTAAGCACTTTTGATTTTGTTTGTTTTAACGATGGTTGAAAAGGGAAAGAGAAGAGAGTTTTACTACCTTTCGTTTGAGGAAGGAGGCGAGCGCGGAGGTTCTCGGAGGTTTAGTGGCGAAGGGGTTGCGCGATGAGACTGGCTTTTGGTGACCCTGGTATTTCTGTACTCCTCTCTAGGCTTTATGATGTTGACAAAATACCTGAAAGCCCTTTTTTTCTTCTTTCTCTTGTCGCCTTGAATGTTTCTGTTTGGTTGCCTTTTGTATGATGCCTTTTGATTTGTCTTTGAACGTTTGTTGCCTGTGATGAAAGTTTATGAGGCCTGATGCTTGACCATTCCTTTGAACATGCTATGGTTGAAACATTGTTTTAACTAGCTGGACTTCTTCTTCTCGTGTTGCCTGCCTTTGTTGCTTTTTTTGATTTGCCTGTTGAAATGTGATGCTTTTTTTTTATGCCCAGTGATGAACTTTCTGAGGGCTTTTGTTGCCTTGAATATTTGCCCTTTTTTCGCGTGAGGCTTGAAGCTGGACAGGTTTTAGTCTTGACAGAGTTTTGAATGGCTTATGGCTTTTTGTTTGGATGTATTTGGATTAGGCTTGATTTTGAGCTTTAGCAGGTTTGGTGCTTCAGGTTTGATGCATCAGGTTTGATGACCTTCAGGCAGGTTTTAGGCTTTGGGTGATTTCATCTGGTTTATGCTTCTTGGTTTAGGCAGGTTTGATGCTGAGGCAGGTTTGATGCTGAGGCAGGTTTGATGTCTTTGGCATATGTTAGTTATGTTTTTTTGTGTTTGAAGGTTTCAAGCTTGAGGTTTTTGAACTGGTTTCTGAGATGGGTTTTTAGAGTTTTCAAACTTGTGTTGGCTTATGAGGTCTCAGGCAGGTATGTTGTTTGATGGTTTATGCTGTACACCGGTTAAGGTTTTTTGCTTTAGGTTATGTTATGGCCTGGGGTTTTTAGCTTCTGGCTTAGCAGGTTCTCCCTTTGATTTAGTAGGCTTGGCCTTTGCTCAGCAGGCTTGGCCTTTGTTCAGTAGGCTTGGCCTGGTTTTTATGTTTATGCAGGGGATAAAGGCTTCAGCAGGTTTTAACTGTGGCTTGACAGGGACCCTAAGTTTATATCTTTGTCATGGTTGTCTTGCTGCCTCTCTCTCACTGTACTGTGTTCAGTTTTTGTATATTTTTCTATCTTCCTGCCTAAAGCCTAAGACCTGCTTTCTTTTTCTCTTATTCTTCTCTCTCCAGTACAGCTTTGCATTAAGATATTATTTATGCTTTGTACTTCTTTTCCTGAAAGGGCCACTTCTTTGGGAAATGATGAAAAGAAAATGTGTTGCTTGCATATCATGCTTTCTCTGCATTTTTTATCTCTTCTTTTGACAGCTTTTGTACTTTTGGATCTTTTGATATCTTCCCAAATCTTCTTTTCTTTGACAGCTTGGGTAGCTATTTGGATAGTAACTTGTACTTTGACAGTTTTTGGATGGTTTGAAAGTTGTGATTCAGTTTGGACTTTCAGTTTGGACTTGAACTATGCAGTTTGACAATTTTTGAATTGTGCAATTTTGACTTTTGGTGCATTCATTTTTAGCAAATAAACATTCGTCCCTCTTTGTGAACCGGGAGAAATCCCGTGATTTGTAGAGAGGGTTAACTGATCCCAATCAGTGGCCCTTAATGATGAATTGTCTTTTATTTGTCTCTTTATTTATTTATCTGCTATTTGACTTTTCCTCCTTTCTTTTTGCAGATGAATATTTGGATGGAGAGGGGTATTAAATGAAGAATGAAGAATTGGAGACTTGGAAAAAATAGGATAGTTTCACTTTTTTTTATTTAAATTTAAATTAATGTAAAATCATTATTGTAAATAAATTGTACAATAATTGTACGAATAATTTAAAAATAAATAAAAGTTTTTATTATCCAATTAATTCTATTTCCTCTTTTTTCAATTATTTACTTATTATTTATAGTTCTTTAAATTAAAATAACTGAAAATTAAATTCCAGATATTTAATCTTTAGAATAATAAATAATCAACTAAACATTGATTCCACGTTGATCAAAATAATGAACTTGGCGCTTCCATCATCCAAAGCAAAGCACAGTCAAACGCAATAACTGATCAGACGCATTCCCTTCTTACTGATTTCTTACCAAACACTGTAAATCTAAACTGAATGTATCTATTGACTGGTTCAAACAAACAAATGTGAATTCAAACCAAATGCCTTCTTTTACTGATTAAATCAAACAACGTGTATTCAACCCAAATCTCGGAATAACTTGCAAAGTGCTGTAGAATTTAATCTTTCTGAAGAACCGCGCACGAAAACCCTAATTCCTGATTAAATGCCAAAGAACGTTCGCATGATCAAAGTTGAACCAAAGTCAACCAAAACCCTAAGCCAACTGTGTGAAACATTCCAGAGCCCTGAAAATCAATGAAACCATAATTGTGTCCTGACTGACGAGAAAAGTCTGTTTGACCGATTCTTGAGCCAGTTTGAAAAATCAGGAAACGTCTGAAGCTGCGATTTCTTGTGGAAAAATGCGAGGGCAAATTTTGGGGTACAACAGTTGCCCCTGTTCAATCTTCTTGAACCTGAAGAGTTAGATTGGCAAGTTGCCTTTCGCGACTTGAAGGTAAAAGAAGATTGGACACTAAAGTACCCAGAAAATTTGCACTCGGCGATGTGATGGTAGAGGTGAATGGGCTTGGAGATGCCATTTGGTGATGGGCTTAAAGATGCCATCTGATGCGATAGAATCTTGTCGGGGGATGGGCTTAGAGATGCCATCTGGGAATGGGCTTAAAGATGCCATTTGGAAACTGCTGGTAGGAGGATGGGCTTATAGATGCCATCTGGAAATGGGCTTAAAGATGCCATTTGGAAATGTTGAAATGTATGTCTATGGTGAGTGGACGAGTATCAGAAAGGCATCCATGTTTTGGAACATCTCTGAATTGGGGGTCCGAGTAAGCAATAGATTGAAATCCATGTTTGGAGAATCCGTAAACTATTTTGAAGTTGAGATTGAATAAGCAATAGAGCCACATCCGTTGTTGGGAAGCGTCCGTAAACTGTTTTCAAAAGTTGGCATCTGAACAAGTTGGTAGATTAACATCCGTTGTTGGGAAGAATCCGTAAACTGTTTTCAGAAGTCTTGAGAAGAATCTGAACAAGTGATAGGTTAGCATCCGTTACTGGAGAACCCGTGAACTGTTTTCAGAAGTCTTAAAGTTGAAGAGGAACCGGTGTAGAGTTTCCTGATGATGCGTCTGAATGGATCTGGAATAAGTATCAGAATGTCGTCGTGTCCGGGTCATATCTGAACTATTTCTGGATGAATCTCGGGAGATGATCTTTGTCTGTCGACTGATCTTACCTGAAAAAGTAAAGGGTTAGTTGTATGCAATGTTATGATGCATGATGCAATGTATGTGACATCAATGTTTATGACATGAATGTGATGAATGCGCATGTAAGCTGATGAGCTATCTTGCTGAGGATAAATGAATCCTGGATGGCTGAAGACAAAAGCATCTTGACTGCTGCCGGGAAGAATAATTCATGGTTATTGCTGGGGAAGAGAATTCCTGATGACCTCTACTGGGGAGTTCCAATCTAATTGACTCATGCTGGGGATGTAAGACTGAGAATCTTCAGTCTGGTGGGAAGTATTTCCGGCGACTTCACTGGGGAACTCAAGATTTGTCCTCCCAAAATTCTGTGGGGAGAAGGTTCATTAGTCTAGCTCCGCTGGGGATTGATAATTTGAAGTTTTAGCTTCGCTGGGGATAATGAAACTTGACTCTGAGGGGAGTTAGCCTCTGGAAGGTTCTCTGGCTGGGGATTGCGAGAGTCCTCTGATTGCTGCAGGTGAAGGCTTGGAATCTGAACAAGCGATAGATTGACATCCGTTACTGGAGAATCCGTAAACTGTTTTCAGAACGTTGAGAAGTGTCTGAACAAGCGATAGGTTAACATCCGTTACTGGAGAACCCGTGAACTGTTTTCAGAACGTCTTAAAGTTGAATAAGCAATAGAGCAGCATCCGTTGTTGGGAAGCGTCCGTAAACTGTTTTCAAAAATTGCATCTGAACAAGCTGATAGATTAACATCCGTTGTTGGGAAGAATCCATAAACTGTTTTCAGAAGTCTTGAGAAGAATCTGAACAAGTGATAGGTTAACATCCGTTACTTGGAGAACCCGTGAACTATTTTCAGAAATCTCGAGATTGAATAAGTAATAGAGCAGCATCCGTTGTTGGGAAGCGTCCGTAAACTGTTTTCAAAGGTTTGCATCTGAACAAGTAATAGATTAACATCCGTTGTTGGGAAGAATCCATAAACTGTTTTCAGAAGTCTTGAGAAGAATCTGAACAAGTGATAGGTTAACATCCGTTACTTGGAGAACCTGTGAACTGTTTTCAGAAATCTTGAGATTGAATAAGCAATAGAGCAGCATCCGTTGTTGGGAAGCGTTCGTAAACTGTTTTCAAAAATTGCATCTGAACAAGCTGATAGATTAACATCCGTTGTTGGGAAGAATCCATAACTGTTTTCAGAAGTCTTGAGAAGAATCTGAACAAGTGATAGGTTAACATCCGTTACTTGGAGAACCCGTGAACTGTTTTCAGAAATCTTGAGATTGAATAAGCAATAGAGCAGCATCCGTTGTTGGGAAGCGTCCGTAAACTGTTTTCAAAAATTGCATCTGAACAAGCTGATAGATTAACATCCGTTGTTGGGAAGAATCCATAACTGTTTTCAGAAGTCTTGAGAAGAATCTGAACAAGTGATAGGTTAACATCCGTTACTTGGAGAACCCGTGAACTGTTTTCAGAAGTATTGAATTTGGAGAAAGAACCGGTGTAGGGTTCCCTGATGATGAGCTCGTGTAAAGCTGCATCTGGATGAATCTAGAATAAGTGTCAGAATGTCGCCGTGTCCGGATCACATCTGAACTATTTCTGAAAGTCTGAATGAGTTATAGAATGTCGTCATCTCTGGGTCACATCTTGAACTACATCTTGTCTTTTGAGGTGATAAGGAAATTGTTGAACACTTTTGACATTCGAATGCCCCAAATGGTGATGAAGGAGTCTTGAATCAGATTACTCTACATATTGAGAGATTTCTTGAAATCTTGTCTGGACTGCCCCAGGTTAACTGAACTTTGAAAGATCTATTGAAACTTGACTGGACTGCCCCAGGTTAATTGGATTTTGAAAGATCTGTTGGACCTCGAATGGACTGCCCCAGGTTAATTGGATGGTGACATGTCATGCCCCCTGCTGATAGGAGATTTGTAATGGAAGTGTTATCCTCTTGAAGTGATTTTTACTTTACTGAGAGAGTTTTCGTTCCTCCGAACATTCGCTGTATGAATTTCTTCGCTGTCAAACAAAAAGCCAAATGCAGACAGTGATATTCAAGCAATGCAAAGTTTATGTTTGTCTCGAAGTTTTGAAAAGTGCGTTTTTAGCAGAAAACTTTTCATAAGACAAGTCAACACAAGATTTAGAGTAAAGCCCTACAGGAGTCATGATACCTATTGTAACAGTATGCTTTCGAACTAACCCATGCTTCAATTAGGACTTTTGAAGGGTTGTAGCGTGGCTTAGTTCACGGTTTAAGAAATAAAGGATATAGGCTCAAAGCATGTTTGTACCCACCCGCTCTTCGTGATGTTCTCCAACCTAAGCTCAGTTAATTGTGCGTCATACTCTGTTTTGAGTTTGGAACGACTTTTGGGCGATGGTTCACCAGTTGAATTTGGGGAGACAGTCATCATCTCCTTTTTTCTCTTTCAACATTTTTCATGTTGTTGAGGATTTTGTAATGACCTCACTATTTTGATTTTGATTTTTTATCCCTAACTTTTGCCTGACTATTACCGTTTTCCGGGATTACCGTCAGCGGGATGCCCCAGCTTTCTTAAGCCTCCTTTATAGGTTTTGGTTTAGTGGGCTTTTCTCTTTTGAGAGATTGACTGTCTATGTGATAGGGAACCACCCCTGTCTTTTGATTCCAACGGAATGCTTTCTTTTTCGACGTTGTTCGTTGTATTACGAACTGAGAGTTTGCGACTTCAATGCACACTTTCTTTTGAATTAAACTGAGAGACTACCCTGCCCCAGGTTTATATCAAAGGTTTTGATTGTTTAGAACAGAAAACTCCTACTTCTTTGGCTCGAAGGGGTTGACTAGGGATTAACTTCCTTATAACTCCTGTGTTTGGGAATTGAAAGAAATGCCTGTACATCATCAGCAAGGTCTGTTCAAAAGCATACTGTATAAGATCATGGTATTGTTTCGTCATCCTCCCTCTAAAGGCTTACAGCTTTTTATCAAGAGTCGAATATCATAAAGAAAAGCATGAGAATAGTGAAACGAATGGATGAATTCAAGACAAACATATGCAATGCATTAATGAAAACAGAGTTTAACATCAACAGATAATTGTTTGACAGCAAAAGAAATTACAACTTTGATAATTTGAAAAAGAAACAAAAGTCTTTCAGCTTGAGCTTCGTCACTTTAGGTGGAGCACTCCTTAACGGAAGATTTTCATCTCGCCGTCTGGCATGAATTCCAGCACTCCAATGTCGATCAGATCTTGAATCTTGTTCTTCAAGGCCCAACAGTCGTTGGTGTCGTGTCCCGGGCTGTAGGAGTGGTAAACACAAAACGCGTCGGGATGATAGTGAGGAGAGGAGGTATTGAGCTTCTGAGGAGGATCCTTTAAGGTAAGCAGGTTGACCTCCAACATGCGCTTCAGTATGAAGAATGATGGTATCTCAGTCTCCGTGAACTGTCTTCCCGACGTTTCTTGCTTATGCCGATTACCCCTTTGACGCTGGCGAGGTTGTTGATGGGCTTGTGACCCTGAAGCAAGCAAAGGAGTTTTCCCCTTGTCTTCTTGAGTGGATGGAGGCTGAGCGGTGACTTGCTCTTCAACCTCAGATGTTTGCCCCAATTGGTTATTTGGAAGCAGTTGGTGGACAAGAACTCTGAGTTCCTCTTGTCTTTGAGATAGGTCTTGGATGAGAGTCATCTGGCCCACCAATTGTCCCATCACTTGGGTCCTCAATGTTGTCAGATCAAACTGCAACTCCGCAAGCTGGTCACTCCTGGAATTGTTTGAATTCTCCAAGCTCTTTGTGAGGAGAGCTTTCATCTCTTCTTGCCCCAAAGACAAGTTCAGGAACATCTCCTGCAGCTGAGCAGTCTGGTCTTGGATGTCTTTGACAGACCTTTCTAGAGCCATCTCTTACTGAAATAAACAGCAGGAGAGTAAGGAAACCTAAAAAAGGAGAGATTGTTAAAATGCAATGCATGATATGTGGATGCATGCTTTCAAGGATCTCTTGGGGTAAACACAAGAAAATGTTAGTGGTTGAACTTTGCTCTTGGATTGGAGATCTTCGCACTGGTGGATGCCTTTCCACGAGAATCAAGCTCACCATGTCGAGTGGGTCATAGCCACTGATTCAAGTTGTTGCACTTGAACGTTTTTTGGAGAACTTTGTATCGGTGGATGTCTTTCCATGAGAATCAAGCTCACCATGTCGAGTGGGTCATAGCCACTGATTCAAGTTGTTGTACTTGAACTTTGGTTGGCATTGGTTAGAGGAGAAACCTCTTGCCCCTTGATAGACGTCTGGTTCAACGTAATCCTGCATCAAAAGAACCCTCGAGATCCTTGAAATGGTTATTGAAAATGCTATGGTATGATGTCATGATGTTATGTACATGTATGCAAAAAGCAAGTGAGTGTATATACAAACAAACATATTCACACAAAGCAAACAAGTCCTTAGGTTTAGGCTTGCATGGGGTTGTAGGTAAGTACCCTCTTGAAGTTAGTTGGCTCATCCTGTCCTAAAATAGAAACCGGGTTCTAAGGAGCTCAATATCATTGGATTGTTTTCTGTGTTCATTGTTTCGGTTTAGCCACTTAACTGGCGACCAAAATATTCCAAGAAAACAACCCTCAAATGAGTGTAGTATCGAGTATCTACCAACTTCGGACTGCACCAAAGTCGGTCATCTCACTACCCCTAAAAAGGCTAAGATGGTCAATTAAGGTTCTAAGAGTTCGTTAGTGCTTCACGACATCACTCAGCGGCCCCGTACTCTCCTTGATTGAACTCAAGGGTTACCGGTACTCACAAATATGTCACACTAACATAGCTTACTGCTTCAACCATGTCGGTATACCTCGCACAGTTCCCTCGCAGTTTTTTGCTATTTACCTAAGAAGGTGCCCCAAATCCGGGTGGAGGATTTACAACAAACCCAAACAAGAACCCAAAAGATAAAGCAATCAAGTCAATCAAAGCAAGAAAGTAAAGGTGATCTAAACCCTAAGGTAACCCCACTTTTAAGTCTAGTCCCCAACAGATTCGCCAGTTCTGTGATACGGTGGGAGAACTGACTATGAGTTTTGCGTTTGTATTCGCACTTGTTCGGTTGAGCAAGAGTCGCCACCGACTTTTTATTTTATCCTAAAGGAAAGGTTAAAAAAGCACAGCAAAAACCTTTTGAGATATTTTGTGGGTTCGGGGGGTAGATTATGAAAAGGGAAGGTATTAGCACCCTTTTCATCCATGGTTATCCATGAGCTCTTAGTTACTTGGTTTTTTAGATCACTTGCCTTGATTTTTGATTGCTTTGAAAATGGTGTGTGTGTGTGTGTGTGTGTGTGTTTGAAAATGTTTTGGAAGAAGATGCCTTGTCTTAGGCTACCCTTGTAACAATTCTTTACTCGAATGTTTTACAAAGGTGTGTATCTTTTCGGAAAGACGTTTCAAAATGTTTTGAGAGTTTGTTTTGAAAGTGTTGTGGAGTCTGGTTTTTGAAAAGAAGGCAAGTGTTTTTGCAAGTTGATCTCAAGTAACTAAGAGTTTTGTCTACCCTATTGTACTCAAAGGTTTTCTCTATGTTTTCAACCCTTTTTAACAATTTTGTTTCACCATTGAAATTGATGGACAATCTTGCGTTTATGATGTTTAACGGGACGGGCGCGGGTCATCGTATGGACCATGAATGCAATGGTGCCAAGTGTCTTTGGCGATTTGCTTTGAAGGGACTATGATCATTTCATTTAGGCAACATTCGAAAGCGTCATCGAGGGACTTATGATCATTTGAATTTGTTTTGCCAAAGAAACTCGACGTGCAAGCATGGCCCATTTTGGAAGGCAACATGTGGGATTACCCTAGAGGGTGCAAGTGTGATTGTGTATTGATTTCATGTATTTGTCTTGTATTAGGTTATCTAGCGTTTGATTTTATGTACATGCAAACCCTAGGTCTAACCATGGTATAATTGAAAGCGGTAAATTGCAAGAATTTAAAGTCTACGCTATTACAAAATAAGTATCCGGGAGTGGGGGTACAAATTTACGAATGGGGATGAGACTTTAGGAATGTAATGTCCAATAAGTTACAACCAAATCGAATTTGCGATCAAATGTAAATGTAACGAATATACAAAATAAGCAAATGTATAAGGTATCAAATACAAGTATATTGTGTAAGTGTACGTGCATATGTGTATGTAATTATTTACAGGTTAGGAAAATGTGAATTCGAATGTGTATTAAGCATTGTTTTGACCTAAAGAAAAATTAAATGTTTATTTAATTTAATCAATAATCTTGTATTTCCTTTAAGATGTAAAAAAAAAAAGAATGTTTTAATTAAATGTTCTAAATTCTAATTAAATTATGTATAAAAATGTATCTTTATTTATTATGTACAAAAGTTTAAAGAAAATGTGAGTTTAATTGTAAAGAAAAAAAATTAGTTTCTATATAAAATTTAATTATTATATATATGTGAAAAAGTATTATTAATGTAAAAAATATTATGTTAATTTATTTAACAAGAGAAAAAAAAGTTCTATATGCTAAAAAAGGGTTTTGACATTTGAATGGGCCAAAAGGGCATTAGGCCCATATTAAGCAAGCAGAATGAATAGAAAAAAGGGGGTGTTTTGGGCTTAAACGCTCAGAATGGGACGAGGCCCACGTTTGACTCAAAAATGTTTTAGGGTTTTGATTGTGTTTTCATTTTTTGGATGCTTAGGGTTAGGTGAGGCAGAAGCGCCGTTTGTGTTCTATCCTCTTCGTCTTCGTTCATCTTTCGCCATGGATATCTATTCTCCCCTTTTCCCAGCCATCAGCGCCTCCGCCTCCTTCGTCCTTCCTTCTTCCTTGGCTCAGTGAAGCGCAAAAAGGGTAATCCTCTTGCTTTGTTTAACACGTTTAGGGTTTGGTTCTTTTTACATGTTATGGATTACTGCCTTTTTTGATTAAACACTTTTGATTTTGTTTGTTTTAACGATGGTTGAAAAGGGAAAGAGAAGAGAGTTTTACTACCTTTCGTTTGAGGAAGGAGGCGAGCGCGGAGGTGCTCGGAGGTTTAGTGACGAAGGGGTTGCGCGATGAGACTGGCTTTTGGTGACCCTGGTATTTCTGTACTCCTCTCTAGGCTTTATGATGTTGACAAAATACCTGAAAGCCCTTTTTTGCTTCTTTCTCTTGTCGCCTTGAATGTTTCTGTTTGGTTGCCTTTTGTATGATGCCTTTTGATTTGTCTTTTTTGTTGCCTGTGATGAAAATTTATGAGGCCTGATGCTTGACCATTCCTTTGAACATGCTATGGTTGAAACATTGTTTTGACTAGCTGGACTTCTTCTTCTCGTGTTGCCTGACTTTGTTGCTTTTTTTGATTTGCCTGTTGAAATGTGATGCTTTTTTTTTATGCCCAGTGATGAACTTTCTGAGGGCTTTTGTTGCCTTGAATATTTGCCCTTTTTTCGCGTGAGGCTTGAAGCTGGACAGGTTTTAGTCTTGACAGAGTTTTGAATGGCTTATGGCTTTTTGTTTGGATGTATTTGGATTAGGCTTGATTTTGAGCTTTAGCAGGTTTGGTGCTTCAGGTTTGATGCATCAGGTTTGATGACCTTCAGGCAGGTTTTAGTCTTTGGGTGATTTCATTTGGTTTATGCTTCTTGGTTTAGGCAGGTTTGATGCTGAGGCAGGTTTGATGTTGAGGCAGGTTTGATGTCTTTGGCATATGTTAGTTATGTTTTTTTGTGTTTGAAGGTTTCAAGCTTGAGGTTTTTGAACTGGTTTCTGAGATGGGTTTTTAGAGTTTTCAAACTTGTGTTGGCTTATGAGGTCTCAGGCAGGTATGTTGTTTGATGGTTTATGCTGTACACCGGTTAAGGTTTTTTGCTTTAGGTTATGTTATGGCCTGGGGTTTTTAGCTTCTGGCTTAGCAGGTTCTCCCTTTGATTTAGTAGGCTTGGCCTTTGCTCAACAGGCTTGGCCTTTGTTCAGTAGGCTTGGCCTGGTTTTTATGTTTATGCAGGGGATAAAGGCTTCAGCAGGTTCTAGCTGTGGCTTGACAGAGACCCTAAGTTTATATCTTTGTCATGGTTGTCTTGCTGCCTCTCTCTCACTGTACTGTGTTCAGTTTTTGTATATTTTTCTATTTTCCTGCCTAAAGCCTAAGACCTGCTTTCTTTTTCTCTTATTCTTCTCTCTCCAGTACAGCTTTGCATTAAGATATTATTTATGCTTTGTACTTCTTTTCCTGAAAGGGCCACTTCTTTGGGAAATGATGAAAAGAAAATGTGTTGCTTGCATATCATGTTTTCTCTGCATTTTTTATCTCTTCTTTTGAAAGCTTTTGTACTTTTGGATCTTTTGATATCTTCCCAAATCTTCTTTTCTTTGACAGCTTGGGTAGCCTTTTGGATAGTAACTTGTACTTTGACAGTTTTTGGATGGTTTGAAAGTTGTGATTCAGTTTGGACTTTCAGTTTGGACTTGAACTATGCAGTTTGATAATTTTTGAATTGTGCAATTTTGACTTTTAGTGCATTCATTTTTAGCAAATAAACATTCGTCCCTCTTTGTGAACCGGGAGAAATCCCGTGATTTGCAGAGAGGGTTAACTGATCCCAATCAGTGGCCCTTAATTATGAATTGTCTTTTATTTGTCTCTTTATTTATTTGTCTGCTATTTGACTTTTCCTCCTTTCTTTTTGCAGATAAATATTTGGATGGAGAGGGGTATTAAATGAAGAATGAAGAATTGGAGACTTAGAAAAAATAGGATAGTTTCACTTTTTTTATTTAAATTTAAATTAATGTAAAATCATTGTTGTAAATAAATTGTAAACAATAATTGTACGAATAATTTAAAAATAAATAAAAGTTTTTATTATCCAATTAATTCTATTTCCTCTTTTTTCAATTATTTACTTATTATTTATAGTTCTTTAAATTAAAATAACTGAAAATTAAATTCCAGATATTTAATCTTTAGAATAATAAATAATCACCTAAACATTGATTCCACGTTGATCAAAATAATGAACTTGGCGCTTCCATCATCCAAAGCAAAGCACAGTCAAACGCAATAACTGATCAGACGCATTCCCTTCTTACTGATTTCTTACCAAACACTGTAAATCCAAACTGAATGTATCCTTTGACTGGTTCAAACAAACAAATGTGAATTCAAACCAAATGCCTTCTTTTACTGATTAAATCAAACAACGCGTATTCAACCCAAATCTCGGAATAACTTGCAAAGTGCTGTAGAATTTAATCTTTCTGAAGAACCGCGCACGAAAATCCTAATTCCTGATTAAATGCCAAAGAACGCTCGCCTGATCAAAGTTGAACCAAAGTCAACCAAAACCCTAAGCCAACTGTGTGAAACATTCCAGAGCCCTGAAAATCAATGAAACCCTAATTGTGTCCTGACTGACGAGAAAAGTCTGTTTGACCGATTCTTGAGCTAGTTTGAAAAATCAGGAAACGTCTGAAGCTGCGATTTCTTGTGGAAAAATGCGAGGGCAAATTTTGGGGTACAACACATTGGATGCCCCATCAAAGTACAGGGTCCATCGGGATCCTTGTTCAGGTCCTTCATATGGTTTGATTCCTTCAAAGTTGTCTACTGTCATGATGTCTTTGTCAGGGAATTCAAACTTCATGGATTGATAATCTTCTACAGCTTGATGAGCAAGATGATCAGCTAGCACACTGCCCTTTATAGCTTTTTGGGTCGTGTACTGTATGTCATATTCTGTTAGGATCATCTGACATCTAGCTATCCTTCCAGACAAAGCAGGCTTCTCGAAGATGTACTTTATCGGATCCATCTTAGATATCAGCAAAGTGGTATGAGTCAACATATACTGTCTTAACCAGCGAGCAGCCCATTCCAGAGCGCATCAAGTTTTCTCGAGCAATGAATATCTGGTTTCACAGTCGGTAAACTTTTTGCTTAAGTAATAAATAGCGTGCTCTTTTCGGCCAGACTCGTCATGCTGCCCCAATACGCACCCCATTGAGTTCTCTAAAACGGTCAGATACATGATTAGCCGTCTTCCCTCGACTGGTGGCATCAAGACAGGAGGCTCTTGTAAATACTCCTTGATTTTGTCGAAAGCAATCTGACAGTCATCATTCCATCTAACTACCTGATCTTTCTTCAGCAGTTTGAAGATTGGTTCACAAGTAGGTGTTAGGTGAGAAATGAACCTGGAAATATAGTTCAGGCGTCCCAAGAATCCTCTGACTTCCTTCTCAGTGTGAGGAGCAGGCATTTCTTGTATCGCTTTGACCTTGGTAGGATCAACCTCGATGCCTTTGTTGCTGACAATGAAACCTAAGAGCTTACCGGACCGGACTCCGAATGTGCACTTGTTTGGGTTCAACCTTAGTTTGTACTCCTTCAACCTGACAAACAGCTTTTGCAAGTGATCAAGGTGTTCTTCTTCAGTTTGTGATCGGGCTATCATGTCATATACGTAGACCTCTATCTCATGATGTATCATATCATGAAACAAAGCTACCATGGCGCGTTGATAGGTTTCCCCGACATTCTTCAGTCTGAATGGCATCACTTTGTAGCAGAACGTGCCCCACTGTGTGACAAATGTAGTTTTCTCCATGTCCTCGGGTGCCATTTTGATCTGGTTATAGCCTGAGAATCTGTCCATGAAAGAAAATACTTTATGCTGAGTTGTATTGTCAACCAGGATGTCGATGTGCGGAAGTGGAAAATCATCTTTAGGGTTGGCCCTGTTTAAATTTCTATAGTCCACGCACATTCTTACTTTGCCGTCCTTTTTAGGCACGGAAACAATGTTAGCAACCCATTGTGGATAGGAAGTAACAGCCATAAATCCAGCATTGAACTGTTTCATAACTTCTACTTTGATCTTCTCTGACATGTCAGGTCTCATGCAACAGACTTTTTGTTTCACTGGTGGACAATCTTCTCTTGTGGGTAGATGGTGTACCACGATGTCTGTATCGAGTCCTGGCATGTCTTCGTATGACCAGGCAAAGATCTCAACATAATCATGCAATAGCTGAATTAGGAGCTCCTTGACACTCGGCTCTAGATTGGCACCCATTCTGATTTCCTTTTTATCTTCCTCAGTACCCAAGTTGATCGTATCCAACATCTCCTCATAAGGTTGAATAACTATTTCCTCTTGTTGTAATAATATGGCCAATTCCCCTGGCACCTCACAATCTTCCTCACCTTCGTATTCGGCTTGGTAGATCAGATCTTCAGAGTCACTGAAGGCTATAGCAGTATCCTTACCCATGGGATCCGAAATGGAAGGGTACCTGCATTTGTGAGTGTGGGTGTGCGTAAGGGTATAGCCATCTTTAAACAAGTAAAATGTAAAAGAAAGACAATGAGCACAACAGGTTTATATATGAAAAAGCGTCCATGATTCATTAAATGGCATATGAAAATGAAATAAAAACCCTTACAAATGGACCATTGTGCCTCGGGTAAGACACAAGGTTTTTATAGTGCGAATTGTTCGTGAATTATTACAAGTCCAACAGAAATGTAAAAGATAAATTACTGGGATATGAAAGTTATCGGAACAAAGTCTTTGGCTTCCCAGTTGCGAAGTCCTCCGCTGACAGTAGGAAATATCCAATCTTCCAGACTGCCATCTTCTTCACTATCCTCCAATGCATTAACCCCTTGGTTGGTAATCTTCACAGGTGGCCCTCCGGCACGGGCGCGGCGCACAGCCTTCTGAGCAGTCGAAGTAAACCCCAACCCAAACTTGTCTGATTTGTACGGGATGTCTAGAAGCTTCCCCCAGATGGTGCATCCGCCTTCTTCCACTACTGCCTTTGCATCCTTTAGAGATGACATCCTACGTGGAGGTCTTGTGATCTTAGGAACTAAGGATACCTCCTTGGTTACCGCCACTTCTTGGGAGACCTCTTCAAAATGTTGGAAAGGGGTTTCAATGAACTCGCCATCTAATTCCACATATCGGAAAGAATTCAGATGACTAATCATGTACTCCTCTTCCCCATGGATAGTTATGATCTTCCCTTGGACAGGGTACTTCAGCATCTGATGCAAAGTGGAGGTGACAGCACCGGCATTGTGAATCCAGGGGCGTCCCAACAGATAAGAGTAAGAAGGACGGATGTCCATCACATAGAATGTTTAATTGAAGGTCTGAGTTCCCACTTTTATTGGGATGTCCACCTCCCCATGGACCATCCTCTTAGAGCCGTCAAATGCTCTCACCACTATGTTGCTAGGTTTTAATGTCATCCCCTCACAATCCAATCTATCAAGGGCTTTCTTTGGTAAGACATTCAAGGATGAACCAGTGTCTACCAAGACATGGGCTAGGGTCGTTCCCATACACTCCACCGAGACATGCAGTGCCTCATTGTGTTTTCTCCCTTTGGGTGTGAAGTCAGCATCAGAGAAACCCAGGCCATTATCAGTTGTCAGACTGGCCACACACTCTTGGAATTGGTCAGCCGACGTATCTTGCGGCACGTGAGCTGTCTTCAGAAACTTTACCAAAGCTTTTGCATGTGCCTCAGAGCACAGCAACAATGCTAACATAGAGATTTTGGAGGGGGTCTGCCCTAGTTGTTCAACCACATCATAATCACTCTTTTTTATGATCCTCATGATTTCTTCCATCTCCTTCTTGGATGTTTCAGGAATAGCTAGCGATTGAGCCTTCGTCCGGACAGGCTCTTCTTGAACGTTTTTTCCTTTATTCTCAGCAGTGGAAGTAGGGATAGGAATTGTATTGTCTTTGTTGGTAGGTACGCTTACAGGTACAATCACTGGTGCAGAGGTAATCTTCGGAACGGCCACGGGTCCAAAGACTGCCTTTGGAGGGGCAATCTCTGGAGAGAAAATTATTCCACTACGGGTAATTTTGCTTGTTCCGGCAATGTTACTGATGTCGGAATTGTCATCTTCGGAGCTTTCTTCTTCGGCAGTCAAATCATCTTGTTTAATACCATGGTAGTAGATTTCTCCACCATAATTCCATGGTACCGTTTTATCTTATTTGTACGGGGTTGGCCCGGGCATTGTAATCTTGAGAGGAGTAGTCATTGGAGCATATGTAATCCTAACGGGTCTTTTAGGGACCCTGGAAGGATTGGCGTAGATGGTTATTATAGAAACTTCTTTAACTGGAACGGGTGAAATAGGAGTTTTCTCAAACAAAATTTCTTGGTTATCAATCAGTTATTGGATACCTTTTTTCAACAGAGGGAAGTTAAATGATGAGGATAGGAAAATATGGCAATCTTTGTCACAACCTGGGAACATACCATCCTTCAACAAATTCAACTTGATGATCGAGAGCGGAGTTATCGGTTCATCCACGGTGGCAACAAATAAATCTTCCTCGATAGCATTGGCATTGTGCCCATGCCTAGGCATTGGAACGGAGATGACATTCGGCTTCTCAGGCACTTCAAATTCAACTTCCTTTGCGTCTATCAGGTCTTGAATTTTGTTCTTCAGAGCCCAACAATTGTTGGTGTCGTGCCCTGGACTTTCAGAATGGTATGCGCACCTGGAATTCGGATGGTAGTGGGGAGATGCAGTATTGGGATTTTTAGGGGCCTCTTTTAACATGGCCAGATTCAACTTCAGAAGATGTGGTAGGACCTGAGCTGGAGTTATGTTAATCTTGGTGAATTGCTGTACTGGCCTTTCTACCCTTGGTTGATTATTTCTCAGCTGGTTATCTCTTGGCTGGTCTGATGCAGGATTTTGAATCATAACGGCCCCCACCGTTGGTCGGCGCTCAGTTCTTCCCTGATTTCTCTGTGAATAGACAGAAGACACTTCCTTCTTTCCAGTGAAGGGCTTTTTTACAACTGCAGAGGTAGACGCGTCCTTTTGAATTTTCCCACTTCTTATACCGGCTTCCACCCTCTCTCCAGTTAGAATCAACTCAGTAAACCCTGCAGAGGAGCTCCCAATTAGATGATTAAAGAAGGGGCCTGATAGAGTTCCCAGGAACATGTCCACTAACTCCCTTTCAGATAAAGGGGGTTGCACCCTTCCGACTAGATCCCTCCACTTTTGTGCATAGTCTTTGAAGCCCTCATTGGATATCATGGCCATACTCTGGAGTTGAGTACGGGTTGGTGCCAAATCGGTGTTGTATTGATACTGTTTATAGAAGGCTGCTGCCAAGTCTTCCCAATTATGGGCATCGGCCCTTTCCAACTGGTAGAACCAATCAAGCTGCGTTCCTGATAAACTGTCCTGGAAAAAGTGGACCCACAAGACTTTGTCAGTAGAATGCGGCTGAATCTTCCTGACATAAGATCGAAGGTGAATCTTGGGACAAGACACCCCATCATACTTGGCAAATAATGGCACTTTAAACTTCGGAGGGATTACTATTCCTGACACCAGCCCTAATTCCTCAAATCCAGACCCGGTACTCTCTGTATCTCCATAGCAGTTAGACGTTCTTCCAGGTGTTTGTATTTGTCATCGGTCGGGGGTATTGTTATTCAGAGTAGTCCTCTTCTACCTCTTCTTCTGCTTTAGAATCTAATGGTACTGCCATTTCTTTTCCTTTTCTTTCCCCTTCGTCAGAGGTTGTTGAAATTCTAAGTTCCTTCTGGCTTGTCCCTGAAATCTTCTGCCCATGATAACCACACCAACTGGCTTCTTCTTCTTTTTCTCTTTCTCTTTCTCTAGCAGAGTCTTTAGTTCCTCTTTCCCCTTGGCTAATGTCAAGAGTAACTGTTGAAATTGTGTATTTTGAGCTTGAAGGTCTTTAACCATTTGTTCGAGATCCATCTTGCTGAAATAAACAGTAGAAGGATGAGGAAACTTGTCGCAAAGACCTATTTATGCTCATGATGAATGATATGTATTCATGCAATGTTTTCAAGGATTTTAAAAATTAAAATTTGTGTTAAACAAAAAGGAACACACGTTATATTAATAAAATAGAATTTGAGTACATCAATGCCCCTAGGGCAAAATAATACAAAATTCTAAGATAAAAAGACGTTGTGTATCCTCTTTGGTGCAATGTAGGTGTTGAGAGTCTGCTCTTCATGAAGTAACCGAGTGAGTTCCAAAACCTTCTTCTTGCTTGTGTATAATTGGGCTTTGAAAGTATCGCGTTCTCCTTTGAGCTGTATCCAACTCCTTTGTAGATCTTCGAGTGATGTCGGTATGTCAGGATGTAGGATGGTGTATGG
Organism: Vicia faba; assembly: GCA_948472305.1. Taxonomy (NCBI): domain Eukaryota; kingdom Viridiplantae; phylum Streptophyta; class Magnoliopsida; order Fabales; family Fabaceae; genus Vicia; species Vicia faba. The sequence continues at coordinate 569,401,292 of OX451735.1, read as the reverse complement.
AACCTATCCTTCCTTAACAGGCTCTATAATCACTGGGAGAATGGAGGGGTAAGGCATCATAAGACTTTGAGCGCGGGTTCGTACCCACTTGAGGTAAGGCTCAAGAGGGATGGAATTCTTGTGTCCCAAAGTCTTACTATCTACCTTGTTTGGCATCCTCCAAGCTCGGATGAATCTTTGGCGAAGTCCTTGATTGTCGTTGTCAAAGTCGAAAACCAAGCCTTGAATCAGCATATCATATGGGCCATCCCTTCAGGCATAACCAAACTGTCTTAGAGCCAAGCAGGGGTTGTAGGTGATGCCTCCCCTAATGCCAAGTAGAGGGACATTAGGGAATCCCCCACAATGGTCGACAATGATAACATTCTCTTTGGATCGAGAACACTAATGAATATCTGAATGTTTAAGTGTCATCAACCTTTGTGACCACCTCAAACCTTGCTCATTCTTCAAGACTGATTGGGGAAGATGAGAAATAAACCATCTTTCCAGGAGAGGAGTGCAACACATAAGAACACCTATTTTCCTCATTGTACGAGTGTGAAAAGAGTATAAGATATCTCCAAGCAAAGTAGGCACCGGATTGCGTGACATGAAGATTTTGACAGCACTCACATCTATGAGTTGGTCAGGATTAGGTAACAAGACCATCCCATAGTTGAGAAGAGCTACAATCTCCTCAAAAGCTTGCAAGTCCAAGGAGTTCCAACAACTTTGGGCCTTCTCAAACAAGAACTTTGCCAAGAAGCCTTTGACACCACTTCTAGTTTCCCAATGGGCTGTGACATCAGATGAGTGCAAGTTCAGGGCTTGAGCAATCTCTTCTGGCTTTGGATCTCTTTCTATACCGTTGAAAGGTAGTTGATTGAGAATGGGAATCCTCAAGAGTTGAGAAAATTCTTCCAAAGTAGGCACAAGCTGGTAGTCAGAAAATGTGAAGCAGTGATGCAAAGGGTCAAAGAACTGTGTTGTACCCCAAAATTTGCCCTCTCATTTCATCAACATTTTCTCATCACAAGACTCTTAAACTCAAGATCAAGCTAGGGTTTGCTCTGCTCAAGACACCTCCATGCACTGTTGACCTAAATTAGGGTTTGAGTTTGCACAGGGATGTTTTGACCTACAATGCCTAAAGTGACTTTCATACTTCATGTTGGACTCACAAGTTTGTCCATACCAAGTTTCAATCCTTGAATCAAATTTTTGCCCAGTCAATTGGACAGTTGACCTAGAAATCAGCTGTATTGGGGAAAAAGTCAACTGTGGTCAATTGACAGTCAAGTCTCATGAATTTTGACCCACATAAACATTATGAACTCATATGAACCATTTGACCAAGTTTTGATCACACTTCCACAAGAAATTTGATCAGATCACCAAAAGGGCAAAATGGTCATTTTGAGGGTTTTAACTATACAAAGGCAATTTTTGACTGTTTGACCTAGCCAATGGCAAATCAAGCTCAACCATGGACTAAAGGACTCAATGGCATCATCTTGACCTATTCAACAAGTTCAAAAGGTCTCAAATGCATAGGATTGACAGATGAATTTTTCAGTCAACTGATCAAAATTTGACTGTACACTAAAAAGTCAAACTTTGACTTTTTTGTCAAAATCAAGTGCCAAGATTCATTTTCCATCAATATGTGTCAAATTATGAAACTTGTTCATCAAGAAACCCAAAATTACAAATTAGGGTTTGAAATTGAAAATTTTCATAACTTAGAAATTTTCTAAGTTATAAAATTTTCTTAATTTTTCCTAACTTTGCCCCACATTTTCACCAAGATGAAAATGGATTCAAACAAAACTTACAACATGAAAGTTGTATTACATCACAAATTCTACACCTTTTATTCACAAAGTTTCCCCAAAAGAAGCTTAGATCTCAAGTTATGATTTTTGGAACAAGGGTACCTAAAACTTTTAACTTAGGGAAATTTTGCCCTAGTTTAGGCAGGATTTTGACCCATCTTCTTGGCCATTTTTCACATAGTCCCACTTGGAGTTTCAAGTTTAATTTCGAAGATGGATTTAAGTACATGTTACAAGCTTTCCAAATTGTCCAAGAACTCCTCAAACACCTTTGTGGTTAGGGAGATTCGAATGGTTGAAATTGGCAAAAACTCACTTTGTAACCATGGCCAATACATGTTCATACCAAGTTGCAAATCTGACCAAACTAGCTTAGTACATAATTACAGGCCTCTAAACTAATTTACACTCAAAAATTGAATGCAAATACATTGGACATTGGCATTGTTCTGATCAAGAGAGCATTGTACAATGAACATTTCCATTTTGAGCATAAAAGTCACACTTCCATTTTCATAAAGGCCACTTTATGTCAAATTGCATTTTCTTGAGCCTTGGACTTTTTTCCTTGCAGCAAACAAGTTCCCTAATCTCAGGCATAGTACACCAACTTGAGCATGCTTGTAACTAGCCTGTACAGGCCATAGCTTGGTCACTTCACATCTTTGCTTTCAAAACAAGTCAAATAGCCAAAAGCTCATAACTCACACATCTGATATATTGAACTCAAGCAAAGTTTTCAAACAAGTTACACACATCCTTGCAAGCCAGAAGCACGAGCCATTGACCTCTCAAACCTCCTCATACTCAAAAACCACATTTTCTTGCAAAATAGGGCAAGCCCTGCAGAATCACTTCCATCTTCACTTTGCCTCATGCGTTTTGCCTCAAACTTGTTCCAATACCTTCCACTCAACTCACTCAAACTATCCCAAACCTCCATTGCCAACTGTAACTCCATTTACAGTGTTCACCATTTTTGTTTGAGAGCTTTGTAGGTTGAGTTCTGTAGCACGATTCAGGCCACTCCAAAACAAATTAAGCATTGGGAAAGGTTCGGGGGACATCAAGGAAGCTCAAAAGAACCTCATGCCCCATTGAAAGTTGCTGCATTGTCCAGCTCGAACTCAACTGAAACAAGTATTTCATGAACTTCTATCTCTCTATTTAGGAACATTTAGCTTTAGGTTTGTGAATGAAAGATGTTGTATTCATTGCCCTGAAACCATACATGTGCTTAGTTTTCATTTATATTAATCGTGCTAGGAGAATTTCATCCATGAACTTTCTGAAAAAACTAGGTTAAAAATTAGGGCCAGAGAAATTCTCTCTGGTCTTTGAGAGTTAGATTTAATGTTTTATATGGTTGAAATCGTTGTTTGATGCTCTACAAGTTTCATGTTTTGAGTTTTGTCAAAGGATCACGTTTTCAGGAGTTGGCAGTTTGTGCACAGAAGGCGCGTGTTTTTGTTTGAACAGAGGAAGAAGATGAAGTAGCTGGGTTGGGCCTGGCTATTTTCTGCTTCTGACACCCCCATTTTAAGTTTCACACCCCCTGGCCCATTTCTTTGTATATTTATTATTTTTACATTTTAATTTCATTTCTGACTTTTTTTTTCAAACATAAAAAATGCCTAAAAAATATTTTCATAAAGTTTTATATTTATTTGGTATTTATTTTAAATATTTCTAACATTAAAATATTTAAATACTCCATATTATTTTGTTTAAACTTAAAAATAATGTAAAAAAATACTTTTATTTTCATTTATTATTTTTATTCACATTTGAAAATATTTTCTTGAAATATATACATTTTTGTAAATAATTTATTTTATTTTTTACACACTTAATATATATATATATATATATATATATATATATATATATATATATATATATATATATATATATATATATATATATATATATATATATATATATATATATATATATATATATATATATATATATATATATATATATATATATATATATATATATATATATATATATATATATATATATATATATATATATATATATATATATATATATATATATATATATATATATATATACTTTATTTTATTAAAAGCATGGAATAAAAAACACAAAAATAATACATTTTTATTTTTATTGATATTTTATACTAAAAAAAAATACTTTTTTTCAATATACTTTTATTTTTGTACATATTGATACATTTTTGTATATAAATATCAAATAATACCATTTCTTTAAGGAATTAGGGTTTACCCTAAAAATAATTAAAATTAACTTTTTATTTATTTCTTTACATTTCTTTCCATTGAAAATACTTTACATACCTAAAAAACCCTTTTTTGCATAATACATTTTATTTAATATTTATTTATTGTATTTATTTAAATATTGTACATTTAAATATTATGCCTTGCAAATATAATTTGGTTGTAATAATTTAGGGTTTAATTTCTTGCCAAATAATCCCCTATTCAAATTTGTACCCCCCTCCCTATATCATGTTGTAATAGTTTAGAATTTAAATTCTCGCACCTTTAAGCTTTCAATTATGCCATGATTAGAATTAGGGTTTGTATGCAAAAAAATCAAAACCAACAAATAGTTTGACCTAATTAAAGACAAAAATGCATGAAAAACAAACACAATGCACACTTGCACCCCTAGGGTTACAATCCACTTGTTGCCTTCAAAAATGGGCCATGGTATGCATGTTAAGTACTTTGGCAAAACAAAAATAAAACAAAAGATCATAGTCCCTCGATGACGCTATCTGAGTTGCCTAAACAAAATGATCAAGTCCCTTAAGAAAATTGCCAAAAATACTTGACACAATTGCTATCATGGTCTATACGATGACCCGCGCCTGTCCTGTTTAACATCCTAACACAAGGTTGTTCACCAAATACAATGGTGAAGCAACACTGTTAAAAGGGTTAAAAACATAAGAAAGATCTTTGAGTAAAATAGGGTAGATAACTCTTAGTTACTTGATCAAAAACTTGCAAAAACATCCTTGCTATTTTCAAAACACACTTCACCATACAATTTCAAAACCCTACTTTCAAATATTGAAAACTTTTCAAAAGACAAAAACACCTTTGTATACATTCAAACAAGAATCATTACAAAGGTTGGCACAACGATGGCCTCTTTTCAAAACATCTTTCAAAACCACACACAAATCACCATTTCAAACAATTGAAGAGCACCATTTCAAACAATTGAAAAGCAAAGCAAGTGATCTAAACAAGTAACTAAGAGCCCATGGATAACCATGGATAGAAAGGGTGCTAATACCTTCCCTTTCTATAATCTACTCCCTGAACCCAAGAAAACATCTCAAAGGTCTTTCCTGTGCTTTTTGACCTTTCCTTAGGATAAAATAAAAAGTCGGTGGCGACTCTTGCTAAACCGAAACATTTGCGAACACAAACGCAAAATCCCAAGTCAGTTCTCCCACTGTATCACCAGAACTGGCGACTCTGCTGGGGATAAATTTAAAAGTGGAGTAACCTTAGGGTTTAGATCACCCTTTGCATGATTATATTTTTTGCTTTGATTGCTTTACATTTGGTTCTTTTGTTTGGGTTTGAATCCTCCACCCGGATTTGGGAAACATTCATAGGTAAATAGCAATACGTTGTGGAAACTGTGTGAGGTATACCGACATGGTTGAAGCAATAGCTATATTAGTGAGACATATTTGTAAGTACCGGTAGCCTTTGAGTCAATCAAAGAGAATACGGGGCCGCTGAGTGATGTCATAAAGCACTAATGAACTCTTAGAACCTTACTTGACCATCTTGGCCTTTTATTAGGGGTAGTGAGATGACCGGCTTTGGTGCAGTCTGAAGTTGGTAGATACTCGATACTACACTCATTGAGGGTTGTTTTCTTGGAATATTTTGGTAGCTAGTTAAGTGGCTAAACCAAAACAATCCAGTGATATTGAGCTTCTTAGAACCCGGTTACTATTTATAGGACAGGTTTGAGCCAACTAAACTCAAGAGGGTATTTACCTATGAAACCTCATGCAAGCCTAGAACTAGGGTTTTGTGTGACTTGCTTGTACATGTGCTTGTGCATACATCATGAACATCATAAAGCATCATATGCATCCACTAACCATTTCAAGGGTTTGGATCTTCATCTTTGTTCTTGTTTTGTAGGTCATGGAATCTCTTCGCAGGAAAACAATTCAAGTCAACCTTGTGAGAATCCCTCCTCAACTCAAGGAGCTCACTTTCAGGATTCCAGAGAATTCTCTCTTCAGTGAAAGACATGGTAGACTTCTCAATTTGGTCAACTCCAACATTGAAGAAGACATGGTGAAAGTTCTCTTCCAGTTCTTTGACCCCCTACACCACTGTTTCACATTTCCTGATTATCAACTAGTACCTACTTTGGAGGAATTTTCTCAACTCTTGAGAATTCCTATTCTTCATCAACTACCCTACAATGGTACGGAAAAATATCCAAAGCCTGAAGATGTTGCTCAAGCATTACACTTGCAACCATCTGACATCAAGGGACATTGGGAAACCAGAAGTGGTGTCAAGGGTTTCTTGGTAAAGTTTCTGTTTGAGAAGGCACAAGACTGCTGGAATTCTCTTGATCTACAAGCCTTTGAAGAGATTGTGGAACTCCTTATCTATGGGTTGGTCCTGTTCCCAAACCCTGATCATCTTATAGATGTGAATGCTGTCAAGATTTTCATATCTCAGAATCCTGTGCCTACATTGCTTGGGGACATCCTACACTCATTTTACACACGAACAATGAGGAAAAGAGGTGTTCTCATGTGATGTACTCCTCTCCTAGCAAGGTGGTTTATTTCTCACCTTCCACAATCAGTTTTGAAGAATGAGCAGGGTTTAAGGTGGTCATAACGGTTGATGACCCTCACACATTCTGATATACATTGGTGTTCTCGATCCAGAGAAAATGTCATCATCATTGATCATTGTGGGGAATTCCCTAATGTCCCACTACTTGGCATTAGGGGAGGCATTACCTATAACCCCTGTTTAGCTCTAAGACAGTTTGGGTATGCTCGGAGGGATGGCCCTCATGAAATGCTGATTCCTGACCTAGTTTTTGACTTCGACAACAATGCGCAAGGACTTCGACAAAGGTTCATCAAAGCTTGGAGGATGCCCAACAAAGTGGATAGTAAGACGCTGGGGCACAAGAATTCCATCCCCCTTGAGCCTTATCTCAAATGGGTACGAACCCGCGCCCAGAATCTTATGATGCCATACCTTCACATTCTCCCCTTGATCAAAGAGCCTGTTATGGAAGGAGAGGTTCCATACACCCTCCTACATCCTGACATGCCAACATCATGGGAAGAATTACAAGAGTTGGATCCAACTCAAAGAAGAACAGAATACTTTTGAAGCCATCTTTTATGCCAGTGAGAAGAAGGTTTTGGAGCTTACCCGCCGACTTCATGAGGAGGAAACTCTCAACACTTACATCGCACCAAAGAGGATGCGCAATGTCTTTTTACATTAAGAATTTTGTAATATTTTTCCCATGGGGCACTTATGTACTGACAATCTCTTCTTAATATGACGTGTGTTCCTTTTTGTTTGCAACAAATTTGAATTTCTGAATCCTTGAATGCATTAATGAATAACATACCATTCATCATATGCATAAACAGGTCTTCACACCAGGTTTCCTTATCTTTCTGCTATTTATTTCAGCAAGATGGATTTGGAGCAGACGGTTAAGGATCTGCAAGCACAGAATTCTCAATTCCAACAACTCCTCATGACCTTAGAAAAGGGTTAAGAGGACCTCAAAGTACTGTTGGAAAAAAATAAAGAGAAAAAGAAGAAAAGGCCTGGGGTATCCACCTTTGGAAGAAGGTTTGAAAGCAATGCTAGAAAAGTTCTCGAGTTCCCCTCAACGTATGATGAAGGGGCTGGTAAAGGAAAGGGAGTTGCGGTACCTTCTGAATCTGAAGTTGAAGAGGAAGAAGAGGAAGAAGACGAAGACTACTCCGAACAGCAATATCCCCCGGCGGATGATAAATATAAAAATCTTGAGGATAGATTGGCAGCCATGGAGTTGCAAAGGGTACCTGGTTTAGATTTTGAAGAACTAGGGTTGGTCGCTGGGATCATCATTCCTCCCAAGTTCAAAGTACCAACGTTTGCTAAGTATGACGGTCTGTCCTGCCCAAAGATGCATCTGAGATCCTATGTCAGAAAGATCCAACCCCACTCATCTGATAAATACCTCTGGGTACACTTTTTCCAAGACAGTTTGTCAGGCACACAATTGGACTGGTTCTATCAACTTGAGAGATCTGAGGTTCATAACTGGGAAGACTTAGCTGATGCTTTTTACCATCAATACCAATACAATGCTGATTTGGTGCCCACTCGTACTCAGCTACAAAGTATGGGGATGACTTCCAATGAAGGATTTAAAGAGTATGCCCAGAAGTGGCGTGATCTGGCTGGAAGGGTGCAGCCACCATTGTCGGATATAGAGCTGGTTGACATGTTTTTAGGGACCCTGTCTGGCCCTTTCTTCAATCATTTAATCGGAAGTTCCTCTGCAGGATTTACCGAGTTAATTTTGACCGGGGAGAGGGTCGAGGCCGGCATTAAAAGCGGTAAGATTCAGAAAGATGCCTCCGCGTCCGCTGCTGTTAAGAAAGCCTTCCCAGCTAAGAAGGAAGCTTCTTCCGTTTATTCTCAGAAAAGTCAATAAAGAACCGAGCTCCGGCCAACTGTAGGGGCTGTGATGATTCAAAACTCTTCAAATGATCAACCACGCAGCAATCAGCCAAGATCTAATCAACAACGGGTAGAAAGGCCACAACGGCAGTTCACCCGAATCAACATGACGCCAGCTCAAGTACTCCCTCATTTGTTAAAGTTGAATCTTACCAATTTGAAGGAAGCACCGAAGAACCCTAATACCTCCTCTCCATACTACCACTCCAATGCCAAGTGTGCTTACCACTCTGACAGTGCAGGGTATGACACCAATAATTGTTGGGTGCTTAAGAAAAAAATCCAAGACCTGATTGACGCCAAGGAAGTAGAATTTGATTCTCCTGAGAAGCCCAACGTGATATCTGCTCCGATGCCCAAGCACGGTCATAATGTTCATGCCGTTATGGAAGACCTTCATGTTATGGATGTTTCTAACCTTTTGACTCTGTTACTAGTGATTAAAGAGAATTTGATGAGAGCCGGGATATTCCCAGGCTGTGGAAAAGACTGCTACTTTTGTTTAAACATACGAGATGACTGCCCAATGTTGAGATCAGGTATCCAACGCCTGATGGATACCCAAGAGATACTCTTCCAAAAGACCCCTGTTGATACCTTCACTCTTGTTACTCCTGCTACTTTTGCTACTTCAACCAACGACATTGCAATAATAACCATTTCCGACAATCTTCCCAAGGCTTGCAAAAGGCTTGTCAAGATTACGCCCGACCCTAAATTTGTACCATTAAAAATCACCATGCTGGGGCCTGTCCCGTATCAATCTAACAAAACGATACCATGGAACTACGGAGGAGAAATCTTCTATCATGATATCAAACAGATTGAAGAAATCCAAGAGAATTCTGAAGAGGAAACCCTTGATATAGGGAACATTGCGGGAACAAGCAAGATAACTCGCAGCGACCGGATTTTTTCTCTGGAGATTGCTCCCCCTCGAGCAGTTTTCGGACCCTCGAAAGCTTCTGTGCCTGTTAAACCATTTGTGCAAGACCCGATAATTGAAGAATTGGATACTCTTGAAGTAAGACCATCTGTTGATACTACGGATAAGGGTAAGGGGATACTAGAAACGCCTGTCAGGACGAAGGCTCATACCGTGGTTATCCCCTAAACCACCCAGAAAGAAATGGAAGAAATCTTGAAAATAATCAAAAGGAGCGATTTCGACGTCGTGGAACAGCTAGGGAAGACCCCTTCTAAAATATCCACGTTGTCTCTTCTACTCTGCTCTGAGGCCCATGCTAAGGCCTTAATCAAATTTTTAAAGACGGCACACGTGCCCCAAGAAACTTCGGCTGACCAGTTTCAGGAGTGCGTGGCCAGTCTTACTGCTGATAATGGTCTTGGCTTTTCCGATGCTGATTTGACTCCCAAGGGAAGGAAACACAACGACGCGCTACATGTCTCAGTTGCATGCATGGGAACCACCCTCGCCCATGTCTTAGTTGATACTGGTTCTTCCTTGAATGTGCTGCCGAAGAAAGCATTAGACCGTTTGGACTGCGAAGGATTGACCCTCAAACCTATTAACATCGTTGTTAGGGCCTTTGATGGGTCCAAAAGAATGGTTCACGGAGAGGTTTACATTCCTATCAAAGTGGGCACATAAGTTTTCAACTCCACCTTTTATGTGATGGACATCCGTTCTTCATATTTGTGTTTGTTAGGAAGACCGTGGATCCATTATGCTGGGGCAGTTACCTCCTCTTTACACCAAATGCTGAAGTATCCGGTTAAGGGTAAGATTATAACGATGCATGGTGAGGAAGTGTACATGATAAGTCACCTCAACTCCTTCTGCTATGTGGAGTTGGATGGCGAGTTCATAGAAATGCCTTTCCAACATTTTGAGGAAGTTTCTCCTGAGGTCGCAGTTGCGAAGACAATGGTAGAGGTGCCTATCATTCCCAAGCATGTATCTAGGATGGCATCTCTCAAGGACGCAGAGGTTGTAGTCAAAGAAGGAAAGAGCACATTGTGGGGGAAACTGCCTGATTTTCCCCATAAGACGGACAAGTTTGGATTAGGGTTTACTGTTGCAGGACAAAAGGCTATGCGTCGCACCAAGGCTGGAGGACCACCCGTCAAAATCACTTACCATGGAATTAATGTTGTAGAAGATGAGGATGAAGAGGACAACTTTGAAGATTGGATCTTTCCAACCGTCGAAGGGGGTTTAAGCAACTGGGAAGCAAAGGATTTTATTCCCATCACCTTCATCAACCAGTAAATTTATCTTTGAACAATTTCCTATTTTGGTCTGTAATAACTAAACAATTCGTACACTATTTTCACCTTATGCCTTGCCCGGGGCATATAGGTCCATTTGTAAGGGCTTGATTTTCTTCATTATCATATGCCATGTTTTAATGAATCATTGGACGTTTTCATCTATAAACTGTTGTGTTCATTTTCTTTCTTTTTGCATTTTGTTTTGTTTAAGGATGACTATCCCTTACACACACCCACACTCACAAATGCAGGTACCCATCCACTCCGGATTCCATGGGTGACTATTCTGCTTTAGCCTTCGGTAACTCTGAGGATTTGGTCAATCATGCTGAGTGCGAAGTTGATGAAGATTGTGAAGTACCAGGAGAGTTAGCCAGACTCTTGCAACAAGAAGAGAGGGCTATTCTGCCTCATGAAGAGTTGCTAGAGACCATCAACTTGGGAACGGAGGAAGACAAGAAAGAGGTAAAAATAGGTGCCAACCTGGAGCCAGGTGTCAAAGAGCGTCTAGTGCAATTGTTAAACGAATATGTTGAGATCTTTGCCTGGTCCTATGAAGACATGCCAGGGTTAGGAACAGATATTGTGGTTCATCGTCTCCCTACAAGAGAAGATTGTCCACCGATCAAGCAAAAGGTCCGCCAAATGAGGCCCGACATGTCTGAGAAGATCAAAGCTGAGGTAATGAAGCAATTCAACGCTGGCTTTCTGGCTATTACTTCCTATCCATAATGGGTTTCTAACATTGTGCCCGTGCCTAAGAAGGACGGCAAGGTCAGAATGTGTGTGGACTATCGGGACTTAAACAAGGCTAGCCCTAAAGATGATTTTCCATTGCCACACATCGACATCTTGGTTGACAACACAGCTCAACACAAGGTATTTTCCTTCATGGATGGATTCTCGGGATACAACCAGATCAAAATGGCCCCCGAGGACATGGAGAAAACTACTTTTGTCACGCAATGGGGTACCTTCTGCTACAAAGTGATGCCATTCGGACTGAAGAATGCAGGGGCAACCTATCAACGTGCCATGGTAGCTTTGTTTCATGATATGATACATCATGAGATTGAAGTTTATGTAGACGACATGATAGCTCGATCACAGACAGAAGAGGAACACCTTGATCATTTGCAAAAGTTGTTCGCCAGGTTGAAGGAATATAAGCTCAGATTAAACCCAAGCAAGTGCACTTATGGAGTTAGGTCTGGTAAACTTTTGGGATTTATTGTCAGCAACAAAGGCATTGAGGTTGATCCAGCTAAAGTAAAGGCTATACAAGAAATGCCTGCCCCCCGCACTGAAAAGGAGGTTAGAGGATTCTTGGGACGCTTAAACTATAAAGCGAGGTTCATCTCTCACCTGACATCTACCTGTGAGCCAATTTTCAAACTGTTGAAGAAAGATCAGGTAGTTGAATGGAACAATGATTGTCAAGTTGCTTTTGATAAGATCAAGGAGTATTTATTGGAACCTCCTATACTGATGCCACCCGTCGAAGGAAGGCCGTTAATCATGTATCTGACAGTGTTGGATAACTCAATAGGGTGCGTATTGGGCCAACATGACGAGTCTGGCCGAAAATAGCATGCCATTTATTACCTTAGCAAAAAGTTTACCGACTACGAGACTCGCTACTCACTGCTCGAGAAAACTTGTTACGCTTTGGTATGGGCTGCTCGCCGGCTAAGGCAGTATATGTTGACTCATACCACTCTGCTGATTTCTAAGATGGATCCGATCAAGTATATCTTCGAGAAGCCTGCTTTATCTGGAAGAATCGCTAGATGGCAGATTATCCTGACTGAGTATGACATCCAGTATACTACCCAAAAAGCTATAAAGGGGAGTGTACTAGCTGACCATCTAGCTCATCAAGCCGTCGAAGATTACCAATCTATGAGATTCGATTTCCCTGACGAGGACATCATGACATTGGACAACATTGAAGGTAACGGACCGTATGACGGACCTGAACAAGGATCCCGATGGACCCTGTACTTTGATGGTGCTTCAAATGCACTTGGCAACAGTATCGGTGCGGTACTCATTTCTCCGGAAGGTTGCCATACATCCTTCACTGCCCGACTTTGCTTCAGTTGTACCAACAACATGGCTGAATACGAAGCTTGCATCTTTGGTCTCAAGGCTGCTATAGACTTGGGAATCAAATCTTTGGTCGTATTTGGGGACTCAGCTTTGGTTATCAGTCAAGTCAAAGGAGAGTGGGATACCAAACATCCTAATCTTATCCCATACAAAGAACATGTCTTGACATTATTGCCTCATTTCGAGCAGATTAATTTCGAGCACTTCCCGCGAGAAGAAAATCAGCTAGCTGATGCTCTGGCAACAATTTCTTCCATGTTTAAACTCAACTGGGATAACAAGGCTCCCCAAATCACCATCAATCAAATGGACGAACCTGCGCACTGTCATGAGATTAATACCAAAGAAGTAGTGGAACAACCCTGGTTTCATGAAATCAAAAGGTATCTCCAGACTCGAGAATATCCTGAAGGAGCTTCCGTCAATGACAAAAAGTTCTTAAGGAGATTTGCGGCCAAGTTCTTCCTAAGAAATGGCATCCTTTATAAGCGCAGCCATGATTGTGTTCTACTTCGTTGTGTGGACAAGGTTGAAGCAGAGTTGATCATGACTGAAATACATAGTGGCACATTTGGTACCCACTTAAGCAGACATACGATGGCTAAGAAGATTCTAAGGGCAGGCTACTACTGGTCTACCATGGAAGCTGATTGTCATCAACATTCCCGTACTTGCCACAAATGCCAAGTCTATGCCGACAAGGTACATATTCCTCTTGTTCCTCTCAACGTTCTGACAGCTCCTTGGCCATTCGCAATGTGGGGCATTGAAATGATTGGAGAGATCAAGCCTACGGCATCCAATGGGCATCGCTTCATCCTGGTGGCTATTGACTACTTCACCAAGTGGGTCGAAGCAGCTTCATATGCCTCTGTTACAAAGAATGTGGTTGTCCGCTTCATCAAGCAGAACCTCATATGCCGGTATGATATCCCCGACAGGATTATCAAGGACAACGGTACAAATTTGAACAACACTATGATCACCGCTCTATGCGAACAGTTCAAGATTTATCATCACAATTCATCTCTCTACTGGCCGAAGATGAACGGTGTTGTTGAAGCCGCGAACAAAAATATCAAGAAGATCATTCAAAAGATGACAGTCACCTACAAGGACTGGCATGAGATGTTACCGTTTGCTCTGCATGGATATCGTACCACGACACGTACTTCAACAGGGGCAACCCCTTTCTCTTTGGTATATGTCATGGAAGTTGTTTTACCTATGGAAGTTCAGATTCCTTCCTTGAGGATTATGAAGGATGCCATTTTGAGTGAAGACAATTGGATTCAGACCCGGCTTGATCAACTTAACTTGATCGACGAGAAACGACTTACTGCTGTTTGTCATGGTCAAACGTACCAAAAACTGATGATCAAGGCTTTCAACAAGAAAGTCAGGCGTCAGGTATATCAAGTCAGAGATCTTGTAATCAAGCGGATAATCTTACCGCAAAGTGATCCCAGGGGAAAGTGGACTCCTACTTACGAAGGACCATTTGTGATCAAGAGCATCTTTTCTGGTGGGGCAATGATTCTGACCACTATGGACGGCGACGACCTGCCGCACCCTGTGAACGCCGACATAGTCAAAAGATACTACGCATAAAACGACCCGACAAGTTGAAAACCCAAAAGGGCGACTTGGGCAAAAATGGGCATCTCGGTGAATCGAAAACCCGAAAGGGCGGTTCAGGCAAAAATTAGGGATAAAACAAAAAAATATGTACACCCGGCAAGTTGAAAACCCGAAAGGGCGACTTGGGAAAAAAAGGGTTTCCCGGAGGATCGAAAACCCGAAAGGGCGGTCCAGGAAAAAGTTACGGAATTAAAGCGTATGACTATGTCTCGTCGGATCACTTTAAGAACAATCTCTTCACCAACAAAGCTCCAAGCTACTGGTCAATCCAATCATCGGCGGACGAAGCAGCGAATGGACAAGATGCTCAAAGTTGTGAAGGCTATAGCAGAATGGGAATCCCATGGAATTGTTACACATAGCCATCTTTCTTTTGTATAAATTTTTTCAATTTTTACGACAATATTCTCTTACTAGGATGTTTGTCTCCTTTGTACAAAGATACTTACAAAAGTTAATACAAAGATAGTTCAAAGTGCAGAAATTTGCTTGCCTTTCCTTTCTTTTTACACTTGTGTTTTATTTGAAAACGTCCAAAGTTTTGTTAAATAGGCATATGCATTTGAATATAATCACTGCTTACAAATAAAACAAAATTGAGAAAGGATAATTACTGATAGGTTGAAGGTGTAGGAAGATATCTTTGTGCCATTCCATAAGAAATCCCCTACAATACATTGTTCAGATCCTCAACAAAGCCAAAGTCTTAAAGTATGTGTCCCCAGCGGAGTTAAACTTCAAGATTCCCAGCGGAGCCCGAAAACCCTGAAATACCTATCCTCAGCGGAGCCAGAATATTCTAAACTTTCTTCCCCAGCAAAGTCAAATTTCCAACTATTAACCCCCGGTGGGAACTGTTCAACTTCCCCCAATTTCCCCAGCAGGCTATCTTAAAAGTCTGAAAACCAAGCAGATAACAATTAACTTCTCTGCGTATCCCCAATTAGGATGCTTCCCCAGTGGTTTGGCGTACAACCCAAGCTCCTGATTTCACTGGCCGAGTAAACATTCTCCCCACAGAGTTATCTCCCAACAGATCGAAGATTCTCGGTCTCATTTCTCCAAGCAGAAGCCTCCCAGGTTTTAACTCCCCAGTAGAGATTTTCGGAGTTTTCCTCATTTCCCAGGAAAGTCATGAAGGATTCTCATTCCCCGCAGAAGTTGTCAAAGACTTTTAATCCCCAGGCAGTCAGCAAGGATTTCTCATCTTCAACAATCAAATATTCTTTTGAATCCTCAGCATCGGTCAAGGATTTACTTTCCCCGGCAGCAGTCAAAGATTTCATTATCTCCAGTTATCAAGGATTTATTTTCCTCAGCAAGACAGCCACTCAGCCTACATGCTCATCCATTACATTCATATATCATAAACATGGATGAAACACAGTTCATTGCATCATGCATATCATACAACATAACTTTGTGTTTTAGCTAACATTTTACCCTTTTTCAGGATAAGATTAAAAGGATATCATTAACAATTATTCAGATACAGTATGGATACACCCCATACACGGCGGTCATTCTATTACTCATTCAGAACTTCAAGTCAAAATATAGTACGGATACACCCCAGACACGGCGGTCATTCTACTACTCATTCAGACTTCAGCAATTCGATACAGACTAGATATGCTCCAGACACGGCAGCCATTCTATCTCTCATTCAGATTCAACTATCAACTACAAGTTCAAATACGCTCCAGACACGAATGCCATTCTGGCCCTTTACACCAGAAGTTTGATTCTCCCCAGTGCAGTCGCCACGGAAGTCATTCTGTCACTTATTCAGATCCCAGTTACAGTCTCAGATACACTCCAGACACGGAAGTCATTCTGCTACTCATACAGATCTCAACTTCAGATACAATACAGATATACTCTAGACACGGCAGTCATTCTGATATTCATTCAAAGTTCAAATACAGTTACAGCTCAGATACGCTCCAGACACAGACGCCATTCTTTTGCTCATACAGACTCAGTCTCCAGATACAGTTCAAATGCATTCCAGACACGGATACAATTTTGATGCTCATTCTTCTAACCTAAAACATTGCAATTCAACAAATATTATTGGATGGCATCTTTAAGCCCATCTCCAGCAAGATTCTACCATCTCCAAATGGCATCTTTAAGCCCATTTCCTCAGCTATATTTTGAAGAGTGCAAATTTACGGGCACTCTAGTGTCCAATCCTCTTTTACCTTCGAGTTACGAAAGGCAAACTTGCCAATCTAACTCTTCAGGTTCAAGAAGATTGAACAGGGGCAGCTGTTGTACCCCAAAATTTGCCCTCTCATTTCATCAACATTTTCTCATCACAAGACTCTTGGAACTCAAGATCAAGCTAGGGTTTGCTCTGCTTAAGACATCTCCTTGCACTATTGACCTAAATTAGGGTTTGAGTTTGCACAGGGATGTTTTGACCTACAATGCCCAAAGTTACTTTCATACTTCATGTTGGACTCAGAAGTTTGTCCATACCAAGTTTCAAACCTTGAATCAAATTTTTTCCAGTCAATTGGACAGTTGACCTAGAAATCAGCTGTATTGGGGGAAAAGTCAATTGTGGTCAATTGATAGTCAAATCTCATGAATTTTGACCCACATCAACATTATGAACTCATATGAACCATTTGATCAAGTTTGGATCATAATTCCACAAGAAATTTGATCAGATCACCAAAAGGGCAAAATGGTCATTTTGAGGGTTTTGACTGTACAAAGGAAATTTTTGACTGTTTGACCTAGCCAATGGCAAATAAAGCTCAACCATGGACTCAAGGGATCAATGTCATCATCTTGACCTATTCAACAAGTTCAAAAGGTCTCAAATGCATAGGATTGATAGATGAATTTTTCAGTCAACTGATCAAAATTTGACTGTACACTGAAAAGTCGAACTTTGACTTTTTGGTCAAAATCAAGTGCCAAGATTCATTTTCCATCAAGATGTGTCAAATTATGAAACTTGTTCATCAAGAAACCCAAAATTACAAATTAGGGTTTGAAATTGAAAATTTTCATAACTTAGAAATTTTCGAAGTTATAAAATTTTCTTAATTTTTCCTAACTTTGCCCCACATTTTCACCAAGATGAAAATGGATTCAAACAAAACTTACAACATGAAAGTTGTAGTACATCAAAAAGTCTACAACGTTTATTCACAAAGTTTTCCCAAAAGAAGCTTGGATATCAAGTTATGATTTTTGGAATAAGGGTACCTAAAACTTTTAACTTAGGGAAATTTTGCCCTAGTTTAGGCAGGATTTTGACCCATCTTCTTGGCCATTTTTCACATAGTTCCACTTGGATTTTCAAGTTGCATTTCAAATATGGATTGAAGTACATGTTGCAAGTTTTCCAAATTATCCAAGAACTCCTCAAAAATATTTGTGGTTAGGGAGAATCGAATGCTTGAAATTGGCAAAAACTCACTTTGTAACCATGGCCAATACATGTTCATACCAAGTTGCAAATCTGACCAAACTAGCTTAGTACATAATTACAGGCCTCTAAACCAATTTACACTCAAAAATTGAATGCAAATACATTGGACATTGGCATTGTTTTGATCAAGAGAGCATTGTACAATGAACATTTCCATTTCGAGCATAAAGGTCACACTTCCATTTTCATAAAGGCCACTTTATGTCAAATTGCATTTTCTTGAGCCTTGGACTTTTTTCCTTGCAGCAAACAAGTTCCCTAATATCAGGCATAGTACACCAACTTGAGCATGCTTGTAACTAGCCTGTATAGGCCATAGCTTGGTCACTTCACATCTTTGCTTTCAAAACAAGTCAAATGGCCAAAAGCTCATAACTCACACATCTGATATATTGAACTCAAGCAAAGTTTTCAAACAAGTTACACACATCCTTGCAAGCCAGAAGCACGAGCCATTGACCTCTCAAACCTCCTCATACTCAAAAACCACATTTTCTTGCAAAATAGGGCAAGCCCTGCAGAATCACTTCCATATTCACTTTGCCTCGTTCGTTTTGCCTCAAACTTGTTCCAATACCTTCCATTCAACTCACTCAAACTATCCCAAACCTCCATTGCCAATTGTAACTCCATTTACAGTGTTCACCATTTTTGTTTGAGAGCTTTGTAGGTTGAGTTCTGTAGCACGATTCAGACCACTCCAAAAGAAAACTAAGCATTGGGAAAGGTTCAGGGGACATCAAGCAAGCTCAAAAGAACCTCAGGCCCCATTGAAAGTTGTTGCATTGTCCAGCTTGAACTCAACTGAAACAGGTATTTCATGAACTTCTATCTCTCTATTTAGGAACATTTAGCTTTAGGTTTGTGAATGAAAGATGTTGTATTCATTGCCCTGAAACCATACATGTGCTTAGTTTTCATTTATATTAATCGTGCTAGGAGAATTTCATCCATGAACTTTTTGAAAAAACTAGGTTAAAAATTAGGGCCAGAGAAATTCTCTCTGGTCTTTGAGAGTTAGATTTAATGTTTTATATGGTTGAAATCGTTGTTTGATGCTTTACAAGTTTCATATTTTGAGTTTTGTCAAAGGATCACGTTTCCAGGAGTTGGCAGTTTGTGCACAGAAGGCGCGTGTTTTTGTTTGAACAGAGGAAGAAGATGAAGTAGCTGGGCTGGGCCTGGCTATTTCCTACTTTTGACACCCCCATTTTCAGTTTCACACCCCCTGGCCCATTTCATTGTATATTTATTATTTTTACATTTTAATTTCATTTCTGACTTTATTATTTTTTTTCCAAACATAAAAAATGCCTAAAAAATATTTTCATAAATTTTTATATTTATTTGGTATTTATTTTAATTATTTCTAACATTAAAATATTTAAATACTCCATATTATTTTGTTTAAACTTAAAAATAATGTAAAAAAATACTTTTATTTTCATTTATTATTTTTATTCACATTTGAGAATATTTTCTTGAAATATATACATTTTTGTAAATAATTTATTTTATTTTTTACACACTTAATTTATTTAATATATATATATATATATATATATATATATATATATATATATATATATATATATATATATATATATATATATATATATATATATATATATATATATATATATATACATATATATACTTTATTTTATTAAAAGTATAGAATAAAAAACACAAAAATAATACATTTTTATTTTTATTGATATTTTATACTAAAAAAAATACTTTTTTTCAATATACTTTTATTTTTGTACATATTGATACATTTTTGTATATAAATATTAAATAATACAATTTCTTTAAGGAATTAGGGTTTACCCTAAAAATAATTAAAATTAACTTTTATTTATTTCTTTACATTTCTTTCCATTGAAAATAATTTACATACCTAAAAAACCCTTTTTTGCATAATACATTTTATTTAATATTTATTTATTGTATTTATTTAAATATTGTACATTTAAATATTATGCCTTGCAAATTCAATTTGGTTGTAATAATTTAGGGTTTAATTTCTTGCCAAATAATCCCCTATTCAAATTTGTATCCCCCTCCCTATATCATGTTGTAATAGTTTAGAATTTAAATTCTCGCACCTTTAAGCTTTCAATTATGCCATGATTATAATTAGGGTTTGTATGCAAAAAATCAAAAACTAACAAATAGTTTGACCTAATCATAGACAAAAATGCATGAAAAACAAACACAATGCACACTTGCACCCCTAGGGTTACAATCCACTTGTTGCCTTCAAAAATGGGCCATGGTATGCATGTTAAGTACTTTGGCAAAACAAAAACAAAACAAAAGATCATAGTCCCTCGATGACGCTATCTGAGTTGCCTAAATAAAATGATCAAGTCCCTTAAGAAAATTGCCAAAAATACTTGACACAATTGCTATCATGGTCTATACGATGACCCGTGCCTGTCCCGTTTAACATCCTAACATAAGGTTGTTCACCAAATACAATGGTGAAACAACACTGTTAAAAGGATTAAAAACATAAGAAATATCTTTGAGTAAAATAGGGTAGATAACTCTTAGTTACTTGATAAAAAACTTGCAAAAACATCCTTGCTATTTTCAAAACACACTTCACCACACAATTTCAAAACCCTACTTCCAAATATTGAAAACTTTTCAAAAGACAAAAACACCTTTGTATACATTCAAACAAGAATCATTACAAAGGTTTCCACAATGATGGCCTCTTTTCAAAACATCTTTCAAAACCACACACAAAGCACCATTTCAAACAATTGAAGAGCACCATTTCAAACAATTGAAAAGCAAAGCAAGTGATCTAAACAAGTAACTAAGAGCCCATGGATAACCATGGATAGAAAGGGTGCTAATACCTTCCCTTTCTATAATCTACTCCCCGAACCCAAGAAAACATCTCAAAGGTCTTTCCTGTGTTTTTTGAACTTTCCTAAGGATAAAATAAAAAGTCGGTGGCGACTCTTGCTAAACCGAAACATTTGCGAACACAAACGCAAAATCCCAAGTCAGTTCTCCCACCGTATCACAAACTGGAAGAGAACCTTCATCATGTCTTCCTCTGTGTTGGAAGTTACTAAGTTGAGTAGACGACCATGCCTCTCGGTGAATGGAGAGTTCTCAGGAATCCTTGAATCTAGCTCCTTGAGTTGTGGAGGAATTCTTACAAGGTTGACTTGGATAGTTTTCCTACGAAGTGAATCCATATCCTACAAAACAAGAACAAAGATGAATTTCCAAAATCCTTGAAATGGTTATTGGATGCAAATGATGTCCATGATGTCCATGATGTTATGCACAAGTATATATGTACAAGCAAATCAAACAAGATCCTAGTTTAGGCTTGCATGAGGTTTCATAGGTAAGTACCCTCTTGAAGTTTAGTTGGCTCAACCTGTCCTAATAATAGTAATCGGGTTCTAAGGAGCTCAATATCACTGGATTGTTTCCTTGTTCATTGTTTCAATTCAAGCCTCTTTACTGGCGACCGAAATATTCCAACGAACCAACCCTCAATGAGTGTAGTATCGAGTATCTACCAACTTCGGACTGCACCAAAGTCGGTCATCTCACTACATCCTAAAAGGCCAAGTTGGTCAAGTAAAGGTTCTAGAAGATCGTTAGTGCTTTATGAAATCACTCAGCAGCCCCGTATTCTCTTTTATTTACTCAAAGGCTACCGGTACCCACAAATATCCCGCACAGTTTCCACAATGTATTGCTATTTACCTATAATGTTTCCCAAATCCGGGTGGAGGATTCAAACCCAAACAATAGAACCAAAGTGTAAAGCAAACAAGTCAAACAAGGTAAGCAAATAAATATGATCTAAACCCTACGGTCACCCCACTTTTATAATTGTCCCCAACAGAGTCGCCAGTTCTGTGATACGGTGGGAGAACTGACTTGAGGTTTTGCATTTTGTCACAAATGTCGTGGTTAGCAAGAGTCGCCACCGACATTTCTTTTATCCAAAAGGAAAGGTAAAAAAGCGCAGGAAAGACCTTTGAGATGTTTTCTTGAGTTCGGAGGGTAGATTATGAAAAGGGAAGGTGTTAGCACCCTTTTCATCCATGGTTTTCCATGGGCTCTTAGTTACTTGCTTAGATCACTTGCTTTGCTTTGTTTGAAATGGTGTTTGATGTGATTTTGAAAGTATTTTTGAAAAGAGGCCATTCGTTTAGGCAATCATTGTAATGATTCTCGTTCGTAAGAATGTATACAAAGATATTTGTCTTTTGAAAATGTTTTTCAATGTTTTTGTAAGATGTTTTGAAATGTGTGTGTGTGTTTTTTTTTTTTAAATAGCAAGGATTTTTTTGAAATGGATCAAGTAACTTAGAAGCTATCTACCTACTCAAATGTATTTCTTGTGCATTTTTATTCCTGTGACATTGTTGACTTACCATTTATTTGGTAAGCAACCCTATCTTTGGATGTAAATGGGACGGGCGTGGGTCATCGTATGACCATGATAACAATGTTGTCAAGTATCTTAGCATGTATGGAGGGACCAAGATCATTTTGTTTAAGCAACCTTTGTATAGTGTCATCGAGGGACTATGATTTTATTTTTGTTTTGTTTTGCCAAGATACTTCGCATGCGTAACATGGCTATTTTATTTTAGGCAACCAAGTGGGAGAAACCCTAAGGGTGCTTGTGTGCAAAGTGTGTCATTTTCATGCTTTTGATTTGTCTTGTATTTAGGGTTTTCTATTTGTTTGGTTTTTGTTCTTGTCATGCAAACCCTAATTTACTAAACATGGTATATGAAAACAATAAATTGCGTAAAATAAACTAAGCTATTACAACAATTATTATGGGAGGGGGGATACAAGTTTTGAATGAGGATTTTGCACAAATATAAACCTAAATATATTATTACAACCCAATCGAATATTGTGTGAATTAACTAAATAAGACAAATATTTAAAATGCAATGCAATGTATTTATGTAAAAAATGTTTTTGTGTTTGTTTTTTGTATGAGAAAATAATTTAATTTAAACCCTAAAAAATAAGGAAAAAATAGTATTATTTTTGGAGGGGTGAAACCCTAATCTTTTAATTAAAAGAAAATAATGTTTCCTATTATTATTTTGCACATTTTTGTATAAGAAAATAATAAATAATATTATATTTGAATATTAAAAATTAAATATGTATAAAAATAAGTATTTATGAGTATAAATAGTATAATAAAAACATTAAGTATTTTTAAGTATATTTATAAGTTATTTAAGGAAAATAAACTCTATTTATTAAAATAAAATATTTTTCATGTGAGAAAATAATAAAAAAATAAAATAAAAGTGTAAAAATAAATAAGTCATTTTTAGGATTTTTTTATCATTTAAGAAAAATAAATGAAAATAATAAATATAAAAATATGAAAGAAAATGCAAAAATATAAGAAACTAGTCAAGGGGGTGCAAATATCAAGTTAGGAGGTGCAAATATCAGAAACAAAAAGGCCCAAAGCGCCAAAAAGCCCAAGCGAGCTTCATCCCTGTCCTCTGGCCAGCTTCTGCCTGCGTTTTTGTTGAAACCTGTAACTTGTTAATGCTTGCACAAAAACAAAAACGCATAACATGAAACATGTGGCATTTGAGCTCACGATTCCAACAATATAAATTATGTAACCTAACTCTAAAAGATCAGAGAGAATTTTGGCAGCCCTAATTCGTGACCTAACTTTTCAGCATTTTCAATCTTCAAATTCTCTCAGCACAGTTAATATAAATGAAAAGTATGCATATGTACAGCTTCACTATGATATGGACTACATTTTTTCTTCACAAATCGTGGCTTGAGGATGCCTATTCAGAGAGATAGAGTTTAAGAAATATACATCCTTCAGCTAGATTCGAGTAGAGCAATGTAGGGACTTTAATGAAGGCCTGAGGATTATTTAAGCTTCCTTATACTTCCCTCAAACTATTCCAATGCTTAGCTTGCTCTGAGGATGGCTGAAACTCTCTAGACAAGTCAAGCTGCAAGCTTCCAAAGTGAAAATGGTGGATGCTGAAACAGGGCTTACAGAACCAGGGTGATGGCTTGGATTGCTTTGGTATGATGTGTATGAGATGTTTCAAGTGTTGAAACACAAAATGCACGAGCCAAAAATGAGCTGGCTATGGTTTTGCAGCAACTGTGTGTTTTGGCAGAATTTTGTGTTTTTGAGTTTGAGTGAGTTCTAGATGCCAGAAAATCGTGGTATGCCTTGTACAAGGATTGCAAATATGTAGAGAAGGGATACAAAGTCAGCCCTTACTAGCTGTGCAAGCTCTAGCACCTTTTGAAACTTTTGTTGCATTTTAAATAAAGTGACAAGACCAATGCTACATGCTTGTACTTGCTGGCCTTTGAGCTGATAGGAGTGGATACACATTTCTTGAGACCTGTAGAAATTTCTTGCACCAAAGGGACAGGTCCAAGGCTCAAGATTGACAAAGTTGCAAAAGTTACCCTTTATGAAAATGACATTGTAACCTTTTGGCCAAAAATGGAAATACACTTTGTACAAAGCTTCAAAAGCAAAGATAAAGCCTTTGTCAACTGATTTTGCATTTAATTATGGAGTGTAAAGTGAGCTTAGGACCTGTAAAGCAAGATTCAAATCGCATGGATTGGATTTGCAACTTGATGCTATGTGAAAATGGCTTGAACAAACGTGAGAAAATGCCAACTTCCCTTCTTCGATTCTCCCTACTCAAAAATGATCTTGGAGAGTTCTTGGAAATTTTGTAAAGCTTGTAATGTGCTCTATAATCTATCTTTGAAATGAATTTTGAGATACCTCTTGGAACTAGGTGAAAAATTTCCATGAAGTTGGGTCAAAAAACTGCCTAAATTAGGGCAAAATTTCACTAAGTTAAGAAGTTCATGGACCTATATTCACAAATTCATAACTTGAGATCCAAGCATCTTTTGGGAAACGTTTTTGAAGAAAAGTTGTAGATTTCATGGAGGACTACAACTTTCATGTTGGGAACTTTTCTTGAATCAAAATGCATCATGGTGAAAAAGTGGTGAAAAGTTGAGAAAAAATAAGAAAATTTCATACTTAGAAAAATTCTAAGTTATGAAAATTTTCAAATTCAAAACCCTAATTTTCAAACTTGAGTTTCTTGGTGAGAAAGTTTCATATTTTTACATATCTTGAGGAATTATGACTCTTGGCACTTGATTTTAACCAAAAAGTCAAAGTTTGACTTTTCAGTGTATAGTTGACTTTTGATCAGTTGACTGCAAAATTCATCTGTCAATCTAATGAACTTGTGATCTTTTGAACCATGTAATTAGGTCAAGATGATGCCATTGAATCCTTGAAATCATGTTTGAACTCAATTGGTTATTGGCTAGGTTAAAAATCAGAAATTGCTCTTTCTCAGTCAAAACCCTAATTTTGACAATTTTGCCCTTTTGATGTTTTGATCAAATTTCTTGAGGAGTTGTGATCCAAACTTTATCAAATGATACATATGAGCCTAAAATGTTGATGTGGATCAAAAATTATAAAGTTTGACTATAAATTGGCCATAGTTGACTTTATTCCCCAATACAGCTGATTTTTAGGTCAACTGTCCAATTGACTGATAAAAAATGTAGTTCAAGGCTTGAAACTTATCATGAGTAATCTTAGGGGTCCAAGATGGTGTATGAAAGTCACATGAAGCATTGATGGTCCAAAAATCCTTGTGCAAACTCAAACCCTAATTTTAGGTTATCAGTGCAAGATGAGGTGCCTTGAGCTGACCAAACCCTAATCTTGTCTTGAGTCCAAGAAGTCTTGTGAGGAAAATCTTGATAAATGAGAGGGTAAATTTTGGGGTACAACATCTGCCTTGTCATGCATTGGTGGTTGTTCTATTTTGGCCATTAGTGTTTTGGCCTCAACGTTCTGTAATGAACCTGCATGAGACCCTGTCTAAATCTGCAGTGTTGAATCTCATGAACACATTAAATAAATTATTATATATCATGAAATACAAATAGAGCAAATATATGAAAAAAATTTAATGTTAAAACCGATATGGGTTGTATGAATGCTTCTATGCCCTTTTGATCATGGAGATCAAATCAGTCTTACCCTTACTGGAGAAGTAGTGAGATGAATGCTTCTATGCCCTTGATCAAACCAACCTTACTCTTACTGGAGAAGTAGTGAGATGTGAGTTTGTAACAGGGATGACTTGTTTGTAGTGAGATGGGGATTTGTAATAAGGATTTCAAGGTTTTAGGGTTCTTGAAAGAATTTGATATTCTGACAGGGTTGTGGCAAAGGTTTCTTTTGTTTCTCTCTTTGTGTGAAAAGAATGAGATTATATAATGGAAATTAGAGCAAATATATGGGTTTTGAATGTGCAATTGGGCCTCCAATGTTCACTTGAGTCTGTCATGTTCCAGGCTAAATCGCAGGGGCTTAAGTGCAATTTTTGAAGTTGAAATATGATAACAAAATGTAGCCGACATCGATAACTAACTCCTGTCCAAAAATGGGCTCAATCTGACAAACGGAGAATTAGTTATGAATTTTTGAAGTTTCAGCTCGGACAAACTTATTTTGGGCTCCAGTGTCGACTCTAACACGTTCTTCAATAAAAAACTGGTATTGATCGGAGTATAATCCGGTCTCGACTTTTGAATAAAAGTTGTAGATCTCTGAGTCAGTAACCTTGTGTAAAAAGATGGGTCCGATCCGATAAAAATTGACCGAGTTATGAATTTTCGAAGTTTCGACCTAGATTAAATAATATTCAGCATTCAGGATTTTCGACGCGTCACACGCACTCTGAGCAAAAAACGAAGGCCTTTTGGATACTGTTCGAACTCAATACCTCCTGTAAAAACTTATCCAACTCAATTTGTGAAAGTTTGGCGCCGGAACCAGCTCGATACGATGAAAATCGACCAAGTTATGATTTTTTGAACATGACGCAAATAAACTTCTGTCACAAATTTTTTGTACGAAAATACTTGATAAATCCACATTTTTGAAGACCTTCTGATTGAAATTGGCTTCCATCCGTGAGAGATGAAAACATAGATGACGTCAATACGGAATTTTGGCCACCAGAACGGGTTCAAAACGAGCCACGATCTTCAAGTTATGAATTTTTTAGCGCGTAAAACTACACTTTCAGCACACTTTTTCACCACATTTCTTCGAGAAAACTCACACATTCGGATACCTTCTTTAAAGAATTGACTATTAAGCCGAACCTGAATTTGAGAATACGTTATCAGAGATATCTTGGCGAAAGAACACCTGAATATGACGCGCCGGGTTGGACTTGTGAATCTTTGAACCCCGAATCATTGGAAAACGGCGAACCGATCTTCAGCACGGAAAATACTCTGAGAATATCCATTGACGAAATAAACGTCACTTGTAACCTGAAGAAGCTTGATAAATATACCTTTATTCCATAACCATAAAACCAATAATATGTGTGTATGAAAAGAGGGCAAATTTTGGGGTACAACAGGTAGGATAACCTCCATGCCGTATACCAGAGAGAAAGGAATTTCCCCTGTTGATGTGTGCACTGTGGTAACCATGAAGAGCAAATGGTAACATCTCGTGTCAGTCTTTGTATGTCACCATTATCTTCTGTATGATCTTTTTAATGTTTTTATTAGCCGCCTCTATGGCTCCATTCATCTTCGGTCGGTAAGCAGAAGAGTTATGATGTTGAATCTTGAATTGGGTGCAGAGCTTGGCGATCATAGTATTATTGAGATTCATTCCATTATCCGTAATGATTCTTTCTGGATTACCGTATCGACAGATAAGGTTATGTCTGATGAATCAGGCCACAATGTTCTTGGTAACAG
Source organism: Vicia faba (assembly GCA_948472305.1). Classification (NCBI taxonomy): domain Eukaryota; kingdom Viridiplantae; phylum Streptophyta; class Magnoliopsida; order Fabales; family Fabaceae; genus Vicia; species Vicia faba. Next base: position 569,373,414 of record OX451735.1, on the reverse strand, counting down.
AAGCAAAAGAGGTTGCCTCGACCCACTTTGTGAAGTAATCAATGGCAACCAGGATGAAGAGGTGCCCATTAGAAGCTGTGGGTCTAATCTCTCCGATCATATTGATGCCCCATATTGCGAATGGTCAGGGAGTAGTCAAGATGTTCAAGGGAACCGGGGGCACATGTACTTTATCAGCATAGATCTGGCACTTATGACAAGTTCGTGAATGCTGATAACAGTCTGCTTCCATAGTGGACCAGTAGTATCTTACCCGTAGGATCTTTTTAGCCATTGTGTGCCCACTAGAATGGGTTCCAAAGGTGCCTTCATGCAAATCTGCCATAATTTTATCTGCTTCACTTTTGTCTACACACCAAAGCAAAGTAGAATCATGGTTGCGCTTATAGAGGATTCCGTTACTAAGGAAGAACTTGGAAGAGAACCTTCTTAGGAACTTCTTATCATTGACGGAAGCTCCCTCAGGATACTCTTGGGTTTCAAGGTATCTTTTGACTTCATGGAACCAAGGTTTGTCCACTACCTCTTCAGTATCAACCTCATGATAGTATGCTGGTTCGTCCATTCTCTCAATAGTGATCTGAGGAGCTTCATTATCCCACCTAACCTTGAACATGGATGACATAGTAGCTAGTGCATCCGCTAGTTGATTTTCCTCTCGTGGAAAATGCTCAAAGGTAACTTCTTTAAAATGTGGAATCGGTGTCAACACATGCTCTCTGTAAGGGATGAGATTAGGATGCTTCGTGTCCCATTCTCCGTTGATTTGACTGATTACTAAGGCCAAATCTCCAAATACACTCAAGAATTTAATTCTCAAGTCGATAGCAGCTTTGAGACCCATATGCACACTTCATATTCAGCCATATTATTGGTACAATTGAAACATAGCCTGGCAGTGAAAGGAGTATGACAACCCTCGGGAGATATGATCACGGCACCGACGCCATTTCCAAGTGCGTTAGAAGCTCCGTAAAAACCATAGTCCATCGGGATCCTTTTTCAGGTCCTTCATTTGGTCCAGGTTCTTCATAATCAGTCATTAATATGATGTTCTCATTCAGAAACTCAAAATTCATGGATTGGTAGTCGTCCACAGCCTGATGAGCCAGATGATCAGCCAATACACTTCCCTTAATTGCTTTCTGGGTTGTGTATTGAATATCATATTCAATTAGGATCATTTTCCATCTTGCTATTCTTCCGGAGAGAGCGAGCTTATCAAAGATGTATTTGATAGGATCCATTTTAGATATCAACAAGCTAGTGTGAGTCAACATATACTGTCTTAGTCGGCGAGCAGCCCATACCAAAGCGCAGAAAGTTTTCTCGAGCAGTGAGTATCTTGTTTCACAGTCGGTAAACTTTTTTCTAAGGTAGTATATTGCATGCTCTTTTCGACTAGACTCGTCATGTTGCCTCAGCACACACACCATTGAGTTCTCTAATACTGTTAAGTACATGATCAGAGGTCTTCCTTCAACCGACGGCATAAAAATTGGAGGCTCTTGAATATATTCCTTTATTTTTTTAAAGGTGGTATGGAAATCATCACTCCACTTCACTGCTTGATCTTTCTTCAGTAATTTGAAGATTGGCTCACAAGTAGCAGTTAGATGGGAAATAAATCTGGCAATGTAGTTTAGACACCCCAAGAATCCCCTAACCTCCTTCTCAATGTGGGGAGTTCGAATTTATTGTATGGCTTTAACCTTTGCAGGTTCTACTTCAATACCTTTGCTGCTGACAACGAAGCCTAAGAGCTTACCAGATCTTACCCCAAAAGTGCACTTATTCGGGTTCAGTCTCAGTTTGTACTTTTTCAGTCTTTTAAACGGCTTCTGCAAGTGATCAAGGTTCCCCTCTTCAGTCTGAGACCTGGATATCATATCATCGACATAGACCTCTATCTCGTAATGGATCATATCGTGAAACAAAGCTACCATGGCACACTGATAGGTTGCCCCAGTGTTCTTTAACCCAAATGGCATAACTTTATAGCAGAAAGTGCCCCACTGCGTGACGAAGGTTGTTTTCTCCATATCATCAGGTGCCATTTTGATCTGATTGTTCCCAGAGAAACCATTCAAGAAGGAGAATACCTTATGTTGTGCGGTGTTATCAACAAGAACATCAATATGGGGAAGCGGAAAGTCATCCTTGGGGCTTGCCCTATTCAGGTCTTTGTAATCCATACACATACGTACTTTACCGTCCTTCTTACGTACCGGAACAACATTAGCAACCCATTATGGTTAAGAGGTAACAACTAAGAAACAGGTGTTTAACTGTTTCATGACTTTGGCTTTGATCTTTTTTGACATCTCAGGACACATACGACGAACCTTCTGTTTCACTGGAGGGCAATCTTCTTTTGTCGGCAGAGGATGAACCATAATATCAGTGTCAAGCCCTGGCATATCTTCGTATGACCAGGAAAAGACCTTAATATAGTCATGTAGCATCTGAATTAACCGCTCTTTGACACTATGCTCCAGATTGGCACCTATCTTGACTTCCTTCTAAGCCTCTTCGATACCCAAGTTTACTGTCACAACTGGCTCTTCATGAGGATGTATTGCCCTTTCTTCCTGTTGTAACAGTCTGGCAAGTTCTCCTGGTACTTCACAATCTTCCTCACCTTCGTCCCCGGCTTGGTAGATCGGATTTTCAAAGTCATAATTGGCAATAGCAGAACCGTTACCAATGGGATCCAGAGTGGATGTGGATCTGCAGTTTGATATGTGGGTGTGTGTAAGAGAGCGTAGCTATCTTTGATAAAAGCATAAAAGAAAGACAGAGAGCGTAAAATTTGTATGCAAAACGTCCAATGATTTATTAATGACATATGAAAATGAAGTAATAACCCTCACAAATACACCATTATGCCTCGGGTAAGGCACAAGGCTTTAGAGTCCATATTGTTCAAATATTACAAAACAAAAAGACAATTACTTCTGAATAAAAGTAATAGGAACAAAATCCTTGGTCTCCCAATTGTTGAGTCCACCACCGATAGTTGGGAAGATCCACTTGTCTATGTCGCAGTCACTATCAGAATATTCTGTAGCAGAAACAACATCAATGGTACTGACTCCCGGTTCATGCTTGGGCATTGGTGCAGTTATGACGTTGGGGGTCTTAGAAGGATCAAACTCAATCTCCTTTGCCTCAATAAGATCTTGCACCTTTTTTTTAAAGCCCAACAATCGATTGTATCATGCCCCGAACTTTCGGAATGATAGGCACATCGAGCATTTGGGTTGTATCGGGGAGATGAATTATTTGGATTATTAGGAGCCTCCTTTAGAGTAGCCTGATTATACTTTTACAGGTGTGGCAAAACCTGAGATAAAGACATGTTAATTTGGGTGAACTGTATTCTGGGTGCATCCGGTCTGTGCTGATTGTTTCGTTGTTGACTTGATGCAGGATTGGAGATCATAACAGCCCCTACCATCAGACGATGTTCAGTTTTACTTTGATTTCTCTGGCTATAAGCAGCACTGACCTCCTTCTTCCTATAGAATGGTTTCTTTACTGTACTGGAGGATGTATCTCTCTGGATCTTACCACTCTTGATACCAGCTTCCACTTGCTCACCAGTCAATATCAGCTCAGTAAACCCAGCTGAAGAGCTTCCAATCAAATGGTTAAAAAATGGACCAGACAAAGTGCCCAAAAACATGTCTACCAGCTCTCTATCAGACAGAGGAGGTTGGACTCTTCCCGCAAGATCTCTCCACTTTTGGGCATAATCTTTGAAATCCTCGCCGGAACCCATAGACATACTTTGCAATTGTGTACAAGTTAGAGCGAGGTCAACATTATATTGGTATTGCTTGTAAAAAGCAGCAGCCAGGTATTCCCAATTACGAATGTTGGTTCCCTCCAGCTGATAGAACCATTCCAACTGCGTCCCTGACAAACTTTCCTAGAAGAAATGTACCCAAAGATTCCTATCAGTAGTGTGGGGTTGAATCTTCCTGACATATGACCTTAAGTGCAGCTTAGGACAAGAGACGCCGTCATACTTAGCAAATGTGGGGACTTTGAGTTTCTGCGGGATGACCATCTCTGGGACCAGTCCTAACTCTTCAAAATCCAGACCGGGTACCCTCTGAATCTCCATAGCATTAAGACGATCCTCCAGTTGTTTGTATTTATCATCAGTAGGAGGATATTGCTCCTCAGAGTATTCAGCCTCTTCCTCATCAGTCTCGGGGTTGTTATTTTCTTTTGTTGGCTTATCTTCTTGATTGTACCCCTCATTTGACGGGGTTGTGAAATCTAGAGCTCTCTTATCCGGTCCTCTGAACCTTCTCCCCATATTCAAGACACCAGCTAGTTTCTTTGCCTTCTTTGTCTTCTCTTTGATGATGAGAGCTTTCAGATCTTCTTGTCCCTTAGCCAGAGCTAGGAACATTTGTTGGAATTGAGCGTTTTAAGCTTGAAGATCCTTAACTGTCTGTTCAAGAGCCATTTCTTTTTGCTCAAATAAACAACGAAAAGATAAGAAACCCGTCTTGAAATTCCTGCTTAATGTAATGATATGCATGATAATGTTTATGCAATGTATTCAAGGACTACGGGAAATTTAAATTTGCGAGCCAAAATGAAACAAAGATTTTATTAATAAGATTCAAATTATAATTTCCTTTTAGGCTTACAATTGAAAATTAAAAACTCTTAAAATCTAAGAATCAAATCTCTCATGGGCGCTTCCTCTTCGTGCTGAGGTAGACATTAAGACTCTCTTCTATGTGAATTTGCTTCATGAGCTCTAACACTTTCTTCTCACTGGTGTAGAATTGATCTCTAAAGATATCCCATTCTTCCTTCAGTTGAATCCAAGACCTCTGTATCTCTTCAAAATCAGTGGGAATGACAGGATGGAGAAATGTATAAGGAACATCTTCTTCGGTGACAGGTTCCACAATCACTGGTAAGATGGCTGTATATGACATCATAAGGTTTTGGGTGCAAGCTCGTACCCATCTAAGATAAGGCTCCATAGGGATGGAATTCTTGTGCCCCAAAGCCTTTCTATCCACCTTATTTACCATGCCCCAAGCTCGTACAAACCTTTGACGATACCCTTGAATATCATCCTCGTAGTTGAACATAATGCCTTGGATAAGCATATCATGGGGGGGCATCTCTCCGAGCATAATCGAACTGTCATAGAGCCAAGGAAGGATTATAAGTGATACCTCCCCTAATTCCGGGGAGTGGGACATTAGGGAATTCCCCATAGCGATCAATGATAGAAATATCTCCCATGGACTGGGAGTACCAAAGAATATCCGAGTGAGAAAGTGACATTATCCTTTGCGACCAATCCAAACCTTGTTCATTCTTTAATACAGATTGAGGAAAGTGTGAAATAAACCACCTAGACAGCAATGGTATGCAACACATAAGAACCCCTCTTCTCTTTATGGTACGAGTGTGGAGGGAATGCAAGATATCTCCGAGTAAAGTAGGCACGGGGTTACGGGAGAGAAGAACCTTGACAACATTCACATCTATGAGCAATTCCGAATTAGGGAACAATACTAACCCATAGATTAGAAGATCCATGGCTTCTTCGAAAGCTTTGAAATCCAAATCATCCCAAAATAATTGAGCCTTTTCTAATAGGAACTTGACTAGGAAAACCTTAACTCTGCTTCTTATTTCCCAGTTGGATATAATGTCGGACCGTTTCAGATGCAAGGCTGCTGCAATGACCTCTGGCTTTGAAGCCTCCTTTAAACCGGTGAAAGGCATTTGATCCAGAATGGGCACCCCCAATAATTGAGAGAACTCTTCCATGGTGGGTACCAATTGATAATCAGGAAATGTGAAGCAATGGTATTTAGGGTCAAAGAACTGAAAGAGTACCCCCATCATCTTCTCATCAAAGCTTGGGGTAACCAGGTTAAAAAGTCGACCATATTTCTTGGTGAATGGGGAAGTCTCAGGAACCCTTGATACTAGCTCCTTGAGTTGGAGAGGTATTCTCACAAAGCTGATTCGGATGGTATTTCTACGAACGAAAGCCATGATCTGCAAAACAGAACAAAGATAAATTCCCCTAGTTCTTGAAATGGTTAGTGAAATGAATATGGATGTTATGATGCATGATGTTATGTTTGAACAATTTAATCACACACAAGACCTTAGGTTTAGGCTTGCATGGTGTTTATAGGCAGATATCCTCTTGAAGTATAGGTCGTTCAACCTGTCTTAGAAAAGTAACTGGGTTCTAAGGAGTCTTAATATCACTGATCTTTCTTTATCAAGCATTGTTTCAGCTCAGACGATCTTTTCTCTCGGCCGAAATATCCCGAAAGTACGATCTCAATGAGTGTAGCATCGAGTATCAACCAATCCCCAGCCTTATAGTGAGGCCGGCTATCTCACTACTTTCTAATGGACAAGTTTGTTCAACTAAGGTTCTAAGGTCCGTTAGTGCTTTATGACACTACACAGCGGCCCCGTATTCTCCTTGATTTAACACAAGGGATACCGGTGCCAACAAATGTGTCACACTAACGCATCTATCATTTCAACCATATGAGTTTACGTCGTACAGTCTCCACGATCTATTGCTGCTTACCTAAAAATGTGCCACAGATCCGGGTGTAGGATCTTTACAAGTAAACCCAAGCAAGCCCTTAAAGATAAAGCATACAAACAAACAATGTAAAGTAATTTAAAAATGAACTAATCTCTAAGGTAACCCCACTTTTTAATAGGTCCCCAACAGAGTCGCCAGTTCTGTGATACGGTGGCAGAATCGACTATTATACTGGTTTTGCATTTGCATTCGCAAATGTTGCGGTAAGCAAGAGTCACCACTGACTTTTCTTTTATCCAACAAAGAAAGGGTGAAAAGAACAGAAAAAGACCTTTCGAGAGTTTTCTAAGTAAGGGGGGTAGATTATGGAAAGGGAAGGTGTTAACACCTGTTGTACCCCAAAATTTGCCCTCTCATTTTTCAAGTATTTGCTCACAAGATAATCTAAGACGTCAAGTTTGCAGCACTGATACATCAATTTAGGCTTGAAATTGGCACAAGGGAAAAATGGTCAATTGCATACTGGAAAGTCAAAATTTGACTTTTTGGTCAACATTACAACCCAAAGATCAAATTTCATCAAGACATTCAAAAATATCAAGCTTGATCATTAAGAATTCAAGAGAATCAAAAATCCAACTTTGCAAGACTTTGAGATTTTTCTAAGTATTTTCTATACTTGGTTAATTTCATTTGCTTCATGGAATTTTACTACAACTCCAAATAATTCAAGATGATGCAAGTAATTCAAGTTATTACAAAGTAACATTTTGCAAAATTACAAATTCTAAAACTATGTCTTGATTAAAACCCTTGTCACAATATTTTTGCCTTTGACATAATGTGCACAAGACCAAAATTGTGACATGCTACAAATCATGTTGTCCAATTTGAATAAAATGTGATGTGCCACATTGCCACAACACCCCATACTACCTTACAAGAAAGCTTGTGTTATGTTGCACCCCAAGTATGCATGCTGCCCATTACAGTCCAAAACTGCTCTATGCAGTCTGCCCAAGCCTGCATCACAACAGCCCCAAGATTGCACCAAAATGGAAAAGGAAATTTGTGTACAAAAAGTGTCAAAGCAGTAAGCAAAAACAATTCAAAAATAACTTATTTGTTTTCCCCCCTAAACCACAGTCAAGGGGTCTACAAAAGAGGACTGTCTCATAAGACAAAGAGGTTGGATCTTGGAGGAGAAAAAGAAATTTTCTAGAGAAAAGATAGAGAGTTTTGTTGAGCAGGAAAAAAAACAATATTATGTGCAACTTTGACTCATTTTCAAAACTAAAATTGCTCTTGTTCAAAACAAAAACCCAACTTATTACTCTACCATACAAACTCTCCTTTAAACAAAACAACTCATCACATACAAAGATTGTCCAAACATAACCAAAAAAAACAGTCCTTGTAGTGCTACTCACCTTCATCATCAAAAATACCAAAAATATTATAGTACAGTCCAACTCATTTCTAGCAGTCTAGAGCAGCTTCCTGAAGACTCACAAGGTTATCCCATCATTTTGGAAAAGCAATCAGATCTAAAACAACCAGTACAGCCCAAAGGTAAGTCCTCTTGACTTGATATCTTGTCATTACATCATTAACAAGTTGTTGTTCTTTGAAGACAAGATGTAGTACTTTAATATCTTTTTGAACTAGTCATCTGCACTTTGTTTAGGCTTATTCAATCATTTGTTGTTCATTTTTATTCATCATATGCCATAATCTAACCTGTACATTCAGCAAAATAATGTTTAAGGCAGGAAAATGCAGCATGTATCGACACATATCCTCATGTGTCGACTCATCCTAGTGAAAAAACAGGGTATGAGTCAACACATAACCCCATACATTGACTCATACTGATTTCAGGTTGCAAAACAGAAGTGGGAAAAGACTATGAGTCGAAAAATACGCGTTTCGCGTCAATGCAAGAAGGTGCATGAGTCGACACATCCCATTATGTGTCGACTCATACTGAGTAGATTTTGTTTTACAGGGGCAGGGAAAAGACTATGAGTTGACACATACGCGTTTCGCGTCGATGCAAGAAGGTGCATGAGTCGACACATCCCATTATGTGTCGACTCATACTGAGCATATTTTGTTTTACAGGAGCAAGGAAAAGCTATGTATCGATGCATAGCAGCATGAGTCGACACATAGCAGTTCAAAATGCAGTTTTCCTTTTATTTTACACTGTTTTTACATTGTTTTCAATATCATTCGATATGATTGTAATATTTCAGTCTCCACTTCATCCCCATTGTAAATTTGTACCCCCATCCCCCTAAAGTGATGTAATAGCTTAGGATTTATTTTCTGCATGTTTACTTGCTTTCATATATTGCTAGTAATTAGGATGTATGGCAAGATAAAATCAGCAAATAGATAACCTTTCAAATACAAGACAAAATGCATGCAAACTAACACACTTGCACACTAGCATCTCTAAGGTAATCTCATTTTGTTTCCTTTCGAAAAATAGTCATGTCCCTCGAGCATGAGCGTTTTAGCAAAGACCATTCGATAAAAAAGATCGTAGTCCCTCGATGACCCTCGATGTTGCCTTCGGTAAACGATCTAGTCCCTAAAACGACATTGCTAAAACGTCTCATAAGTTGCCTTCTATGACTATACAAATGTCCCAATGCCCTTCCCTTCATATTCAGCGACGGGGCTTCTCGCCAAATTAATGGTAAGATAGCAACATCTAAAGGAGGAGGAAAAGCATTTCTAAGACCTTTTGAGTAGGTAGATTCGCTCCTGGTTACTCGCTTGCTCATAACAAAAACATTTTTATACACCCACACTCTCATCTTTGAACTATTTTCGAAAAAAACACTTTGTATATATTCTTATAGAAACGAGAATCATTACAAAGTTATATTTTCAAAATACTTTCAAAAACACATTTCACAAACACATCTTTGAACTATTTTCGAAACAAACACTTTGTATACATTCTTATAGAAACGAGAATCATTACAAAGTTATATTTTCAAAATACTTTCAAAAAACCACACACCACAAGCACATTCAAACAAAAGCAAGTGCTCTAGCGAGTAATTAAGAGCCCATGGAAAACCATGGATGAAAAAGGTGCTAATACCTTCCCTTTTCATAATCTACCCCCCGAACCCAAGAAACATCTCTAAAGGTCTTTCCTGTGCTTTTTCACCTTTCCTTTTGGATAAAAGAAAAGTCGGTGGCGACTCTTGCTAAACCGCAATATTTGCGAACACAAACGCAAAACAATCAAGTCAGTTCTCCCACCGTATCACAGAACTGACGACTCTGCTGGTGATATTACTTAAAAGTTGGGTTACCTTAGGGCTATATCACCTTTACTTGCTTACATTGTTTAATTTGTTTTCTTTACATTTCGGTTCCTTTTTTGGGTTTGTTTTAAATCCTTTACCCGGATTTGGGGGCACCTTTTAGGTAAGTAGTAATAAACTGTGAGGGAACTGTGCGGGGTATACCGACATGAGGGATTAGACAGCGCTTTTTTAGGCCTTTAACAGCGCTTAAAAGCGCTGCTAAAGGTATAGACAGCGCTTATGTAATTTCAAAAGCGCTGCTATAGGTACCCCCCCCCCCTTAGGAACCCCTTTAGCAGCGCTTACACTTTAGACAGCGCTTTTAATGTGGAACTTTAGACAGCGCTTGGTAAAAGCGTTGTCTATTCCCCCCCTTTAGCACCGCTTTTCCTTATTATTTTTTAATATTTTTTTTCAATCACTTTAGACAGCACTTTCATGAAAAGCGTTGTCTATCCCCCCCCCCCCTTTAGCAGCGCTTTTCCTTATTATTTTTTTAATATTTTTTTTTTCAATCACTTTAGACAGCGCTTTCATGAAAAGCGCTGTCTATTCCCCCCCCCCCCCCCCCCCCCCCTTTAGCAACGCTTTTCCTTATTATTTTTTAAATATCTTTTTTTCAATCACTTTAGACAGCGCTTTCATTAAAAGCGTTGTCTATTCCCCCCCCCCCCCCCCCCCCCCCTTTAGCAGCGCTTTTCCTTGTAATTTTTTTCTAACACTTTAGACAACGCTTCTCATTAAAAGCGATGTCTATTCCCCCCCTTTAGCAGCGCTTTTCCCTATTATTTTTTTAAATATAATTTTTTTTTCATTTAAAACAAAATGCTGCCTATCAAATTTAATCTCACCATTTTTGCACCAGAATTTATAGCTTCATTATAACATTTTAAACAACAACAACATCAATATACCACAATGAAACAATATTATAACAACATCAATATTCATCTCTTCAATCCTTTTTGCACAATATACACAACAACAACATTAGTATATACCACAATGAAACAATATTATAACAACATCAATATTCATCTCTTCAATCCTTTTTGCACAATATACACAACAACAACATTAGTATATACAACAATGAAACAAAATCAACAATGAATTACAAAATAACTCTATCTTCTACATCGAGTTGCACCTATATAACCTAAAACAAAATCAAAAAATCAAAATTCATACAAGTTACCAAATAACAACAACAAAAACAATAATATTGTAACACAACTATAACGTCATATATTATATTCTCAAAACTCAAAGTTATACCTTATAATAAAACTCTCAACTCCATAACAAATTGGCACCAATCCTCCATAAGTTCATCCAATTGATCTTTTGAGTATGAAGCACACTTGAATTCATCAAAGTACTACATAATAATATAACATTGTATGATTTAATTAAAATACTAAGTCATTTTATGAGAAATATGAAAATAATTCCTAAGTTAGAAATTCATACCGTGGATGGAATCTCTAATCGGTCCAAAAGAATAGTTTCTTTCATAAACCTCAACATAAAATAACCGCAATCTACACCATTGCGCTGACGAGGACACTACACATGGAAAGAAAATACGGATATACATCAAGATATACACCTTAACTTGTTTTATCAAGTATCATCGCTATATAATCAAAATTGTGAAAATCTATACCTCCACTTTGATCTAAGAAATATTGTTGACTCTACTCCTTGGTACTTGAATATCTATTTGTGCTCGAAAACTTTGTAGAATGCTATAATAAAATAATAACGAATATTTAGAACTATCACACATAAATAATTAAATATACACAGTAATATTTTGGAACAATCTCACTTACGTGTCAATCGTCTTCTTCATATCTGGGTATGTTGTCCAATCATTGCCCAATGAATCCAGATAATATACAATTTCTCTCACAGGATTAATTGCAACCAATAACCAGTGTCCACTAGAATATTAAACAAAGGTTAGATGGAAATTTTCTGCACAACATTAAAAAACGAAAAATTATAATAGAGGAAATTTAGAATGAAAATCTTACTTGGGGCCAGTATTATATGGTAAAAAGAACAATTTTTCTATATCTTTGTTGGCCATAAATAAATTGAGCACAAATGATATTACTTCATCTGGTTTTGAGATGATTGACCCTGCGTGGACAACGTTGGGATTTATGAAAGCGAATTTGGACTCCAATCCACGCGGGCGAATCAACTTGTCATACAGAAACCTTAAATAAAAACATCATTAACATTAATTATTCATTGAAATGAATAAATAAATTCTGCAATTAATTAAACAAAGTTGATTGGAGTATACCTGATGTATGTATTGATAACAGCCATGCCTAATGTCAAGTGTCCAAAAACTTCTTCCAAATCCTCCTTACCAATTGCTGTCATGCCTTCAGAACCATAAATCCCTTCATCCAAGGGTATAAGAGAAGTACCACCTTGCGAAATAGTTGTGAAGCTTATAAATGTCTGAAGGCACGACCTATATTGTGAAGTAGTTTTCTGTCTAGCCCCGGTCCTCTTAGCAACACTCTTTGTTTCTGTGGGAATGTTGCTAATTACAGGCTCCTTACCCCTACTTAGAGCTTCAATCTCTTTAGCAGGAATAATCTAAATATCATAAAATTAGAGTGGTCAAGTATAGGACGAAAAATTAACATTACCTAAGCATAAATATCATATAATTGTGTTGTACCTATTTTTTTGTTGTCACTGACTCCTTTGGCCGTGTAATCCCTTTATCTTTTGGTTTGGGTTTTGTAGGAGTCTAACATTACCATGCAAAAAAAATGTAAGTAAAACGAACGTAAAAAATTTGAGTACTAAAAGGTTCATAATGGTTTTAATTATACCTCATCATCTATGCGAACGAGTCTTGACGGCCATGCAACAAACGCTCCTATTGCCTCTCCCACCAATGTTGCATCCGAAACTTCATTTGGGATTGGTAATAACGCACCCTCCTCTAAAGCAATATCAATCGACACTTTCAAATATCCATAAGGGAGCGGTTTATGATGAAGTACTTATCTCAGAGTGTTATGGACTTTTCCCTTGCCAACCATGCGATAAGTTGGTGTCTCTAAAAAGAGGTTACAAGGTGAAATGCCCTAAAATCAATAATAAATATGACATCGTTAATGTGTATATATGTCAGTTAAATAAATTACACTAATTTAATTTCATAATAATATATGTAAGTACCTCGGGAATACTCGGTTGAGCTGCACAATTGACACTAGCTATGTCACTAGTTTCTTTAACACCCGAAGCTTCCCTTTCTGATTGGTACTGTCTTGCTTTTTCCTTCCTCAATTCAAGAACTTCAGCTTCTAATGCATCCAACCTTGCCTGCAGTTCTTTATTGCTAGCAGATTTTGTCTTTGGGTTGTTCTTTTTCAAGGAGCTTGGAGTAACCCCATGTCCTTTACCCCTCACCCGACCAGAATACTCACGAACATCTAATGCTCGACTAAGTATGCTCCTGCAATCATCTGGTGGAGATGTAGACTGAGACAGACTCTCCAGAAATTCATATGAATATTGGAAAAACATGAATACTATATGTTAATAAAATTTTGATTTAATTAGAATTAATGTTATACTTACGCATTTTTCAAAAATTTGTTGTACATCTTCTTTAAGAACTCCATCCTTACCCATACGGGCAGCCTTCCACAAAACATGCTCCGGAAGAGATGTTTCAGAACTACTCTCCTCTTTTAACTACACATTAACACAAAAAACAAGCTCAGTAATAACTCTTGATGAACAAGTATATCATTGCAATTTGTAAATACTTACTATTTTTTATTCTAATCGTGCATATCCCAAATGCCCTTTTTTGTATAGATATGCGGGAGATGATGCTCTTTGACGATTTACTTCACTTACACTCTGAAATTTTGGGGTTTTCCATTTGGCTTTAAAAACATCCCATTCTTTAACTGAAATCACATCTGCATATTTTGTTGGATGCTCTGCATCAACAATTTTTTTTTCAGCATCTCTAAGATATTTTCTGTTTAAATATGTTCTAAACCCTCTTAGTATTTTGCCGGCCAATCCAAGACAATAATCTTTTCTTCTGTCATCAATGTTGAAAGACCTCTACAAAAAACATACACAAAGTGCGTTAGTATAAGTAATTTAAAGACATAATTTAAAGTACATAATCGTAATTTAAAGACATAATTTAAAGCACCTGTATCTCACTCCAGATTTTGTTTTTATCATCATCCAGCTTATCATCTCTCCACTCATCAAAGTTATTGGAATTTCTCTCCTTACAAGTGTACCAATGTAACTTGTCAATTTAGAACCTTTAGGCTCAATTAATTGGTCATTTGGACTCCAATGCACATCGTATTTTATACCTCTATCTCTATCATGAATGATATTCTTCATAATAGTTTTTCCTCTTTTAATTTCATTTTCCACTCCCTTACTGGATTTTCCTCCATCAATGTCTCCATCATTAATAGAATCATCGTGTGGGTGCTCCTCGTTACTAGCCATCTAACCTGTAATAAAGAAAAACATTAGTATCTAATGACAAATATTTAATTCCAAATATATAATTCCAAATATCTATTCAGTATATAAAATGACAAATATCAATTGAGTATATAAAATGACAAATATATAATTTATTAGAAGTTTGCTAAGTGTTAACAGGTATGGAGGAATATATATTACCTCTTTCACTAACATCTCTTTCTTTTCTTGGTTGGATTTCGAATTACTTGTCTCTTAAGAACGCGGACGGAGGGATTGATCCAAATTCCCTCATCATGATCTTTTCTGATATATGATTCATCCGTTGTAGTATTTTCATCTCGATCGTTTCTAATATACGACTCATTCTCAACATCAACATCAACTTGATCCACACTTTTATCATCAATCACTTTGTTAGATAAAAGCACTATAGACCATTTCGTACTCTTCGGGTCTGTGACATAGAACACTTGTTTAGCTTGAGAGGCTAGAATAAAAGGCTCATCTTTGTACCCCACCCTACTAAGATCCACTTGCAAAAACCCTGACTTATCCATTCGTATGCCACTAGTATGTACCCACTTGCAACCAAAGATAGGAATATGAATCTTCTCGTAATCAAACACCCAGATGTGATTGATAACCCCAAAATATGACAAATTTTCATATTTGGGGTTTAAGTCCTTCATACTATAAATGTGCATTGCTTCACATACCACTGTGACACCACTATTTTGCATGGTACTTTTCTCATCTTGTTCTTTGGTATAAAATGTGTATCCATTAATTTTGTATCCTCTATAAGAGAACACAATCGAACTTGGACCATATGCCAAACATCTCAACCTGTCTGATATTGAAGCGGGATTTGAATGAAACTTTGAATATATATGATCCTTAAATCGCTGTATAAAACTTTGATTGTGCTCTCGTACTATCCAATTTTCATTTCTACTTTGATTCTCACCTCGGAGTATAGCCTTGTGCATTTCAACAAACGGCTCAACCTCAGTGTCATTGTGCAGAACATACAAATGCACTTGATCCCGTTCATCCCTTGATACTGTCACAATTTCATTTCCAATTAATTTTTTACCTTCTTTTTTTTCGAAAAAATGAGATTTGGGGAGTCCAATGGATTGCACATTGGACAAAAAATTAGTACAAAACTCAACCGCTTCTTCAACAACGTATCGCTCAATGATACAACCCTCTGGACGACTTCGGATTTTCACGTACCCTTTTAATATTTTCATATAACGTTCAACAGGGTACATCCATCTCATATAAGCTGGTCCACACAATTGTGTCTTTTTCACAAGATGAACAACAAGATGTACCATAATGTCAAAAAATGATGGAGGAAAATACATTTCAAGGTCACACAGGGTAATAACGATTTCTTTTTGTAATACTGGTAAGATCTCAGGATCGATCACCTTACTACAAATTGACCTGGAAAAAAAACACAATTTAGTTATAGCGCTTCTTACTTTTTCTGGAAAAATAGAACGTATACCTATTGGTAGAAAATGTTCCATTATGACATGGCAATCATGTGTCTTCAGACTCTTTAACTTGAGGTCTTTCATGGACACGAGTCTTCTAATGTCTGAGGAGTAACCTTCTGGAACTTTAACTTCACTCAGAAACTTACACAATATTTTATTTTCCTTTCTAGATAGAGTATAAGCAGCAGGTGGTAGATATGTTCGTCTTCCTTTCTTCACGGGTCCTAATTCAGTTCTTATTCCCATCTCTACCATGTCCTCTCTTGCTTTAAGGCCATCCTTAGACTTTCCTTTTATATTGAGTAACGTACCAATAACACTTTCAAATACATTTTTTTCAATATGCATAACATCAAGAAAATGTCTTACATACAAAGATTTCCAATATGGCAATTCAAAAAAAATTGACCTCTTCTTCCACCCATCTGTGACAACTTTATGTGAAAAAGGCTTGCCAAACTGAATACTCACATCTTTCACCTTTTCACAAATTTGATCACCTGTCAATCCAGGTGGAGCTCTACGTTGTTCGGTATTTCCATTGAACGCTTTTCTCCATCCACGATATTGATGTTTTGAATTTAAGAATCTACGATGACCGAGAAAGACATTCTTCTGACAAAGTTTCAATCGTGTCGTATCGGTTCCATCTTCACATACAGGACACGCTTTTTCACCTTTAATGCTATACCCGGATAGATTTCCATATGCTGGAAAATCGTTAATTGTGCCAAACAACATCGCCCTCAAATTGAAACTTTCTTTCCTATATCCATCATAAACCTTCACACCGTTCTCCCACAAAATCTTCAAATCTTCGATTAAAGGTTTCAAGTATACATCTATGTCATTCCCTGGTTGTTTAGGCCCATAAATTAACATAGATAACATCATGTACTTGCGCTTCGTACATAGCCATGGAGGTAGGTTATAAATTATAAGAATCACAAGCCATGTGGAATGTGAGATACTTTGAAGACCATGCGGGTTCATTCCATCAGTAGATAATGCCAAGCGAAAGTTTCTTGTTTCTCCTCCAAAATCAGGATAATCATTATCAATTTTCTTCCACTGTGGTGCATCTGCCGGATGTCGAAACTTTACATCGATAATTCTTTCATCTGCATGCCAAGTCAAGTGTCTAGCATCGGTTTCACTACGAAACATGCATCTAAATCTCGGAATAATAGGAAAATACCATAAGACTTTCGCTGGAGATAATTTTTTCTTATATCGAGATAAACTGCACTTTGGGCACTCATTCAATGATGCATATTCGTTTCGAAACAAAATATAATCATTTAGACATGCATGTATCTTATCATAGCTCATGCCAATAGAGCACAACATTTTTTTGGCCTCGTAGGTTCGATTAGGAAGAACATTATCCTCATGAAGCATATCTCTCAAAAGGGCTAATAACTGTGTGAAAATTTTATCCGACCATCCATTGCGCGCCTTTAAGTTGTACAATTTTAATACCGCGGACAATCTTGTGAATTTGGGGAAATCTTTATCCAATGGTTTCTCCGCATCGCTTACCAACCTCTCAAACATTTTGGGACAATCTTGAAGATCTTCTTCAAGTGCTTCTGCAATCTCTTCGACTCGATCACAATCATATGTATCTGTGGCATTATCGTACGAAACATAGGTCACATTACTTTTCACCCCCGGTTCAACATTCTCGATGCTTTTCTCACCATGAAATATCCAACACGTATAACTTCGATCAATTCCGCGCATTAGTAAATGCGATTTCAATCCATCTGCGTCAACCCGACCCATATAACAACAACCCAAGCAAGGACATTTTATTCTATTCGGGTCTTCAGCGTGTTCAACAGCAAACTTAACGAACTCTAATACCCCATTCTCGTACTCTATTGACAATAGATTGGCACACATCCATTTTTTATCCATGGTTTTAACTATTATCTAAGTTAAACAAAAACACTAATTAGGGCACAAAACGGTATAATACGTTTCTGCCAAAACACAAAGTATACACGGATTTTATTATTCAAGTGAATATGTCATTGTTACGTGAACCTCTTGTGTTGATTATTACTAACTTGGATTATAAGCAATGTGGTGGGAGTACAATGAATTTAAAGAGTGTGTGTTGTCAACAAAAATCAAACATGTGATTAGAATAATTCTAGAAATGAGGATTGTAACGTGTGAGTGAAAGGAGCATAGCCACGAATGTGGTCCAACCTTAGAGGCCTAGTTCATGTTACTGTTGTGGTCCTATAACATATTCAATCAATGATCGTCAACGTTACAATTTTAGAGACATTAGCTTAGTTGTGAACTCATTCGAAGATTCATGATTTGTGTTATTTTTTACTATTACTAAGTTGAATACTAGATTGAACAAACGGAAACCTATGATCCAAACTCAAGTTAACCAGAAAAAGTCCTCTCGCCGCGATAAACTCATTGAAAGGACCATTAACATTAAGAGTACTAGTAATCACGGTAACATTCCTCTCAGACATAACCGCCACAAAAGACCCCAAACCAATTCCAATATCAAAACCTATTCTAATCCCACCATTTCCTAATTGCAAAACATCATCAACAAGAAAATCATTCTTACTCTTAGACTTAAAAAATATTTAATTCTCATATCCATTAACCAAATCAAAGCAATGAACACAATCTCTATTCAGTTTCCTACCATTCAAACACTTGAAACTCTTGCAGTTAAAACCATTCCAATTCACTGTTTTATTACTAACAGGCTTCCATAGTGAAACCGGAAAAGGATGAAGAAATTTTACCTTAGATGAAACCTATTTTGCGAAACTTCTTCTTCTAGGTAAAGGCTCACGCTATTTTTGAATCAGTTTCTCTATCACGAGGAGATGGTGGTGTGCCTGATGTTGTAGGGCGCATCCAAACAAGTGTCTCTGCGGGTGAAACAGTAAAACTGAACCATTAGAATAATCCACCTCAGATACTATAATCAAAAGCAAAAGACAAATTCTCGAATCCAAACGTTCCCATTCAATTTACCATACTTTGTATCACTTACATAAGATCTCATTTAAATGTCAAAGGGGATTTATTGTGTAATGAACTAACTAACTCGATCAATAAATAACAGTCAGTACCGCAGTATGAAGAGCAAACGTTACCTGTATTCAGTATGTAAAGATCATTATAGTAAACCTCATTGTTATTATCAGCGGATTTTCCACAACCACCAAAAATGTAAATTCGTTTCCCAACAACAGTCACACTATGACCCTCACGTGCCTCTGGCCCTTGCCCTCGTATAACCGGAGAATCCCAAGTTTGCAACGAGACAACAAATCAAAAGCTTTCTGGCATGAACCACGATTGGACGGTGAGGAGGAAGGAGACGAGTTGGAGAAGAAGATGAACAGGAGCGTTTTCTGGGTGTGTGGGGTTTCGTTTGTATAATGTGGGGTTTTTGAAATCTGATAACCAATTTAGGGATTTAGACACTATTTAATTACCTTAGACAACGCTTTCAAGAAGCGCTGCTAATGGTATTACCTTTAGCAACGCTTTAGGCTTTAGCAACGCTTTTAGAGTAATGCCTTTAGCAGCGCTTCTTGAAAGCGATGTCTAAGGTATACCCTTTAGCAGCGCTTCTGGAAAGCGTTGTCTAAGGTATACCCTTTAGCAGCGCTTTAGGCTTTAACAATGCTTCCTAGAATAACACCTTTAGCAGCGCTTTTAGTAAGCGTTGTCTAAAGTATAACCTTTAGCAGCGCTTATTCTAAATTTTTTTTTACTGAAAACCTATAGCAGCGCTTAGGGAAAGAAAGCGTTGTCTATGGTAAGGCCTATAGCAGCGCTTATAATAAGTGTTGTCTATAGTATACCTTTAACAGCGCTTACTCTAATTTTTTAATTTGTTTTTACTGAAAACCTATAGCAACGCTTAGGGCATAAGCGTTGTCTATGTGGCGCTGTCTAAATTCAATTTTGGCATAGTGTTGGTACCAGTAACCCTTGAGTTGAATCAAGGAGAGTACGGGGCCGCCGCGTGGTGTCGTAAAGCATCAACTGACCTTAGAACCTTACTTGACCAACTTGGCCATTAGGACGTAGTGAGATGACCGGTTTCGGTGTAGAGCTGAAAATTGGTTAATACTTGATGCTACACTCATTGAGACTTGACCCCTGAGTTTTGTTCGGTTGCGAGTCAATTGCTTATTGAACGAAGCTTGTGGGAAAGGTCAGTGATATTGAGATCCCTTAGAACGCGGTTACTATTAACTAAGACAGGTTGAGCCAACTAAACTTTAAGAGGGTACTTACCTACAAAACTCCATGCAAGCCTGAAACTAAGGACTTGTCTACTTTGTGTGAATATGATTATTTGTATGTAAATCTACTTACCTCGCATATTTGTACATAACATCATAACATCATACCATAGCATTTTCAATAACCATTTCAAGGATCTCTAGGGTCTTTGATGCAGGGTCACGTTGAACCAAACGTCTACCAAGGGGCAAGAGGATTTATTTTCCTCTAAACAAACGCCGTCAAAAATCAAGTACAAATAACTTGAGTCAAGGGCTATGACCCACTCGATATGGTGAGCTTGACTTTTGAAGAAGGAATCCCAACGACACGAAGTTTCTTCAATCAAGCTGCAATCAAATTCTAAAAGTTTCTTGTTTACCCCACGAGATCTTTGAAAACATTGCATATATATCATACATATCATTGCATAACAGGCATAACAAGTTTCTTATCTCCTCCGCTGTTTATTCCAGCAATGGCTCTTGAACAAACTATCAAGGACATCCAGGCTCAAAACGCTCAACTTCAAGAGATGTTCTTGACCCTATCCAAGGGGCAAGAAGAGGTCAAGGCGCTCCTCACCAGGAGCATGACCATGGGGAATCCGGAGGGAACCAAGGATGATCAGTTGGAAAGACTACAAATTGAAATAGCCATAATGAGGGTCCAAATGATAGGACAGTTGGTGGGCCAGATGGCTCTTATCCAAAATCTGGCTCAAAGACAAGAAGAGCTGAAGATTCTTGTCAACCAACTTCGTCAAGACGGTTGTAACCATATGGGGCAAACAATCAGGGTTGGGAATCAAGTCATTGCTCAGCCTCCCATGAGACAAGATGCCGGGAGACCATCCCAATTTGCTGCCACGTTGCGAGCCCAACAACGACTTCATCAACATCAAATCAAAAATCAGCCAAGGGTGGAAAGACCTCAAAGGAACTTCATCCAAATCAACATGCCACTGTCACAAGAATTACAACACATGTTGAGGATGAATCTGATTACGGTGATAAACCCCCATCCGAACCCGAAGACTTCCTCTCCTAACTACAATCCGGAGGCAAGGTGTGCTTATTATTCTGATAGTCCTGGACATGATACAAACGATTGTTGGGCGTTGAAGTACAAGATTTAAAACCTAGTCGACAAAGGAATGCTAGAGTTCACACAAGATGGCCAGACTGAATTCTTCTTCCAAAGGCTCACCACCTAAAGTGACAAGTTCAAACAAAGAGGCTTCTGTTCATTTTGAATTTTCAAGTTGTAATTTCTCTTTTGTTATTCAAACAATTATCTATTAATGTCAGACTTTGTTTCATTAATGCATTGCATATGTTTGTCTTGAATTCATCCGTTCATTTTCTCTATATTTAAACTATGCCTTTTACTCTCTTTATGACATTCAACTCTTGCTAAAAGTTACAATCCTTTAGAGGGAGGATGACGAAAACAATGCCATAATCTCATACAGTATGCTTTTTGACAGACCTTGCTGACGATGTACAGGCATTCTTTCAAATCCTAAACACTGGAGTTATAAGGAAGATAATCCCTAGTCAACCCCTTCGAGCCAAAGAAGTAGAAGTTTTTCTGTTTTTTTTCACAAAATTAAAACCTTTAAACAAAACTTGGGGCATGGTAGTCTCTCAGTTGATTCAAATGCGCGTTTAGCTGCAAACTCCCATCTCGTAATACAACGAATGACATCAAGAAACATTCCTCTGGAATCAAAAGACGGTGATGGTTCCCTATCACATAGGCCGTCATTATCTCTCAAAAAAGAAAAGCCCACAAAGTCAAAACCTACAAAGGAGGCTTAAGAAAAACTGGGGCATCCCGCTGACTGTAATCTCAAAACAAGAACAGTCAGGCAAAAATTAGGGATAACAAATCAAAAGAAAGAGGTCACTAAAAATCCTCAACAACATGAAAAAAAATGTTGCAAAAATGACTGCCTTCTGACAAACTTAACCTGTTTGAACCATCACCAAAACGTTATTCCAGACTCAATTGGAGTTCAAACGCACAATTAACTGAGCTTAGGATTGAAGAACATCACGAAGAACGGGTGGGTATAAATACACTTTGAGCCTTTATCCTTTGTTTCTTAAACCGTGAACCAAGCCACGTTACAACCCTTCAAAAGTCCTAATTGAAGCATGGGTTAGTTCGAAAACATATTGTTACAAAAGGTATCCTGACTCCTGTAAGGCTTTGCTCTAAATCCTAAGATTGAATTTTCTTACAAAATTCCTTTACTTACAAAAACTCATTTTTCAAAACTTCAAGACATGCATAAACTTTGCATTACTTGAATATCATTGTTTTCATATGGCTATTTGTTTGACAACGGAGAAATTCACACGACGAATATCCGATGAACGGAAGCCCTCTCAGTGAACAAAATCACTTCAAAAAGGATGACACTTCCATTGACAAATATCCTATCAACAAGGGGGCATGACATGTCACTATCCAGCATACCTGGGGAAGTCCAGTCAAGATTCCAGGAAATCTCTCAAAGAAGTGCATAGTAACCAGTGGTGGGTCTCCATCTCCGTCACTTGGGACATTGAGCGTCAATCCCAACAAAAGGTTACGTACAATCAAAACTTTTTGGCAATGCCACAAACATTCGCTACTAGAGGGCAATGACAAGTCTCCCTAAATTCCTTCTCATAGGATGATTCCCCAGTAAGAGTTTAATCTCTAAACACCTTTCCCCAACTGAAACAACCTCAAGAATCCTCTAGGACTTCCCCCAACAAAGTCATCACCTCTCAAGAAGACCGGCAACAGGGTTTATTTATCCAACAAACTACAGATTCCCCAGCTTGAGGTGGCCTCTCCGACTACTACAAATCAAAGGACCACAACTCCTCTTCCCCAGTAGACTACTCTACGATCCCCAACAAGTTACTATGAAACCTGGACCCGACCAGATGCCAGTTCAACTTCGACTCCCCAGTAGAGCAACGGATAATCGAGACTCCTGAACTCTTTTATCAAGCAGGAATAAACATTCTCCCCACAAGAGTTTTCAATATTCCCCAGCGGAGTTCTCCTCAAACAAACAGGAATCCCCGATGGAAACATCCTAAGCAAAGTTTGAAGAAGCACATGTTAGAACAAAGTTTGAATCTACTACCCTATATTTAAGTTTTGATGATAACAAAGTGAAAAGATATAGTATTTATAAGTTTCATGTATGAACTATCTGCTGCCTAAAATTATTATGTTCTGACTTGCAGATACTCTGATTGAAATAAGCAAGATCACATCTATTCAGCATCAGAACTTGATTTCAGACACCAGCATCAGAAGTTGCTACATCAGAATGATAAAATCAGATGATCAACTCACGTACATGCTGAAGCCTGATGAACAAGACTGCGCTCAACACTCTGATAAAGAAACACAATAGTTCATCAGCAGCGAAGCAGAGTCAGAATGAGCCAAGCCAGAACTTGCATTAAGTAAGCAACGGTACTGTGCATTGAAAGCAAATTAATTCCAACGGCCTCATTCCAGACAAGATCTGCTCAATAAGGAAAGCTTGTTATTAGCATTGAATCAAGAATATTGCATCCAACGTTCATCATCTCAGTGCTATATAAACAAGGCTTTGAAGATTGAAATGCTAATGCTCTCCAAATCTCTACACGCACAAAAGCTAAACCATAATCTTCGTTCTCTCAGTTTTGCTAAACCACACACTTTGATATTCTATTACTGTTTAGCAATCTAGTTTCTAAGCTTCAATTTGTGTATACATCACAGTTGTGATACAGTTTTGTAGAAAACATCCACACACATAGTTTTATCTCTTTGTAAGAAAGTGTTACCTTGACAAACCGGGTTGTGGTTTGAATCAAGAAGGCTTTAGCAGTTGTTAAAGCAGTCTGTAATATTCAGTTGAATATAGTGGATTAAGACCTCGTTGGAGAGAGGCGAAATCACCTTGACGGGTGGACTAGAGTAGTTTGAGATCAAACGAACCAGGATAAAAATATCTTGTTCATTG
Organism: Vicia faba; assembly: GCA_948472305.1. Taxonomy (NCBI): domain Eukaryota; kingdom Viridiplantae; phylum Streptophyta; class Magnoliopsida; order Fabales; family Fabaceae; genus Vicia; species Vicia faba. The sequence continues at coordinate 569,349,174 of OX451735.1, read as the reverse complement.
CATTAGATTTCAGTTTTACAATTCAACCCCCCCTTCTTGTGTTTTTTACCACTTCAATTGGCATCAGAGCGCCTGGTTCTGAGCTAAAACACTTAACCGTGTCAGTACAAGATCCAGCGTCAGAAAAACACAATGGCAGGAAACAATTCTCACATCAGCAATGACAACAATGAGGACAGAGACAGATTCAGTGGCAAACCTCCAGTCTTTGATGGAGAAAACTTTGATTACTGGAAAGACAGAATTGAAAGCTTCTTTCTGGCACATGATGCTGATCTGTGGGATATGGTGACAGATGGATACACGCACCCTGTGAATGCAAGTGGTCAGAAGATTGATAGAAAAACAATGTCTGATCAACAAAAGCGTGACTTCAAGAATCACCACAAGGCCAGAACCATCCTCCTCAGTGCCATCTCCTATACTGAATATGAAAAGATCTCCAACAGAGACACAGCAAAGAATATTTTTGATTCTCTCAGAATGACGCATGAGGGCAACGTTCAGGTCAAAGAAACAAAAGCTCTGGCGCTCATTCAGAAGTATGAGGCGTTCAAAATGGAAGAATCTGAATCCATTGAAACTATGTTCTCTAGATTCCAGATTCTGGTAGCTGGTCTCAAAGTTCTGGACAAAGGATACTCTACTGCTGACCATGTCAAGAAAATCGTCAGAAGTTTACCCAAGCAGTGGAGGCCTATGGTTACTGCTCTGAAGCTAGCTAAAGATCTCAACAAAATCACTCTGGAGGAACTTATCAGCTCCCTCAGAAGTCATGAGATAGAGCTAGAAGTTGATGAGCCTCAGAAGCAAGGTAAGCCTTTAGCATTAAAATCTAACAGAAAATTTGAGTCTAAAGTTTTGTAGGCAGTTGAAGAAACATCTGATGGATCCTCATCAGAAGAAGACGAACTTTCCCTTCTCTCCAGAAGAGTAAATCAACTGTGGAAGCAAAGACAAAGGAAGTTCAGGAATCCCAGAAGATCTGATCAGAACGAGTCCTCTTCCAGATACAGAAGGACAGATTCTTCCTCTGGATACAGAAGATCTGAAGGCTCCTCCAGTAGCAAAAAGCCAAACACCAAAGACATCATCTGCTATGAGTGCAATGAGCAAGGACACTACAAGAGTGACTGCCCAAAGCTTCAGAGGGAAAAGCCCAAAAAGAAGTTTGGAAGAGAGAAGAAGAAAAGTCTCATGGCTACATGGGATGACTCTGACTCGTCTGAAGCTGACTCAGAATCAGATGATGAAAGGGCAAACATAGCTCTCATGGCTAACTGTGATCGGTGGATCTGGAACTGACTGTTTAACGCTGGTTCGCGAAAATGTCGCGGTAAGCAAGAGTCGCCACCGTCTTTTATTTTCTCCAAGTGGAAAGGACAAAAGCGCAGAAAAATTCCTTTAAAGAGATTGCTCTCGGTTCGGGAGGTAGGTTATAGAAAGGGAAGGTGTTAGCACCCTTTCTATCCATGGTTATCCATGGGCTCTTAGATACTTGCTCAATGTGTTTTCGAATTGTTTGTTTGCTTTTCAATGTGGGTTTAAAAAAGTTTCTTTTGAAAAATTTCAGATCGACTCGTACGTCAGAGTGTTTGAAAAGTTTGTTTTGAAAGTGTGTTGGTGTGAAAAGAGTTTTTGTTTTGTTTGAAATTAGAGTAAGTATCCTTGAGAACCTACCTACCCTAAGGAATTCGTCTGTGTAAATGTCCTTTAAAGTAGTGCTATCCCACCATTGAGAGGTAGGTAGCACCACCGTTGGAGGTGTTCGGGTCAATTCGAGTTTTAGGGACGTGGTGATCACCGGAGCAATGGGAAGACACCTTAGAAGCTACCCTCATGCCAGGTTCCTGGATCATGAGGACTTACTAAGACGTCCTCTACTCGACGATCACCTTTCGAAAGGCAAGGCAACAGTGAAGCGTACCCTAGGGGTGGTGTGTGAATTGTGTGTCATTTTCAGTTTATTGTTTGTCTTGTCATGCATTGGTGATCTAACGATTCGATTTTATCTTTGGGCATTCATTCTTTCATGCATATTGTTTAACAGTTGTATAGTTTGCGGGAATTTAAAGTGCGGAAAAGATAAAAGTCCTACGCTATTACAAAAGGCGCGGGTCCACATCGCCAAAATAAACCAAACCCGATTTAAAATAAATTGCAAAAAAAGAAATGTCTAATGGCTATTACATGGCTTTGGTACAAGTACATAATTATTTACAACAGAAATAAATGAAACGCGCGAAAAAAGAAAGTACTCAAATGCGAGGGCGTTGAACCCTTTAAAGGAATTAAAATAATTAAGTTATCTAGAATTAAAATTAAATGAAAAATGGTATTTTTGTGTTTTTCAGATTTGAAAGAAAAAAGAAAAATTAACTAAAATTGAAATGCTAAACCCTAGTTCTAATGTTTTTTAAGTTTATTATGAAAATATTGACTTTTAACCTAATTTAACTCTAAATTAATTTATGTACAATTTTTAATTTATGAAAATAAATAAATAATATTATTATTCTGAAAAAAGGGAAAATTAAAAAAGAAAATAAAAGTTATTAAACCTAAATTCTATGTTTGGATTTTTATTAAAAAGGATTAAAATTGAATACCTAATTAAAACTAAATATTTACATGTATTTATTTAGAAAAATAATCATAATAAAATAAATATCATATTTTTTATATTTTCTGATTTTTGAATGTTTTTATATTTTATAGAAAAATAAACTAATTATGTTGAAACAATAAAAGAAATAAAATAGCAAAAATAAAGGTAAGAAGAAAAATATAAAAATGCAAACCAGGGGGGGTATCCCCAATTTGGAGGGTCCAGGCCTGGAATTTCTGGCCCATTAGCTTTGAAGTCCATTGACTTTTTGGCTCAGGTGTGATGCCTTTGACCAAGTGCAGCGTGTCTCTCAAATCTAAGCCTTTAGTTTGATCTCCAGGAAGACGTGTCAAGGCTTGGTCCTGGGTGTATGGTGCATCTTCATTCCAGCATTGCATGGGATTCACTTGTGAAAAATAATATTGAACTTTTGCCAGACCTGGGACTTGAACCCAGGTCATGAGAGTCATACGCGTTGGTACCTGCCAGCTGAGCCACTTGATTTCATTTAATATAATATGGTTAACAAATAATAAATATTAAAACCAACGCATAATGGTCAAACGCGCGCAAATTTGAATGGATCAATCACCAGCTGACACGATGCCTTCGTCTTCATCGTCCCTGTAACTAAAACACATTGGCAACGGTTTTGTGGATGTTTCCTTAGGCTAGCTACAGAAAAATAGCGATTAGCTCATCTCCTAATATAAATTAGGCGCGAGTGTATGAATCCTTTCGTCCAGATGCGTTGAGTGTGATGGTGGTGTTCTGAAATCCTAATTTTACCTCTACGCGAAAGCCCTAATTCAAGCAACCTGTAACCCTAAATTTTGGTCATGGTGAAATCCTATATACGATGCAAAAATCAAATTAAATGTAGAGGTTAGCTTTGAAACTTTGTAAGGAACAAGAATCTACAATTAAAATGCAATGATCATGCTTAGAATTAAGAACACGATTTCAAAAAAAGTTCTGTACAGTTTGAGTACGATCCACCAATTCCTTACGCTTTTGTTGTTGTTTGTGATTGAGATTCGTTCAGGAGTGCCTCAGGATGCTAATGGGAAAAGAATTAAGGCTTCTAAGATCCTCTAGCACTGATTTCAGATTTGTGTTTTAAGGAGAAATTTTCAATATTCAAAAGCTTGTTTGGGCGCATCTTATGATGTGTTAGGCCTAGGGTTTGACTCAGTGATGATCATAGAATGGAATTGGCTTGCTCTTTGACCTTAATTCATGCTTGTGAGAGAATTGGTCTTAGGGTTTCTTCCATTAACCAAGCTTCCTTCTTTTTAGCCCAAACCTAGACCTAGTGTGCAAATGAACCTTAGCCTGATTTCTTGAGTTGGTTCATGATACATAGAAATTGTCCAAGTTCACATGACACTATTCCATTGGTTTTTAAATTTTATTTGAATTTTCAAAGAATTAAAATGAATTAAATCATCAAAAATTAAATAAAATAAAAAAATCAATATTTGGTCTTGAAATTAACCATGGGACACGTGTGTGGCATGACAAGGATGAACCAAGTGGAAAAAATGGGGCCCTTTTGTCAAAAATTGGATTTTCAAGGATAGTTGACTTTTGCCATTTCACAAAAATTTCCCAACTTCTACAAGGCATAACTTGCTCAATTTTTAAGCTTTTCACATGTTCTTGGACATTTTGGAAAGGTCTTTGAGTCCTTTAACCAATGCCTTTGGTCCCATGTCATTTTGATTTACCAATCTCAAGTTATGGCCTTTGACTTAAAGTCCCTTTTTGTTGACTTTTGAAAATGACCTATAATGTTGAAATTGATAACTTTTTGTGAGAGCATTTCTTGGACTTGAAGTATGAAGATGAGTTGTAGGAAATGTCTTTCTCTTCAAAATGAGCTTTGGATGGAATTTTTCTGATAATCCATGTGAAAGTTATGCCCTGGTCAATTTCAGTTGACTTTTCCAGCTGTCCAAATATAGCAACTTTTGCATCTTTGATGATTTCTGAGCCAAATTTTGAGAATCATGATCAAGCATTGATCAAATGATGTTTGTGGCTTCAAAATGATATATTGACCAAAAATTTGAACTTTTGACTGCCAAATGACCATTTTGCCCCTACAGTTGACTGTAGTGCAATTTAGGGTTTTGACTGTGCAATCTTGAGCTGAATGCCTTGAAACTTGATATGGGGATGCTTGACCATGTTTGTAAGCATATGAGACTTGATTGGGCCTTTGAAAACTTCCTTTTCTTGATCAGACTCAAAACCCTAATTTTGACTGTATGGGAGACTGTTGCACTGCACAACCCTTGGGGAATTTTGTGACTTGGCTTGGCAATTTCTTGAGGAATATGGGAGGGCAAATTTTGGGGTATAACAGTTTCCCCTGTTCAATCTTCTTAGACCTGAGGATGCATATTGGCTGACGTGCCTTTCGTAATCCGAGGGTAAAAGATGATTGGACACTAGAGTGCCCGGAAATTTGCGCTCACATGTTAGCAATGATGGTGGAATGGGCTTATAGATGCCATCTGGGTGTTTGATTGCGTAGGAGATTCCTTGGCGAGAACCTGTATACCTGCAAAAGAAAATGAGTACCTGACACGTCGCAGGAGCCGATTTTAGATGCTTGGTATAGATGTGTCCTGCCTGGTTACAGGAGCTGAGTCTGGAGCTTCAAACGGCGATGAAAGAACCAGGGATGGTTACTACCTTAGCATGAATGATAGGAGAACCTTGGGTGACTTTAACTTCAACAACGCTCGTTGAGAAAAATCTTGGACGTCTTCTACTGGGATAAGAATCAGGGAGATCTTAGGGTCGATCTGACTGAACCCGAGAGGCCTTTGACTGGGTAAGAATCAGGAAAATCTTAGGACGATTTAACTGAACCGGTCTAGGTCTTGAAATGTCTTCAACTGGATAAGCAATCAGGAAAATCTTGGGACGATTTAACTGAACCAGAGAAGGCCTTTGACTGGATAAGCAATCAGGAAAATCTTGGGACGATTTAACTGAACCGGTCTAGGTCTTGAAATGTCTTCAACTGGATAAGCAATCAGGAAAATCTTGGGACGATTTAACTGAACCAGAGAAGGCCTTTGACTGGATAAGCAATCAGGAAAATCTTGGGACGATTTAACTGAACCGGTCTAGGTCTTGAAATGTCTTCAACTGGATAAGCAATCAGGAAAATCTTGGGACGATTTAACTGAACCAGAGAAGGCCTTTGACTGGATAAGCAATCAGGAAAATCTTGGGACGATTTAACTGAACCGGTCTAGGTCTTGAAATGTCTTCAACTGGATAAGCAATCAGGAAAATCTTGGGACGATTTAACTGAACCAGAGAAGGCCTTTGACTGGATAAGCAATCAGGAAAATCTTGGGACGATTTAACTGAACCGGTCTAGGTCTTGAAATGTCTTCAACTGGATAAGCAATCAGGAAAATCTTGGGACGATTTAACTGAACCAGAGAAGGCCTTTGACTGGATAAGCAATCAGGAAAATCTTGGGACGATTTAACTGAACCGGTCTAGGTCTTGAAATGTCTTCAACTGGATAAGCAATCAGGAAAATCTTGGGACGATTTAACTGAACCAGAGAAGGCCTTTGACTGGATAAGCAATCAGGAAAATCTTGGGACGATTTAACTGAACCGGTCTAGGTCTTGAAATGTCTTCAACTGGATAAGCAATCAGGAAAATCTTGGGACGATTTAACTGAACCAGAGAAGGCCTTTGACTGGATAAGCAATCAGGAAAATCTTGGGACGATTTAACTGAACCGGTCTAGGTCTTGAAATGTAGCTTGAGAACTTAACTGGATCTTTCCTGAAAGGTGAAAGTCAGTCATATGCAATGCATGATATGGATCAAGCAATGATGTTCTCAACATAAATGAGATTTGTATGATGCAGTGTGTTATGCATGCTATAATGACGTATGTGATGTTTTATGTATGTTTTCGTCCAGGAAAGTAAATCCTTGACGGGTGCCGGGAAATCGTATCCTGGGCTGATGTCGAAGAATAGATTTTGCTTCCGCTGGGGATGATAGTAGTTGCAAGGATACCGGTAGGAGACGATGACTCCGTTGCGGGATAAACTTGGCGAATGGAAGATTCTGCGGGGAGAAAAGATACTCTAGCGATCATGCTGGAAAGCAATACTCTGTGGGAAGAGTGATGCCTTGCTGAATGTTGATAGTAACTCTGTTGGGGATGCCGTTGTTGTATTGGAAGTGTGAATAGACTTCGCCGGGGATAGGAAAGAACTTCGTTGACGACGACCTTCCCTTGGCTTTTGGCTGAGGATAACCCAGTTATATCCTGTTGAGGAAATAACTCTTTAAATCAAGCCAGACGACGCGCTCGTATTTTGTGAAGAATAGGCTTCCAGAATTTACTGGGGATAAGCTTACTGCTTGGGGAGATGAATTCCATCTTTCCTGGGGAACTTGGATCGGACTCTTCTGGGGAGTTTTGAACTGTAACCTTGTAAGTTGAAAGAGGGAACCTATGTAGGGTTGTCTGTTGACGAGCTCGTGTAAAACTGTATCTGAAATGGAGAAAGAACCTGGGTAGGGTTTCTGGGTGACGAGTCCATGTAAAACTGCATCTTGAAGAGAAGGAACCGGTGTAGGGTTACCTTGGGATGAGGAGTTCGTGTAAAACTTCCAGATGAACCGGGGTTAGGTTACTTGGATAAGTTTGTGTAAAAACTTCTTGATGAACCGGGGTTAGGTTACTTGGATAAGTTTGTGTAAAAACTTCTTGATGAACCGGGGTTAGGTCATCTTGAGATAGGTCCATGTAAGACTTCAGGAGGAACCGGGGTTGGGTTACCTTGGGATAAGTTTGTGTAAAAACTTCTTGATGAACCGGGGTTAGGTCATCTTGAGATAGGTCCATGTAAGACTTCAGGAGGAACCGGGGTTGGGTTACCTGTGTGGGTGATTGACAAATCTTCGGGTAGGCAAGTGACGAGATACCGGAACATAGTCGTACGCTTTGATCCCTAACTTTTGCCTGGACCGCCCTTTCGGGTTTTCAGTCCACCGGGATACCCATTTTTGCCCAAGCCGCCTTTTCAGGTTTTCGACTTGCCGGGTGTACAGATTTTTTCATTTCATCCCTTCATTTTGCCCGAACCCTTTTGGTTCGCCGGGAAGCCCTTAGGTATGTCAATCTAGCGGGTCTTTGATTATGCGCAGTATTTTTCGACTATGTCCGTGTCCTCAGGATGTAGGGAATTGCCCCTGTTAGAATTGTTTCGTCATGCCACCAGAAGATCTTCGTTTGATCGTCCAATGCCCCAGGTGACTTAGACGGAGATTTGCCCCAGGCCGGTGGTGTCGCCATATTGCCAGAAGGTGTCTGATCGTGCAAGATTCGTGGCTGGACTGCCCCAAGTGACTCAGGCAGAGATTTGCCCCAGGCTTTTTGGCCTTTTGAGAGATTCTCTGGATCTTGACTTAACTGCCCCAGATGGTAGACCATGATCATGCCGTGCCCCCTGAATTGGAGATACTCTTGTTCATTAGACTTTCGTCACGCGAATTTCTATGCTGTTCAAACAAAAAGTCATATGCAAACAAAGTTATGTTAAAAATGCAAAGCCTATGTCTGTCTTGGAGATTTTGAAAATACATTCTTTTTCATAAAACAAGTAAATGTTTGTAAAAACATGATGTCAACTCCGTATTTACCGTAGGCCTTCAGGAGTCAGGATACCTTTCGTAACAGTATGCTTTCGAACTAACCCATGCTTCAGCTAGGACTTTTAAGGGTTGTAACGTGGCTTGGTTCACGGTTTAAGAAACAAAGTATAAAGGTTCAAATTTTATTTGTACCCACCCTCTCTTCGTGATGTTCTCCAAACCTAAACTCAGTTGATCATACATTAGACCTTGTTTGAGTCTTTGCTCTAATTTTCTGGTGATGGATAACTTATTTTGAATAGGCAGTCATTCCTTTTTTGTCGAGGGTTTGTGTGACCTCCTTTTTTGATTTTGTGATCCCTATTTTTTTGCCTGAACTGTTTCTTTTGTGATTACAGTCAGCGGGATGCCCCAGTTTTGTAAGTCTCCTTCATAGGTTTTGACTTAATGGGTTTTTATTTTTTGAGATATAATGACTGCCTATCTGTATGATTGTTTGGAATTATCGCTATCTTTTGTTTTGTAAGGACCTCTTTGGTGCCATTCGTTATGTACTTGGATCAACTGAGAGACTACCCTGCCCCAGGTTATGATAAAGGGTTTTGATTTTCGAAAAGAAAAACTCCTACTTCTTTGGCTCAAAGGGGTTGACGAGGGATTATCTTCCTTATTACTCCAGTGTTTAGGAATTGAAACAATGCCTGTACCTCATCAGCGGGGTCTGTTCAAAAGCATACTGTAAAGATTGCGATATCGTTTTCGTCATCCTCCCTCAAGAGGCTTAGAATTAACGAGAGTTGATATCAGAAAAAATATGAAAATAATTTGCGTATAGTGAATACGAATATATTGATTCAAAATAGACATAAGCGATGCATTAATGAAATAACAATGTTTTAACAATGAGTAAATGTTTGAACCATCAAAAGAAAATTACAATTTGAAAATTCGAATGAACAAAAATTTCTAGTCTCAGGGCTTGTCACTTCAAATGGTGAGCCTTGGAGGGATGGTAGAAAAAAAATTCAGCCTGACCATCTTGTGTGAATTCCAGTGCTCCTTCATCAATCAGGTCCTGGATCTTGTTTTTCAAAGCCCAACACTCGTTTGCATTATGTCCTGGACAGGCAGAGTGGTAGGCACACCTTTTATTGGGATCGTAAGCAGGATGTGCTGTGTTGGGGTTCTGGGGATGATCCCTTAATGTGATCAGATTCAATCTCAACAGGCGTTGTAAAGCTTGAAACGGCGACATATTGAGCGGGGTGAACTGCCTCCTGGGCTTGTCTGTCTGAAGTTGGTGAAGTTGCTGCTGAATTGGTGATACTGGAGCCATATGAGGAGCTTTCTCCTTGCCTCTTTGTCTCAAAGGTGGTTGAACGATGATTGGCTTTTTACCCTTAGATGTTTGCCCCAGTTGGTTGCCCTGAAGCAGTTTGTTGATGAGAACCCCGAGCTCATCTTGTCTTTGAGTTAAACCCTGAATGGCAGTCATCTGCCCCAGCATCTGGGCTTTCAATGCATCCACCTCAGCTTGTAGGTGTTCCAGCCTTTCATCCTCAGCACTGTTCCTGACAAAAGTCTCCATGATAAGTGTCCTTAGCTCTTCCTGCCCCTTGGATAGATTCAGGAGGATTTTCCCGAACCGGGTCTCTTGAGCAAGAAAGTCCTGATTGTCTTGTTGGGAAGCCATGGCTGAAATAAACAGCGGGAAAGGTGAGTGACCTGCAAAAGGGATACCTGTGATGCAATGATGTGTATGATATGCATGCAATGTTTTCAAGGACCTCGCGGGGTAAACAAGGAAATTTGTTAGCATTTGGAATTTAGAGCTTGATTGAAGGACACCCATGTTATTAAGAACTCTTCTTCAAGAGTCAAAGGCTCACCATATCAAGTGGGTCATAGCCCCTGACTTTAGTCATCATGTCTGGTTTTGATCTCCAAACAACCTTGGTTAGGGAACCTTCTTCAGGAGTCAGAGCTCACCATATCAAGTGGGTCATAGCCCCTGACGACTTTGTCTAGAGGAAAATAAATCCTCTTTGCCCCTTGCTGGGATAATTGCTTCACCATGACCTGCATCACAAGCCCTTGAGGTCCTTGAAATGGGTTAGGATGTATGCAATGGTATGATGTTATGGTATGCATGGGATAATGTGAGTAACACTGTTAGGAGTCCAAATTAAGGACTGCAAAAACCTGCAAGAAACTTAGGATACCCTGTTATGAGTCCTAATTAAGGACTACAAACACAACCTGCAAGAGACAAATGTCAGGTAATAAGCATGCAAATAGTTCAAGTAGGAAGGCACACAAGTCACACAAAAGAAGCCCTTAAAGTTTAGGCTAGCATGGAGTCTAGGTAGTACCCTCTTGAAGTTGGTGGGTTCAACCTGTCCTATCAAAGTAACCGGGTTCTAAGGTTCCCAATATCACGGGATTGCTTTCATTGTTCATCGTTTCGATTTAGCCACTGAACTGGCGACCGAAATATTCCAGGAAAGCAACCCTCAATTGAGTGTAGTATCGAGTATCAACCAACCTCGGACTGCACCAAAGTCAGTTATCTCACTACCCTAAAGAGGCCAAGATTGTTCAATTAAGGTTCCTAAGGTCTGTTGATGCTTCATGACACCACATGGAGGCCCCGTACTCTCCTTGACTGACTCAAGGGTTACCGGTACACACCAAAGTGCCACATCAACGTAGCAGACTGCTTCAACCATGTCGGTATACCCCGCACAGTTCCCTCACAGCCTTGTTGCTACTTTCTAAAAAGGTATCCCCCAGATCCGGGTTAGGATCTATAGAACTCCCAAGACGGTCCCACAATTTTAAAGCAAGCAAAGAATACAATTGAAAACACAGTTATGAACTAGCCCTAAGGTACACCTCACTTTAAGTAGTCCCCAGCAGAGTCGCCAGTTCTGTGATCGGTGGATCTGGAACTGACTGTTTAACGCTGGTTCGCGAAAATGTCGCGGTAAGCAAGAGTCGCCACCGTCTTTTATTTTCTCGAAGTGGAAAGGACAAAAGCGCAGAAAAATTCCTTTAAAGAGATTGCTCTCGGTTCGGGAGGTAGGTTATAGAAAGGGAAGGTGTTAGCACCCTTTCTATCCATGGTTATCCATGGGCTCTTAGATACTTGCTCAATGTGTTTTCAAATTGTTTGTTTGCTTTTCAATGTGGGTTTAAAAAAGTTTCTTTTGAAAAATTTCAGATCGACTCGTACGTCAGAGTGTTTGAAAAGTTTGTTTTGAAAGTGTGTTGGTGTGAAAAGAGTTTTTGTTTTGTTTGAAATTAGAGCAAGTATCCTTGAGAACCTACCTACCCTAAGGAATTCGTCTGTGTAAATGTCCTTTAAAGTAGTGCTATCCCACCATTGAGAGGTAGGTAGCACCACCGTTGGAGGTGTTCGGGTCAATTCGAGTTTTAGGGACGTGGTGATCACCGGAGCAATGGGAAGACACCTTAGAAGCTACCCTCATGCCAGGTTCCTGGATCATGAGGACTTACTAAGACGTCCTCTACTCGACGATCACCTTTCGAAAGGCAAGGCAACAGTGAAGCGTACCCTAGGGGTGGTGTGTGAATTGTGTGTCATTTTCAGTTTATTGTTTGTCTTGTCATGCATTGGTGATCTAACGATTCGATTTTATCTTTGGGCATTCATTCTTTCATGCATATTGTTTAACAGTTGTATAGTTTGCGGGAATTTAAAGTGCGGAAAAGATAAAAGTCCTACGCTATTACAAAAGGCGCGGGTCCACATCGCCAAAATAAACCAAACCCGATTTAAAATAAATTGCAAAAAAAGAAATGTCTAATGGCTATTACATGGCTTTGGTACAAGTACATAATTATTTACAACAGAAATAAATGAAACGCGCGAAAAAAGAAAGTACTCAAATGCGAGGGCGTTGAACCCTTTAAAGGAATTAAAATAATTAAGTTATCTAGAATTAAAATTAAATGAAAAATGGTATTTTTGTGTTTTTCAGATTTGAAAGAAAAAAGAAAAATTAACTAAAATTGAAATGCTAAACCCTAGTTCTAATGTTTTTTAAGTTTATTATGAAAATATTGACTTTTAACCTAATTTAACTCTAAATTAATTTATGTACAATTTTTAATTTATGAAAATAAATAAATAATATTATTATTCTGAAAAAAGGGAAAATTAAAAAAGAAAATAAAAGTTATTAAACCTAAATTCTATGTTTGGATTTTTATTAAAAAGGATTAAAATTGAATACCTAATTAAAACTAAATATTTACATGTATTTATTTAGAAAAATAATCATAATAAAATAAATATCATATTTTTTATATTTTCTGATTTTTGAATGTTTTTATATTTTATAGAAAAATAAACTAATTATGTTGAAACAATAAAAGAAATAAAATAGCAAAAATAAAGGTAAGAAGAAAAATATAAAAATGCAAACCAGGGGGGGGGGTATCCCCAATTTGGAGGGTCCAGGCCTGGAATTTCTGGCCCATTAGCTTTGAAGTCCATTGACTTTTTGGCTCAGGTGTGATACCTTTGACCAAGTGCAGCGTGTCTCTCAAATCTAAGCCTTTAGTTTGATCTCCAGGAAGACGTGTCAAGGCTTGGTCCTGGGTGTATGGTGCATCTTCATTCCAGCATTGCATGGGATTCACTTGTGAAAAATAATATTGAACTTTTGCCAGACCTGGGACTTGAACCCAGGTCATGAGAGTCATACGCGTTGGTACCTGCCAGCTGAGCCACTTGATTTCATTTAATATAATATGGTTAACAAATAATAAATATTAAAACCAACGCATAATGGTCAAACGCGCGCAAATTTGAATGGATCAATCACCAGCTGACACGATGCCTTCGTCTTCATCGTCCCTGTAACTAAAACACATTGGCAACGGTTTTGTGGATGTTTCCTTAGGCTAGCTACAGAAAAATAGCGATTAGCTCATCTCCTAATATAAATTAGGCGCGAGTGTATGAATCCTTTCGTCCAGATGCGTTGAGTGTGATGGTGGTGTTCTGAAATCCTAATTTTACCTCTACGCGAAAGCCCTAATTCAAGCAACCTGTAACCCTAAATTTTGGTCATGGTGAAATCCTATATACGATGCAAAAATCAAATTAAATGTAGAGGTTAGCTTTGAAACTTTGTAAGGAACAAGAATCTACAATTAAAATGCAATGATCATGCTTAGAATTGAGAACACGATTTCAAAAAAAGTTCTGTACAGTTTGAGTACGATCCACCAATTCCTTACGCTTTTGTTGTTGTTTGTGATTGAGATTCGTTCAGGAGTGCCTCAGGATGCTAATGGGAAAAGAATTAAGGCTTCTAAGATCCTCTAGCACTGATTTCAGATTTGTGTTTTAAGGAGAAATTTTCAATATTCAAAAGCTTGTTTGGGCGCATCTTATGATGTGTTAGGCCTAGGGTTTGACTCAGTGATGATCATAGAATGGAATTGGCTTGCTCTTTGACCTTAATTCATGCTTGTGAGAGAATTGGTCTTAGGGTTTCTTCCATTAACCAAGCTTCCTTCTTTTTAGCCCAAACCTAGACCTAGTGTGCAAATGAACCTTAGCCTGATTTCTTGAGTTGGTTCATGATACATAGAAATTGTCCAAGTTCACATGACACTATTCCATTGGTTTTTAAATTTTATTTGAATTTTCAAAGAATTAAAATGAATTAAATCATCAAAAATTAAATAAAATAAAAAAATCAATATTTGGTCTTGAAATTAACCATGGGACACGTGTGTGGCATGACAAGGATGAACCAAGTGGAAAAAATGGGGCCCTTTTGTCAAAAATTGGATTTTCAAGGATAGTTGACTTTTGCCATTTCACAAAAATTTCCCAACTTCTACAAGGCATAACTTGCTCAATTTTTAAGCTTTTCACATGTTCTTGGACATTTTGGAAAGGTCTTTGAGTCCTTTAACCAATGCCTTTGGTCCCATGTCATTTTGATTTACAATCTCAAGTTATGGCCTTTGACTTAAAGTCCCTTTTTGTTGACTTTTGAAAATGACCTATAATGTTGAAATTGATAACTTTTTGTGAGAGCATTTCTTGGACTTGAAGTATGAAGATGAGTTGTAGGAAATGTCTTTCTCTTCAAAATGAGCTTTGGATGGAATTTTTCTGATAATCCATGTGAAAGTTATGCCCTGGTCAATTTCAGTTGACTTTTCCAGCTGTCCAAATATAGCAACTTTTGCATCTTTGATGATTTCTGAGCCAAATTTTGAGAATCATGATCAAGCATTGATCAAATGATGTTTGTGGCTTCAAAATGATATATTGACCAAAAATTTGAACTTTTGACTGCCAAATGACCATTTTGCCCCTACAGTTGACTGTAGTGCAATTTAGGGTTTTGACTGTGCAATCTTGAGCTGAATGCCTTGAAACTTGATATGGGGATGCTTGACCATGTTTGTAAGCATATGAGACTTGATTGGGCCTTTGAAAACTTCCTTTTCTTGATCAGACTCAAAACCCTAATTTTGACTGTATGGGAGACTGTTGCACTGCACAACCCTTGGGGAATTTTGTGACTTGGCTTGGCAATTTCTTGAGGAATATGGGAGGGCAAATTTTGGGGTATAACACTAACATTTCAGAAGATAGTGAAGCTTCTGAATCAGACTCAGAATCAGACACTGAAGAGGTATTTCCTAACTTTGTTGTTAACTTTACAAAGGCTGAACTTGCTGAAAGCCTTAATGAGATTCTGGAACGTTATCAGCAAATTAGAGCTAAATTCAGAGACCTGAAAAGGAATCTTGAATCCGACTCTAATAAGACTGAGAGTCTCAAATTGGAAAATTTTGAGCTGAGAAATAAGATTTCAAAATTAGAAAACACTTTACAAAACTCTCAGAAGGAACCAATTTCTGAAACTCCCAGCAACGCTGATGAGATCATCAAGGAGTATGATCATAGTTTCCAGAAGTTCCTAGCTAAAAGCATAGATAGAAGCAGAATGGCTTCAATGATCTATGGAGTTAGCAGAAACGGCAGGAAAGGAATAGGATACCAAGGTAAGGTTCCTACACCAAAGAATGTCATGGACTTAACCATTAAACACACTCCTCTGAATTCACATTTTGTGTATGGTCACACACATGATATCAAATATACTAGCAGTAAGCACTCTGTGAAACCAAAATTCAACCAGAGTTTTGGTAAAACTAACAAATCAGGACCCAAGAAAATCTGGGTACCTAAGGATAAAATAATACATGTTGCAGATATCTTTAGCAGCAAGTCAGAAACACCAGTCATGGTACCTGGACTCTGGCTGCTCACGACACATGACGGGAAGAAGGCATATGTTCCAAAGCCTGGAACTTAAGCCTGGAGGCCACGTTGGCTTTGGAGGCAATCAGAGGGGAAAGATAATTGGCTCTGGAACTGTAGGTAATGGAAATCTTCCCTCTATTAATAATGTTCTGCTAGTAGATGGATTGATGCATAATCTGTTATCCATAAGTCAATTAAGTGATAACGGTTATGATATAATCTTTAATCAAAAATCATGTAAAGCTGTTAGTCAGAAAGATGGGACTATCCTGTTTAATGGTAAGAGGAAAAACAACATTTACAAAATCAAACTTTCTGAACTAAAGAGTCAGAATGTAAAATGTCTTCTGTCTGTTAACAACGAGCAGTGGATCTGGCACAGAAGATTGGGGCATGTTAGTATGAGAAGAATATCTCAGATTAACAAACTCAATCTGGTCAGAGGACTTCCTAATTTGAAGTTCAATTCAGATGCTCTGTGTGAAGCATGTCAGAAAGGCAAATTTGCTAAACCTTCTTTTAAATCCAAAAATGTTGTTTCTACCTCTAAGCCATTTGAACTTCTGCACATTGACTTATTTGGACCAGTTAAAACTGCTTCAGTCAGTGGTAAGAAGTATGGGTTAGTAATCGTAGATGACTATAGCAGATGGACATGGGTAAAGTTCTTAAGACACAAGGACGAGTCACACTCTGTGTTTGTTACCTTCTGTAACCAAGTTCAGAATGAAAAGGATCTTAGAATCGTTAAAGTCAGAAGTGATCATGGTGGAGAATTTGAAAATAAAGATTTTGAGTCATTCTTTAATGACAGAGGCATTCTGCATGATTTCTCTTGTCCTAGAACTCCCCAACAAAATGGAGTTGTAGAACGAAAGAACAGAACATTGCAAGAAATGGCCAGAACCATGATCAATGAGACAAACGTTGCTAAGATCTTCTGGGCAGAGGCAATAAACACAGCGTGCTACATTCAGAATAGAATCTCAATAAGACCTATTCTGGAAAAGACTCCATATGAATTGTGGAAGAACAGAAAGCCCAACATTTCATATTTTCATCCATTTGGATGTACTTGCTTTATATTAAATACAAAGAATTATTTGAACAAGTTTGACTCTAAAGCACAGAAGTGTATTATGTTAGGATACTCTGAACGCTCAAGAGGGTACAGAGTATACAATACAGAAACACAGATTGTGGAAGAATCAATCAGTGTTTGTTTTGATGACAAGCTTGACTCTGAAAAGTCAAAGCAGAATGAAGTTTTTGCAGGTATAGAAATTGATTTTGCAGGTTCTGAAGACAAGTCATCAGAAGCTCTCAACACAGACATTCCTTCAACGTCTGAAAGGAGCACTGCTAGAAATCCTACAACAGCTGCTGATCAACCTCAGAAGAGATTACCCAGAAGCAGCTTGGATCACCCAGAAGAGACTATCCTAGGAAGAAAGGAAGATCCAATCAGAACAAGAGCAAGCTTCAGAAACTCTGAAGAAACACTTATGGGACTGGTGTCTCTGATTGAACCTTCTTCAATTGATGAAGCACTTCTGGATAATGACTGGATTCTGGCAATGCAAGAAGAGCTGAATCAATTCACCAGAAACGACGTATGGGATCTCGTTCCCAGACCAAAAGGATTCAACGTCATTGGAACAAGATGGGTGTTCAGAAACAAGCTAAATGAACAAGGTGAAGTCATCAGAAACAAGGCACGACTGGTTGCACAAGGTTATAGTCAGCAAGAGGGGATAGACTATACAGAAACCTTTGCCCCAGTCGCCAGGTTAGAATCTATCAGACTTTTAATTTCATTTGCTGTTAATAGAGGCATCACTCTGTATCAGATGGATGTCAAAAGTGCATTCTTAAATGGTTATATAGAAGAAGAAGTTTATGTACACCAACCCCCAGGTTTTGAAAATACAAAACATCCAGAACATGTTTTCAAACTAAAGAAGTCACTGTATGGTCTGAAACAAGCTCCCAGAGCTTGGTATGAAAGGCTAAGTAACTTTCTGCTGGAAAATGAATTCACCAGAGGGAAAGTGGACACTACTCTATTATGTAAATCAGTTAAGAGTGACATCTTAGTCTATCAAATTTATGTTGATGATATTATTTTTGGTTCTACTAATCCTTCTCTTGGAAGAAAATTTGCTAAGTGTATGCAGGCAGAATTTGAGATGAGCCTCATGGGGGAACTGAAATTCTTTCTAGGAATTCAGATCAATCAAACTCCAGAAGGAACTTACATTCATCAGAGCAAATACATCAGAGATCTTCTGAAGAAATTTGACCTCTCAGAATGTAAGCCATCAAAGATTCCAATGCATCCCACGTGCATTCTGGAAAGAGAAGAGGTAAGCAAAAATGTAGAACAGAAAGTCTACAGAGGTATGATTAGTTCTCTCCTCTATCTGACGGCTTCAAGACCTGACATATTATTCAGTGTTTGTATCTGTGCTAGATTCCAATCAGATCCTAGAGAATCTCACTTAACAGCTGTTAAGCGAATTTTCAAGTATCTGAAAGGTACTACTAATCTGGGTTTGTTTTATAGAAAATCTAGTGATTACAGCTTAGTAGGCTACTGTGATGCTGATTTTGCTGGAGACAGAGTGGAACGTAAAAGTACTTCTGGAAGCTGCCAGTTTCTGGGAGAAAATCTGATTTCTTGGTCCAGCAAAAGGCAATCAACAATTGCTCTGTCAACAGCAGAAGCTGAGTACATAGCAGCAGCAGGATGCAGCACACAAATGCTCTGGATGAAAAGTCAGCTTGAAGACTTCCATATTTTTGAGAGTAACATTCCTATACTTTGTGATAATACTTCTGCTATTTGCTTAAGTAAGAATCCCATTTTACATTCTAGAGCTAAGCATATAGAAATAAAACATCACTTCATTAGGGACTATATTCAGAAAGGTATTTTGAACTTAAAATTTATAGATACAGACCATCAATGGGCTGATATCTTTACTAAACCCCTTTCAGAAGATAGGTTTAATTTCATTCTGAAACATCTCAGCATGAAAGTGTGCCCAGAGTGAAAATGTTTTAATTCCATATATTTACCTTCAGAATGTAATTATTTTACTGTGAACTTCTGATCAATCTCCTTTCAGAAAGATAGAACATGCAGATTGTATCAGATGCAAGTCTAAAGATCTGAGAGTCTAAAGCTCAAAGACAGACATGCTGATCACTACATCAAACAAGTGTCATCCAATCATCAGCATATCTCTGAAGCAGAACGCGTGCACGCTTCTGAGAAGGCAAAGCGCTGATTGGGTGCATTGAGACACATGTCTGGTAACCGTTTTTAAGTATCTTTCTCAAATCCCCCAAAATCAGCAAGCATTTAATGAAAAGTAATCATGCTTTTAAATGGCAATCATGATTTTTCTCTCTCTTAAAAACGTTTATCTTTTCAAAATAGTTTTGAAAACTCTATTTAAGCACATTAATCTCTCATTCTTATTCTTTACGCTTTCTCACTAATACTCAAGCATTTCCTGCATATTTCTGTGTTCATCTCTTGCAACCTATTTTCCTCAGTTTATTCTCAAAATCCTTTTAGCGTGAACATGGCAACCTCCAGCAGCGTTTCTGCAGGTACTCAGAAGAAAGCATCATCTGAGCAATATCAAGTGCCACTCAGAACTCTCCTCACTCCGGTGAAGAATCTTGAAGTGCTTTCTGAATTAATCATTGACTTTGAAAGCTTGAAGGAGAACGGTTTTGACCTAACTGAAGAAGTTAGGGCTCAAAAGTGGGAAAGGTATTTCGATAGGTTGGTTGGACCAACATTCCAAATGCTGGTCAAGGAATTTTGGATTCACGCCAAGGCTTCAACACATCTAGTCACCTCCTTTGTTATGGGGAAGAAGATTGTGATTACTGAAGATCACATTGCAAGGCTAATCGGTCACAGTGGTGGTGGCGTCCGTTGTGTGGACATGGCTGAAAGATATGCTGATATAGGTGTGGTAGCTGACAGGATTTTCACTCTTGGGATGCCCAGCAGCAAGATTAAAGATCTGAAGGATCATTGCAGAGTGTGGGCTAAGATTATTCTGGGGTGCTTCAACCACAGGAAACCAACCAGTTCTCCTGATTACATAAATGTGGATCAGCAGTTTCTGATCTACTTTATTGATCAGAAGGTAAAGATCAATCTGGCTCACTTCCTGTTCAACCACCTCAGAACAAGTGTGAAAGAAACAAGGGAAGAAGAAAGAACCAAGAGGGATTGGATACCTTTTGGAAGGTTGATATCAGATATTCTGACAGAGAATAGGCTGATTGAGCATCTGATAGAAGCTCAAGAGCTAAGCATTATTGAACCAACAATTGGGAAACCTCTGAACGCAAAGAACCTGAAAAAGATGAAGCTGATAGAGAATATTCAGAAGGAACCCAGAGCTACTCCCCTTGCTGATATCTCCAGCAGAAGAGTGCCTCTGAGTGATTTTCCGTTATTTTCTGAAATTGAATCCAAACCAGAGGTGATTCTCAGGTACCTGGATGCGTGCAAGGCAGATGGTACAGATCCAAAGCTGAATATCAGAGATCTGCATCAACCTCAACCAGAAGTGACTCTGAAGAAGACCAAGAAGAGGAAGGCGCCATCAGAAGGATCATCTCAGGAGACTCCCAAGAAAAGAGGTAATTCATCTGCTGCCCCTGTTTTAAATTCTTCTACTATTCCAGCATTTATCCCTCCTCAAACCTCTCATAGAATCTCAATCCCCATCCCTACCATAGATGAAACTGTACAAGAAGAAGACCCTTCTGAGGCATTAAAACTCAGAAGACCCAGAACCAAACACCTCAAACAACCAACAATTTCAACAACATCAGCACTTAACCAAGTGATGTCTGATATTGATCAACATACCTCTGATCAACCAAACACTGAACCACAAAATGTTCCTCCTCCACAACCAGAACAACAGCAATCTGCTGCAGAACCAGAACAACAACAACCACTCTCTGAAGAACCTCTGATCCCTGAGCAATCAGAGATTCCAACTCCCTCTCCCCAACCAGAAATTAATCCACCATCACCACAAACAGAGTTTCACCACTCTGAAACTCCTTCCCCTCACCAGTCTGAACCTCATTCACCTCAACCATCACCGCTGGCAATCCAGCTGCCATGTGGAACAACTATTATCATGCCTCAGTTACCATCCTCATCAGAATCGACACCACCAAATACTCCCAAAACACCACCCAGTCCAATCGAAATATCTGACTCTGATACTCCTTCTCCAAAACAAACAGCTTCTCAGAAAACCTCTGAAAACCCCAGCAGGACCTTCATAGACTTAACCAGTCTTGACCGTCTTGCTGATCTGAAACACAAAATTGCCATCCCAAAACCAAAGCAACCAGATGTTGGCTCTGGTATTATGAATTTTGAAACAGGTGTGCTGCAATGGATTGCTTCTTTGAAGCAAGTCTGTCCTGGAATGATTGACCCAGCTGCTTCTGATCAGCTCTGGTCACAATTCAGACTTTGGGTACGTGCTGAAGCCCTCAAGTTGCAGGATATCAACTATGAGCAGGCACAACAAAATTTCAGCAAGCTTCTGAATGAAGTTGGAAGTCAGCTCCTGAAAGAGGACGTGCTCCCTCTGGACAGTGAACCTTGGTCTGAGAAACAGCAAGCTGCAAAGGTGCAATCATCAGAAGAAGACAATACCATTCAAGCTGAAGAAAGTCAAGCAGAGGATGTTGCTGAAAGTTCTCAGAAGCCTCCTGTTTCTGATGCTTCTCAAGCTGCCTTGGACAGGCAGACTTTGGAAGAACTAAGGCTGAATGACATGCGTCTGCAGCAGCGGATGGATGAAAGCGATCAGAAGATGAAAGAGAGAATGGATGTGCAGGACAGCAAGATTGACACTGTTGTCAGCATGGTGCATAAGCAGAATGAGACTGCTGAAAAGATCCAAGCCATGATGGAGAACCTGTTCACACGCTTGCCTCCTCAACCTTAGTCTCTTTTTTTTCATGCATGACCTTTTTCATGTTTTCCTTGATTTTCTGATGCACTGATTGAATATGTTTTGTAATATTTTCTTGTTTTGATTCTGAACTATCTTAATATGATTAGTTTTTCTGATCTTAATTGTTTTAGCACATCACCAACACTTTTTGATTGCTGACAAAAAGGGGGAGAATAAGAATGATATTTTAATCAATAACGGCTGACTAGACAGAAATTCTCAAACATTCTAACTCTATTACTTGAAATGTTTTTTTTCTGTTTTGCTTAAAGTCTACAGGCACAAGGAAGCTCCTGGACACTCTGAAGACTAGAAGCTCTGATCACTATGAAGTTCTGATCCGCTCTAATACTCTGATCCAAAGCAAAGCTCTGACAAGATAAGCTCTGAAGCTCTGCTCTGACATAAAGCTTCTGATAAGTCAAAGACTCTGATACTCTGATGTTCAAAGAAAGGCAAAAAGATCTGATCCTGAAGAACACGTATAATCAAAGGGAAGTAATAAACTCAGGGGGAGTATCTCCTTACTCCTTATTCTTTCGCTTCTTATTCTGATACATATTCCAGACACCTTTTCACGTTATTCTCATTTAAAATATCTAGTTTTGGTCATCATCAAAAAGGGGGAGATTGTTAGAACAAAGTTTGAATCTACTACCCTATATTTAAGTTTTGATGATAACAAAGTGAAAAGATATAGTATTTATAAGTTTCATGTATGAACTATCTGCTGCCTAAAATTATTATGTTCTGACTTGCAGATACTCTGATTGAAATAAGCAAGATCACATCTATTCAGCATCAGAACTTGATTTCAGACACCAGCATCAGAAGTTGCTACATCAGAATGATAAAATCAGATGATCAACTCACGTACATGCTGAAGCCTGATGAACAAGACTGCGCTCAACACTCTGATAAAGAAACACAATAGTTCATCAGCAGCGAAGCAGAGTCAGAATGAGCCAAGCCAGAACTTGCATTAAGTAAGCAACGGTACTGTGCATTGAAAGCAAATTAATTCCAACGGCCTCATTCCAGACAAGATCTGCTCAATAAGGAAAGCTTGTTATTAGCATTGAATCAAGAATATTGCATCCAACGTTCATCATCTCAGTGCTATATAAACAAGGCTTTGAAGATTGAAATGCTAATGCTCTCCAAATCTCTACACGCACAAAAGCTAAACCATAATCTTCGTTCTCTCAGTTTTGCTAAACCACACACTCTGATATTCTATTACTGTTTAGCAATCTAGTTTCTAAGCTTCAATTTGTGTATACATCACAGTTGTGATACAGTTTTGTAGAAAACATCCACACACATAGTTTTATCTCTTTGTAAGAAAGTGTTACCTTGACAAAACGGGTTGTGGTTTGAATCAAGAAGGCTTTAGCAGTTGTTAAAGCAGTCTGTAATATTCAGTTGAATATAGTGGATTAAGACCTCGTTGGAGAGAGGCGAAATCACCTTGACGGGTGGACTGGAGTAGTTTGAGATCAAACGAACCAGGATAAAAATATCTTGTTCATTGCATTAGATTTCAGTTTTACAATTCAACCCCCCCTTCTTGTGTTTTTTACCACTTCAGCACATACTCTTCAACAACAGTCTAGGATTTAACAAACTCCCCGACATTTGTCAAGGATTTATTTTCCCAGACGAAAATGCATTCATAAACATTTCACACTTCCTATTTACATACATGATAAGTGCATACAACGCAATCTCATTTATTTTGAGAACATCATGACATCGTGCATTTCATACATCATGACATTGCATACAACTAACATTCTTCCTTTTTCAAGAAAGATCGATCAACAGATGGCTACCATCAACCTTTTCAAGTTCCAGATTAATACCTGTAGCAAGCCAGGAAAACTATCTATGGACGACTGATTGTAGATTAATACCTGTAACAAGCTAGGAAAACTATCTACATGAAGAGATTGAAGATTAATAACTGTAGCAAGCCAGGAAAACTATCTTTCTTTCTCAGGTCAGAGATTAATACCTGAAACCAGCCAGGACAACTATCTCGTCGACCAACCTTTTCAAGTTCAAGATTAATACCTGTAGCAAGCTAGGAAAACTATCTGTGGACGACTGATTGTAGATTAATACCTGTAACAAGCCAGGAAAACTATCTACATGAAGAGATTGAAGATTAATACATGTAGCAAGCCAGGAAAACTATCTTTCTTTCTCAGGTCAAAGATTAATACCTGAAACCAGACAGGACAAATATCTACTCGACCAACTCAAATAACTCAACCTTTTGATACAGTTCTGATACACTCCAGACCCGGAAGCCATCCTGATACTCATTCAGATTTTAGACTTTTGATACAGTTCAGATACGCTACAGATACGGATGCCATCCTGATACTCATTCAGATTTCAACTTTTGATACAGTTCAGATACGCTCCAGACCCGGAAGCCATCCTGATACTCATTCAGATTTCAGACTTTTGATACAGTTCAGATATGCTCCAGACCCGGAAGCCATCCTGATACTCATTCAAAGACAGCTTTCAGATACGCACTAGATACGGATGCCATCCTGATACTCATTCAAAGACAGCTTTCAGATACAGTTCAGATACGCACCAGATACGGATTCCATCCTGATACTCATTCAAAGACAGCTTTCAGATACAGTTCAGATACGCACCAGATACGGATGCCATCCTGATACTCATTCAAAGACAGCTTTCAGATACAGTTCAGATACGCACCAGATACGGATGCCATCCTGATACTCATTCAAAGACAGCTTTCAGATACAGTTCAGATATGCACCAGATACGAATGCCATCCTGATACTCATTCAAAGACAGCTTTCAGATATAGTTCAGATACGCACCAGATACGGATGCCATCCTGATACTCATTCAAAGACAGCTTTCAGATACAGTTCAGATACGTACCAGATGCGGATGCCATCCTGATACTCATTCAAAGATAGCTTTCAGATACAATTCAGATATGCACCAGATACGGATGCCATCCTGATACTCATTCAAAGACAGCTTTCGGATACAACTCAGATACACTCCAGACATGGACGCAATTCTGATACTCATTCTTTCAGCTTATAAATTACAATTCAACAAGCATTCTTGGATGGCATCTACAAGCCCATATCCAACAAGATTATATCACCTCTCCAAATGGAATCTTTAAGCCCGTTCCTCCTATCATCACATCGCCGAGTGCAAATTTATGAGCACTCTAGTGTCCAATCATCTTCCACCTTCGAGTCACGAATGGCAAAGCTCGCCAATCTAACTCTTCAGGTTTAAGAAGATTGAACAGGGGAAGCTGTTGTACCCCAAAATTTTCCTTCTCATTTTTCAAGTATTTACTCACAATATATTCTAAGACGTCAAGTTTGCAGCACTGATACATCAATTTAGGCTTGAAAATGGCACAAGGGCAAAATGGTCAATTGCATACTGGAAAGTCAAAATTTGACTTTTTGGTCAACATTACAACCCAAAGATCAAATTTCATCAAGACATTCAAAAATATCAAGCTTGATCATTAAGAAGTCAAGATAATCAAAAATCCAACTTTGCAAGACTTTGAGATTTTTCTAAGTATTTTCTATACTTGGTTAATTTTATTTGCTTCATGGAATTTTACTACAACTCCAAATAATTCAAGATGATGCAAGTAATTCAACTTATTACAAAGTGACATTTTGCAAAATTACAAATTCTAAAACTATGTCTTGATTAAAACCTTGTCACAATATTTTTGTCTTTGACATAATGTGCACAAGACCAAAATTGTGACATGCTACAAATCATGTTGTCCAAGTTGAACAAAATGTGATGTGCCACATTGCCACAACACCCCATACTACCTTACAAGAAAGCTTGTGCTATGCTTCACCCCAAGTATGTGTGCTGCCCATTATAGTCCAAAACTGCTCTATGCAGTCTGCCCAAGCCTGCATCACAACAGCCCCAAGATTGCACCAAAATGGCAAAGGAAATTTGTGTACAAAAAGTGTCAAAGCAGTAAGCAAAAACAATTAAAAAATAACTTATTTCCCCCCCCCCCCCTAAACCACAGTCAAGGGGTCTACAAAAGAGGACTGTCTCATAAGACAAAGTGGTTGGATCTTGGAGGAGAAAAAGAAATTTTCTAGAGAAAAGATAGAGAGTTTTGTTGAGCAAAAAAAAAAAACAATATTCTGTGTAACTTTGACTCATTTTCAAAACCAAAACTGCTCTTGTTCAAAACAAAAACCCAACTCATTACTCTACCATACAAACTCTCCTTTAAACAAAACAACTCATCACATACAAAGACTGTCCAAACATAACCAAAAAAATAGTCCTTGTAGTGCTGCTCACCTTCATCATCAAAAATACCAAAAATATTACAGTACAGTCCAACTCATTTCTAGCAGTCCAGAGCAGCTTCCTGAAGACTCACAAGGTTATCCCATCATTTGGAAAAGCATTCGGATCTAAAACAACCAGTGCAGCCCAAAGGTAAGTCCTCTTGACTTGATATCTTGTCATTACATCATTAACAAGTTGTTGTTCTTTGAAGACAAGATGTAGTACTTTAATATCTTTTTGAACTAGTCATCTGCACTTTGTTTAGGCTTATTCAATCATTTGTTGTTCATGTTTATTCATCATATGCCATAAGCTAACCTGTACATTCAGCAAAATAATGTTTAAGGTAGGAAAATGCAGCATGTATCGACACATATTCTCATGTGTCGACTCATCCTAGTGAAAAAACAGGGTATGAGTCGACACATAACCCCCATGCATCGACTCATACTGATTTCAGGTTGCAAAACAGAAGTGGGAAAAGACTATGAGTTGACACATACGCGTTTCGCATCGATGCAAGAAGGTGCATGAGTCGACACATCCCATTATGTGTCGACTCATACTGAGCAGATTTTGTTTTACATGGGCAGGGAAAAGACTATGAGTCGACACATACGCGTTTCGCGTCGATGCAAGAAGGTGCATGAGTCGATACATCCCATTATGTGTCGACTCATACTGATCAGATTTTGTTTTACAGGAGCAAGGAAAAGCTATGTGTCGATGCATAGCAGCATGAGTCGACACATAGCAGTTCAAAATGCAGTTTTCCTTTTATTTTACACTGTTTTTACATTGTTTTCATTATCATTTGATATGGTTGTAATATTTCAGTCTCCACTTCATCCCCATTGTAAATTTGTACCCCCATCCCCCTAAAGTGATGTAATAGCTTAGGATTTATTTTCCGTATGTTTACTTGCTTTCATATATTGCTAGTAATTAGGATGTATGGCAAGATAAAATCAGCAAATAGATAACCTTTCAAATACAAGACAAAATGCATGCAAACTAACACACTTGCACACTAGCATCTCTAAGGTAATCTCATTTTGTTGCCTTTCGGAAAATAGTCATGTCCCTCGAGCATGGGCGTTTTAGCAAAGACCCTTCGATAAAAAAGATCGTAGTCCCTCGATGACCCTCGATGTTGCCTTCGGTAAATGATCTAGTCCCTAAAACGGCATTGCTAAAACGTCTCATAAGTTGCCTTCTATGACTATACAAACGTCCCAACGCCCGTCCCTTCACATCCAACGATGGGGCTTCTCGCCAAATCAACCGTAAGATAGCAACATCTAAAGGAGGAGGAAAAGAATTTCTAAGACCTTTTGAGTAGGTAGATTCGCTCCTGGTTACTCGCTTGCTCACAACAAAAATATTTTTATACACCCACACTCTCATCTTTGAACTATTTTCGAAACAAACACTTTGTATATATTATTATAGAAACGAGAATCATTACAAAGTTATATTTTTAAAATACTTTCAAAAACACATCTCACAAACACATCTTTGAACTATTTTCGAAACAAACACTTTGTATACATTCTTATAGAAACGAGAATCATTACAAAGTTACATTTTCAAAATACTTTCAAAAAACCACACACTACAAGCACATTCAAACAAAAGCAAGTGATCTAGCGAGTAACTAAGAGCCCATAGAAAACCATGGATGAAAAGGGTGCTAATACCTTCCCTTTTCATAATCTACCCCCTGAACCCAAGAAACATCTCTAAAGGTCTTTCCTGTGCTTTTTCATCTTTCCTTTTGGATAAAAGAAAAGTCGGTGGCAACTCTTGCTAAACCATAACATTTGCAAACACAAACGCAAAACAATCAAGTCAGTTCTCCCACCGTATCACAATACCCTTTCCATCTGTAGTTATCTACGGGCTCTTAGATGCTAGCTCATTTTCAAAAAGAATACCTTGTGCTTTGTGTCTTTTTAAAAAGTATTTTTGAAAGTGCCTTACTGCGGTGATTTGCTTTATGATAACTCTTGTATCAGTCCTCAAGAGTATTGATAAAGCATTTGAAAATGTTTTTGAAAGTTGTTTTGTGTAAGAGTTTTTTGAGCAAGCATCTAACAACTATCTACTTTTACTCGAAAGGATCGTTCTTTTCCTCTTTTCTTTTAGACAGTGCTATCCCACAATTAGTGAGTAGGTAGTCCTATCGTTGGATGTATGAGGGACATTCAAAGGGGCATTTATAGTCACAAAGGCAACTGGGCAAGAAACCTTAGTAACTACCCTAGAGTTTTAAGATCACTTTATCGAGGCAACGTCGAGAGGGTCATCGAGGGACTTGTGACCTTTAAACCGGAGGGTAGCCACTAAAATCTCTCACGTTTCGAGAGTTGTGACTGTTTTCCGAAGGCAACCAAAGTGGGAGTACCCTAAAGGTGTGCATGTGCAATTGTATTGGGTTTCAGTTATTTATCTTGATGTTAGGTTTTCTAGCGCTCACTTTTAATCTTATCATGCAATCCTATTAGGCATACATCTAACAGTTAATATATGTACAGGAAATAAAAATGCGGGAATTTAAATCTACGTTATTACAAGGCTTTGGGGATTAATTACATGTCCAAAAACTTGGGAAAAATAACGAAAAGCGGTAAAAGAGTCCTAGTTAATTCTATTACATCCCATAAGCAGATACATTAAAATGAAAATGGAAATGCTAAAAAAAACGTGCGTGAGTTAGAAAAGACGTTTAGATCCTAAAGAAAATGAAACCTTTTTTTGTGTTTTATTTTATTTTGAGAATAAAATCTAAGTCTACTTAATTTTAATTTTAAGAAAATGTTAAGATAAATAATTAATTAATTGACAAAATTAATCTTAATAAAAAAAACTAAAATCTAATTTTTTGTGTTTTTTATCTGATTTCATGTTGGTTAAAACTAGAAGAAATAAAATAATAAAAGAGGCAAAATAAATGGATTAGGAAGTAAAGAAAAAAAAGGTACAACTTGCAGGATGCAGGCCCGGATCGAAAAGAGGCCTAAGCCGCCTTTCGATCCAATGAAGAAGTTGGTCGAAGGTGTATGATGGACTGCACGTTTGGGGGCACTGGCTCTGGATTGGCCAGCATCTGGAAACAAGGGAACGATGGTGTATGACATGCTCCTTCTATCTGAGAACACTGGATCTGTAGAAAATTCATTAGCAAAGCAAAAGAAAAATTCCAGACTTGGGTCGAATCTGGTCTTGGATTCGACAGCCTGTGGATGCATCATCCCAATTCGAACCCCCATGAGTTTGAATCGAAAGCCATTTCATCCTGAAATACCATGAATCCTGAGATTCGAAGGAACCAAAATTCAAATGCCCTAACAATGGCAGGTCTGTGAGGATTGTAATCTGTCTAGATCTTAATTATAAACACGTACAAAACACATTAGAACGAATAAATGCGCTTAGATTAAGAGATTGAATTTCAAAATTATACCTATAGTCGATATGCTTCGATTTGCAGCTTTGAGTGTAGAACTGCTTGCTTAAAGGTCTGGATGCCTCCCTGGGAATCTCTGGAATACAGGTATAGTACTTGTTTAAACTGAGGGTGCCTGTAAAAGGTGTTTTTGATTTTAATCACTTTGGAAGTTTTTGAGAATTTGATGTGGTTTTATGAGGCAGTGTCTGCAGCTTCGATAGGCAATGGGTGTTCTGTGTGATGCAGTATGTGTGATCCCCCCCTTTGCTTCTAATTTAATCTGGTATTTATAGGATTGTGGTGGTGAATGAATATGGCATGAAACAACCATTAATCATGGCTTTGAAAGCAGAATCAAAAGATATCAGCCATTAACCATGGCTTTGAAAGCAAAAATCAAGGATTTGAAAAGTTTCCATTTTGAGATATTTCATGCCATTTTAAGCTTTGAGTGAACCTGGACAAGTTATGGTTGGCGCCTTGCACGAATTCGAATTTCTCAGAGCTTTCATCATCAGAGCTTCTTCAATTAAGTCACCAACTATATCAATTCGAATTGCTCAGAGCTTTCCTCATCAGAGCATTGTTCTCTTCGATGGCTCTGAAGTTCAATTCGAATTGTTTAGAGCTTTCCTTATCAGAGCGTCTTCGATTTATTCACCATATGCATTGATTATTTCTTTCGAATAGCTCCCAAGCATTATTCTCTTTAATGACTACGAGTTCTGATTCGAATTGCACAAAACCTCAACATCATGGTTTCTTTGATCAAGTCACGATCTGCTTCAATTGCCTGATCTGGAAAAGTCATCCTTGTCGAATCAGCTCTTGTTCTTTTCGATCCCCTTCCAATCGAAGTATCAACTCTTTCTCACTATGCTATGTCCTTTGAACCATTATAATTCCACGTATTTATTTGGATGAGATCAGAGCTTCTGAAATCAAAACCTTCTTCTTTTCGAAGCGCCAATTCAATCAACATAACGGTCGAAGTGTCTTTCCTTGAAATGCTTCGAATAGCTCATATTTCAATAGTTTCGAAAACGAACCCTTCGATAACAGTTTAACATAGTGAAACTCTTTATTAGCTCTCCATCAATTGAAGACTTCATAAAAGCCTCCTCATACGTTCGAAGTCCATTAAATCGAAGACTTCATAAAGCCTCCCCATACGTTCGAAGTCCATCAAATCGAAGACTTCATAAAGCCTCTTCACACGTTCGAAGTCCATCAAATAGAAGACTTCATAAAGCCTCCTCATACGTTCGAAGTCCATTAAATCGAAGACTTCATAAAGCCTCCCCATACGTTCGAAGTCCATCAAATCGAAGACTTCATAAAGCCTCTTCACACGTTCGAAGTCCATCAAATAGAAGACTTCATAAAGCCTCCTCATACATTCTTTCAAACTGTTCTCTCTTCGATCTAGTGTCAGTGATTCAAAACTTGTGTAATCCTAGTTGGAAATTCAATGCTTAGGAGGAGAATTTATCTGATAATTCTTGGTCAACCTTGAGCAATTGAGGATCTTAAGGAGCATGTGTTGAGTGGAATGGGATGAAAAATTTTAGGGTACAACAGTTACTATACATTTCAATGCTCGTGACAATTTATTCACAAATATCAAATTCAACCGAAATTTAAAAACATGTAGAACTCCATCAATAGGCAATTCTGATGACAATTGGGTAGACCCAATGTTTTCAAAGGAAGCTTTTTCTCCATTAGGAAGTCCAACAAAATCATAATGTGATTTATTTTTATTGTGAGTAGATGAAAGATGTCACACGTGATTTGTTGCTCCACTAACCATAATCCAATATAGTCTTGAATGTGAATCATATCCAATACTATTACAATTAGATGTAAATTTACCTGATGCATTTGCAAGTGGTCGGTCACTACCATTTTTGGTGCGAAGCATAGCCATAATATGTCTGTATTCCTCAGTTGTAAAGGTTGGGTTGTCATTTGTTGGTTTTCTCTTCATCTCAACATTATGGATTGTTGCTTTCTTTTTTCTAGGTATCACATTCTTTCCATTCCATTTGTGTCCCACCAAAAACCTTTTCAAGTAATAGCATCGATCCACTATGTGTCCTTCTTGATCAGGGTGGGTGCATCATAAGTCTTTGTGATTGGAGAAGGATTTTGCAGTTTGTTGTGTTGTGTGCAAGCAATCTGCATAATGTAGAATGCTAATAAAATTTCCCTGCACGTTGAAGCCTCTATTTGTCTCTCTTGTTGAAGGATTAATCCATTAACCTTTCGAGTTTCTGGGAGATGACTCATCATCAAAATTTATCCACGAACCATTGAATAAGATTCGTTAAGCCCCATCAAAAAC
This sequence comes from Vicia faba, assembly GCA_948472305.1. Classification (NCBI taxonomy): domain Eukaryota; kingdom Viridiplantae; phylum Streptophyta; class Magnoliopsida; order Fabales; family Fabaceae; genus Vicia; species Vicia faba. The sequence goes on along the minus strand of OX451735.1, from coordinate 569,317,410 downwards.
TGCACCACCTTCTCTTTTTCTTCTCTAACAACAACTTTCTTCAACATGTCGCAAGAGCATGTAAATGGTTCCTAATAGGATCCCAACTCATCCCAAATACTCTTGTGTTTTATGTAATAATTAGAGATAAAGATGGATCTTTGACGACATTCAGAAATTTTCTACTAAATTTGGTAGATTCTAGAGTTGTATCCTTGAGAAGACTACACTACGGGCTATGTCAGGTTCAATGAAGAGAATGATCCATGTTAAAACCAAATCATTGCAATGCTGCCACAAAAAAGACTAGTACATGGTCAAGTTAGATAGAAACTTATAACTTATCATTTGTGGAAGGTATATCTTGTTGACTAGGAAAGAAAAACTTAATGTTAATACAACTAATATTTTCTCTATATTTAGAATATTAATTGTACTTAAGGGTATAGCTAAACTATTTTGGAGATCTCCAATATGACGATTTTTTCTTTTAAGATAAAAAACTTTTTTGAAGGTTTCCTTTTTAGAATTCACATCTTCAACTAATTTGTACTTGGTGAAGGGACTATTTTTTTTATAATAAATATAAAAAATGTAATATTTATAAGAACTACAAAACAAGAAGGATATTCTATGAGATATATTAATATAAGTCCTGCTAATTATTAATGATATTTTGTTATTTCACCTAAAATATCTTCTTCAAAGTTTGGTGAGACATGTGACCAAGTGTTCACACTTCATACTTTCATATACCCTACTACTACATGTCATTTATACTTCAACAACAAAATATCCTATACATATAAATTTATTTGGATCCATATATTTTAGTGGGGGCAAAACGAATTTTGTCAGCCACAACACAATGTTTTCCGTTAATTTTTAGTGAGACGGATCAAAATTTTAAACCTTCATTGTTTTTTTTCCCATACTTTTGTAACATATGGCACTAAAGAGATTGTAATCGATATTTTTTTTTTTGTTATTCTGTGGTTTTAGATGTGCATGGCCCGTAGACCGCTTTATCTCATCTTAGTTTTTATTAAGCGAATTAAAATTTTCTATTTGTTCTTTGTCTATTATGTTTGTTTTATTTTTTTGAATTTTTTTTAAATAATTATTTTTTCAAAACAAAATTTTAATAATTAATTTTTCAAAAAATTTATCAAAATTACCACTTTTCAAACAAAAAAATTTCGCCACACAGAGGAGTAGTCACTCTGTGTAGCACATGCATGCATTTTTAAGAGGAGGCGCCACACTGCATGGCTTGTCCTTCTCTATAAAGTCGTGCAGTGTGGCGCATGCATGTGTTTTTAGAGAGGAGGCGCCACCCTCCTTGACTTGACAGTGTTATTGCATTTTCTATAAATGCAACCACCCATCCTCTTCATTTTTCCACACCATTTGTTACATAACTCTTAGAAAATGTCTTCAACTCCCTTGCCAAAGTTTTCACTGATCAAAAGAGATGCGCATGTTATTTTTTCAGCGACAAAGCCTCCGGTAAAGATCAAACTCTGGAACACGCAGACGTTCGAGCATTTTCAGAGGCACTTGATTCGCTGGTTGGAAGGAGACATTCCTGAAGGCGAACAAATCAGAAAAATAGAAAGGCACATCATAGTGAGGAATAAAAATGGAGTAAGCCGATCATGGAAAAAGGTGAGATGCGACGATGATGTCATGATGATGATGCTTGGACCAGACGATATTGTGTTGATGGTTTTTATCACTTAGATATTATGATTTGTTTAGTTGTTTTGTCTGTTTGTCATGTTATTGTATTGTTGTCCTGCGTATGTGGTGTTGTAATTTTTTGTGTCATTATGTGAAAGTTGTTGTAATCGAATGATAAATTGAACACGAAATGATAACTTGAATTTAAATTGAAATATATTGCGTACAACAAATTAAATACTCTGGAAAGTTTCCTATAAAAAAATTAGGTTGCAGAGCTAGACCCAATATTCAGATAATTTTTTCGATTGTGTCCGAGAAGACGACATGTACTGCATAATCTTATCATTTTGTTGTCCGTATCCATTTCAGTTCTAATACGAGTGCTTTTCGGGCGCCCCTTTTTCTTCCGTCACATTTCTTCATTGTGCCAAACAATGTCTCCTTGATAAGCAGACTAATAATCCTTCTTTGCCAACACGAAGAAGGTATTGATGTACACACTTAAAACGCTCTTTACCGTGTACACATGGGATATATGTTGTATTGGATCCAAGCGAACATGCGAACATGCCGCTATGACATGAGACTAAGGCATGCGAAATGCTTGAAACTTTCCGCAATCACATCAACCTCTATCTAGTTCTACCCGATAATATTCCCTTGGCCTCCCCTCATTATGATCCATTGTCTCTTGTAAACTGAACCAACCTTTAATATGGTCAAACACAGTGACACTATGGGTGTTTGCTTTTGCAGCTTCCTCGTTAAATGTTTTCATCGTGCATTCACTGAACAACTGCCCTGATTGTAACACTGCCCTCCATTTTGAACTTCTTGTGTCAAACAATGACCCCATCCGGAAATATGTTGCTCTAACCAAAGCAGTAATTGGTAGGTTTCAGATGCCTTTGAATACAGTTCAATGATTCCACCAAATTTGTTGTCATGTGGCCCCATCGTTGACCATTTTCAAATTCCCTAGTCCACTTCTCCACTGGAATGTTATTGATCCACCTTAATGCTTCTGAGTTTGCCAACCGGATTTCTTCGCGATAGTGTCGGAATAACGGTTCTGTTAAGGCATACCATGCATTAATAACTTTCTTTCGAAGTGTTTTGTCTTTGATATGGAGCATGAAGTTTTGTGTGATATGTCTAATGCAATAGACATGTGTCGAAGGGGGGTCTTGCCAACCGTTATCAGGGTTATTGTATGCACTCACAATTGATGGATGTCTGTCTGAAATCAAACAAAGGTTGGGTTGAGGAGTAACGTGTAATCGGAGATTCTTTAGAAAGAAATTCCATGCACCACCTGTCTCACCTTCAACTAGAGCGAAGGCAATCGGAAAAACATTAATGTTCCCATCTTGTGCCACTTCCATGAGTAATTTTCCTTTATACTTCCCATATAACCAAGTTTCATCAATCTGTATAATAGGTTTGCAAAATGCAAAACCCTTGATGCATGGTTCAAACGCCCAGAACAATCGATGAAATATTTCATTTCCACTAACACGAGTTCTGTCTGGGGTAAATGTCGGGAGTGTCTCCAAAATTATAATAGTTCCCGGAGCATAATATTTGAGTGCCACCAAAAATCTTGGAAGTTCTTTGTACGACTCCTCCCAATTACCGTACACAAGTTTAATTGCCTTAGTCCTTCTGATCCATGCCTTCCTGTAAGAGGGAGTATAATTGAATCTTGTAGTAATATGAGAAATAATTGTACTCACCTTTAATGATGGATCCTTGCTAATAAGAGGCAAGATTTCTTGATATATTAGTTGAGAACTAAGTTTCCGATGATCCTGTGTCGGAACGGTGGTGATGCAAGTGTGGAGTGGATTAATGGAACCTATTTCCCATGAATCACTTCTCTTCCTATAAGATGTATTTAACTGAAAAGGGCAAATTGGTTTTTGACGACATAAAATAATGTACCTCCCTGAATTATTTTTATCTACCGTGAAGTCAGTTAAAATTTCCATGTGGTATTTTTGAATAGCTCTAAGACACTCTTCTTTTGTTCGAAATATATCTCCAACTTTCAAGGCCCCTTCGGTCTGCATATAAGGATTGTGAAAGATATCTGAGGTTGGTTCATCTTCCCCCAAGTTCAAGTTCGTCATGTGAAATAGAGGGTCGTGTGCATGACTTGCAGGTACAGGTTCATGCTCTTGATCTGCAGTGTCATCATTGACCATAAAATCAATCATTGCCTCATCATCTTCTTCTTCTTGGTCAATAACATCGACTTCGGGATGGTTGTCCTTGTCAAATTCATCCTCTTCTTCAAAGTCTTGAGAATGATCTACCACCTGAGATTGATCTGGTTGCTATAATAAAACATACAACTCAGTCTCATCGAACTCGGATTGTTCATGAGTTCGAAACATGTTTCGAACATCATCATTATCGTGCACCTTAAGTTGATAAAATATGACTTGGTTGTTGTCAAATAGAAATGGGGACTTGTAAAGAATTTGGTAAACTGTACCACATTGTAATTTGGCTTCTAGTCAATATTTGAAGCGTGCAAAACTTCATTTCTTGTTTATCTGAAAGCGGATAAAATCGATATTACGAAAATTAAAACATAAGTTATGGCAGTTGAACGTCTCACCGTTAATATGGGCAACAATAGTGTAATTTTGTGAATGATCCATGTTGTGGAGGTATGTTTTTGTGAGTTATGGATGTAAACTAGTAATGCACCCTACACAGACGATTAAATAGACTGATGAAAATATGGGATGTACTCTATATTCTGCATACATGTGCCACCTAGGGTGGCTTATCCTCCTATTTTTACATGCATGTGCTACCTAGGGTGGCTTATCCTCCTATTTTTGCATGCATGCACCACCTAGGGTGACTTGTCATTGTACAACAAAATTGCATGCATGCCATCTGATCCCTGTCACGCTGCAGGTTTGCATGCATACAAAAAGCAACAAGCCATGTTGAATGGTGCATATGTGTATCATAGAGAGCATGTTCCACCTAGTGTGGCGTCTATGTGTATTAAGGAAGATCATGTGCTACCTAGTGTGGAGCCTATGTGTATCTCTTGCATGCAAAGGATTCTTCAAGATTTTCCTATAAATACATGTAACATTCACCATATATGTTCATCACAATCATAACTCACGCACTATTTATTTCTTGAAGTATCAACAACAACACAAGAGTAATCAAGAAAAATGTCTCTCTTGGCCATGGGTGATCAACATAGAGGAACTCCGAACAACATTGAAACCTTTGTAAGTGTATTTTCCTCAATACCTATTTTTTGCCGACAAATTTTTCCCCCTTCATTCTTATGATTGTTATACGTAAATATTGTATTTCTTATACGTAATTCATGTTTTTAATAGGATGTTAAAAGATTTTGTTGTCGTGTCCATGAGTATGTCCCTTACGACATTCAAATTGAACCGTACTTACGACATGCCGGTTTTGGTCTGTTACTCAACATAGTCAATTACCATGTTGACTATAAAATTATTCTCGCATTAGTGGAGAGATGGATACCCGAAACTCACACCTTTCATCTTCTATGTGGTGAATGTACAGTCACACTAGAGGACATGTACATATTATTCGGTCTACCGATCGATGGTAAGACTGTCAATGGTCGAGTCAACCAAGACAACACCATATGCGAGGATCTTTTGGGAGTCTCTTTATTTCAACAAGGGTCTAGAGGCGAAGGTATTAATCTTCGTCTTCTTAGAGAATATCATACTAGTCTCGTAATAACTGAAAACTCTACCGAGCAAGAAAAAAATGTGAAAGCTCGATGTTACATAATGATATTATTTGGTCATTTTGTATTTCCTGAAACAACGGGTAATACTGTTAATATCATGTATTTGCCCTCGTTAAGACAATTTGATAAAATAAACACATATAGTTGGGATTCTACTGTTTTGGCCCATCTATATAGTTCCTTGTGTAAAAATGCATCGAACGGTAGCTATTCTTGCGCCTTTTTGCTCCAGACATGGTGCTGGTCGAGAATGCCGACACTCGCCCCCCGCAACACAAGGCCATTCGTCTTCCCCTTTGCTACAAAGTAAGATTACAAAACCATAAATTTTACATATTATATACCGATACATGCAGTGTATTAATTTATTACCCATTTTTTCTATGTAGGTGGTCTGTTTCTGGGATGAATTACAACAAATCCCCTAAAAATGCAATAGTAGTTTATCGAAATCTTATTGATCATGTTGGACCGAAGAGGTATTAAACTTACATATTTTATACAACACATTCAATAGGTTAATTAAGTTTAATATTTTATATAACTTTTTTTCTCTACAGTTTGTATGGAGGCCATATAAGGATCTTGACCATGAGATTAACCCTCCTGATGCTGAAGTCTGGACTGCAAAAACAGCACTCATCAGATTCACTACTGTGGAGATGCACCACAGTGATCGTGTGAAGCTACAGTTCGACATGCAACAGGGTATCCCCGACCCTCCAACATGTTTGGGCCAATGGCATCTACTCAGAGTTGACGACCAATAGGGATTTGACGATTTGAGAGACTTCGCTAAAAATCAATGTCGTCAATGGAGGCATAGACGTAAATTAGTCCTAAGGGAGCCGATCTTGCAAGATGACTTAAAACCGATGCTCTAATATTTGAGATGGTACACATTGGTTTCAACAAATGTGTTTATGTCTCAAGAGACATATTTGATCGACCAACGCCAAAGAGATGCAACATACGCCCAACAATAACCCCAACAACCAACCCCTCAACAATACCAAACCCTACAACCAACCCCTCAACAATACCAAACCCAACCACAATGTCAACTCACTCAAACTCAATAACCATACACCACCTCATTCAACCAAACTTGTCATCAATTCATGCCACACACACAAACACAATACCAAGAGCATGACCCGACCCACCACGAACAATATGCACCATTCTCATCCTACCACAACACCCAAGACACATATGATACATCTCCTTCCTACCATACCACCCAACCTACATACAATCAAACATCACACCATCAAAGTACCCAACCATCATACGAATTTCATACACCACAAAAACCGTTGCTTCATTTCCATCACGATTCAACATCCCAATACTATCAACCACCCCACCCACACATATCCCAACCAACAAGACCAAACTTCAACAACATGGGCACCGATCTCTTTGGAAGCACAATACAGTGGGGCGAAATAATCGATGAGATGTATGATCCTGATGTACCAGGACCATCACATCAACCACCTCATAATCAAGCGATTCAGAACAGACCACAACCACCTCAGGAAAATCAACAGAGAGGAGTGAGACAAGGGACGAGGTAAAGACGCGGTCGTTTATGTCATACTGGGACCCACTTAGGTTGAGGGGACGTCCAAAAAAATATATTCATGCGTTGTGTAATATTAAATATTAATATAACATTTTTTTAGTTACTTTTATTTTATTTAAAAAAAATTATGCAATAACACTGTCAAGCTAAGGATGGTGACGCCTCCTCTCTAAAAACACATGCATGCGTCACTCTGCATGATCTTACAGAGGAGGACAAGTCATGTAGTGTGGCGCCTCCTCTTAAAAATATATGCATGTGTCACACAGAGTGGTTACTCCTCTGTGTGGCGAATTTTTTTTGTTTGAAAAATGGTCATTTTAATAAATTTTTGAAAAAATTATTATTTAGGAATTTAAAAAAAAATAGTTATTTAAAAAAAAATCTTATTTTATCCTATCCAAACATATATCGTGTGAATGAAAATGAAACATGAAGCCAAACATTATGTTTAGTAGCTGTAATCATATTATGTGGTACACCCCCACACATGTGGGGCAGCAACTTGTTATATACTTTGAATCAGATTTGTTAGCAACTTGAATTGCTTTTGCCTTATTCTTAGGATATAATCTTAGTTATTGTCTAAGTCAATACTCAACATTGAAAGTGATGGATTGCATTTTCATGTAGCACATGGACCAGAAAGTTATAGAATACTACTATTTATTTGACATGTAGATTATGCTGTGACTGGTCTTGTTTCAAATCAAAAATCAGTGTAATAAATTCTTCGACATGGACAAAAAATCAATGATTATATGGACCTAAGTAACGCGACGTATGTGTATAATTTGGTGAGGAAATTTGCAATTTCATTCACATGAAAAAAAAGCTTAAATATCTATAGCAAAATATAGACCAAATATATCATTAGATCTTTTAGATTTGATATTTGCAACAAATTAGTCTTCAAAACTTTTGGTAATAAATTGATTTTTTTTTTAATTATACATGTTTGTATTATTAATTTATTTTTAATCCAACTCCATTAAAAATTGTTTATAGGACAATTCAATACTGAAGTCACATGAAAATCCATCACATTTGCTTCTTTGGTGGAGATGGAGAAACACTCTAAAGAAATTTTAAAATATCTTTAAAAATTCGGAGATACATTTTCAAACGCACTCTTTTCACACAAAACACATCTTAACTGAGTCTCACCTTATTTTTCTCCAATATTTAATCCGGAGATGCACTTTCGAATTCACCCTATACACAATTCCTAATCGAGACACACTCATTTTGAGATAAATTGCTCTGAAGATGCATCTTCGTATTCACCCTGTTGGAATTGCAATAAACCTATAGAGAAATCCGAATCAATCTTGATAAACGTGATTCAATCAACCGATCAAATTTCCTCTTGTTCTATACTATTCACTTGGGTGAATTAACCAATATTGGTTGCAAGATGATTATGTTGCATAATTGTTAATGGAAGAATAAAGAAAAGATGAAATTGGGAAGAAAGGATATACATTAGGGTTTCACGAAAATAGGGGAAGAAGAGATTTTCTGTAAAACTTCTCTCTGCTCACAAATTTTGATTTTATTCTTTGCAACTGCTAGTGTTATACAATGGTAGGGGTTACTCCGTATTTATAGATGTTAGATTTTCTTGCTCCCTAAGCAAATCCCAAAATACAAAAGCCTAAATTACCTAATTATGCTAACTATAAAAATAGGTCTAAATCAAAATTCTGTCGAGGCAACTCCTTCGATGATTCAACACACACAAATTTGACACACACACACACGCACGCACACACACACACTAGGCTAATTGACACGACCTTGTTTCTATCGAGCAACCTGCTTCTACACAAAATTACAATCTCAATACACCACTTAATTCATTGTGTCCAAGCTATCTGCATTCATCATAGATCTTAATTTCATGAACACTTCGACCTGCACTCCTTTTGCCATGATGTCTGCAACTGATTCTCAATTTTGTAGTGTTCCAACTTCAACTTCCCATTTGCTACATGCTCTCGAAGATAATGAAACCTTATTTCGATGTGCTTGCTTCGACCATGTTATATCGGATTATTTTCCAGATTGATAGTTGACATATTCTCGATTTTCATGGTAAATGCTCCATGATTCTTCCCTGGTATTTCTTCGACCAGATTCACCATCCATGATGCTTGGCATGCACAAAGAGAAACAACTATGTATTCTGCTTCACACGATGATAGTGCGACTACTGGCTCTTTTCTCGAACTCTAAGCAATTAGTGAACCACCTAGCATGAACACATAATAAGTTATGGATTTTCAATCCTCAGCATTACTGCACCAACTTGAGTCAGTGTAACCCACTAGTTTGCATTTTTTCCTTCATCAGTTGTAGGAAACAAAATGTTGTAGTCAAGAGTTCCTTTAAGATACCTTAGTATCCACTTTGTCGTTGCTAGATGTGATACCTTTAACTTTTGCATGAATCTATTCACCATACTCACATTGTATGATAGATCGGGCCTTATGTGACAAAGGTATCATAATGACCCAATAAATATTTTGTACTATGTTGGGTCAACATCATCTTCATATGAGTCTTTCGACAGTTGCAGTCTTAATTCAACAGGTTACAAATTTGAGCTGCATTCCTCCATCTTAAATCTCTTGAGTATTTCACTTGCATATCTTATTTGATCCATCATCAATCCTCTACCATTCTTGTAGAATTCGATGCCAAAGAAGTATGAAATTTATCCCAGATCAAACATTTCGAACTCCTTGTTAAGACCACTTTTGAAGTCTTTGATCTCTTTCTTGCAGCTACCTGTTATCAACAAGTCATCGACATAGAGACATAGTACAAGCAATTCACTCTTGCTTCTTCTTACATATACTTTATGCTCAGTTGTGCACTTCACAAATTTCTTATCCCTTAGGAAACTATCTATCTTCTTATTCCGAGCTCTTAGACCTTGTTTAAGTTCATACATGGCTTTATGCAGCTTGTACACCTTTCTTTTGTTGCCTTATTTCATAAACCCAACTGGTTGCGCAACATAAACTTCTTCAGCTAAGTGACCATTTAGGAATGCATAATTCACACTCATTTGACATATGTGCCAATTTTTCATGTTTGCTAGACCAACAACCAACTTTATTTTTTCGATCCTAGCAACAAGTGTAAAAACTTCATCAAAGTTGATTCCTTCTTTGTGAAGAAATCCTTTCACCACAAGTTTTCCCTTGTGTCAATTTACTTCCCCTTTGGGATTCAACTTCACCTTGTACACCCACTTCATATTGATTTCCTTTTTTCTTGAGGCAATTCGACAAGTGACCAAGTGTTGTTGACTTTGATGGACTTCAGTTCCTCATTCATAACTTTCATCCACTTCGAGTCCTTCAATGCCTCAAATGTATTGTTTGGTTCAACATCTGCATAAAAATCATAGTGTACCAGCTCACCCTCATTATCGACTACATCATCTGATGTAATCACATATTCATGCAACCTTGTAGGCATGTGTCTTATTCTTTGGGGTTTTCTTGGGCCTACTTGACCTCTGACTTCTTCTTTTCAAACATCTCTTTTGACTTCACTTGATAGTTCTTCACATAAAATTCTCATTGAATCTTTCTTTATATTTTCAGTCCAATCCCACTCCTTAAGCTCATTTATGATCACATCCCTGCTAATCACTACTTGCTTATTCACTGGGTCAAATAACTTGTATCCTCCAGTCAAATGATATCCTATTAGGATCACCTAACTCGACTTATCATCAAGCTTTCTTCTCAACTTATCAGGCACATGTCTATGTGTTATAGATCAAAATACCTTCAGATGACTTAAGCTTGGTTTGACACCAGAACAACATTCTTCTGGTGTGATTCCTTCTAGCTTCTATGTTGGACATCTATTCAAAATGTATGTTGCAGTAAACACCTCTTCACCCCAAAATGCCTTAGGTAAATGCTTGCCTTTCAACATACTTCTCACTATGTTCATGATGGTTTTGTTCTTCCTTTCAGCAGTTCCATTTTGGGGTGGAGTGTGATAAGTGCCAAAATGTAGTTATTTTGTATATATGTTATGAGGCACTTATCGTTTATTTTGTTAAATATTCTTTGAATAAATCCCAACTTTAGTATAAAAATGTATACTTTGTGTATCTTTTTATTTTCGAGTTATTTGTGTATTGTTTGATATATTTAATGTCTTTTTGTAGGTTATGTCGCATATTTGAAGCATTGAGGAATAAGGTGTTAAAGGAACGACTTCAGAGAAGAATTTTTGAAAAGAAATGCTCTGGCAAGCCCGCTTAGCGCGGTCTATAGCGTGCTACGGGTGTTTTTGTAAAGTCTGGAAGAAGCGTATTTTCTGAGCTTGCTAAGTGCGATTAGCCCACTTAGCGGGAATTAGGTGGTTTGATGTGTTAAATAAAGGCAACCCGCTTAGTGCGCTGAGGCCACTTAACGTGGTCTGTGATTTTTAGTTTTATAAAACAAATTTCTTTCAGTTGTTAGGTTATGGTTTTGGGGGTATTTGTTCCCAAACTCTGTCACCTTTATTCTTAGTATAGTAGAGCTTAGAAAATAACATTTGTGGCTTGTTGATGGATGATCTGGGGTCGAGAGCTTGGTGGATCGTGTTTGGCACCATGAGAAATTCATCCCCTTCTCCTTTTCTTCTCTTTACAACCATTATTTGTTGTTTCTTTATGTAAGTATGCTTGTTTATATGTATATTTATTGTTCATGGTGTTTTTTGATGCTTTCTTTACAAATCTTCATTGGTGATTGCTTTCTTTATTTGGGTTTGGATTGTTGCAGAAATGGACATTTTGAATTCGGATTTAGGATGAACATCTATTGGGTTTTGATTCTAGAAATATATTAGGACTTAGTATTCACATGAGTATCGACTCTTAATGCCTCCGTGTTGTTTGAGTTGCACTGAGAGATCTCTGACGCGAGCAATACGGTTGATATCTTGCTCTATGTTAGAAATAACCTATGTGTGAGTGATACATGATGATGTTGATGAGTATTTTAGGTTGATTTCAACTGGGTAATAAGTTTAAGTATTTAACGAGTATGTGAAATTCAACTCCGAGAGTCTCTATGTTCCAAAGAATGAATTTTTTTCCTGTTAATAACTTAAATTCCCGCATTTACTTTAAACCCATTCAAAACCGAACTCAAGAATGTGAGACTTATCGAACGATAATTCAATAGTACTAATCATTGTGGATGTAGTATATATTGAACGACAATTCAGTCTCTATACCGCTTCAACAAAATGTCACTGTTGTCGGGGATTGGTGTTTTTATTGGATCTCATTGCAATAGTTTCTTTGTTTTTGAGTTTTGTAGATGTAGTATATATTGTCTATTTTCACTTGTTTATATTGATACTTGTATATGTTTACCATATTTGTGAATTTTGCATGTTGTGTATACTTGTAAATTTAGTGTATATGTTTGTTTCTCTTCACGTTTGCTAAGTCTTTGGTAAGGTTTCATAGTCGGTAAGCACTAATTGTGTAAAGAGGCAACTTGGAGAAGTGTGTATAAATAACAGGCGTCAAGCTTACGACTGATAAGTGCCAAAATGTAGTTATTTTGTATATATGTTTTGTAACACTTATCGGTTCTTTTGTTGATATTCGTCGAATAATTCCCCGCTTTGTGTATAAATATGTATACTTTATGTTTAATCGAATTTTTGTGTATATATTGTATCATTTGATATTTTTTACATCTTTTTTTGTAGATATTCATGCATTGGAGCATTGAGTAATAAAGGCCAAAGGCTTAGCTTCAAAGAGGCGATTTTGAGCAATTCATCAACGAATAAGGCTCAAATTAAAGAAGAGAAAAATCATCAATTTTGTTGATATTTAGGTATTGTTAAATATATTATTTTTCCAACACTCTAAATCGACGTAAATCGGAGTTATGGTTCTCAAGTTATGGCGAAAACAAGTGCTGGTTTTTTTTCAACACAACACAAAGCGTTGAGCACCCTCTATTCGTGCTGATCGCGGTCTGCTGGGCAGAAACACACTAAAATGACCAAAATACACATTTCTTTAGGCTATGTTTTGGGGGTATTTATTCCCATTTCATTAAACCTTCATTCTTGGTAGTTTAGTGCTTAGAAAACAACATTGGAGCTTGCACACGGATGATCTGGGGTGGATTTCTCATCTTTCAGCGCTGATAGACCAGGAGATTTTTGGTTCATTTAACTTTCTCTTTGTGTATTCTTCATTTGTTGGGTTTTATATATTTATTTACTTTGAACATATGTATATCTATTGACCATGGGGTTGTATAAAGCTTGCTTTCCAAATCATTGTTGATGTCTTTCTTGATATTTTTGCTTTATATTTGGATTTGGATTGTTATAGACATATACCTCACAAATCTTGATTAGGGATAGATATCTATTAGTTTCTAGATTCTAGATATAGATTTAGAGTTAATAATAATTGTGGGTATCAGAGTTTAATGTCTCTATGTTGTTTGTGTTGCGTTGAGAGATCGCTGACACAGGAATAAAATTGTTCTCGCAATTTGGGTTAGACATAACCTTTATTGTGGATACATCTTGTAGTGTCTGTGATGATTTTGATGAGTAGAGTAGGTTGAGTTCAAATGATCGATATGTTTAAGTTTGTGAGAAGTGGATTATATGCATGCTTGATAAGTCTCTTCTCTGAAGAATGAATTATTTTCCTATTAGTAACTTTAATTCCCGCATTTACTTCAAATCCATTTTAACTCAAACTCATAAACGCGAGAAATTGTCGAACGGAAATTCAGTAGTACTAATCCCTGTGGAGTCGATATGTTAAAACTAAAAATAGTTACTTTTGCTTGTCATTTTACCGCTTCAGTAAAATGACGCCGTTGTCGGGAATTGGTGTGTTTATTGTTTCGCATCGCGGTATTTTATTTGTTTTTGAGTTTTGCACATAATGTCCATATTGTCTATAATGTGTAAATAGAAACTTGTTTATATTAATACTTGTGTATGTTTACCAAATTTGTGAATTTTTACATGTTTTTGATACTTATGAATATCGTGTATATGTTTGTTTCTCTTCACATTTGATAAGTGTTTGGTTAGGTTTCACCATTGGTGAGCGCTAACCGTGTAAAGAGGCAACCAGGAGAAGTGTGTATAAATAATAGGCGTCGAGCTTAAGACGTAAAACAAGCATATTTTATTGTTTTTCATAGTATTAGTTTAGGTAGTGGTGATTTTTGTTTAAACAAGTCGAAATTGAACCAGTTCTTAAAATTCTCAAATCCTTACTTTTCAACTTGTTTAGTTCAATTTCACCCAGTCGTATAGTTGTTTTAATTCTTTTGTTGATTGTTTAGAATCAAATTTTGGTTCAATAGCTTGAAGTGTATTTGGTTATTTTCCAAGTTTGAGTGATTTAACTTGCAAATATATGGTAATTATATTATTTTGAAGTTGGTACACGTCAAGTACTCACTTATCGCTTTCTATAGCATAAGATGTTTAGGAAACTTTTCATTTGTATAATTAATATATCATTCATTCTTTTTGCATTAATTGCTTTTTATTGAATCACTTTAGTTCCCTTTTTACCCCAAAATATGAGGAAGCTTTCCATTGTTTATATATGTTGGAGGCCACAATTATTTATTTTAACTGGATTTCATTATCTTTAATCTTTTGTTTATGTTGATTGTATGAAAGGATGAAAATGATCAAGGCATTTTATTTGATTTTGAGAACAACTATCTAACTAAATAGTCAATTTACCTTGTGAGTGTGTGAACTTTTGTTAACCCCTTTCGAGCTTTTTTGTCAATGTCCATGTTGTTTTTGAACTTAATGCTTGTCTATGAGTGTTTGATTTTCCTTTTTGAATGGATATTGATTCTTTTTTTCTTGAACCCTAAATCATGATTTATGGTTTGAATTTTCACCTTACCTAAGAAAGTAGAGAGTATTCACTTTAATGTTAGTTGAATTCAATTTGGGGAGAGCAATGTTTGCTCACTTATGTTGTTGGTTGCTATGTGATTGTGAAAAAGAAAAGAAAAAGAAAGAATAAAATGAAAAAGAAAGAAAAGAAAAAGAAAGAAAGAAAAGAGAAAAGTTGTGAAAAACAAAAACAAAAGGAGTATGGAATAATGTTGTGTAAATAATTATGGTGTTTTGGTTTGACAAATTTGAGATGATGAAGAAAGTTGATGGAAATTTTGTGTTTGAACTTTTGTGAGCTAATTACTCCCTTAGGTTTACGCAAGTTTTTATTTCGATTAAATTTAAGAATTATATCTTGTTTGTTAACCAAGCCACATTAAAACCTTGAAAAGCCCTTTTGATTCTTGCCTTTATATTTTCAATGTGAATTTTTGGATGAATGCATAATTTAGTCTTTTGTTTGTAAGATTGTTGGATGAGTGTTAATTCCCCACTTTTGTGTGTTTTTTATCTACCGATGAATTTTTGCTAGGCGTGATCCATGATTGAGCATGTTTTATTTTAGAATGTTTAGTATGATTTTTGTACTTGGGATTTGTTTCGTTTACATGTTGTCGTTGTAGATTGTGCTAACTATTTACTTTGCTTGTGCATTTCTGTTGGAACCATACATTTGTTTTTATTTTTTAAACTTGTCAATTCATGATTATTTGGTTGATTAATTTTGTTCTTTGAGATTTTTTAGCCTTGTTTGAGGACAAACAAGTTCAAGTTGGGGAGAGTTTGATAAGTGCCAAAATGTAGTTATTTTGTATATATTTTTGTGGCACTTATCGATTCTTTTGTTGATATTCGTTGAATAATTCCCTGTTTTGTGTATAAATACGTATACTTTATGTTTAATTGATTTTGGTGTATATATTGTATATTTTGATAGTTTTTGTGTCTTTTTGTAGGTATTCATGCATGTTGAAGCATTGAGTAATAAAAGCCAAAGGCTTAGCTTCAAAGAGGCGATTTTGAGCAATCCATCAATGAATAAGGCTCAAATTAAAGAATATAAAAATCATTAACTTTGTTGATATTTAGGCATTGTTAGATAGATTATTGAATAAGCTTTCAAATGCTTCAAATCGGGCGTAAATCGAAGTTACAGTTCTCAAGTTATGGAGAAAATAAGTGCTGATTTTTTTTCAACACAACATAGAGCATGTTGAGCGCTCTCTGCCTGTGCTGAGAGCGGTCTGATGGGAAAAAACATGTTAAAAGGGCCAAAACATATATTGTTTAGGTTATGTTTTGGGGTATTTGTTCCAAACTCATCAAACCTTCATTCTTGGTAGTTTAGTACTTAGAAAACAATATTGGAGCTTGCACACGGATGGTCTGAGGTGGATTTCTCATCTTTCGGCGCTAACAGACCGGGAGATTTTTGATTCATTTCTCTTCATCTTTGTGTATTCTTAATTTTTTGGGTTATGTATATTTATTTACTTTGAACATATGTATATGTATTGATCATAGTGTTGTATAAGGCTTACTTTCTAAATCATTGTTGATGTCTCTTGATTTTTTTGCTTTATGTTAGGATTTGGGTTATTATAGACATATACCTCATAAATCTTGATTAGGGATATATATCTATTAGTTTATATATTATAGAGATAGATTTAGAGTTAATAATAATTGTGGATATCAGATCTTAATACCTCTGTGTTGTTTGTGTTGTGTTGAGAGGTCGACGGCGCAAGAATACAGTTGTTCTCGCAATTTGGGTTAGACATAACCTTCGTTGTGGGTACATCTCGTGGTGTTCGTGATGATTTTGACGAGTAGAGTAGGTTGAGTGCAACTGATCGATAGCTTTAAGTTTGTGAGAAGTGGATTATATGCATGCATGATAAGTCTCTTCTCCGAAGAATGAATTATTTTCATGTTAGTAAATTTAATTCCCGCATTTACTTCAAACCCATTTTAACCCAAACTCATAGACGCGAGAAATTGTCTAACAGAAATTCAGTAGCACTAATCCCTATGGAGTCGATATGATAAAACTAAAAATACTTACTTTTTCTTGCCGCTTTACCGCTTCAACAATGATGTAAAACAATCATGTTTTATTGTTTTAGTTGTTTTATTGTTTTTCATTGTTTTGGTTTAGTTAGTGTGGTGAAGTTGGCTAAACATGTTGAAATTGGACCAGTTTTAAAATTCTGATTCTTCACTTTTCAACTTGTTTATCCATTTTAACCAGGTTTGTTAGTATGTTATATTGTGTTATTTGTGTTTTTCCAAGAGCTTGCTTTTATTAGCTTAAGTAAATGTGTATATGTGTAAATTTTGTTTAGTTGTGTAGTTGAGATATTAAGGTGATAGTGGATGTAGCTAGGAAATGCATTATTGTTCTTATTTTTCTACATTTCTCTGCTACCTCTAAGTACGGTCTAGCCCGTTTAGCGCGTATCTCTGGTGTAGCACGCTAAGCACAGTCTAGCCCGCTTAGCACGCTATGTTGTATTGCGCCAGTGAATTCTTTTTGTTTCATTTGACCTTCCTTTTTCCAACTTTCACCAAGGCTTTAGAGTAGTAAATAATAATAGTATTATTTTTTAATAATTTTCATTTGTTGTTTGTCGTCCAACTTTGGTACGATAGCTTGAGGTCACATTTGGTGATTTTTCAAGTTTGATCGTTTCAACTTGCGAATGTATGGTAATGATAGCTTTTGAAGTTGGTACACGCCATGTACTCATTTATCGCTTTTTCTAGCATAAAATGTTTAGAAAACTTATAATTTGTACAAATTCCATGCTATTCATTATTTTACATTACTTGCTTTTGATTAAATCACTTTAGTTCCTTTTTACCCCCAAATGTGAGAAAGCTTTCCATTGTTCATATATGATGGAGGCCTCAATTCTTGTTTTAACTAGATTTTATTATCTCAATTCTTATTTTAACTAGATTTTATTATGTTTAATATTTTATTTGTATTGATTGTGTGAAAGCATCAAAAGGATCAAGGCATTTTGTTTCATTTTTAACACAACTACCTGACTAAATAGTCAATTCACCATGTGAGTGTATGAGCATTTGTTATCCCCCTTTGAGCCTTTTTGTCATATCCATGTTATAGTTGAACTTGATGCTTGTCTATGAGTATTTAGTTATCTTTGTGTATGAATTTTGATTCTTTTTTGTTTCTTGAACCCTCAACCTTGTGTTGTTGTTTAAATTTTTACAGCCTTAGAAACTATGGAGTATTCACACATTGATGTTGGTTGAATTCAAGTTGGGGAGAGCAATGTTTGCTCATTTATTTATTGGTTTTTATGCGGTTGTGAAAAAGAAAAGAAATAAATAAATAAAGAAAGAAAAAGAAAGAAAAAATAGGATTTTTTTTTGAAAAAAACAAAAACAAAAAGAGTATAATAATGATGTGTTAATAAGTATGTGATTGGTGTGAAAATTTGTGATGAAAGTAGAAGTTTGATTGAAATTTTTATGTTTGAAACTTTGTGAGTTGATCACTCCTTTAAGTTTTGGCATGTTTTTGTTATAATTAGCCTTAGGAATTATCCCTGGTTTGTAAACCAAGCCACATTACAACCTTGAATAGCCCTTGTGATTCTTGCCTTTGTATGTTCAATGTGAATTTTTGAATGAATGTATAATTTAGTCTTTTGTTTTCAATATTGTTGGACGAGTGTCAAATCCTCCCTTTTTTGTGTTTTTGACCCCTCTATGAATTTTTGTTAGGTGTGGTTCATGATGTGAACTTGTATTGTTTTAGATGTTTTAGCATGATTTTTGTACTTAAGATCTGTTTCATTTTCATGTTGTGATTGTAGAATTGTGATAAGTGTTACTTTGTTTGTGCGTTTTTGGTTTAACCATACATTTGTTTTTCATTTTCAAAACTTGTTGATTCATTATTCTTTGGTTTGTTAGTTTTGCTTCTTTAAGTTTGTTTGACCTTGTTAGAGGACAAACAATTTCAAGTTGAGGAGAGTTTGATAAGTGCCAAAATGTAATTATTTTGTATATATGTTATGTGGCACTTATCATTTATTTTGTTAAATATTCTTTGAATAGTGTAGAAATGTATACTTTGTGTATCTTTGTGTTTTCGAGTTAGTTGTGCACCATTTGATAGATTTAATGTCTTTTGTAGGTTATGTCGCATATTCAGATCATTGAGGAATAAGGTGTCAAAGGAACGACTATGAAGAAGATTTTTTTAGAAGAAATGCTCAGGCAAGCCCGCTTAGCGCGATCAGTAGCACGCTATAGATGTTTTTGTGAAGTCTGGAAGAAGTGCATTTTCTGAGCCCGCTAAGCGTGATTAGCTCGCTTAGGGGGAATTAGGTGGTTTGATGTGTTAAATAAAGGTGATCCACTTAGCGTGGTCTGTGATTTTTATTTTTATAAAATAGATTTCTTTCATTTGTTAGGTTATGGTTTTTGGGGTATTTCTTCCCAAACTCCATCACCTTCATTCTTTGTATAGTAGAGCTTAGAAAATAACATTTGTAGCTTGTTAATGGATGATCCGAGGTCGAGAGCTTGGTGGATCGTGTTTGGTACCGTGAGAAATTTGGTTCCTTATCCTTTT
The DNA here is from genome assembly GCA_948472305.1 of Vicia faba. Lineage (NCBI taxonomy): Eukaryota > Viridiplantae > Streptophyta > Magnoliopsida > Fabales > Fabaceae > Vicia > Vicia faba. The sequence continues at coordinate 569,297,820 of OX451735.1, read as the reverse complement.
CTTCTCATTGTAACCATTATTTGTTGGGTTTTGTATGTAAGTATACTTGTTTATATGTATATTTATTGTTCATGGTGTTGTTTGTTGCTTTCTTTATAAATCTTCATTGGTGATTGCTTGCTTTATTTGGGTTTGGGTTGTTGCATAAATGAAGGGTTCGAATCCAGATTTAGGATGAACATCTATTGGGTTTTGATTCTAGAAATAGATTAGGACTAAGTATTCACTTAAGTATTGACTCTTAATGCCTCTGTGTTGTTTGATTTGGGCTGAGAGATCATCGATGCAGGCAATACAGTTGATAACTCGCACCATGTTAGAAATAACCTTTGTGTGAGTGATATGTGATGACGTTGATGAGTAGTTTAGGTTAATTGCAACTGAGTAATAAGTATAAGTATTTAATGAGTATGTTAAATTCAACTCCTAGAGTCTCTACGTTTCGAAGAATGAATTATTTTCCTGTAAATAAATTAAATTACTGCATTTACTTTAAACCCATCCAAAACCGAACTCAAGAACAGTAGACTTGTCGAACAATAATTTAGTAGCACTAATCCCTGTGGAGATGATATGATAAAACTAAATAAATACTTACTTTTTTCTTGCCGCTATATCGCTTCAACAGAGTGTAGGGTGGCACCACCTCATGCATAATCCCTTCTTTTTCACATGATATATCGAAATCTTTCAATACATATTCTCCACCACCATCAGTCCTCAGAATCTTGAGCTTTTGACCATGTTGTCTTTCGACCATAGATTTAAACTTGGTAAATACTTCAATCACTTCACTTTTCTTCTTGATCAGGTAAGTCCATAATTTTTGACTGAAATCATCTATGAATGTGACAAAGTATTTGTTACCTCCAATTGAATCCACCTAGATAGGACCACATACATCAGAGTATATGATTTCAAGAATTGCCTTCTACTTGCTTCATGCATGCTTGTTAATGTTGTTCTTGTGTTGCTTTGCCTGCACACACTCTTCACACACTTCACTTGGAATGTTGATTTCTGGTATCCCTGAAACCATATTTCTCCTTTATAAATCTCTGATGTCTTTGAAGTTGAGATGTCCAAGTCGATAATACCATATTCATTCATCCCTGCTGCCATACTCCAATTTTACCTCAGGGTCATTCATTCATCGCATTTGCATCATTAGTTAGTATTCCATGCATTTAGGTTGACCAAAAGTCGATTTAAATCAACATTTGCATCGTTGTATAGTTAAAAAATATTTGATATCTCATTTCATGCATTTTTATCTCTTTATCCGCTTCATGCATTGCATTAAGTTGTTTATATGCCGATAATATTAATATTTTGGTTTTACATATAGATCGTTAAAAGTGATTCGACACTGAAGAAAATTAGCAGGTAAAATATTTTGAGTTTTCACTTTTATCTGACTGTTTTATAAATCTACGTTGCGCGTAGATCATGTCGGTGTGCTCGTTTTATTTTTTCGATATAGTTTAATCTCTTCTTAACTATCAGCGTCTGTTCAATTCGATATCCTTATTCTCATTTTTATTTCAATTTTGATCATTAGTAATATTTTTATTAACCTTTTTGACTCGTAATTTATTTTTATCTTTTTAAAATTTTAGGTTAACTTTGAAAGAAAGAAAAAAGTGTTTTGGTGATGAGAATAAAATAGAGCAAACCTAATAGTGTGTTGTTATAATAGAAGAGAGGAGGCCGATCAGATTTTATAAACCAAACGAAACGAAAGAAACAAACACAGAGCAAGTTCCTCTGTTCTTGGTTACTCAACCACCAGCCTCTAATTCCTCTTCTACGCTCACCTTCCATACTCGCCCCAACTCCGTAAACTGCCTCACAACTGCCATCAAACTCCCACATTCCAGCCCATCACTGTTCGACCCGCGCAGCACCATCACCTCACGAAACTTTCAACATCCCAACCTCCTACTTTCGAACTCTCCGCTCTCTTCTCCGATATACTCCCTCCGCTCATCTGCCCTGCAATAACAATCTTCATTATATCACCAAACCGTGACCCACACTCACCTCTGTGTAATTTCTGAACTGTTTTGAATGTTGAAATTAATTATTGATATTGATTGGTTCTTGTGGTAAATGGGTGTTGATTATTGATTAATGTTGAGATGATGATGGTTATTGTTTGAAATTGGTATGTTGAAATTGAATGAGAACCTTGAACATGTTATTGTGATTCAATTTGAGGTTTGAAAGGTTAAGTTGTGGTGTTGTCAATGTGTTTGCTTGTGTTAAATTGAGATGATTGTTTTTTATAGTAATAACATGTTGATTATATCAAATTGATGATGAATTTATGATGTGATTTTTGTGTGGTTCATATTGAGTTAAATGTTGAAGTGTTATGAGCTAACTACCTTGATGTCGTTACCATGTTGATTGAGTTAATGTGAAGAAATTCTTGATGGCATTTTGGTTCATTTGTCTGAATTTTGAATGAGTTAAACTTGGTTATAATATTGATTGTTTCTCATTGGTTTCGAAACATGTTTGAATTGGAATTATGGAATTTCTTCTTGTAAGTTGAGTTGTTGCCCAGTTTTTTAATTTAGGTTATTAAGACTTAATTCCAATCTTGTTTTTCATATTTTGAATATGTCTTGAATACCAACATGAGCGTATGCTAGTTGGTTTTAATTTCTCATGAATGGAATGAATATTTTGAGTTGTTTTGAGAGTTAAAGCTCCATGAGACTTAAGATTACAAATTGTTAACTCTTGTGACTTCACATCTTTTACCACTTCCTTTGTTAATTCACAATTTGAATGTTAATTACCAATTCGATTCATGTTCTTGTTTTACTCCTTTCTTCGTATATGTACGTGATTCTTGATTGAGAAAAATATTGAATTAATGCAAGTTCATTTGGTTACACTTTTTCTTGTGTTGGTAACATTGTTTATGGTTTGTGAAGCTTTCAAGTAGTTCAAATGCTCATTTCCACTAAGCACCACTTTTTTGTTTTTAGTTAATTAATTTAAAGTTGATTTAGTTAGTTGATTTAGTTATTAAAAATTAATTAATTTTGCTAATTAATTTTTTTAATTTAATTAATTAATTTAACCAATTCTTAATTAATTAATTAATTAAACATGCATTTCATATTTCATTTAGCTTTGATACATGTTTCGAACCTATTTGACTTGATTTCTTATTTCATACGAGATATTTGGATCATTTCTCTGTTATCCTGACTTTGTCTATTTTTTGGAGTTTCATCTGATTCTGGGACCTTTATCTGATATTATGAGGATCATCTGATGCTTTGAGCTTTATCTGACACCTTGGGTTTATCTGATGCACTTCTCTCGCTTGTGATTTATTTTTATCTGGTGCATTATTTGCTCGTGATTTATTTCCACCTGATGCTTGGTATACTCTTAGCTTATTCTCTGCTTGTGGCTTTAATCCAAAGGATGAAAACGCTGCATTAACTTCTTTATGTCAAGTATTAGCTTCTTACTTGGTCAGACATTCCTTACCTTAACGTTTACTTTATGCTTTAGAATATTCTCTTCATCTTTTCTCATTCTTTAATTTTCAAAACCTTCTCACCTTTTTCAAAATTTTTTTGGTTTCTAACTCGAACCGCTTTCATAATAAACCTTGACCTTGTCAAGTGACATTTTCAAACTAATTTTCTTCATCAAAACTCAAACACACATAATAAATAAAGAGGTGAATCATATGTCACGAGTCTTAAGTATTGGGAGAAGGATGGGGCGGTACATTCTGAACATTGTCCTTCCTCTCATTCATAGTCTTTAATGAGGTTCAAATCCATGAATCCTCCTTCAAAAAACTAAAAAACATTCCACCTTATTCAAACATTTTTGTGCCCTCATTTCTCTTTTAAAATCTTTTTCAAGATTAGACATGAGCCATTTATAGTCGAGATGTTATTCTCTTATCCCCATGGTTGTAAAAATGTCAACTTCTCCACTTGAGTACTAAAGGTGTGTCCAAACCCTCTCTCATATTAGTACTTAGTCCCTCTTTCTCATATTTTGTGGGTGATTAGGCGAGTCTTCTTCCTCAAAGTGATGACTTATCTTTTCATTCAAAATCAATCAACACGCCAAGTTTTGTTCTTTTTTAGAAGAATTATGTGATTTTGATTTTCTCGTTGCACATTGGTGGTACGTAGGCACAAGGCTCTCAAAGTCTTGCTGAATCAAAATAATAAAAACAATTTATTTTCCCATCTCTCTAGTCATATTTGCAAACAATCATTTTTAGCCAAATACGCGGGTTTTCAAAGAGGTTCCTATAGAGTACCTTAGATGTTTAGGGTGTTAATATCTTCCCTTTGCATAATCAATCCACGTACCTTGATCTCTATTTTATTTTGGGTTTTATTCGCGTTAGACGATGTGGCGGATCTAGAAGGGGGGGGGGGGTGAATAGATCCCTTTGAAAATTTTGTGCTTTTTGTAAAATCGTTTTTATCAGAGAGCGACAGCCCTGAATCTGATCGTCTAAACTTTACGTATTGGAAAGATCGGATATGCGAACCAATTTGATGAAAATGATGAGAATAGAATCACAACTAAAATTGAATATGATGAATCGCTTTAGCAAGTTTAACAAGGTGTAAGTTATTACCAATTAATTGCGGAGAAGATAAAGCAAATTTGTGAGTTGTAAATTCACCAAACACTTGGTGTACGTACTACACAAGGTTTGGTTATACTCAAATTGTAGTGATTATAGCGATTCAAATGAATGTTATATGAGTTGTAAATTTTAGTTTGTCACTACAATTATTTTGTATGAATGAGAAAAATTGATAACTCACAAATTTAAGCAAATAGAAATAAAATGCAGAAAACTAAAATGGACACAGTATTTGTTAAGGCAGTTCACCCTGTCGTCCTCGCGTGGGCTACTCTGCCCCCAATTCTAGAATCTAGAATTAGGATTATGAAATTAATTTTGCAAAGTTTGTAAGAGAAGATACAATCACCACAATTCAAAATCACTTGATGAATCTTATATGTTGCACTCCTCTTCCCTTGATTCAGATGAATCAAGTATGCCAAATCTTGAACAAAATCTCCTTCTACCTTGAATGATTTTGAACCCTAGAAATTGGCCCCAAATCCTTCTTCACAATCCTCCGATTATCACTACCTGATTGAACACCACACGATCTTCCAATCCCTTAGCTCGGCTGAATTCAATGAAGCAAAGACTTGTGATAAAAACCCCCCAATTTTGGAGGACAAAACCTCAATGGTTTTATTCAAGAAAAAACCCACAAAGATCTTTACCCAAATCTGAAATTGCACTTTCAATTCGGACGTTATCAACACAATCCCAAAAACTTGATCAACAAAAATGATTGTGTGTAATTATTGATGGTTGATGAGAGGTTAAAGATGAAGAGAGCTCTTGTATCTATCTTTCACTTTTTCTTGTTGTTTTGGAAAATAGAGGCCAAACAATATATATATATATATATATATATATATATATATATATATATATATATATATATATATATATATATAAAAGTGATTCCCATGATGTAACAACATAGCAGAAAAATGAGACAATTTAGCGATGCGTCGGCTCATGCAGGGTGTACAGAATGCGTGCGCCTTCCCGAGCGAGAGAGGTTAAAATTCCTTCAGTCATGCGTTGACTCATTGCCTGATGCGCCGACTCATGTTTTTCTAGAACTATGCGTCGACGCATAGAGAAGGCGTGCGCCTTTTCGGATGTTGCCAAGCCAAAATCTTCTTCTCATTAGCCGACCTAAGGTTCCATGAGCCGACTCATGCAGTCTGTTTTGAGAAAAATGCTTGTTTTTGATGTTTCTCACTTGCACGTGTTTGAAGCATGACATATTTGCACATATAGGTTTTTGACAAGCATTAAAACTCAGTTCTTTCACCTTTGCCCTCACATACTCCCCCTTTTTGATGATGGCAAAAACCTCAAATCGCAAATATGAATCGTCTCAATGATTGCGAATCATCCAATCATTCTCTCCCTGAGATATTTCATATTTCTGCTGTGTATTCCTTCTCCCCCTTTGACAACATCAAAAAGAAACAAGGACATGGATTAAGAGAACCAAAAAAAATATAATGACCAATATTTTGCAACTTTGCAAAAAGAACACAAACTAACATACACACAATATGAAGCAAGTGCAAATGAAAATAAATGAAATAATCAATAAAGTAATACAATACGATGTTCATTGTTACAAATCCAAAATAAAACACAAAGTAGTACGGCAAGTAAAACAGTTTAATACAAAACCATAGTAATACAAGCATAACAAGCAAGAAATAAAGTGCCAAGCATTAATTAATGTTGTTGTTCCTCATTGTCTTGTGGTGGTTCAACAGGTTAGTTTGGTGGAAAGCGAGCCATGAAAGCCGACTAAAAGTTTTCCAAGTTTGTGTTTTGCGTTTCCATCATTCCATGAAGAGTGTTATATCGGCGGCCTTGGAGGCTAGCATAATCCTTAACCTGAATGTTTTGAAGGTTGACTATTCAAGCAAGATTGTTAATTCCTTCATTTGCTAATACCATGTTTTCATGATGGTGGACGTGCATTTCCTCAAGTTTGCGCATCACCTCGTCATAGGATCCATGAGGCTCATGGTCATCATTGCCTTCTTCATCTTCTTCATCCTCTTCTGCACTTTCTTGGTTCTCAGTACCAACTTCACCGCCCTCAGCATCTTCCATTTCATCATCTTGTTCAACATCTTCATTTCGAAGCATTACTGAGTTTGATTTCACAAAGTACTTGTACTTACCAAGCTGGAGATTCCATGGATGACCCATAAGTGCGAGAGTTTTGGAGGTAAAATCTGAATACGGCAGGATAGGTGTAGGTGAAATACCAGTAAGATCAAGGTTTGCTTGACTTAGAATTCCATGAATGAACGATGGATACCCCAAAGCAGATCCTCTAGGGGAATCCCTCAATGCAAATAGCCGACTAGTGATGTAATACGGCCAATGAATCTTAATTTTGTTTAGAATAGCCCAAATTAACATAACCTCATATTGATCAATACGGGACAACCCACCCTTTTTGGGGCGAATTATCCTTGACACAATCCATTGCATAATTCGATCTAGAGGAACCAATTGACCTGTTATGACAGTTTTTGGAAAAGCACTACTTTGCACAAAATTCTCAGGATATGGTCATTTTAACATGGAGTTCAAGGCTTGTTTGAAGTCATAGTCTGCAGGAAGCTTAGTGTCAGTGATTTTAACAACATCAGTGTCAACAGGGAACAACTCAAAAGCCTAAATATGTTTTTCAATCAGGCGTGCGCCGACCGCTCAGAGTTATAGGTCGGCTCATGTATGTAAAATTTTGAAATTTCTTGTATTTCATGGCATGTAGGTTTTGTAGAAATTTATTGAACACAATAAACAAGTACGCATGCACAGAAACAATAACACACAAAGCATTTAATCATTTCATAGCACCAACATTTAAGCAAAATGATCACTAATGAGAAAGAGTATGAAGCATATTACCGAACGTATTTGAATGACACGATGCCCTCACATGTCTCCAGCCCAAGGTGATATTCACGAATCATAGAGACACAAAGATAAATAAAGGGAATGCAACTCATTGGAGTTGCGATCTATCTGAAATATCAAGGACACCGAGTTCCCTACAAATATGAAAGAATGGTTCGGTCGCAAGTGGTTTTGTAAAAATATCGACAAGTTGATTTTTGCTATCAACGTGCTCAAACACGACTTCACCTTTCTCTACATGATCCCTAAGGAAGTGGTGCCTAATTTCAATATGTTTAGTGTGCGAGTGTAGAATTGAATTTTTGGTTAGATTGATGGCACTTGTGTTATCACAAAATATTAGAATATGATTAAGTTTTAAATCATAGTCGAGTAATTGTTGTTTGAGCCACAAAATTTGAGCACAACAATTACCGGTTGCAACATATTCTGCCTTGGTCGTTGACAAAGCAACTAAAACTTGATTTTTGCTATGCCAACTAACTAAGGAGTTTGAAAAGAAATGACAAGTGTCACTTGTGCTTTTCCTATCCAATTTGCAACCTGCAAAGTCGGAATCGGAATAGCCAACCAAAGAACAATCATTACCCTTGGAGAACCAAAGTCCATACTTAGGAGTACCACAAAGATACCTAAGTATACGTTTTACAGCTTTTAGATGACTCTCCTTAGGACAAGATTGATATCTAGCACACATGCAAACACTAAACATAATGTCGGGACGAGAAGCGGTAAGATAAAGAAGATATCTGATCATACCTCTATACCATTTTACATCAACCGGCTTACCATGTTCATCCCGATCTAGGCTAACCGTGGTAGGCATTGGAGTGTCAGTAATTTTTTAGTTTGCCATATCGAAGCGCTTGAGCAACTCATAGCAATACTTCGTTTGGCTAACAAAAGTTCCTTCCTCGAGTTGTTTGATTTGAAGACCTAGGAAGTAGTTTAACTCCCCCATCATGCTCATCTCAAATTCACGCTGCATCACTTTAGAAAATTCCTTGACCAAGGTGATGTTAGTAGACCCAAAAATGATATCATCTACATAAATTTGCACCAAGATGGAGTGGTTTCCTTGGCGCTTAATGAATAGGATTGTATCAACCTTCCCTCTAGAGAATCTCTTTTCTAGTAAGAACTTGCTAAGCCGATCATACCAAGCCCTAGGGGCTTGCTTAAGACCGTATAAAGCACGTTTAAGTTTATAAACATGTTTAGGAAACTCGTGATTTTCAAATCTGAGAGGTTGAGATACATAGACTTCTTCATTAATATAACCATTTAAGAATGCACTCTTAACATCCATTTGAAATAGCTTAAAGTTTTGTGAGCATGCATAAGCTAATAACAAGCGTACAGCCTCGAGTCGGGCAACCGGAGCATAAGTTTTCTCATAGTCGATGCCTTCCTCTTGGTTATACCCTTGAACAACAAGACGCGCCTTGTTGCAAGTTATGATTCTGTTTTTGTCAAGTTTGTTCCTAAATACCCACTTAGTACCAATTATTCGATGGTCTCGCGGAGGGGGGACAAGGTCCCAAACCTCATTTCTCTTGAATTGATTTAATCCTTCTTGCATTGTCAAAAACCAATGTTCATTGAATAAAGCTTCTTTAAGGTTTTTAGGCTCAATTTGAGAGACGAATGCGAAATGATAACAAAAGTTACTTATCTTAGACCGTGTAGTTACTCCCTTTGATATGTCTCCAAGAATATTGTCAATGGGATGATCCTTGGTTTCTTTCCACTCCAAAGAAGGATTTATTTCATTTGTTGGTTGAGTGTCTTATTCTTCTTTGCTAGACACATGATCCATCTCCCCCTTTTCTTTCTCAAGTATGGGCTCATTACTCTTTTCATCTTGATCATTGAGTATCCTTTCCAAAGAAGCACCAACACCATTAAAAGAAATACCCTTTCCGACCATTTTTGGACAGGATTCATCAAAGGAAACATGCACGGATTCTTCCATAATTTGTAACCTTTTATTAAATACCCTATATGCTTTACTAGATTGAGAGTATCCGAGAAAGATACCTTCATCGGCTTTTGAGTCAAATTTGCCAAGATTTTCTTTGTCATTATTTAATACAAAACATTTACAACCAAAGACATGGAGATGAGAAATATTTGGTTTTCTACCTTTCAAAAGTTTATACGGTGTTTTGTTGAGCATAGGACGTATCAAGATCCTATTTAGCACACAACAAGCAGTATTAATGGCATCGGCCCAAAAGTATTTTGGAAGACCATGCTCATTGATCATAGTTCTCCCAAGTTCTTCTAGAACACAATTTTTACGCTCAACAACTCCATTTTGTTGAGGTGTTCTAGGAGCAGAAAAATTATGATCAATGCCATTTCTTTCACAAAATTCATCAAAAAAGTGATTTTCGAATTCACCTCCATGGTCACTTCGGATGGTAACAATTTTTGTATTCAACTTGTTTTGAAATAATTTGGCAAAATTTTCAAAAGCATAGAAAGTCTCACTTTTGTTTGCTAAGAATATCGTCCAACAAAATCTATAGTAGTCATCAACTATAACGAAGCCATAATAATTTCCACCTAGACTTTTAATTCTAGATGGTCCAAATAAGTCCATATGGAGGAGTTCAAGTGGTTTCGTTGTAGAGATGACATTTTTAGATTTAAAGAGACTCGTGTTTGTTTACCCATTTGACAAGCATCACATAGATGATCTTTTGAAAATTTGATTTTGGGTAAGCCAATCACAAGGTCTTTAGATATGATTTTATTTAGAAAATCAAAGTTAACGTGTGCTAATCACATATGCCAAAGCCATGAGTCTTCACTCATGGAGACTAAGCATTTAACACCTGTTAGGGACACATCATTCAAGTCAAGCATATACATATTGTTTACCCTCAAGCCCTTAAACATATCCTCTTTCTTATCATTATGTTCGATTACGCAATCATCCTTTGAAAAGTAATTTTATAACCTTTGTCACATAATTGACTAATGCTAATAAGATTGTGTTTAAGGCCTTCAACTAATAGGACATCTGAGATAGTGGTGGATGAGGGATTACCTACACTACCTTTACCGAGTATTGCTCCCTTGTTGTTATCACCATAAGTAACAAATCCTTTCTTCTTTGCCACAAAGTCAAAGAATAGCGAAATGTCACCCATCATGTGTCTTGAGCAACCACTATCGAGAAACCATCTTCTCTCGAGAGGCTCAAGACATTCCACCTGAAATATCAAACATGGGAGATAGGTACCCAACATTCATTGGGTCCTTAAGTGTGATTTAAACATTTGTTGCCTTTGGGAAACCATTGGTATATGCCTTTAGGAACTAAGAATCTCCTAAATCGACATTTACTAATGGTATGTCCCTTCTTGCAACAATATAGGCAAGACATATCTAAGTGAGATCTACTCTTGCTATCTTGATCCCTTACTTCATAGGTATATTTTTGATAGGGATGAATCATAATTTTTCTGAAGTTTGAGCGATCGATAAAAAACGTAATCTTAGGTTGTAAAGCTTTGTCTAGTTTGGCTTTGAGAGTTCTAACTTCTTTTTGCCAAATATGACAAGTTTCACATCCATGCCATTTAAACCAAGGTCTATCTTCTTTTTCACATTTTCCTTCAATATTTTCTATCATAGATGCTTTAAGAGCTTCTAATTCCTTTTCGGAATCAGAAACCTTTTGTTCTAGATATGAAAAGATTTTCTTGTTTAAGGCTAAGCGTTTGAAAGCTTCCTTAGCCTCTTGATGTAAAATATTGAAGGAATTTAACAATTCTAAATAAGACATTTCATCAACATGGTCATACTTAGCATGACTTACATTCTTTTTCTTATGATGATGAGCCATAAGACAAAGGTTGACCATTTCTTCTTCATCACTTGAGAAACCTTTACTTGAGGAATCATTATCGCTCTCCCAAGCAATGTATGCTCTTCTAGCTTTGGTTGGTTTCTTTTTATTTTTGACCTTGGCTTTGTCTTTCTTTAAATAGGGGCAATCTGGCTTGTAATGATCGGGTTTGCCACAACGGTAGCATGATCCTCGTGACTTAGGCTTCTTACTTTCATCTTGCTTGCTTGGTTGAGAGTGGCGTCTATAATTGATGAGATTCTTATTCGAATGTTGAATTTCGTTTTTCCGGAGAAATCTATTATATTTTCTTACGAACAGACCCATATCCTCATCCGGACTCTCATCGTCATCACTTGATTCACTTGCACACGAAATTGAGGTGGATAACTTGGAGCTTGGAGCCTTTAGTGCTATAGACTTATTTTCCAAGTCCCTTGACTTTTCCTTCTTTTATTTCTTTTCATGCTTTCCAAGGCTTATGAGCTCTTTCTCATGTTCTTAAAGCTTACCCCATAGTGTTGTAAGATCCAAAGTATTTAGATCATTGGCTTCCTTAATTGTTGTAACTTTAGGTTGTCATTCCCTGCTAAGACATCTCAAAATTTTGTTAGTAGCAACAGAATTGGCAATTACATGACCAAGTGTATGCAAGCGATTCATTATATGAGAAAATATATTTTGCATGTCGGCGATGGTTTCACCTTGCCCCATGCGAAAGAGATCAAAATCTTGCGTCAAAGTATTGATTCTAGCCAATTTTACATCGTTTGTGCCTTCATGGGTGACTTGCAAAGCATCCCACATTTCCTTAGCCGTAGCACAATGTGAGACCCTAAAATACTCATCAACTCCTAGAGCTGCTATGAACATGTTTCTTGCTTTCCAGTCATAGGCATAATTTTTCTCATCTTTTTCATCCCATTGTGCTTCCGGTTTAGGAACGGTTATCCCGATAACATTTTGCATAGTTATTGCAACTGGCCCATCTTGGATAACCTTCCATATTTTCCTATCAACAGACGTGATATGGACACGCATACAATCTTTCCAATAGCTATAATTTTCACCTGTGTAAACGGGTGCTCTAGTGTACGCCCCTTTTAGATCACAATCCATTTCTAGAAGTTGTATGTGGAGCACTGGACAAACCAACGCTCTTGATACCACTTGTTAAACGATGTGGCGGATCTAGAAGGGGGGTTGAATAAATCCCTTTGAAAATTTTGCGCTTTTTGTAAAATCGTTTTTATCAGAGAGCGACAGCCCTGAATCTGATCGTCTAAACTTTACGTATTGGAAAGATCGGATATGCGAACCAATTTGATGAAAATGATGAGAATAAAATCACAACTAAAATTGAATGTGATGAATCGCTTTAGCAAGTTTAACAAGGTGTAAGTTATTACCAATTAGTTGCGGAGAAGATAAAGAAAATTTGTGAGTTGTAAATTCACCAAACACTTGGTGTATGTACTACACAAGGTTTGGTTATACTCAAATTGTAGTGATTATAGCGATTCAAATGAATGATATATGAGTTGTAAATTTTAGTTTGTCACTACAATTATTTTGTATGAATGAGAAAAATTGATAACTCACAAATTTAAGCAAATAGAAATAAAATGCAGAAAACTAAAATGGACACAGTATTTGTTAAGGAAGTTCACCCTGTCGTCCTCGCATGGGCTACTCTGCCCCCAATTCTAGAATCTAGAATTAGGATTATGAAATTAGTTTTGCAAAGTTTGTAAGAAAAGATACAATCACCACAATTCAAAGTAACTTGATGAATCTTATATGTTGCACTCCTCTTCCCTTGATTCAGATGAATCAAGTATGCCAAATCTTGAACAAAATCTCCTTCTACCTTGAATGATTTTGAACCCTAGAAATTGGCCCCAAAACCTTCTTCACAATCCTCCAATTATCGCTACCCGATTGAACACCACACGGTCTTCCAATCCCTTAGCTCGACTGAATTCAATGAAGCAAAGACTTGTGATAAAACCCCACAATTTTGGAGGACAAAACCCCAATGGTTTTATTCAAGAAAAAACCCACAAAGATCTCTACCCAAATCTGAAATTGCACTTTCAATTCGGACGTTATCAACACAATCCCAAAAACTTGATCAACAAAAATGATTGTGTGTAATTGTTGATGGTTGATGAGAGGTTGCAGATGAAGAGAGCTCTTGTGTCTATCTTTCACTTTTTCTTGTTGTTTTAGAAAATAGAGGTCAAACAATATATATATATATATATATATATATATATATATATATATATATATATATATATATATATATATATATATATATATATATATATATATATATATATATATATATATATATATATATATATATATATATATATATATATATATATATATATATATATATATATATATATATATATATATATATATATATATATATATATATATATATATAAGTGATTCCCGTGATGTAACAACATAGCAGAAAAATGAGACAATGTAGCAACGCGTCGGCTCATGCAGGGTGTACAGAAGGCGTGCGCCTTCCCGAGCGAGAGAGGTTGAAATTCCATCAGTCATGCGCCGACTCATTGCCTGATGCGCCGACTCATGTTTCCCCAGAACTATGTATCGATGCATAGAGAAGGTGTGCGCCTTCCCGGACATTGCCAAGCCAAAATCTTCTTCTCGCCGACCTAAGGTTCCATGTGTCGGCTCATGCAGCCTGTTTTGAGGAAAATGCTTGTTTTTTATGTTTCTCACTTGCACCTGTTTGAAGCATGACATATTTGCACAGATAGGTTTTTGACAAGCATTAAAACTCAATTCTTTCACCTTTTCCCTCACAATTCGCTCTTTTTCCATTTCCCTTTGGAAACAATAAAGTGCGGTGGCGACTTTCACTTTGTGAGTTAGGTCAATTAATGGCTTAATGTCAAAATTTTCACTGCCACATCACACCTTCTAGCTACAGTTACGAGACACCTGTTCTCCATCACATTAAGTTTAATATTGAAGGTTCTATTCTGAGAAATATGAGGCTTCAAGATTAACCTTCCTCTTGAGTCGAGAACTCTCATCAACTTGTCTTTGATCAACACTTTGTAGTTCTTTTCGACCAACTGCCATATACTTATTAGATTACTTTTCATGTCTAGTATGTACAATACATTGGAAATTAATGATCTTTTTCCATCTTTCCTCATTATCACAATATCACTAATACCTTCAGTTGTTAGAGTATTGTCATTTGCAAATTTCACCATGTTCTCCATCGATGGTTTTATGTTCACAGACCCATCTTTCCTTCCATACATGTGTGATGAGCATCCTGAGTCCAAGTATCATTGTGTTTTACCCCAAAATTTTCCCTCTCAATTATCAAGAATTTGCTCACAAGATTTCCTTGGACTCAAGACTGCACTAGGATTTGATCAGCTCAAGACACCTCCTTAAACACTGATGACCAAAATTGTGGTTTGAGATTGCACAAAGGTATTTGAACTTTCAATACCCCATATGACTTTAATGGATCATTATGGATCCCCAAGATTACTCATGCCAATTTTCAAGCCTTGGATCACACTTTTGCTCAGTCAATTGAGCAGTTGACCTAAAAATCAACTGTATTGGGGAAAAGTCAACCATGGCCAATTTACAGTCAAATTTCATAATTTTTTATGCACATCAATATTTTAAACTCATATGTATCATTTTATCAAGTTTGGACTACAATTCCTCTAGAAATTTGATCAAATCCCCAAAAGGGCAAAATGGTCAAAATTAGAGTTTTGACTGGGAAAGGGCAATTTCTGGTTTTTGACCTAGCAAATGATCAACTGGTTTATGGAATGATCTCAAGAGTCCAATTGCATCATTTTGACCTAATGACATGGCTTAAAACATTGCTCAAGTTCAAAGGATTGATAGATGAATTTTCAGTCAACTGATCAAAAGTCAACTGTATACTAAAAAGTCAAACTTTGACTTTTTGGTCAAATTTAAATGCCAAAGATCACAATTCATCAAAACATGTCAAAATATGAAAATTATTCATCAAGAAATCAAAAAGTCAAGATTTCATTTTGAAAAGTCAAAATTTCTAAACTTAGAAATTTTTCTAAGTGTTGGAAATTTCATGTTTTTTTACAACTTTGAACAAATTTTTCACCATGATTCAAGAGAAACTTCCAACATGAAAGTTGTATATCTCCATGAAATATACAACTTTGCTTTACACAACTCCTTCCAAAAGTGCTTGGATCTCAAGTTATAATTTTAAGAAGATGTGATCATGAAACAAAACACTTAGTGAAATTTTGCCCTAATTTGGTCAGGATTTTGACCCAACTTCATGGAACTTTTTCATATAGTTCCAAGGGGAATCTTCAAAAGCAATTCAAATATGGTTCAGATATAGAGACAACAATGAACGAGACTCTTCCAAACACCTAGGGTGCCTTAACATGTACCTGTGGGGCTTCCTGAGCATCAAAATGTGACACATCCTTCTCCGGGAAGACGAAGGCAGAGATGCGAGTCCTAAAACTTGACACCTATGCATCAAACGAACTAGAGCCGACTGTGTTTGCGAGGCTCTGGCTCTTTCCCTTTGAACCGATACTTGTTGTGCAACCCTGCAGTTCCTTAACATATATTGGTTATCAACCATAATGTCTATAATTAAACCACACAAGCATTATATAGATGAAACACAACGAAAATAAAGTCGTACAATGCAGACAAACTAAATATGAAAATGCATTTTCCAATTCTGAAAATAAAAATGTTGAAAGACTCTGAAAGTACATTTCTGTATTGTTCTGTAACTCAGAGGAGAACGAAAATGAAATAAATGCAGTCGAATCCAACATCTAAAAATGAATTGATCATTTAAATTGCCTATCAAATATATTGCTAAGTTAAATAGAATATCTAAACTACTTATTACACGACCTAATGCTCAATTTCTACAACTATATAAAGAAATAAAAAATATAGAGAGTTAAAAAAACTTATCAAATGTGAGTTTGATTGTGAGCTCTTTGATCGATTGGATATTGATGGTATAACTTGGACGTGAGTTGAGAGAGTTTGTGAGTTTGTGATTTAAGAGTTTGTAAGTTAAGAGAGTAAAAAGACATGGGGAAGGAGAAGAGGGTCGGGTGCGTATTTGATTAAAAATGTATCCATAGATTCATCTTCGTAAGGTATACGGAGATGCATTTCTGCATTATTTTTTTACATAATTTTAGGACATGACTCAAAAAAGAATGAGTTGTGTGTGAATGATATGCGTCCAAAAATATATTTCTGAATTCTATAGATACTTTTGACTTTTCACTAGAGTGGGAGAGCAATGTTTAAGGTGAGAAAAACAATCACCCTTAAATTTGTCTCACCAAATTTGCGAAAAATAAAGGTGACAAATGAATATGTCCATCCTATTTAGGCCCTCTATGCAAAAAACTTAGAGAGAAAAAAATCAAATTATTATCAATTTTGTTGAACACATCTTTCATTAATATATTAGTTTACACAACAAGCATTATTTATTACTAAGTGAACATAAAATAACTTTTTAATAATTTAAGTTCATTAGTATATTACTCCCCCCGTCTCATAATAGGTGTCTTCTTTGAGATTTTCACACTTTTTAAGATAATGATTAATTATGTTGATTTCAATGTTAAAATGAGTTTTAGTTACTAAAATAATCTTATTAATAATAGATAGTGGAATACTTATATGAATTAAAATACAATAAATAAGGATAAGTTAGTAGAAAGAAATAATAAAGATCACATTAGTATTTTAGATGGATAAATAATTTGTGATAAATAAAAATAAGAAAGAAGACATCTATTGTGAAACAAAGAAAATAGTATTTAAATAACAATGTGTATTTAAGTTACGATAAGTTCAACTTGTCAACAAAAAAAAGTTACCATAAGTTCATTTGTATTTTTTTAAAATTTTGAATCAATGTTTAAGCTTATTAGTGTTTAAGAGATAATGTGTATTTATATGACTATAAGTTCATAAGTATTTTTTAATAACTTTTTAATCACTATTCAAACGCATCAGATTAATATACTACAAGCATTTTTTATAACATGGTTGCTTCTCATACTATAAAGTAAACTCTCGCTTGGGTAGAGATGACAATGGACAGGGTAATATAATACTTATCTATATATTTACAATTAGAAAAATCTCCATACCCGAATTTATACTCGCTTGAACACCAATTTTAACATCCGTATTTATATCCATTATCTGTATTTTTAATAAAAATAAATAGATCGATTATAAAATACCATATCATTTTTAATTTTTATGAACATCAAAAAGTTTTTCAAAAATAATTTATTAAATTATGAAATAAAAAAACACATATATTAAATACGTATTAGTTTAACATTGAAGTATTTTTTAAAATT
Organism: Vicia faba; assembly: GCA_948472305.1. Taxonomy (NCBI): domain Eukaryota; kingdom Viridiplantae; phylum Streptophyta; class Magnoliopsida; order Fabales; family Fabaceae; genus Vicia; species Vicia faba. Next base: position 569,279,951 of record OX451735.1, on the reverse strand, counting down.
AATAGACATATTTTTATAAAATAAGATAAATTAAAATATATAAATACAGTGTGAGTATGGAACAAATTGGATACTAAGGTGGTCATACCCAAATTCATACCCGCTTATTTTAAAGGGTAATTACTCGAACTCATGTCCGTATCTATTTTTGTAAATTTTTACCCTATCCATTTTGGATATTTTTGCAAGTGCCCATTAAAAATAAGTCAAATTGTCATCCCTACTTGAGGGGCTCACCTTTGCAAGACTCACATAAGAAATTCGCCTCTACAAGTCTCATCTAAGAGACTCGCCTTTACAAATCTCGTCTGAGAGACTCGCCTTTACAAAATCTCGTCTGAGAAGGATCAGTCTACCTTGTTTAATCACTTCACCCATCTCAGACCTCATGCTTGAGGAACTATGGACTAAAAATCTCAATTGGGCCTTGAAAAGGAGCAGGCTGTAACTCGCTAAGCCCAAACGTATTATAAAAGAGCCAGAGAAGACAGAATGGAGGGTCACCCAAGCCCATGTCCATCACAAGCCAACCACATGAGTATGTGGACGGTAAAGTGTCTTTGAAAGGGCTGATTTTGGTCAAGACTTATGAGCCCAATTAAGGAGGAGACAGCTTCTCCCCTACTCCCACGAACTTGTTGAGAAGTTGAAGGAAGACTGCAACTTCACGTAATCAGCAGATACGAACCCTCTTGAGATCGCTTTCGTGAGCATAGTCATCTCTATTGTACTTCTCGCAAGTACAATATCAAATACCCATTTCTCAACATCACACTTAAATTTGAAAGAACATCCAATAGGAGTATAAATATCTGAAAGTTTGTTTTCTATATTACAAATAAATAAATGAATAATTGAGTTTCAAGAAAATCTTGCAAATTTAGGGTGTCCAATTTTGAAGTGCTTGCTGCATTAAGACTGCTGTGATACTTCCTATTGATATGTTGATCACGTTGACTAAATCATTATTGAGCTGCAGAAAAAAGAATAAATCAATCATAAATAACAAATTGCGAATTACTCAACGTTACCAGATAAATGCAGATTAAGTTGGTGAATCAAATCATTCCTTCATTTCAGGCATGTTGCAGTAAAGAAAAAATCCATCCAAACGAATAGTTTTCACATTAAAATTTTCAACAGCCCATATTTGGAACCTCAGTGAGTTCAACAAAATTACAGTAGTACCCTTATGTTGTTAACATAATGTGATTCAGTCAAACTCATCGCAAGTTCAAACATGTTTAGTAACACATGTAGATAGGTACCGTTTAGTCAAACTCGTGCAATGTTTGCTTAAAAAAGCCGTCAAACCATATCATTCGAATTTGTCATATATCTAAAATTATAGATACTTAAACTTTGAAACCTATCTTAACGTGAACATCTTAAACACAAAGCAGACAACTCAAATATGCAAGATCAGGCATGTTGGAGACATAAATTCACAAACAATAAAGTAAAAATAAAATTTAGGAACTTACCCATTCAAATCCTTTCTTATCTTGAAGTAAAGCCCCAATTAAGCTTTCACCAAGATTAGCAAGCTGGGAAGCTAATAAACATATAACTACTTCATGTAAACCAATCTGTTTAACAATAAATAATAAAGAAACAAATCAATTGTGCATCATTTTTTCAATTCAGTAAAGGCACTGACCATAAGAATCGAAAACTATACAAGTCAGGATACTTCTACACTGCGTCCAAAGTAGAAGGGGTTTAAGTTGAAGAGGATTTTTTGGCCCGTTAGTTTAAGATCATCAAAAAATCAATCCATTATCCTTACCAACTGCATTCATAACTTACCAATACAGCCTCAAGGGAAATAAAGAACTAAACTATCACTAGATCACAAATAAACTATTTTCCAACCATTTTAATCATCAAGAGCAGATCATTTAATTAATTTTACTATTTTATTTCAAGTGATAAACAAGAAGGTTTATCCCTATTTTACGCAGCAGTGATGAGGCTGAAGGGATGACAACAATGTACAAACTGTTTGGTTCTACTAAAAGAAATAGTTCTTGCAGAATTCTAGTGTCTAAAAAGAGTAAAATCGATGAATTTCCATGATATAGGACAATGCATACTAATTACAGCATTCATCCCCCTTTCTTCCCGCCCATAGTCATCCCATAAACATATGCAGATTCAAAAATTAGAGAAGTACCTCGCCCAGGAGAAAACTGAGAAAGGCAAGAACTAGAGCTGCAAAAATTCCAGCCAACGTTCCTTCAACACTAACAGCCCCTTCTGTTCCTCTTGGAACTATCTTGAATGTCGTAATTAGGTACCTGGACATTATGCATCAGGAACTTAACCGAGGATATCATAATTTACAATAAATTATGAGCTAAAATAATAAATTTAGACTAACAATAATTTTTCCTATCAATATTAAATGTAAAAATGCAAATATGTTCAACAAGGTCCGACCAATGCAAGGAATTGCCACAAACGGAAGGGTATCCCTTAGTTTCCAGTTGAATACTTTGGTAACAGAAATTACAGGACAGACTATAAATTTCTTCATCAATACAGAATTAAGATTTTAAGAGGTTCCGTCAGTTTATTGCATGTAACTTATCTGAGGGTAAAATAACCGTGACAAATCTTCACAAGTTGATGTTTACAAGAAGAGGACATGGCTAAGGTCCCAACTCCCAAGTAGGCAACTCAGTGGGTGAGTTAGGGGGCATTGAGGGAGTTCTAAGTAGGAGGTTCAAGGAACGAAAGCAAGTCAATTGCTGCAATTTAAGCGACTGGGGACAGACGGCAATGAAGGGGAAATTTCAACACACCCACCCCCCTCACACACGTGTCTCAATAAGGCTGAAGAGTGGACAATACGGGAAGTCCAATAAGTGATCTAGGATAGACTCTAATACCATCTTAGAGTATGTGGGTTGGGCCTAACTCAACCTTACTAAACCAGCTTGTAAGGTGGGGATTGTCCCCACTTATAAATACAACACAGGTCATATCTCTAAACAATGTCCGACTAAACCCCTTCAAACCCAACACAGTGAAGGTGTTGGAGACTGCAAAGAAGGCAAGCCAAATGCCGCAATGAAGGTGACTAGGGGGGGCCGCAATGAAGGATAAAATTCCAACAACGCCTAAGGTCTATATCAAAAAGAGTTCAATAATAGGTACTCACGTTGTTTTTCCATATGCCTTGCCTATCTCACTTGAAACCGTGTCGCTCAACTTGGTACAGAAACTGGCAACAAACCCGAGTCTCCAAAGCTGAGAAAATGCTGCACCTCCAACTCCAAAAATCGCCATGAGAGAACAAACGCAACCGGCAGCACTGGATCCAATAACACTCTCGGGACCCCTTCTTCCTCTTTTTTTCTCAGCAACTCCTTCTTCCATTTTCTGCATAATTTTGACTTTTGTTGCAGCTGTACCCTAAACAAATCCTAAACAAATCAACACCAAAGTACAAAAAGCCTCAACCTCATAAGCAAAAACAAAGAAAATTTCCATACACACGCGCATAATTGCCTAGATCCCTATGAAGTTTAACACTCCAAATTCCAGAAAACCAATCCACAATACTCTCAACACCCATTTGCAGAATTTTACAGAATTCCATAATTAATAACTTTTCAGATAAAGCAAATCCCAAACCCTAAAAACAAAAACAATCAAAATCCCTTGCACCCATCTTCAGAATTTTACATAACTCCATCAATTACCAAATTTTGCACACTAAAAAAAATATCATTTTCATCACAAACAACACAAATTCTAAAACCCTAAAACAAAATCAACAAAAATCACCAAACCCAATTTCCAAATTTCATAACCCTCCAAAAAAAAAAAAACTTTGCCGTCAAATTTCATCACTTACAAAACAAACCAACCATAACAACAAAGAAAATCGAGCTCACAATGACGAAAAAGGCGGCAACAAGTAGAAACCCATGAGACCCAAAAGCACGCCAAGTGAGAGTACCAAGCAAAAAAGCAGCAAGAATCCCTGAAAACGACAACCCAGTAACCAAAATTGGAGAACCCAACAGAAAAATCAAGAGGTTACTCAGCAAAGAGGATTCCCACGTGGCAGGTGACGATTGAACAATTGCCACAGCTCCTCCAATAGCATCTTGAAAACTAGAGACACGCGAAGAATACATGATTTTGGTGACCCTATTGCGAAGAACGAGAGGGTTTTGAATTGGAGGTGTGAATTTGGGTTTTGGAGAGAGAGTAATGGGTTTGCGTGGGAAGTGAAAAGGAAGAGAAAGATACGTGATCGAGTGAAGAGTTAATTTCGCCATAATGTGTGTGTGTGTGTCAACGTGAAGGAATAAAGAATGAGAATGAAAGAAAACTAATTTTTGAAAACTACTAGTGTTTGATTTTGTTTTGTAGCTGTTTTTTTTTTTTTACATTTACCTTTTAATTAATTTAAAGTTGTAAAAATAGTTTGATGATTTAGTTAGTTTCTTTGAAAAGAATGGAGTTTTAATTTGTTCTCTTTACATGTATAAGATTTTGTAGGTAACTCGGATTGGGGCTGGAATTAAGCACTTGTAATTAATAGATAATATTATAATAGTACCATAATTCAGATGCTGCGTTATATTTGGAGAAATGGTGAGATGAGGTCGATGTATGTTACGATGTTTAAAAGTCATTTACTCGTTACGACCATTGTTTATGAATGTAATGGTTACGTCCGTTATGGCTATGAATGACTATTAAACCTATTAAATTGTGGCTATTCAGTATCCAATGAAGGAGGAGGGGTTGCAATACAAATTGGGTCTTTAACAACATAAAAGTGGGGCAATCGATGAATAACATAAAAAAGAAGGATACACGTGAAAACCTTGGATCACCAACTATGGTGGCCATTCACCCCACCTAAAAATCCATCAGACACCAAATTTCTTACTCCTTTGCGATCCCTCCTGACCAGCTTCAGGGGATTAACCAATTGATATTTTTTGCAATAATATTTGGCGTCCACCGTGGGATCCGCTAAAACAGACCCGGCCTCGAGATTCACTTTTCCTCTAAGTTGGTGTTGGTAACATTGATGGGAGGCAAGGTGTTAGAGTTCTTCAACCTTTGAATCTTGTTGATGAAGGTTAATCCTTACCTATTATGGTGTCATCTTTAAAGAATCTTTGGTTTTCCCAAACAATCATATAAATGGTGTTTCTTCAAGTCTCATCCAATAATGTTTCTCTAAGTCGTATCGTTGCCGCTTGATTGTCACTTGAAAGCTCCAGTTGTTAGTATATGAAAAACATATAAAGTTAAAGCAAACTTAGTTCATTTTCTTAAAGGTTCGAGTAATATGATATTAAATATGTAACTGTGTTTGGATATCATTGTTGTACCCCATAATTTTCCCTCCTTATTTTACTTTTATCTGACTTATATTTCTCATTTCATCAGCATACACTTCATTAGGTCATTTGCATAATATTCATTCATTCAATATATAAGGCACCTTGGTTCAAAAGGATCAGTGATCATGGAAGCTAGAATTTCGCAGTTGTTTGATGTGTATATATCAAATAAGCTTGTTTCATTTGATTCTTCGTTGCACATTAAACTATGAAATTAGGATTTTGATTCATGGTTATTATGGACTTCTTCTTCATCAAGCTACAGAACTATTATCCTTCATGATTCATCAAGATCATTGATTAGGGTTTCTTCAAAGCATTTCAATAATGAATCTTGTGAACTAGGGTTTTGGTACCTTGACTATCTCAAGCCTCATTTCCTCAACATTTCAAAGGGGTGCTTTTCCAAAAGGTATCTCCTAACTTCTTGGTTGGCACAAGTCATGATCATATAGTCTGCTTCTCAAGGACTCAAAAGTTTGAATGAGAATATATGGAATTCTTTGTTGCTCTTAGTTCAAGTAATATATTTGTATTCATCATTTGGTCAATACATAGTGCATATATTGGGGAACTATCTTTCATCATTCAATATCCAATCAATGAAGCTTTGTGTATAGTTCAAAAGTTGTTTTTGAATTGTAATACAAGACATTATAAGCATGGATTTAAGGCATTCAACGAGGGTTTATTCAATCATGGCATACAAGGTCAATTTTGATTCAAGTTCTTCTAGAAAACATAAGGTACTCATCATGGAGTGAATTTGAAGTCGCATGGATAAAGTTTTTTACTTCGACTAAAGTGTGACTAAAGCTTTCATTTACCAAAAGCTAGAGAGTTAAGCTAAATATTTGGAATATTTGAAATGACACAACAAAAAGCAACATGAAAATCATAGAGATTTATCAACAAGATTCAAAAGGATTCTCTTGCAAAATGTTCATAACTCATGGAAACAAAATGATGTTTATCATGTCAAGTTCCAAATTCCATCAAGCTTCATTCAAGTTTTACACAAAGCTATACATGAATTATGATATTACAGGGTAAGAATTACACAAAAGAAAAGATTACAACAAAGCATGTTTTGAAACCTAAGATAGCTAAGACTCATTTCACCCTATGGCTTCATGTTATCACCATTTCTATTCAAGACTTTCATGCCTTTACTCAAGAAAGCCAGCCAAACATGCTTGCTCCAAGTTGGCTGATTTCAAGCTGCACTATCCAAGCAACAAACTTGCAACATCAAACATACAAGCCACAAAACCTACAACCAAGTTGCAACAAAACCCGGCGCTGTCTTAACCATCAAAATTGTGGCCTTGCAATAGTTCACCATGTTCACAAAACCTGTTCAAAAATAAATCCAAACAGAAACAATTCAATAAACCAAAACAAAAACCTGCATCCATAAGACAATTCTTGTCCAAACACAAAATCGGATATAACCCGGCTCACTTCTAAACCGTGACCCTGCATCAAACACAAAACAATAAGTTTGCAATTAATTTAAAAAAAGAAAAGAAAAATGTAAAGAGAAAAAATAAGAATCGTGCAAGCAAGTTTCGTTGTTCCAGCGCTCAGCAATAACATAATTTCATAACAAACTAATCATCACCATTCAAACTCCATTCGATCCAAAGGCCAAGAATTATCAATTTGTAACAAACTTTTCCCAACTTAATCAATCTATAAATAGCCAGTTCCTTCTTCTTCGCGATTCATTCTTCAATCTCTGAAGAATCACCACCAAAACTCTCTCTGAAATTCTCCAAATTGCATCTTCTCTCATCTCTCTGAACTAAACCTCTCTGCACAGAACAGAACCTTCACGCATCAAGATCAACGCTTCATTCTCCGACAGGTAAGCGTTAATGTTTTCTTCTTCTCTATCGTTTCCACTGTTTGGTTCATATTCGTGTTAAGTTCGAGATCAAATCGAAAGAACAGTGGCGCAGTGATGAAAGCGAGAGTAAGACAGAGATACGAAGGTGATGAGCGCGCGGCGGGAGGAAGAGGACAGAATCGTGATGAAGCAAGAGAGAAGACATGAGAGACGGAACAGCGGGATGAAGACGGAACGGATGCGATGAAGAGTCGAACGGAGAGGATAAGTGAAAGAGATAAGCGGCACCGCGTTTGAGAAGAAGGGAGGGAAAGAGGTCTTTTGTTCAAAATAAGCTGAGCATCACAAACATAAACCCTATGCATCCAACGACTTCGTTTTCCATTTGTTTCATTATTTTCTCTCTTTTTTTAATAATATAATATAAATCTGATTAATGTGGATATGTTGGTGGACTGAAGTGAAATCCGTTGGGCTATTCTTGCGCCTCACCCCCTTAGGCCCGTTACCACTCCGTTTTTGACAGCCTGGAGCTTGAAAACAAAAAGCTGATTGTGGACCCTTGTTGCTGGGCCTTGCGCCACCACCACCTGATCCAGAACCTTGGAACCCCTGGCATTTTATTTTTCTATTTTATTTTGGTTCTTGTTTGTTAGTTTTTTAATCCATAATTGATTAATTTCTTGACATGATAAAAAATAATAAAAATATTATCGATTTTTTTTTACTTTTTATAATTATAATTATTTTGTTCATTTTTTATGAAATGATGATAATGTCAAAAAAAATTGATTCCGATAGAATTCGAATCCAGAAACATTAGCACAACAGTATCTTGTACCAAGAGTCAAATCAATGCACTAACACTTTCAAATTGTAAATAATTCCCTCATAATTTATTTATAACAAGCATACCATATCCACCATTGAAATATCATCATTATGATACAACCAACTAAATTTTGCTACTTTAACATCTACAACCTCACTCAACCTCGTCACTTTTGTATGACATGTAGACGCTATTGGACAAGAGAGGTGCATTTAAAAATATTTCAGTTGGTGGAGGGTGTCGTAGAAACAACAAAAAGAAATTGTTACGGTGTTTGGAAACGTTAACATGGGTCTCGTCAACTCAGATCATATGGGATTTCAAATTGGTGTTGGTAATGGTAACTGGAACTCACCTTCTGTTTTTGCTTCAGCTGCTGTAGGTGGTGGTGGTGGAAGTATCAATCATTATAATTAGTTTTAAATCATAATAATTAGTTTTTATTATTCAACTTTTGTATATCTGTTTTCTCTTTATTTAGGCTAACAAATAGAGCTAAATTGGTGGAGTTTATTTGTTTGACTCTTTCCAATTTACATTATCAATTTGTATATTTATACTGTTGTAACCTAATGACAGTATTATCAATTCAATTCATTCTACACATATCTCTATATGGTATCAGCCTAATACACGATCCTTCTTTTCTAACACAGGACGCCGCTCCTTCTCCTTCTTCTTTTTTTTTGCCTCCCATGGCCAACGACAACTCCTCATCCATTAACAACCCCCATGAGCCATCAAAACCCTTCACTTGCATCACTCTCAGCAGTGTCACCAAGCTTCTTCCCTCCAATTACCTCATCTGGAAACTTCAAGTTGCAACTCTCCTTGATGGTTATGATCTTCTCAAATATCCAGATGGATCCTTTTCTGCACCGGCGACAACACTCTCCACCACTGCTGAACCTCCGGTGACGACTCCGAATCCTGCTTATCAAACCTGGCGTCGACAGGACCGTCTTATATATGGTGCTCTCCTCACCACTCTCTCCCTTGAAGTGGCATCCCTGGTGTCTCAAACAAAGACATCACATGATCTCTGGACTCTTCTCCAGAGCACCTATGCCAAGCCATCCCGCAGGCACCTCAAGCAGTTGAAGGAGCGTATCCATACGGCATCCAAAGGTACCCAATCCATTACCACCTACATGCATTCTCTGAAGCAAACTGCAGATCTCCTTGCATCACTTGGCTCCCCTGTCTCCGTTGAAGATATGACTGATCATGTCTTGCGTGGCCTCGACGACGGCTACAAAGCTGTCATTGACAGTGTCAATCCAAGGGACACTGCCATTCCTTTTGATGACCTTCTCGAGAAGCTTCTCTTTCAAGAACTCTCTCTGGTTTCTTCTCAGAGACAGGTTCCTTCTCCAATGACAGCCTTGAATGCACAGGCTCGCCCTAACCACTATGACAAAACTCGGTCTGGGCAATTTTCTGCATCCTCAACTTCACGCCCTGGAAATCGTAAACCGTTTCTTGGTCGCTACCGGTGGTGCAATGTCAAGGGCCATGTTCTGTCTCAATGTCACACCTTCAAGCAGCAACACCCTGGTATCCCGCCGCCTCCTCGTTCCTCTTCGGCTAACCCTGGACAGGTTCAGGTCCATACCGCAACTGCTGGCACATCTCAAACAATTTTTTTGGTGGACAGTGGAGCGACGCATCACGTCACCAATGATCTTGCCAATCTAGCGCTTCATCATCCGTACACGGGTCCAGACTCACTGTTTATGGGTAACGGTTCAGGTTTAAACATCTCTCATTCTGGAACACTTTTACTTAATGATTTATCCCTCTCACATACTTTGTGCGTTCCTTCCATGCAATAGAAAATAATTTTTGTCTCTCAGCTCACCAAACAAACTAACTCTGTTGTTGTTTTCTTGCCTAACTCTTTTCATGTAAAGGACTTGCAGACGGGTCAAACAACTCATAGAGGCTCATGTGTGGATGGACTCTATCTCTGGCCAGCCAACTCCCTGTCCGTCCACTCTGTCTGCATAGATTCCTCTGCTTCATGGCACCATAGACTTGGGCATCCTTCCTCTTCTATCTTCACATTTATTCAGCAGCATTTTTCTTTGGGTTCAAATAAATTCCAACAATCAGATTGTAACTCATGCCAAATTAGCAAAAGTCATAAACTTCCTTTCCGTGAATCCACTCTTAAATCGTCTTATCCTTTAGAAATAATTTTCTCTGATGTATGAACTTCTCCTGTTTTATCAATTGATGGTCTTTGTTACTATTGCATGTTTGTTGATCATTTTACTCGCTATATTTGGCTATATCCGATGAAATGCAAATTTGATGTGCAAACTTTGTTTCCCAAATTTAAAGCGCTTGTTGAAAATTTCTATCATCACAATATCAAAATCCTTTACACGGATAATGGTGGCGAATATATTGGTCTTCGTCCTTTTTTAAGCACTCATGGAATAAGTCATCACACCACCCCACCTCATACACCTGAACACAATGGAATTTTAGAACGCCGGAATCGGTATATTGCTGAAACTGGTCTCTCTCTTCTCCATCACTCAGGTTTGCCCCTCACATATTGGCCTCACTCCATGACAACAGCCGCCTATCTCATAAATCGTCTCCCAACACCAATTCTTGGGTACCAGTCACCCTATTCCAAACTCCTCAGAATTAGCCCGGATTATCATAAGTTAAAGTGTTTTGGTTGTTTGTGTTTTCCCTGGATTAAACCATATACTAACCATAAACTTGTACCAAAGTCTGCTATGTGTATTTTTGTAGGTTACTCGGCTGATCAACATGCATACTTGTGTCTCGATCTTACCACAGGAAGGATCTACACCTCTCGCCATGTCAAGTTCGTTGAATCTAAATTCCCGTATAGCTCTCTAGTACCTCAGGCCAGTCTAAATGCAGAGCAACAAACAAGCCCACTTCAGCTCTCCATACTCCAGCCCATAAACCAACCCATGGAGTCGGAGGAGGTCTTGGCTGGACCTTCATCTCCATCCTTCACCAACTCCCCGACTCTGGACTAACTTTCCACTGGACACTCTGAATCCACTCACTCAATTCCAACCTCAACATTATCCCCACAATGTTCTGTGCCACCACCCCAACCCGATGGAGGTGGCATCATAACTCGATCTAAAAACAACATTGTCAAACCCCTTAAGAAGCTTAACCTCCATGTCCAACCCTCTTCTCCACTCGAGCCCAACACCATCACCCAAGCTCTTCGCGACCCTGATTGGCGCTCAGCCATGCAAGCTGAGTTTGATGCCTTACACAAGAACAACACTTGGGAACTTGTCAGTCGGTCCTCTACTCAAAATTTAGTTGGCTGCAAATGGGTTTTTCGAATCAAAAGACACCCGGATGGATCGATTGATTGGTACAAGGCTCGGCTAGTCGCCAAAGGTTTTCACCAATGCCCTGGTTGGGACTATACAGAGACATTCAACCTAGTTGTTAAACCGGTCACCATTCACATTGTCCTAACACTTGCAGTTCATCAAGGATGGTCCATCCGCCAACTTGATGTCAACAATGCATTTCTTTAAGGTACGCTCAAAGAGGAAGTATTCATGCTCTAGCCCTCTGGTTTTATTAACAAAAGCTTCTTTGATCATGTTTGCCGCCTAAAAAAGGCACTATATGGGCTAAAGCAAGCACCCCGCGCTTGGTATACAGAGCTTCGAGTGTTTCTACTTTCTCTTGGCTTTGTCAATTCCACTGCAGATGCATCTCTCTTCATCTACCAAAAATCAGGTTCCACCCTATATTTATTAGTATATGTTGATGATATCATTGTCACTGGGAGTTCCTCTACAGACCTGTCCAACCTCATTTCCACCCTTGCTGCTCGGTTTTCGCTTAAAGACCTTGGATGTCTCAACTATTTCTTGGGCGTCGAAGTAATTCCTTCCGCTACAGGACTATTTCTTTCGCAAAGGAAATACATCACTGATCTACTCCATAAATCAGGCATGGCTAACCCAAAATCAGCACCCACTCCCATGTCCGCCAGTGCTCCATTACTCAAGGATTTCGGTGATCTCCTACCTTCCCCAACTGATTATCGCGCACTCGTGGGAAGCCTTCAATGCTTAAGTCTTACTCGCCCGGACATCTCCTTCAGCACCAACAAACTTGCGCAGTTCATGCAACATCCAAGAACGGCGCATTGGTCTGCCCTCAAACGGGTGCTCAGTTATTTAGCAGGCTCTTTCAACAAAGGCATCTTCATCTCGGCAACTGCTCCACTAACCTTTCATGCTTACTCGGATGCAGATTGGGCGGGTGATAAGGATGATTATATCTCCACCACCGGTTACTTGTTGTATCTTGGTAGCACTCCCATCTCTTGGAGCTCCCGGAAACAACGCTTTGTTGCTCGTTCCTCAACTGAAGCAGAATACAAAGCCTTGGCTGACACTGCCAATGAGCTTCTATGGGTCTTATCCCTGTTCACTGAACTTGGTCACATGCCCACAGCCAATCCAGTTATATATTGTGACAACCTTGGTGTCACAAGTCTCAGTGCTAATCCTGTTTTCCACTCTCGGATGAAACATATAGCCTTAGCCTATCACTTTGTTCGTGAACATGTTCAACAAGGCAAGTTTCGGGTGTCCTTTGTGTCTACTAATGATCAGCTTGCTGATAAACTCACAAAGCCTCTGCTTCACCCTCAGTTTGATTCATTACTGTCCAAGTTGCATCTCTCTTCCAGATCGTCCAACTTGCGGGAGGATATCAATCATTATAATTAGTTTTAAATCATAATAATTAGTTTCTATTATTCAACTTTTGTATATCTGTTTTCCCTTTATTTAGGCTAACAAATAGAGCTAAATTGGTGGAGTTTATTTGTTTGACTCTTTCCAATTTACATTATCAATTTGTATATTTATACTGTTGTAACCTAATGATAGTATTATCAATTCAATTCATTCTACACATATCTCTATAGGAAGCACCGGTGTTGGAGTTGAACAGTGGCGTAACTTGCAGAAATTTCCCTTCATGAACACTTTCGAATCAAATTCTGGTAGAAACAATTCATAAGAAAAATTGACACTGATTCGCAATAATAATCAATGTTTGAATCAATTTTTCTTATGATGAAGGTTTTATGTGTTTAGTGATGATGAAAGTTTTATGTGTTAAATGGTGGATATGGTATGTGCTCAAAGCAAATAAAATTGCTACTGAGATTTATTATATCTTGTTGACGCTTTCTCTTATAGAATTTATCTTATGCTTGTGGTTTAACATGTTTAATAATGTAAGATTTGCATTATTAGTTACGTAGTTTATATTTGTATTAGTTACAGAGTTTTCATATTTTTCATATTTAACATGTTTATCATGATGACTAAGTGGTCTGCTTAAATCTCAGTAGCAATTTTTATGGTTGTTATAAATAAATTTTGAGAGAATTAATTACAACTTGAAAGTGTTAGTGCAATGGTTTGACTCTTGGTACATAGTATTGTTGTGCTAATGTTCTTGGGTTTGAATCCAATATGAATCAATTTTTTTGACATTATTATTATATCATAAAAAATGAACAAAATAATTATAATTATAAAAATTAAAAAAGATTTAAAAAATGACGTGGATAAAATATTTAATGCCACCTCAACTAAAATTGTGCCACGTCACTGAAAATAAGTATCAAATTGAATGGGGGACTAAATTCAAACACAAAACAAAAAAGAGACTAAAATAGTGGTTTTTAAAGTGGGAGGATCAAAATCAAGAAAAAGACTAAATAGGGGGACCAAAGTTGCAATTAAGCCAATATTATAATTTTTATTTCTTTTATTTTTTAAATGTTAATTGTTTGGTTGATTGTGCCATGCTCCCTTAGGTCTCTTGATTTAATTTTAATATTTGATTAAATTAAATCAAGATAAACATTAAGGTTTAAATCATGCATGATAACATCTAGGTTAGAAGTTTCCCCTTAAACTCAACACTAAATCCACCTTTGCATGACAATAATTGGGTTGAGATTCCTTTTGCTTTCCGCCTTTTTCATAACATTATTTTTTTTCTTTTAAAATACTAAAACTCTTTTCTTAACCAAAACTCAAAAACACTTAATAACTATGAGTCGAATCATGCGACATTGAGTATTAAGCAATGGAAAGGAATGAGGCGGTGTATTCCTAACCTTGTTCTTCTTCCATTCATAGACTTCAGTGCGATTCAATTCACAAACCTTTTCAAAACTAAAGGTGGAGAAGTAGTTAAGTGCCCCTGTATTGGGACTCATTTACTATTATCCTTAATAAATCACTTCAACAAATTCAAACATTTTTGCCTCTTGACTTTTCTTTTTAAAACCTTTTTAAAAGGGCATGTTACTTTCGTTCTACCGCAATACGAGTAACACGTGAGTCTCCATACAGCGAGCAATAACACCTAACTTCTAGAATGTGAACTTAACATCATCCACTAAAAAATAACCAACAAACCAACATTTTCGAGACGAACTACAGAGTTCTAATTTCTTTATTGCACTATGAGGATACATAGGTATTGAGTTGCAAAATCTGAGTGAAATCAATAATAAAAACCTTTTGTTTCTCCCAAATTAATTAATTCATGTATTCCCTTAGCATGTTTAGCTTTAGATATACACACCCTTTGATTAGAACAACTAGAGTGGATCTTGTTGAGTACAGTGGACGTGAAGGGTGCTAATACCTTCCCCTTGCATAATCGACTCTCGTATCCGTTTCTTGGTTACAAGACCATCTTATCCTTCTTGTTGGGGTTTTATCGATGTTTTCCCTTCCCTTTGGGATAAATAAAGTTTGGTGGAGACTCTGTGTATTTTTCGCATTACGACAATCATGTCTAATAATAGCACTGTCTTTCCTTATTGAAATAACATTAGTAGAAAACACCATACCTCGACACGAATCTGTGTTATATATGGATGTGATAATGAGTCGATCCTTTGTCCATATCATTCATGGAATTGGACTTAGATTATGCGGTAAGGAATAAAGCATATTGTGTTGCAAATGACGAAGTTGTGAATACAGTGCTCTCCCTGACAATTATGTGGCATTTGTAATGGTGTTTTTCAAGTACAACACTTTTTCCTTTGATGCTTTTGAAACTCAATTTGTTCCAGTGTTTCAGTTTGGTTTAATTGTTCCAATTGATCCACTTTGTTTTCCTCATATTAAAAAGACGAAGGACTTGGTTTTGGGGACTAATATTGGTCCCATCATTAATGTTACTAAATGGACAATTGTATTCATTCTTGCTATTCTGGTTTGTGTTTGTAAAAGTTGTTAGAAATGTAATAGTTTTATATTAGTCATCACATGTTACTTTCTAAGGGTATTACTCTTGTCGAAATGCTCTCGATCGACATGATTTGGTCATAGCCCAAAGGCGTAATTGCCTTTCTTCTTTGATTGTATTCAATAAAACTATTCAATTATCCTACTTGTTGCTGCTTGGTAAGATGAATGATGTGAGTCGTTCAAGGAAGAGGGTCCTCTCTTTAAGGATAGTCTCTTTGACTAATGAAACAACATCGATTTGTTAATGTTATTGGTTCAACCCAAGTATGTTTAACACATTTCTTTGAGTATATAGCCTCTGCAGAGTATTACGTTCTTGGAAAAATTATTAGTTCCAGATTACATAACTTTCTTATGGATATAGAAGAGCCTACACAAGCATCTCTACCGGTGGGTGTGATATACCAAAGCTGGAGGAACAATATGTATAATTTTGGTCATATTAATTACATACCGTGTAGGTTTTGTTAAATATGTTACGAGACTCTAAGATCTTGACTCTAATATGGTGAACATGATTTTTTTCATGTGTACAACTGTGATACGGTGGGAGAACTTACTTGGGTGTTTTGCGCTTGATCGCAAATGTTGCGGTTAGCAAGAGTCGCCACCGAATTTTCTTTTATCCAAAAGGAAAGGTGAAAAAGCACAGGAAAGACCTTTGAGATGTTTTCTTGAGTTCGGGGGGTAGATTATGAAAAGGGAAGGTATTAGCACCCTTTTCATCCATGGTTTTCCATGGGCTCTTAGTTACTTGTTAGATCACTTGCTTTTGTTTGAAAATGTTCCTTGTGTGATTTTTTAAAGTATTTTGAAAAAGGTGCCATCGTTTAGGCAAACTTTGTAATGATTCTGGTTCGTAAGAATGTATACAAAGTGTTTGATCTTTTGAAAATGTTTTCAAGTTTGAAAGATGTTTTTGAAAGTGTTGGTGTTTGTTTTGAAAAATAGCAAGGATGCTTTTGTTTTGAAATTGAGCAAGTAATTAGGAGCATTCTACCTACTCAAAAGTCTTTCTTGTTCATTTTCTTTTCCTTTGACATTGTTGTGTTACCAATTATTTGGTAAGCAACCCTATCTTTGGATGTTAACGGGACGGACGTGGGTCATTGTATAACCATGATTAGCAATGTTGCATGGTATATTAGTAATTTTCTTTGAGGGACTTAAGATCATTCGAAAGGCAACTTAAATAGCGTCATCGAGGGATTATGATCTTGTATTTGCTTGTTTTTGCTAAGATACCTCACATGCGTAATATGGTCATTTTATATAAGGCAACCAATCGGAATAACCCTAGGGATGCTTGTGTGCAAATGTATTGTTTTCATACTTGATTTTGTCTTGAATTAAGGTTTTCTAAGTATTGATTTTAGTCTTTCCATACAAACCCTAATTACTAACATTTGTATATAAAAGCGATAAATTGCGGAATTTAAAGTTACTACGCTATTACAACATTTGTGGGAGGGGGTGTACAAATTGTAAATGGGGATTTCAAGAATATAAACCTAATTAGTTTATTACAACCATATTGAATTGGTATCAATGTACAAGGAATTAAATGAATACAATGTACAAAATGAATAAATGTACAAAAATGCAAAATGTGAAGTAAATGGATATTTGTTTGGATTTTTTTAGAGAAAAGTGAATTTGTTTTAATCTACTTAATTAAAAGAAAATAATTAATTAAATTTAAATTTATTAAGAAAAGATTTTAAATAAAACCCTAATTCCAATAATTGATTAAAAAGAAATTAAGTTTCAAGAAAAGTATTTTTTGATATTTTTGTCTTGAAAATAATATATGGTGTTATAAAATATTTTTGGTCTTTTTTATATTAAAATAATATATTTTAATTGGTGTACAAGAAAATAAATAATAACCTAGTTTTAAATTAAATTTACAAGACTAGTTAGTGAAAATAAATAAAGTATAGTTAAATAAAATATTTTTTTGTGAGAAAAATAAAATAAACTAAACAAAAATATAAATCTATCATTTTTTGTATTTTTATGATTTTTTTTTAGTATTTAGAAAAATAATCAAGAAAATAAATTTAAAAAAAAATAAGAAAAGAAAATAAAATCCGGGCCAGGGTGCAAATAGCCTGCAGGGGGTTAGAAAAAAAAAACAAAAATAAACAGGCCCAAGGAGGCCCAGCGTGTGCAATAAAAGAAAATCAGAAAACAAGAAAAATGTGATAAATCCAAAAGGGTACTAATGGGGCTCGAACCCAGGTCCCAAAGGTTACAGGTGCGCGCTTCTACCACTGGGGTGGCTATACATCCGTTAACATAGGCAAATTAATAAATATATGATACAAAACGTGCCCTGATTACTTCATCTTCAACCTCCAGCCAGACCAACTGTAATTTGCTCATTTCTCATCAAAAATGAAAACTGTAAATATGAAACTTATAGCAAATTTCCTCACGGTTTCAAAAATGTAAAGCATTAAAATTATAGATCAAAGATAAACATGAATTTTAATGGCCCTAATCTGAATCCTAGAAATCTCAAAAACTTCAAACTTAAAATTCTCTAAGCTCAAGCAAAATTAATAGAAACTATGAACATGGTTAGCTTTAGGGCAATGATATCTACATGTTTTGTTCACAAATAAATCATTGATGATGCCTGTATGAAGAGTTCAAAGTTAAGAAAACTTACCTCAAAACTGGAAATCGTGTTGAGTTTAAGCTTGTTTCAAGTGATGGTGATGATCAAGTTAGCTTCCTTGAGGTCCCAGAAGCTAATGCAATGATTATTACAAAAAAAAAATTGCAAAATTTATCATATACCCCATAGAGAAAAAAAATCATTTATTCCCAAATAAGAGAAATGTTACTAGCATACACAATCTGTTACACTCAATGAAAAGTGACCCCCCAAGCATATATATCATCTACACTCAATGCAAAGTGACCAGCTGCACGTAGATGACGACTAAATTCAAATAGAAGAAATTTACTATTGAATTATTGTATCATTGAGCAACATTATGAATTCTTAAGCTTTGTGTTCCATTTTAATATTAGCAAAGAATAAATACATATACACTTGCAGCTAAACTTTATTGAATTTACCACTCTGTGTGAGTTATTGTAACTTGTAAGCAAATATCTTTGCAAAATTTTAAGCTCCTCTAGTCTGAAGCAAAAATTCCTTAAAGTTTTAGGGCAATGGAGTCCTCTCTAGTGTAGGGCAACAAAATATAGAATGAATTGTCTTACTAGTTATCTATAATCAAAAATTATTTTATTGAATATATCTCTTAATGTGAGGGGATTCTATTGAAAGTAATTTCTTATGTTGTAGCAGTTTGTTCGACAGAGACAAGGGAGCATCGAAATAGTGTGTGTCGAAGGGGGGTTGCCCAAATCGAAGAGCTTGTGGATCGAAGTAAGCTAAACACAAATTTGATTTGTTTTAGATTTAGATAGATTTGACTTAGATCTAAAATAGATAGATTTTGGATTTTATAGTTTTGGGCTTTGGCTTAGTAGCAAGCTAACATAAATCTATAAATAGAGAGAGAGTAACCCCTATTTTTGTAATCAAGACAATCAAGTCAATTAATTTGTATTCACAGAATTTGCAGTTGTAAGTGAATAAAAAAGTTTTCCACAGTTTGTGGGCAGAGAGAAACTCTGCAAAAAATAATTGTCTTCTTTCTTTTATTTTCTTTTCTCATAAGTCATTGTTATTGTGTGGTGATATCAATCTTGTTCATCAATATTGGTAGAAAATCATCATAGATAATTGGTGGATTTCCAACATCTGGTATCAAGAGCTCGGGTAATCGATTCAAGGGAAGTATCAATCAAGAACGATTGAAGAATTCACCATGGCGAGTTATGGGAATGCAAATTATCGAGCAACTCTACCAATTCTGAAAGTAGACAACTATGAGAATTGGTGCAAATAGGTGAAAGTTTTATTCAGGCGTCAAGGTATTTGAGACCTTGTAAAGGATGGATTGGAAGCGCTTGGAGAAAACGCTTCAGAAGAAGAAAAGAAGAAACACATAGAATCAGAGAAGCTGAATTATAAAGCACTCTTTATAATTCATCAATGTCTGAGTCCAGAAAATTTCGAAAATGTGAGTGATTCAGAATCTGCAAAAAAAGTTTGGGAGATTCTTGAGAAGTCTTTTGGTGGTGCAGGAAAAGTGAAAGAAGTGAGGTTACAAACTCACAAAAGAATGTATGAATTGCTTCAGATGGAAGATAGTGAGATCATATCTGATTTCTTCACTAGGGTTACAAAACTAGTGAATCAAATCAAGGTATATGGAGAAACATTAACAACAAGAGCTATTGTTTTGAATATCTTGATATCTTTGACTCTTAAGTTCGACCACGTAGTGGTGGCTATAGAAGAGGGGAAATACTTGTCGAAATTGAAAAAGGAAAAGCTTCAAGGGACGCTTGAATCTCATGAACAGAGAATGAATGAAAAAGTTGCAGGCAAGTCGAAGAGTGATATGGCTTTGCAGGCACATTCAACAAAAGAAACCAAAGGCAAAGGAAAATGGTTCGACAAAGGTAGAGGTGGCTACAACAAATCGAATGGTAGAGGAAACCAGAATGAAGGAAACATGTCAAATCAGAGAAGACCATACCAAGGCAACCAAAGAGGTGGTATTGCAAATAGAGGAAGAGGTGGTGGTCAAAAACCTGACAAGAGTCGTATTCAATGTTACAATTGTCAGAAGTATGGTAATTATTCGAGTGATTGTCTAGAAAAACGAAAGAACCAAGAAAGTGATGCAAAGTTTGCAAAACATGAAGAAGAATAAGAGATGATGCTGATGGTCACAACAAGATATGAAGATAGATTCAAGGACCAATGGTACTTGGATTCAGGATGCTCATCACATATGTCTGGAAGGAAAAATTGGTTTGTCAACATAAATCCCTCAATGAAAAATATGGTAAAATTCGCAAATGACAATACCCTAGCAGCTGGAGGTATTGGTGATGTTATGATTATGATGAAAGATGGCAAGAGGTAAGTGATTTCTAATGTGTTGTACATACCAGGCATGAAGAGAAATTTGCTCAGTATAGGGCAGTTGGTCGAAAAGAATTATAAGGTTTCGATCTAAGATAAGATGATGAGAGTCGTCGACACAAATGGAAGATTAATCTTGAAGGCTCCCATGTCTCAAAATAGAACCTTCAAGATCGAAATAAATGTGATGGAGCACAAGTTCCTTTCGACTGCAGCTAGCAGAGATGAATGGATATGGCATTATCGACTATGCCATCTCAACTTTAGAGACATCTGAGATGTGAAGAGAAGAAATATGGTTTCAGGATTGCCAGAAATCGACATTTCAAATGAGGTATGTGGGGAATGTGTGCAGGATAAGAAGCATGATAATAGCTTTGGAAAGGATGCAGGAAGCATGTCGAAGGTTATTCTTGAAGTCATATACTCTAATGTATGTGGACCAATCCAGGTGGATTCGATGGGAGGTAACAAATATTTTGTTACATTCATAGATGATTTCAGTCGAAAGCTGTGGACTTACTTAATCAAGAAGAAAAGTGAAGTGATCGAGGTATTTGCCAAGTTTAAGTCTATGTTCGAAAGACAAAGTGGTCGAAAACTCAAAGTTTTGAGAACTGATGGTGGTGGAGAGTATGTGTCGAAAGACTTCGACAGGTTATGTGAAAAGGAAGGGATTGTGCATGAGGTGGTGCCACCCTATACTCCACAGCATAATGGAATTGCAGAAAGGAAGAATTGAACCATCATGAATATGGTGAGAAGTATGTTGAAAGGCAAGAATTTACCTAAAGAATTTTGGGGTGAAGTTGTGTCGATTGTAACTTATATTTTGAACAAATATCCTACGAAGAAGCTAGAAGGAATTACTCCAGAAGAATGTTGGTCTGGTGTGAAGCCTAGCTTGAGTCATTTGAAGGTATTTGGATCTATTACACATAGACATGTGTAAGATTAGTTGAGAAGAAAACTTGATGACAAGTTGAGTCAAATGATTCTAGTTGGATATCATTCGACAGGAGGTTACAAGTTGTTAGACCCAGTGAATAAGAAAATTGTGATCAGCAGGGACATGATCATAGATGAGCTTAAAGAATGAGATTGGATTGAAAATGTCAAGAAAGATTCAATGGGAATCCTACTTGAAGAACCAGAAACTCAAGTCAAAAGAGAAGTTCGACAAGAGGAACCATCAATTATAAATCAACAAAGTACAAGCAGACCTCAAAGAACAAGACGCATGCTTGAAAGATTGCAAGATTGTGTGATTATATCAGATGATGTGATAGATAATGAAGGTGAGTTGGTTCATTATGCTTTCTATGCAGATGTAGAACCAGTCAATGCAACTGAAGCATTGAAGGATTCCAAGTGGGTGAAAGCAACGAACGAAGAAGTAAAGTCTATCGAAGACAACAACACTTGGTCACTTGTCGAATTGCCTCAAGGCAAGAAGGCAATTGATGTCAAGTGGGTATACAAAATAAAGAGGAATTCCAAAGGGGGAGCAACTCGACACAAAGCAAGGCTTGTGGCGAAAGGATTTCTACAAAAAGAAGGAATGGACTTCGATGAAGTTTTTGCACCTGTTGCTAGGATCAAAACAATCAGGTTGGTTGTTGGTCTAGTAGAAATAAGAAGATGGCACATATGTCAGATGGACGTGAAATGTGCATTCCTGAATGGACCCTTAGACGAAGAAGTTTATGTTAAACAACCAGTTGGATTTGTGAAACATGACGGAGAGAGAAAGGTGAACAGGCTGCATAAATCCCCGTATAGATTGAAACAAGCTCCAAGAGTTTGGAATAAGAAAATTGACAGTTTCTTAAGGGAGAGGGAATTTGTGAAATGCACAACTGAACATGGAGTATGTGATCGGTGGATCTGGAACTGACTGTTTAACGCTGGTTCGCGAAATGTCGCGGAAGCAAGAGTCGCCACCGTCTTTTATTTTCTCCAAATGGAAAGGACAAAAGCACAGAAAAATTCCTTAAAGAGATTGCTCTCGGTTCGGGAGGTAGATTATAGAAAGGGAAGGTGTTAGCACCCTTTCTATCCATGGTTATCCATGGGCTCTTAGGTATTTGCTCAATGTGTTTTCAAAATTGTTTGTTTGCTTTTCAATTGTGGGTTTTAAAAGTTTCTTTGAAAAATTTCAGTTCGACTCGTACGTCAGAGTGTTTGAAAAATTTGCTTCGAAAGCTTTTGAAAATGTTGGTGTGAAAAGATTTCAGTTTGTTTTGAAGAGAGCAAGTATCCATGAGTCGTCTACCTACCCTAAGGAATTCGTCTGTGTAAAAGTCCTTTAAAGTAGTGCCATCCCACCATTGAGAGATAGGTAGCACCACCGTTGGAGGTGTTCGGGTCAATTCGAGGTTCGGGACATGGTGATCACCAGAGCAATGGGAAGACACCTTAGAAGCTACCCTCATGCCAGGTTCCCGGATCATGAGGACTTACTAAGACATCCTCTACTCGACGATCACCTTTCGAAAGGCAACAATGAGGCGTACCCTAGGGGTGGTGTGTGCGATTCGTGTATCGTTTTCATTGATATTTGTCTTGTCATGTTCATTGGTGTTCTACGCTTGATTTTATTTTAAGTCCATACATTCTTTCATGCTTTTGTTAACAGTTAAAAGTTGCGGGAAAAGTAAATCTAAGACTATTACAAATGGCGCGGGTCCACATCGCCAAAATTAAACCGGACCCGATTTGACGGAAAGTAAATAAAGTAAAAGAAATAAAAGTGCGAGAAATTTAAGTTACAATGCTTCGGGAGAGATACATAATGAATTAAGCGAAATAAACAAATGTGCGAATAAAATAAATTACGAACGAGGGTGTTGGACCCTTTTGCAAAATATTATTAATAAGGAATTAAAATTAAGAATTAAAAGAAAATGTTTTTTTGGTATTTTTGTGTTTTTTTGAGATTTAATAAAAAGGAATTAATTAAAAAAACAAAATGAAATGTTAGACCTAGTTCTAATTATTTTTAAGTTTATTATGAAAGTATTAAAATTTAACCTAAATGCAACCCTAATTAGTTTACAAGTTCAATTATGAAAATAAATAAATTACTAATATTATGGCAAAAAACAAGGAAAATTAAAAGGAATAAAAAGTCATTAAACCTAATGCTATATTTTTGGATTTTTAGTTATTAAGAAAG
Source organism: Vicia faba (assembly GCA_948472305.1). Taxonomy (NCBI): domain Eukaryota; kingdom Viridiplantae; phylum Streptophyta; class Magnoliopsida; order Fabales; family Fabaceae; genus Vicia; species Vicia faba. The sequence continues at coordinate 569,256,363 of OX451735.1, read as the reverse complement.
TATTAAAATCTAACCTAAATGCAACCCTAATTAGTTTACCAGTTCAATTATGAAAATTACTAATATTATGGCAAAAAACAAGGAAAATTAAAAGGAATAAAAAAAGTCATTAACCTAATGCTATATTTTTGGATTTTTTTATGGAAGAAAGAATTAAAGTTGCAACCTAAATTAATACTAAGTTAATTTACATACAATTTATTTATGAAAATAACTAAAATAAAATAAATATTATATTGTTCTCTTTTTCTGATTTTTGTGTATTTTATAATTTGTAAAGAAATAATAATTAGTTTAAACAAATAAAGAAAATAAAACAAGAATTAAAAATAAAACAAGAAAAATATAGAGAAAGCAAACCAGGGGGTTCAGGCCCTAAAGTGGAGGTGTGGCCCAGCAATCTAGCCCAATTGATTTTGGAATTTGTTGACTTTCCCAGGCCACGTATGGGACCTTTGACTGAGGCTTATGATACACCTCTGAACATGGCTTTCTGATTGATCCTCTTAGGCACTAGGCACGTGGACGTCTTGATGATTGTGGTGTACCATGCGCTCCACCTTTGAAATTGCACAGGAAGACGTTTGGAAAAATAATATTGAAATTATGCAAGACCTGGGACTTGAACCCAGGTCATGAGGGTTACCAGTTAACACCTATACCGTTGCACCACTATCACACATTCGTTAATTAAATAAACAACAAATATAATGAAAGCAAACAATGCGTTAGTGACTGAAGCGCGCGAAATTCAAAAACAACGTATCACATGTTGCCACGCTTCATCGTCTCCACCACCCTAAAAAAAACAAACAACATAAGCAACGGTTTCTTAAGCGTGGTTTTAGGGGGCTTTTGGAAAAATAGCGATTAAGCCTCAGGGCTCTATAAACTGAGCGCGAACATTCATTCTTCTTCGTCCAAGCTTGCCGATTTGAATGGTCATGGTTTCGTGGGCTAATTTTGCTTGGTTTCAGAAGCCCTAAATTCAAGCTTGGAAAACCCTAAAGATTGATCATGGTGAAATCACATATATGGCATAAAAACGAAATTAATCATGTCAGTTAGCTTTGAAATCAAATGAGGAACAAGAATCAACAATTAAATTGCATAAAAAGTGCCTAGAACATGATATGCGTTTATGAGTTTTTTGCTGTACAGTCGAAGGTCTTGTTACCAATTCCTTGCGTTTGAGTTGGTGTTAGGGGTTGGAATCTGTTCAGGAGACCACAAGGAAGCTTTTGGAAAAGGAATTAAGACTTGAATCCCCCTAGAACACTGATTTCAGTTTTGAGTTTTATGGAGAATTTTTCCAAGTTGGCAATGGTGTTTGGGCGCAGCATTTAGTGTGTGGTCCTTAGGTTTTGACTCAGTACTTATGAGGGAAGGGAATTAGGTCATTAGCTGGCCTTTATCCATGCCCATGAGAGAATTAGTCTTAGGTCTTTTCACCATTAACAAACTTTCCCTTTTTTTAGCAAAACCAAGACTTGGTGTACAACCTAACCCTAGCATGAGTTTGGGAGCTGGCACATGATATATGGAAGCTATTCAAATTCACATGGCACTATTCCATTGATTTTTAAATTTTATTTGAATTTTTAAAGATTTAAAATGAATTAAATTATCAAAAATTAAATAAAATAGAAAAATCAATGTTTGATCTTGAAATTAATCATGGGACACGTGTGTGGCATGACAAGGCTGAATCAAGTGGAAGAAAGTGGGCCCTTTTGTCAAAAATTGAAGTTTCAAGGATAGTTGACTTTTGCCATTTCACAAAAATTTCCCAACTTCTCCAATGCATAACTTGCTCAATTTTTAAGCTTTTCTCATGTTCTTGGACATTTTGGAAAGGTCTTTGAGTCCTTTAACCAATGCCTTTGGTCCCATGGAATTTTGATTTTCAAATATCAAGTTATGGCCTTTGACTTAAAGTCCCTTTTTGTTGACTTTTGAAAATGACCTATAATGTTGAAATTGATAACTTTTTGTGAGAGCATTTCTTGGACTTGAAGTATGAAGATGAGTTGTAGGAAATGTCTTTATCTTCAAAATGAGCTTTGGATGGAATTTTTCTGATGATCCATGTGAAAGTTATGCCCTGGTCAATTTCAGTTGACTTTTTCAGCTGTCCAAATAAAGGAACTTTTGCATCTTGATGATTTTCTGAGCCAAATTTTGAGAATCATGATCAAGCATTGATCAACTGATGTTTGTGGCTTCAAAATGATATATTGACCAAAAATTTGAACTTTTGACTGCCAAATGACCATTTTGCCCCTACAGTTGACTATAGTGCAATTTAGGGTTTTGACTGTGCAATTTTGAGCTGAATGCCTTGAAACTTGATATGAGGATGCTTGACCATGTTTGTAAGCATATGAGACTTGATTGAGCCTTTGAAAACTTCATTTTCTTGATCAGAACCCAAACCCTAGTTTTGACTGTATAGGAGACAGTTGGACTGTGCAACCCTTGGGGGAGTTTTTATGACTTGGCTTGGCAATTTCTTGAAGAATATGGGAGGGCAAATTTTGGGGTGCAACAGTTGCCCCTGTTCAATCTTCTTAGACCTGAGGATGCAGATTGGCTGATGTGCCTTTCGTAATCCGAGGGTAGAAGATGATTGGACACTAGAGTGCCCAGAAATTTGCGCTCACATGTTAGCAGTGTGATGAAAATGGGCTTATAGATGCCATTTGGAGGTTGTTGGATAGGATGATGGGCTTATAGATGCCATCTGAATGTTGATTGCGTGGGAGATTCCTTAGCGAGAACCTGCATACCTGCAAAACAGAAAAATGAGTACCTGACACGTTGCAGGAGCTGATTTTTTTAGATGCTTGGTGTAGATATGTCCTGACTGGTTACAGGAGCTGAGTCTGGAGCTTCAAACGGCGATGAATGAACCAGGGATGGTTACTATCTTAGTATGAATAGCAAGAGAACCTTAGGCGACTTTAACTTCAACAACGCTCGTTGAGAAAAAATCTTGGGTGACTTTAACTAGGATAAGCATCAGGGAGATCTTAGGGTCGATCTGACTGAACCAGAGGAGGTTTTTTTTTTTTTTTTTTGATAAGGATGTGATGAAGGAATCTGAGACGATTGCTACCTCAGCAGGACGATGAAGGAATCTGAGATGATTGCTACTCCAAATATATGATGAAGGAATCTGGGACGATTACTACCTCAGCAGGACGATGAAGGAATCTGAGACGATTGCTACTCCAAATATATGATGAAGGAATCTGGGACGATTACTACCTCAGCAGGACGATGAAGGAATCTGAGACGATTGCTACCTCAGCAGAATGATGAAGGAATCTGGGACGATTACTACCTCAGCAGGATGATGAAGGAATCTGGGACGATTACTACCTTAGCGGGATGATGAAGGAATCTGGGACGATTACTACCTCAGCGGGATGATGAAGGAATCTGGGACGATTACTACCTCAACGGGATGATGAAGGAATCTGGGACGATTACTACCTCAGCGGGATGATGAAGGAATCTGGGACGATTACTACCTCAGCAGGATGATGAAGGAATCTGAGACGATTGCTACTCCAAATATGTGATGAAGGAATCTGGGACGATTACTACCTCAACGGGATGATGAAGGAATCTGAGACGATTGCTACTCCAAATATGTGATGAAGGAATCTGGGACGATTACTACCTCAACGGGACGATGAAGGAATCTGGGACGATTACTACCTCAGCAGGATGATGAAGGAATCTGAGACGATTGCTACTCCAAATATGTGATGAAGGAATCTGGGACGATTACTACCTCAACGGGATGATGAAGGAATCTGGGACGATTGCTACTCCAAATATGTGATGAAGGAATCTGGGACGATTACTACCTCAACGGGATGATGAAGGAATCTGGGACGATTACTACCTCAGCAGGATGATGAAGGAATCTGAGACGATTGCTACTCCAAATATGTGATGAAGGAATCTGGGACGATTACTACCTCAACGGGATGATGAAGGAATCTGGGACGATTACTACCTCAGCAGGATGATGAAGGAATCTGGGACGATTACTACCTCAACGGGACGATGAAGGAATCTGGGACGATTACTACCTCAGCAGGATGATGAAGGAATCTGAGACGATTGCTACTCCAAATATGTGATGAAGGAATCTGGGACGATTACTACCTCAACGGGATGATGAAGGAATCTGGGACGATTGCTACTCCAAATATGTGATGAAGGAATCTGGGACGATTACTACCTCAACGGGATGATGAAGGAATCTGGGACGATTACTACCTCAGCAGGATGATGAAGGAATCTGAGACGATTGCTACTCCAAATATGTGATGAAGGAATCTGGGACGATTACTACCTCAACGGGATGATGAAGGAATCTGAGACGATTGCTACTCCAAATATGTGATGAAGGAATCTGGGACGATTACTACCTCAACGGGATGATGAAGGAATCTGAGACGATTGCTACTCCAAATATGTGATGAAGGAATCTGGGACGATTACTACCTCAGCAGGATGATGAAGGAATCTGAGACGATTGCTACTCCAAATATGTGATGAAGGAATCTGGGACGATTACTACCTCAACGGGATGATGAAGGAATCTGAGACGATTGCTACTCCAAATATGTGATGAAGGAATCTGGGACGATTACTACCTCAACGGGATGATGAAGGAATCTGAGACGATTGCTACTCCAAATATATGATGAAGGAATCTGGGACGATTACTACCTCAACGGGATGATGAAGGAATCTGGGACGATTACTACCTCAGCAGGATGATGAAGGAATCTGAGACGATTACTACCTCAACGGGTAAAGACTTTTATCTGTTGATCGTTCTTTCCTGAAAAAGTAACGAATTAGTTGTATGCAATGTCATAATGCATGAATTGCCTGATTTTAAGATGTTCTCAAAAATAAATGAGATTGGGGTGATATGATGCGTCTATGCATGCTATAATGATGTATGTGACGTTTTATGAATGTGTTTTTCGTCTAGGAAAGTAAATCCTTGACGGGTGCCGGGAAGTCGTATCCTGGGCTGATGTTGAAGAATAGTTGCAAGAATTCCAATAGACGAAGATAACTCCGTTGGGGATAAGACTTGGCGAATGGAGGATTCTGCGGGGAGAAAAAGATATTCTAGTGACCATGCTGGGAAGAAATACTCTGTGGGGAGATGCTTTTGCTGAATTGTTGAGGATGACTCGCTGAGGATACCTTGCTGTATCGGAAGTATGAATGGACTTCGCTGGGGATAAGAAGGTTCTGTCGACGACGCTCTTTCCGTGGCTTTTGGCTGAGGATAACCCAGTTATATCCTGTTAAGGAAATAATTCTTTAAATCAAGCCGGACGGCGCGTTCGTGCCCTGCTAGGGGATGAGCTTCCAGAATCTACTGGGGGTATGCCTATTGCTTGGGGAGATAGATTCCAACCTTCCTGGGGAAGCTTTGAACTGCGTTGGCTATGTTCTTCAACGGAGCTTACCCTGATTCCTTGGAGGACAGAACAATCAGATTGCTTAGACCATTCTTTATTGCCCCTGTTTCTATGGGGGAGGCACTTGTGGGGTGCTGATAGTTGTTGAGGGTCAAACCTTCTTCTGGTAGGCAGATGATAAGATGACGGGACATAGTCGTACGCTTTTGATCCCTAACTTTTGCCTGGACCGTCCTTTCGGGTTTTCAGTCCACCGGGATACCCATTTTTGACCAAGCCGCCTTTTCAGGTTTTCGACTTGCCGGGTGTACAGATTTTTCATTTCATCCCTCATTTTGCCCGAACCCTTTTGGTTCGCCGGGAAGCCCTTATTTTTGCCTAGGTATGTCAACCTAGCGGGCCTTTGATTGTGCGTAGTATTTTTTCGACTGTGTCCATGTTCTCAGAATGTAGGGAGTTGCCCCTGTTAGAAGTGTTTTGTCATCAGAAGATGTTTGATCAGGCGAGATTTGTTGTTGAAATGCCCCAAGTGACTCAGGTGGAGATTTGCCCCAGACTAGTTGGCCTTTGAGAGATTCTCCGAATCTTGATTGGATTGCCCCAGATGATGGACCATGCTCATGTCTGCCCCTTGATTGGAGGTACTTCTATTCAGTAGGCATTCGTCGTGCGAACTTCTGCTGTTCAAACAAAAAGTCATATGCAAACAATGTTATATCAAAAATGCAAAGCTTATGTCTGTCTTGAAGATTTTGAAAATGCATTCTTTTTCATAAAACAAATGAATGTTTGTAAAACGTGATGTCAACTCCGTATTTACCGTAGGCCTTCAGGAGTCAGGATACCTTTCGTAACAGTATGCTTTCGAACTAACCCGTGCTTCAGCTAGGACTTTTGAGGGTTATAACGTGGCCTGGTTCACGGTTTAAGAAACAAAGGGTAAAGGCTCAAATTATTTGTACCCACCCGCTCTTCGTGATGTTCTCCAAACCTAAACTTAGTTGATCATACGTTAGACCTTGTTTGAGTCTTTTTGCTCTGATTTTCCGGTGATGGTTCGGATGTTGACAATTTATTTGAATAGGCAATCATCTCCCTTTTTTCTGTTGAGGGTTTGTGAGACCTCTTTTTGATTTCGTTATCCCTATTTTTTTTTTTTGCCTGAACTGTTTCCTTTTTTGGAATTACGGTCAGCGGGATGCCCCAGTTTCATAAGTCCCCTTTGTAGGTTTAGACTTTTTGGGCTTTTTCGTTTATGAATTTTGATGATGACTGCCTGTCCTTTTGATTGTTCTGAACCATCACTGTCTTTGTTCGTTTTGTAAAGATTTCTTCGGTGCTATTCGTCATGCACTTGGATCAACTGAGAGAACTACCCTGCCCCAGGTTATGATAAAGGGTTTTAAATTTCGAAAAGAAAAAACTCCTACTTCTTTGGCTCAGAGGGGTTGACGAGGGATTATCATCCTTATAACTCCAGTGTTTAGGGATTGAAACAATGCCTGTACCTCATCAGCGGGGTCTGTTCAAAAGCATACTGTAGATCGTGGTATCGTTTTCGTCATCCTCCCTCAAGAGGCTTAGAATTATTAACCAAGAGTTGATCATCAGAAAAATATGAAACAATTTGCATATAGTAAATGCGAATATATTGATTCAAAATAGACATAAGCGATGCATTAATGTGATAACAATGTTTAACATGAATAAATGTTTGAATAATCAAAGAACAATACAACTTGAACATTTGAATGAACAAAAGACATTCTCGACGATTTGGTGTAGGATCAGTGTTCAAACTCGACCTCCTTGGCGTCAATCAAATCCTGGATCTTGTTCTTCAAGGTCCAACAGTCGTCGGTGTCATGTCCAGGACTGTCAGAATGGTAGGCACATCTCACACCCGGGTTGTGCTTGGGAGAGGAAGTGTCAGGATTTTGAGGAGGATTCTTAAGTGTGATCATTTTCGCCCTCAGCAATTGCTGTAATGCCTGAGACAAAGACATGTTGATGTCAGTATACTTCCTATCTTGATGCTTTATCCTACGCATATTGCTCTTTCTTGGTTGAACGGGCGTGGGATCGGAAATCTGGATTGCCCCTACATCATGACGACCCTTTTTCACATGTATAGCATTGGATTCTTTCTTCCCACTGTGGGGCTTTTTCTGAGCATCAGCAGATGCGGCTTCTTGAATCTTCCCCGACTTGATACCAGCTTCGATTCTCTCCCCAGTCAAGACAAGATCCGTAAACCCAGCAGCAGAATTCCCAATTAGATGGTTGAAGAATGGGCCAGACAGGGTCCCCAAGAACATGTCGACGAGCTCGCGGTCCATCAGAGGTGGTTGTACCCTTCCAGCAAGGTCCCTCCATTTTTGAGCATACTCTTTGAAGCCTTCGCCTGTACCCATAGACATCCCCTGAAGCTGAGTACGCGTGGGAGCGAGGTCGGCATTATACTGGTAGTGTTTGTAAAATGCAGTGGCTAAGTCTTCCCAGGTACGGATGTTGGCTCCATTCAGTTGATAGAACCACTCGAGCTGAGTCCCTGAAAGACTCTCTTGGAAGAAATGGATCCATAAGTTTTTGTCAGCTGTATAGGGCTGGATCCTCCTTGCATAAGCCCTGAGATGCAACTTAGGACAGGATGCCCCGTCGTATTTAGCAAAGGCAGGTACCTTGAATTTGTGCGGGATCACCACTCCAGAAGACAGACCTAGATCCTCGAAGTCCAGACCAGGCACCTTTTGTATCTCTATAGCACTTAACCGGTCTTCCAACTGTTTGTACTTATCCTCAGCCGGAGGGTACTGTTCGTCGTCGAAATCTGTCTCGTTGTCGGAGACCACTGGACTAGGCACCTCTCTCTCATGGTGACTGTTTTCCCTCACAGATGGGGTAGTCCTCTCAGTTTCAGTCTGCGGTGCATTCCCAGATCTGCGTCTAGGGCTGAACAAAACAGTCCTCTTCTTCTTCTTCTCCTTCTTCAGGAGCAGAGCCTTCAGATCTTGTTGCCCCTGGGTCAAATTCAGGATCAGCTCTTGGAACTGGGCGTTCTGAGCCTGGAGGTCCTTGATAGTCTGCTCGGATGATGATTCAGGATTCATGATGATTGGCTGAAATAAGCAGCGGAGAAGGGTAAGCAACCTGTCAAAGGGATACCTGCAATGCAATGAGATGTATGACATGCATGTGATGTTTTCAAGGATCTCGCAGGGTAAACAGAGAAACTTGTTAGAGTTGGAAACTGGCAACTTGATTGAAGGAACCTCCTGTTGTAGAGAGCCCTTCTTCAAGGGTCAAAGGCTCACCATATCCAGTGGGTCATAGCCCCTGACCACTTTGGCTAGAGGAAAATAGATCCTCTTTGCCCCTTGCTGGGATAGTTGATTCACCATGACCTGCATCACAAGCCCTTGAGATCTTTGAAATGGGTTAGGATGTATGCAATGGTATGATGTTATGGTATGCATGGGATAATGTGAGTAACACTGTTAGGAGTCCAAATTAAGGACTGCAAAAACCTGCAAGAAACTTAGGATACCCTGTTATGAGTCCTCATTAAGGACTACAAACACGACCTGCAAGAGACAAATGTCAGGTAATAAGCATGCAAATAGTCAAGTACGAAGGCACACAAGTCACACAAGAGAAGCCCTTAAAGTTTAGGCCAGCATGGGGTCTGGGTAGTACCCTCTTGAAGTTGGTGGGTTCAGCCAGTCCTAATCAAAGTAACCGGGTTCTAAGGTTCCCAATATCACGGGATTGCTTTCATTGTTCATCGTTTCGATTTAGCCACTGAACTGGCGACCGAAATATTCCAGGAAAGCAACCCTCAATTGGGTGTAGTATCGAGTATCAACCAACCTCGGACTGCACCAAAGTCAGTTATCTCACTACCCTAAAGAGGCCAAGATAGTTCAATTAAGGTTCCTAAGGTCTGTTGATGCTTCACGACACCACGCGGAGGCCCCGTACTCTCCTTGACTGAACTCAAGGGTTACCGGTACACACCAAAGTGCCACATCAACGTAGCAGACTGTTTCAACCATGTCGGTATACCCCACACAGTTCCCTCACAGCCTTGTTGCTACTTTCTAAGAAGGTATTCCCCCAGATCCGGGTTAGGATCTATAGAACTCCCAAGCAACCCACAATAATAAAGCAAGCAAAGAAGACAATTGAAAACATAGTTATGACCTAGCCCTAAGGTATACCTCACTTTAAGTTTTTGTCCCCAGCAGAGTCGCCAGTTCTGTGATCGGTGGATCTGGAACTGACTGTTTAACGCTGGTTCGCGAAATGTCGCGGAAGCAAGAGTCGCCACCGTCTTTTATTTTCTCCAAATGGAAAGGACAAAAGCACAGAAAAATTCCTTAAAGAGATTGCTCTCGGTTCGGGAGGTAGATTATAGAAAGGGAAGGTGTTAGCACCCTTTCTATCCATGGTTATCCATGGGCTCTTAGGTATTTGCTCAATGTGTTTTCAAAATTGTTTGTTTGCTTTTCAATTGTGGGTTTTAAAAGTTTCTTTGAAAAATTTCAGTTCGACTCGTACGTCAGAGTGTTTGAAAAATTTGCTTCGAAAGCTTTTGAAAATGTTGGTGTGAAAAGATTTCAGTTTGTTTTGAAGAGAGCAAGTATCCATGAGTCGTCTACCTACCCTAAGGAATTCGTCTGTGTAAAAGTCCTTTAAAGTAGTGCCATCCCACCATTGAGAGATAGGTAGCACCACCGTTGGAGGTGTTCGGGTCAATTCGAGGTTCGGGACATGGTGATCACCAGAGCAATGGGAAGACACCTTAGAAGCTACCCTCATGCCAGGTTCCCGGATCATGAGGACTTACTAAGACATCCTCTACTCGACGATCACCTTTCGAAAGGCAACAATGAGGCGTACCCTAGGGGTGGTGTGTGCGATTCGTGTATCGTTTTCATTGATATTTGTCTTGTCATGTTCATTGGTGTTCTACGCTTGATTTTATTTTAAGTCCATACATTCTTTCATGCTTTTGTTAACAGTTAAAAGTTGCGGGAAAAGTAAATCTAAGACTATTACAAATGGCGCGGGTCCACATCGCCAAAATTAAACCGGACCCGATTTGACGGAAAGTAAATAAAGTAAAAGAAATAAAAGTGCGAGAAATTTAAGTTACAATGCTTCGGGAGAGATACATAATGAATTAAGCGAAATAAACAAATGTGCGAATAAAATAAATTACGAACGAGGGTGTTGGACCCTTTTGCAAAATATTATTAATAAGGAATTAAAATTAAGAATTAAAAGAAAATGTTTTTTTGGTATTTTTGTGTTTTTTTGAGATTTAATAAAAAGGAATTAATTAAAAAAACAAAATGAAATGTTAGACCTAGTTCTAATTATTTTTAAGTTTATTATGAAAGTATTAAAATTTAACCTAAATGCAACCCTAATTAGTTTACAAGTTCAATTATGAAAATAAATAAATTACTAATATTATGGCAAAAAACAAGGAAAATTAAAAGGAATAAAAAGTCATTAAACCTAATGCTATATTTTTGGATTTTTAGTTATTAAGAAAGTATTAAAATCTAACCTAAATGCAACCCTAATTAGTTTACCAGTTCAATTATGAAAATTACTAATATTATGGCAAAAAACAAGGAAAATTAAAAGGAATAAAAAAAGTCATTAACCTAATGCTATATTTTTGGATTTTTTTATGGAAGAAAGAATTAAAGTTGCAACCTAAATTAATACTAAGTTAATTTACATACAATTTATTTATGAAAATAACTAAAATAAAATAAATATTATATTGTTCTCTTTTTCTGATTTTTGTGTATTTTATAATTTGTAAAGAAATAATAATTAGTTTAAACAAATAAAGAAAATAAAACAAGAATTAAAAATAAAACAAGAAAAATATAGAGAAAGCAAACCAGGGGGTTCAGGCCCTAAAGTGGAGGTGTGGCCCAGCAATCTAGCCCAATTGATTTTGGAATTTGTTGACTTTCCCAGGCCACGTATGGGACCTTTGACTGAGGCTTATGATACACCTCTGAACATGGCTTTCTGATTGATCCTCTTAGGCACGTGGACGTCTTGATGATTGTGGTGTACCATGCGCTCCACCTTTGAAATTGCACAGGAAGACGTTTGGAAAAATAATATTGAAATTATGCAAGACCTGGGACTTGAACCCAGGTCATGAGGGTTACCAGTTAACACCTATACCGCTGCACCACTATCACACATTCGTTAATTAAATAAACAACAAATATAATGAAAGCAAACAATGCGTTAGTGACTGAAGCGCGCGAAATTCAAAAACAACGTATCACATGTTGCCACGCTTCATCGTCTCCACCACCCTAAAAAAAACAAACAACATAAGCAACGGTTTCTTAAGCGTGGTTTTAGGGGGCTTTTGGAAAAATAGCGATTAAGCCTCAGGGCTCTATAAACTGAGCGCGAACATTCATTCTTCTTCGTCCAAGCTTGCCGATTTGAATGGTCATGGTTTCGTGGGCTAATTTTGCTTGGTTTCAGAAGCCCTAAATTCAAGCTTGGAAAACCCTAAAGATTGATCATGGTGAAATCACATATATGGCATAAAAACGAAATTAATCATGTCAGTTAGCTTTGAAATCAAATGAGGAACAAGAATCAACAATTAAATTGCATAAAAAGTGCCTAGAACATGATATGCGTTTATGAGTTTTTTGCTGTACAGTCGAAGGTCTTGTTACCAATTCCTTGCGTTTGAGTTGGTGTTAGGGGTTGGAATCTGTTCAGGAGACCACAAGGAAGCTTTTGGAAAAGGAATTAAGACTTGAATCCCCCTAGAACACTGATTTCAGTTTTGAGTTTTATGGAGAATTTTTCCAAGTTGGCAATGGTGTTTGGGCGCAGCATTTAGTGTGTGGTCCTTAGGTTTTGACTCAGTACTTATGAGGGAAGGGAATTAGGTCATTAGCTGGCCTTTATCCATGCCCATGAGAGAATTAGTCTTAGGTCTTTTCACCATTAACAAACTTTCCCTTTTTTTAGCAAAACCAAGACTTGGTGTACAACCTAACCCTAGCATGAGTTTGGGAGCTGGCACATGATATATGGAAGCTATTCAAATTCACATGGCACTATTCCATTGATTTTTAAATTTTATTTGAATTTTTAAAGATTTAAAATGAATTAAATTATCAAAAATTAAATAAAATAGAAAAATCAATGTTTGATCTTGAAATTAATCATGGGACACGTGTGTGGCATGACAAGGCTGAATCAAGTGGAAGAAAGTGGGCCCTTTTGTCAAAAATTGAAGTTTCAAGGATAGTTGACTTTTGCCATTTCACAAAAATTTCCCAACTTCTCCAATGCATAACTTGCTCAATTTTTAAGATTTTCTCATGTTCTTGGACATTTTGGAAAGGTCTTTGAGTCCTTTAACCAATGCCTTTGGTCCCATGGCATTTTGATTTTCCAATCTCAAGTTATGGCCTTTGACTTAAAGTCCCTTTTTGTTGACTTTTGAAAATGACCTATAATGTTGAAATTGATAACTTTTTGTGAGAGCATTTCTTGGACTTGAAGTATGAAGATGAGTTATAGGAAATGTCTTTCTCTTCAAAATGAGCTTTGGATGGAATTTTTCTGATGATCCATGTGAAAGTTATGCCCTGGTCAATTTCAGTTGACTTTTTCAGCTGTCTAAATAAAGGAACTTTTGCATCTTGATGATTTTCTGAGCCAAATTTTGAGAATCATGATCAAGCATTGATCAACTGATGTTTGTGGCTTCAAAATGATATATTGACCAAAAATTTGAACTTTTGACTGCCAAATGACCATTTTGCCCCTACAGTTGACTGTAGTGCAATTTAGGGTTTTGACTGCGCAATCTTGAGCTGAATGCCTTGAAACTTGATATGAGGATGCTTGACCATGTTTGTAAGCATATGAGACTTGATTGAGCCTTTGAAAACTTCATTTTCTTGATCAGAACCCAAACCATAGTTTTGACTGTATAGGAGACAATTGGACTGTGCAACCCTTGGGGGAGTTTTTATGACTTGGCTTGGCAATTTCTTGAAGAATATGGGAGGGCAAATTTTGGGGTGCAACAGAGTATATGTAAGAAGAAGCAATAGTGAATTGCTTATACTATTTCTCTATGTCGATGATATGTTGATAACAAGTAGTTGCAAAAGTGAGATTGAAGACTTCAAAGGTGGTCTCAGCAAGGAATTTGAAATGTCTGATCTGGGTGAGATTTCATATTTCCTTGGCATCAAATTCTATAAGAGTAGTAGAGGTTTGATAATGCATCAAAGAAGATATGCAGGAGAAATTCTCAAGATATTTGAGATGGAAGAATGCAACTTAACTTCGACACCTGCAGAACCAAGACTGCAATTGTCGAAAGATGCAGATGAAGATGATGTTGACCCAACCCAATACAGAAGACTTATTGGGTCATTGAGATACCTTTGTCATACAAGGCCTGACTTAGCATATAGTGTAGGTATGGTAAGTAGATTCATGCAGAAGCCAAAGGTATCACATCTAACAACGGTGAAGAGGATACTAAGGTATCTCAAAGGAAATCTCGACTATGGTATTTTGTTTCCTGCAGATGATAAAGGAAAAGAATACAAGTTAGTGGGATACACTGATTCGAGTTGGTGTAGTGATGCTGAAGATCGAAAGTCAATAGCAGGATATGTGTTTATGTTAGGTGGTACACCAGTTGCTTGGAGTTCAAGAAAGAAACCAGTAATGGCGTTATCATCATGCGAAGCAGAATACATAGCTGATTCTTTTTGTACATGTCAAGCAACTTGGATGGTGAACTTAGTCGAAGAGATAACAGGGAAAGATCATGGAGCAATTACCATGAAGATCGATAGCATGTCAGCTATCAATCTAGCGAAGAACCCGAAAGCACATGGTCGATGCAAGCACATCAAAATGAGGTTCCACTATCTTTGAGAGCAAGTAGCAGATGGAAAGATGAATTTGAAGTACTGCAGAACTGAGAATCAAATTGCAGAGATCATGGCGAAGGGTGTGCATGTTGAAGTATTTCGAAGACTAAGAGTTATGATGAATGTAGATAGCTTAGACACAATGAATTAGCTGGTATTTTAAAAGTAATTCCTTGTGTTGAAGCAGCTTGCTCGACAGAGACAATAGAGCATCGAAATAGTGTGTGTCAAAGGGAGGTTGCCCAAATCGAAGTAAGCTACACACAGATTTGATTTGTTTTAGACTTAGATAGATTTGATTTAGATCTAAAATAGATAGATTCAGACTTTTATAGTTTTGGACTTTGGCTTAGTAGCAAACTAACATAAATCTATAAATAGAGGGAGTAACCCCCCTTTTTTATAATCAAGACAATCAAGTCAATTAAGTTGTATTCACAGAATTTGCAGTTGCAAGTGAATAACAAAGTTTTCCACAGTTTATAGGCAGAGAGAAACTCTGCAGAAAATAATTGTCTTCTTTCTTTTCTTTTCTTTTCTCATAATTCATTATCATTTTGTGATGATATCAATCTTGTTCATCAAAATTGGTAGAAATTCATCATAGATAGTTAATGGATTTCCAACAGATTCAACATAATTTCTAATTATCAAGTAAACAAAAATAAATTTTGTGTGTGAATCTCTCTCTACCTTCTCTTTACGTTTAATACTTTATTTCTCTATTATTGTGTTATAAAAAAACTTTAAAAATTCAGCACAGTTCAAATTCTTATTTCTTGTGTTTTTTCACTTTCAAACGTATTTATTTTTAAACTTTCAAAACAAAATTATAAAACAAGAGAAATATCAATCAAACTTGAAAGCTAGCACAAGATGAGGCCTCTAACAAAATACAAAATTTAATACGAGAGTTTTTATAAAATAGAATAGAAAGACATCTAGACTCCATAATGATGTTTTTAAGTTCCGCATAGTCTTAAGGTGTGTTTTGAAATAAAAAGTAATTAATATATTTAACAAAACACAAAGTAATCAACTAAAAAATATTGATTCAGTTGATAAAAATTTGACTGACAGAAATTTTGATCCTATTATCAACCATAACCAAGATAAAAATGTAATGTTAAATATTATGTCACTGTTATCTCCAACCTTTCCTTTGAACATGATACTATTTCTATTACTCCAAATGTACCAGCAAGCTATGAGCCATATGACACCTTCCCTACCTTTCTTCACCCTACCTCTGAGTTGATTGGAAGAACAAATAAAATGCTCGAATAAACAGTCAGACTCTACCCACTGCATTCCCAGCCAGGTTGCAATTTCCTGCCACACCAGCACCCATTTTGGTTCATTTGAAGAAGACACCCATACAAACTCATCCTTGACACTGCTTGGTTTCACATCAGCCAAGACTAACAAAAGATCTTCTTTCTGTTCAATCCACATACTGTCAGAGAATCTATAAGTTAGATGCTTTAAAGTCGGTTTGTTCTGTTTTTTTTTAAAATAATTTTTATAGTGTAATATAATTTTGTATACAAAATTTTTATAAAGAAATTTTTCATAAAATCTTCAAATGCAGATTTGGTTTGAATAATTATTCTTAAAATATTATTTTAAATATTTCATCATTTTGTTGAATTTTGTTTTGATATTAAAATTTCAAAAAATCACTTAAGTTTGAAGCTACTTCAAATATCTTTTCATAAAAATCATTTTTGAAATATAATTTTTTGAAAAAATTATAATTTGACTATGTTTTGATCTTCAATAATGTATATTTATGTTATAGAATATCAAAATTAATCTTTTAATTTAGATAAAACAAATATAAATTTTTTTTATAATATTTTAAAAAACAGTTTATAAAATCCTTTAAAAATGCAAAAGAAAATCTATTTTTTAAAGCTAAAACAAATCGATCATTAAAGCTAAAATATCTATTTTTTTAAAATAATAAAACTTGTTTGATAACTATATTTACAAAACTATTTTTGAATATTATTCTTTATTTATAATTTTTTTAAACAATTCTCTATTATTTTTGAAAACTAAAATGGGTTTTAGAAGTTTTGGTTTTTGTTTTTGAAAATTGAGAAAAGAAAAAAATAAGGAAAAATGATACATTTTATTAATGACAAATTTATAATGTTGTGCAACTTTGAAAAATATAAAAATAAATTGGTTATAAAAATAAATGTGTCAAAATAATAAATAAATCTATAAATTATATTTTTAATTTCATTATTCTTAGTTTTTTATTCTTTTTGATAAAGAAAAAAAATAATCATATTTCTTATTCTCTTTTTCATTAGTTGTAATTATTTTTGTTAGAACATAGTTTGATTCTACAACTCTTGTAAGAGTTTTGATGATAACAAACGCAAAGAACAAGTATGCTCCCTAAAATTATATTATGTTTTACAGAGAAGTTCTGATGGAAGAAGATCAGAAGATGAGTTACAAAGTTGTTTCAACTCTGATTGTAAACATCTCTTAAAGAAGTTCTGATGGAAGAAGATCAGAAGATGAGTTACAAAGCCGTTTCAACTCTGATTATTAACATCTTTGATAGAAGTTCTAACGCTGCAAACAAGACTCCGTGTTTCTGATCTACAAAGTTCTGAAGCAAGCAACAACGGTTACTTTCATCTTCTGAAGCAAACATGTTCTGAAGCGTTACAAATCAAATATTTCCATTTCAAGAGTAACGACTAGAAGGGAACAAGGATCTTTATTTTTGGAAAGCACCCTAAATGTCATTGATCAACATTCCAAATGCTCCTACATGCTTCGCCTATTTAAAAAAAGCTTTGAGGATAAATCGTTTACGATTTTCACACGCACAGTAACGTTGCTATCACTATCTTCCTCAAACGTACAAAATTCAAATTGTGTAAAACATCCTTGTGATACTATTTTATTAAAAAACATTCTTGTACACATTTATTTATACATTGTTTAGAGAAATTCCTTGAGAAATCTGATTTGTGGTTTATACTCAAAAGACTTTGACGGTTGTCAAAGTAGATTTGTAATCAAGATTGATTAGTGGATTAAGACCTCGTTGAGAGAGGTGAAATCACATTGATAGGTGGACTGAAGTAGTTTGAGTTCAAACGAGCTAGGATAACCAACTTGTTCTTTACTTTAAGTTTTTAAAAAATCCAAATTCAAACCCCCTTTCTTGTGTTTTTCTATTCTTCAATTGGTATCAGAGCACCTGGTTCTGAGTTCAAGCACTTAACCGTGTCAGTAAAAGATCCAAGCTAAGAAAAATACTATGATGGAGTCAAGTCAGAACATCAGCAATGACTATCATGATGAGAAAGACATAATCAGCGGCAAACCTCCAATCTTTGATGGAGAGAACTTTGATTACTAGAAAGACAGAATCGAAAGTTTCTTTATGGCTCATGACACTGATCTCTGGGATATGGTGATTGATGGGTACATACATTTTGTTGATGAAAGCGGTCAGAAGATTGACAGAAAAAGAATGTCAGATCATCAAAAGTGAGACTTCAGAAATCATCACAAGGTTAGAACTATTCTCTTGAGTGCCATCTCATACTCAGAGTATGAGAAGATCACAAACAGAGAGACAACAACGCACATGTTTGATTCCTTGAGAATGACGCATAAAGGCAACACGCAAGTCAAAAAACCAAAGCTCTTGCGCTCATTCAGAAGTATGAAGCCTTTAAAATGGAAGAAGATGAAACCATTGAAACATTGTTCTCAAGATTTCAAATTCTGGTTGCTGGGCTAAAAGTTCTGGATAAAGGATACTCAACTGCTGATCATGTAAAGAAGATCATCAGAAGTTTACCAAAGAAATGGAGACCCATGGTCACTGCTCTTAAACTGGAAAAGATCTGAACAAAATCTCTCTAGAAGAACTTGTCAACTCTCTCAGAAGTCATGAGATAGAGTTAGAAGATGATGAGCCCCATAAGCAAGGTAAGTCTTTAGCCCTTAAATCTAACAAAAAATATGAATCTAAAGTTTTACAGGCAATAGAAGAAAACTCTGGTGGATCCTCATCAGAAGAAGATGAACTGTCTCTTCTCTGCAGAAGAGTCAATCAGTTGTGGAAGCATGGGCAGAGGAAGTTTAGAAATTCCAAAAGAATAGGGAATCAGTATGAACCACCTTCTGGATACAGAAAGTCCAAATCATCTTCTGAATATAGAAAGTCAAGAAACAGAGACATTGTCTGCTACAAATGCAATGAACAAGGGCACTACAAAAGCAACTGTCCAAAGCTTCAGAAGGAGAAACCTAAAAAGAAGTTCTTTAAGGAGAAGAAGAAAAGTCTCATGGCAACATCGAATGACTCAGACTCTTCTGAAGCAGACACAGAATCAGAAGATGAAAGATCCAACATTGCCCTTATGGCCAACGTGTTAGAAGATACTGAATCATCTGGATCAGAATCAGACTCAGGCAGAAGAGGTATTTTCTAACTTTTCTAGATCACAATTAGAAGAGAGTCTGTCAAAAACTCTAGAAAGGTATCAGAAACTTCGAGTCATAAACAAGAACCTGAAAAAGGATCTAGTTTCTGACTCTGAAGAAACTAAGAAATTGAGATTGGAAAACTCTGAGCTGAAAGAAAAAATTTCAAAACTTGAAAATGAATTACAAAATACACAGAAGGAAACTATCTCAGAAGTTCCTAGTAACCCTGATAAGATCATAAAGAAATATGGTTATAGCTTTTAGAAATTTCTCGCTAAAAACATAGATAGAAGCAAGATGGCTTCAATGATCTATGGAGTTAGTAGAAATGGAAGAAAAGGAATGAGATACAAAGGTAAAGTATCCCAACCTAAGAAAGTTAAGGATTTGGTTATTAAACGCATTCCTCTGAATTCTCATTTTACCTATGGGCACACACATCACTTAAAGTATACTAGTAATGATTTTTATGCTAAACCAAAATTCAAACAGAATTTTGGTAACTCTAACAAACAAGTACCCAAAAAGATATGGGTACATAAGGATAAAATTATCTATGTTGCAGATATCTTTGACAACAAGACTGAAACACCAATCCTGGTACCTGGACTCTGGATGCTCTCGACACATGACAGGAAGAAAGCATATGTTCCAAAGCCTGGAGCTTAAATCTGGAGGCTACGTAGGTTTCAGAGGCAATCAGAAGGGGAAGATCATTGGCTCTAGAACTATTGGTAACGATAATCTTCCTTCTATAACTAATGTTCTATTAGTAGATGGATTAATACATAACTTGTTATCTGTAAGTCAATTAAGTGATAACGATTATGATATAATCTTCAATCAAAAGTCCTGTAAAGCAGTTAGTCAGAATGATGGATTTATCCTCTTTAATGGAAAGAGAAAGAACAACATTTACAAAATAAAACTTTCTGAACTGAAAAGTCAGAATGTAAAATGCTTATTATTTGTTAACGATGAGCAATGGGTCTGGCACAGAAGATTGGGGCATGTTAGTATGAGAAGAATATCTCAGATTAATAAACTCAATCTGGTCAGAGGACTTACTAACCTAAAGTTCAGCTCAGATGCTATGTGTGAAGCATGTCAAAAAGGCAAGTTTGAAAAACCCTATTTTAAAGAAAAATATGTTGTTTCTACCTCTAGACCATTAGAACTTCTGCATATAGATCTATTTGGACCACTGAAAACTGCATCCATTAGTGGCAAGAAGTATGGATTAGTAATCATAGATGATTATAGCAGATGGACATAAGTAAAGTTCTTAAGACACAAGGACGAGTCACACTCTGTTCTTTGCCTTCTGTAATCGAGTTCAAAACGAAAAAAGATCTTAGAATTGTTAAATTCAGAAGTGATCATAGTGGAGAATTTGAAAATAAAAAAAAATTGAACTATTTTTTAATGAGAATGACATTTCTCATGATTTCTCTTGTCCTAGAACTCCCCAACAAAATGGAGTTGTAGAACGAAAGAACAAAACTTTACAAGAAATGGCCAGAACCATGATCAACGAGACTAACATTTCTAAGAAATTTTGGGCAGAAGCAATTAATACAGCGTGTTACATTCATAATAGAATCTCCATAAGACCTATTCTGGAGAAGACTCCATATGAACTGTAGAAGAACAGAAAGCCCAACATCTCGTATTTCCATCCATTTGGATGCATTTGTTTTATTCTTAACACTAAAGAATATCTGAACAAGTTTGACTCTAAACCACAAAAGTGTATTATGTTAGGATACTCTGAACGCTCAAGAGGCTATAGAGTATACAACACAGAAACACAGATTGTAGAAGAGTCAATCAGTGTTAGATTTGATGATAAGATTGGATCTCAAAATCCAAATCAAGATAAATCTTTTGCAGATATAGAAGTCCAATTTATAGGTACTGAAGATATTACATCAGAAGTTTCTCACAAAGAATCACAAACAACACCAGAAGATGTCACAAATATTACAACAACATCTGAAGAACCTCTCCAGAAAAGACAATCCAGAAGCAACTTAGCTCATCCGAAAGACAAAATTCAAGGAAAGAAAGAAGACCCAATCATAACAAGATCCACATTCAGAAACTCTGAAGAATCTCTCATGGGATTAGTATCTCTGATTGAGCCAACTTCCATTGATGAAGCTCTCCTGGATAATGATTGGATACTTGCAATGCAGGAGGAATTAAACCAATTCACCAGAAATAATGTGTGGGATATGGTTCCTAAACCAAAAGGGTTCAACATCATTAGAAGCAAATGGGTATTCAGAAACAAGCTAAATGAACAAGGAGAAGTCATCAGAAACAAAGCGCGGCTAGTGGCACAAGGTTATAGTCAGCAAGATGGGATAGACTATACAGAAACCTTTGCTCCAGTCGCCAGGTTAGAATATATCAGACTATTAATTTCTTTTGATGTAAACAATGGCATCACTCTCTATCAGATGGATGTCAAAAGTGCATTCTTAAATGGATACATTGGTGAAGAAGTTTATGTGCACCAACCCCTTGGTTTTGAAAATTCAAAACATCCAGAATATGTATTTAAACTAAATAAATTACTATATGGTCTGAAACAAACTCCCAGAGCTTGGTATGAAAGACTAAGTAGTTTTCTGCTAGAAAATGATTTTACCAGAGGGAACGTGGACACAACCTTATTATGCAAGCCATTTAAAAATGACATTCTAGTTTGTCAAATTTACGTAGATGACATTATTTTTGGATCTACTAAAGCCTTTCTGGGAAGAGAATTTGCTAAGTCTATGCAAGCAGAGTTTGAAATGAGCTTGATGGGAGAACTCAAGTTCTTTCTGGGCATTCAGATCAATCAAACTCCATAAGGAACATACATACACCAAATCAAATACGTCAAAGAACTTCTGAAGAAATTCGACTTATCATAATGTAAGCCAACCAAAACTCCAATGCATCCTACATGCATTCTGGAAAAGGAAGAGGTAAGTAAAAAGTTAGAACAGAAGATATACAGAGGTATGATGGGTTCTCTCTTATATCTTACAGCTTAAAGACCTGATATTCTGTATAGTGTATGTCTATGTGCCAGATTCTAATCAGATCCTAGAGAATCTCACTTAACATATGTTAAGCGAATTTTTAAGTATCTGAAAGGTACTACTAATCTTAGTTTGTTTTATAGAAAAACCAAAGAATACAAATTAGTAGGGTACTGTAATGATGACTTTGCTGGAGACAGAGTAGAAATAAAAAGCACTTCTGGAAGCTGTTAGTTTCTAGGAGAAAATATGATCTCGTGGTCCAGCAAGAGGTAATCTACAATTGCATTATCAATCGCTGAAGCTGAATATATAGCAGCAGCTGGATGCAGCACACATATGCTCTGGATGAAAAGTCAGCTTGAAGACTTCAATATATTTGAGAGTAACATTCCTATACTCTGTGACAATACTTCTGCCATCTGTTTATCTAGAAATCCTATTTTATATTCTAGGGCTAGGCATATAGAAATAAAACATCACTTTATTAGGGACTATATTCAGAAAGGAATTCTTTCCTTAAAATTTATTGACACAGACCATCAATAGGATGATGTCTTCACTAAACCCCTTTCTGAAGATAGGTTTAATTTCATTCTGAAACATCTCAGCATGAAATTATGTCCAGAATAAGAGTTTTATTTATGTATTCTTTAACCCTCGGAATTTTATGTTTTTTTGTGAACATCTGATCAATAATTCTTCATAAGTTAGAAGGAGAGGTTTATCAGGATCTATCTAAGAAGATCTGAACAGTTCCCAAACGGTTCATTTCAAAGATAGAAGCATGCAGTTCACAACATCAACATATGTCATCCTCTCACAAGAGTTTCTTCTAAGGATGAACACGCGTTCAAATTCTGAAGGGACTAAAGCGTTGATTGGATACATTGAGACTCGTGTTGTGTCGGTAACTGTTCTATATCTCTACACCACCTCCCTATTCTCAGGAATCATTAATGTTATGTAATCATTTCTTTTCACTCTTTTCTTGCTAATTAAGTTTTCTAATTTTTTATAAATACACCGTTCACTTTCACTTTCACTCTTTCACTCTCACTTCTTCTATCTACTATTTGTGTGAAATTTTCTTTCGAAAATATTCAAAAAGTCTATGTAATCATTTCTTTTCACTCTTTTCTTGCTAATTAAGTTTTCTAATTTTTTATAAATACACCGTTCACTTTCACTTTCACTCTTTCACTCTCACTTCTTCTATCTACTATTTGTGTGAAATTTTCTTTCAAAAAGTCTGTGTAAACAAAAACTTCTTCTCAAAGTGTTCAAAGCTCTCAATGTGTTCCTGGCTCTTCTTCTTCAACAGCGGAAAGGTATGAAGAAACTTCAAGAACCCTCCTGACTCCAATTGATTCGCTAGAATTTCTTTGTGAACTCATTATGGACTTCGAAAGTATGAAGGAAAACAACTGCAATCTTACTCCTGATGTTGAACTTCAAGGGTGGACCAAGTATTTTGATCGTCTACTGGGTCCAGTCTTTCCAAGATCAGTTAAAGAATTCTGGATTCATGTTACTGCTTCAAACCATCAAGTTACTTCGTTTGTGATGGGAAAGAAAATAGTAATTTCAGAAGACCTTATTGCACGCTTGATAGGTCATGACGATAGAGGCATTCGTTGCAGTGACATGGCACAAAAATGCTCTGACCTAACAACAATTTCAAAAGAGATTTTTACTTCTGGCCAACCATCAAACAAAATTAAAGATCTGAAGGACTACTTCATAATTTGATCAAAAATCATCTTGGGTTGCATCAACCACATAAAGCCCACAAGTTCTCCTAATTATATCAACATTGACCAGTAATTTCTTTTGTACTTCATTACAACCAAGGCAAAGGTAAATCTTCCTCATCTTCTATTTAATCATCTGAAGACAAGCATCAAAGAGACTAGAGAAGAAGAAAGGACTAAGAGAGACTGGATACCTCTGGGCAGGCTCATATCAGATATTCTGACGGAAAACAAACTGGTAGAATATCTGACTGAAGCTCAACATGTCAACACTCTGGAAGCATGTGTTGGAAAACATCTGAATGCGAAGAATCTGAAGAAAATGAAGATTATTGATACCATTAAAAAGGATCCAACTGTTACAACAAAGGAAGTCATCACAACTAAGAGAGTACCTTTGAAGGATTTTTCCTCTTTTCTCTTAAGCAGATGCTTCTCCAGAAATTATTGTCAGATATTTGGAAGCTTGCAAAATGGATGGGAATAATCCATAAGTAAACATTCATGATCTGCGACAACAGGCTCCAGAGGTTGTTCTCAAGAAATCAAGGAAAAGGAAAGCTGTAAGAGAAGGATCTTCTCAGAAGGTTCCCAAGGCTGCTAAGAAGAAAGGTAATTCTTCTTTTATTTTTATTGTGAAATTAGTACTTTTATCAACATCTGAAACCCCTCCTCTCCAAAACCCACAAAAGACCCTTCACCACAAACCTTTTATGATTTTGATATTGAATTTGACCCTTCACTCACTCTAGTAAACATTTTGGACGAACCATATTCTACTACTACACATCTTGACCAAAATCATCCAGAACTTGCTCAAGTTCTTTCTGGTATTGATCAATTTGATCCAGTGTTCCAAACTTCCCAATCAGAAAAATCCAAAATTTCACGCTCCCCAACCAGAAAATCCAAATCTTGACTCTGATACCACCTCACCCATTCCTGGAATAACAGAACCTCTCATGGTCCGACAACCACTCACAGTCCATGATATTCCAGAAATTCCACCTCCTTACCATTCCACCCTACCCAACACACCTCATTCACCCATTATCATTTCTGATTCTCCCTCTCCAATCAAGCCTCTAGAAGATCACCTACGTACAATAATAGATTTAGAAGCACTGGACAATTTTGCCTCTAGCTCTCTAAAAATTTCTATCCCAAAACCAAAACCAAAAATCACCAAGGCAGATGTTGGTAAAAAGTTACTGATTTTTGAAACAGAAATAATTGAATGTGTTAACTCTCTGAAGCCAGCCTGCTTAGAAAATCTGAATCCTGCTACTTCTGATTCACACTGGAACCAGTTCAGAAAATAGTTCAACTCTGAATCCCAGAAACTCAAGGAGTTAAGTTATGAAATGGCCCAACAAAACGTCTATGATCAGTTGAATGTTTTCAAGGATTAAGTTCAGCGCCACTAGGAAAAGAAACCTCTTCTTCTGCTGGACAATGCCCCCTGGGAAGATCACCAGCCTTCAGAAGTTGATGAACCATGTTTTGATACTCTTCCTCTGGTTATTGTTTAAGATAAAGGCAAAGAAATTGAAGAAGCTACTAAGTCAGAATCTGCCGCAGCCTGCTCTGAAAAGGTGGCACCTTCTACTGATATACCTTTTTCATCTCTGGTTATGCAAACTCTGGAGAAGTTGAAGAAAGAAAATGCAGTGATCAAGGAGAGACTAGATAAGCAAGATGACACATGCAAGGAAATCAAAGGAATTCTGGGAAAACAAGAAGAGTCAAATACTCAGATTAAGGATTTGTTGGAAGCCCTGTTCACACGACTTCCTCCACCTCAATCTTAGTTTTGAAAATTATTTTCTTTATTGTGTCCAATTTTTTTGTGTTGTTTGCTTCTAAATATGTTATTGAAATTCTTTTTAATACAACTCTTATTTTATTGCTTAAACATGTTTATATTGATTTTTGATTCTTGACAAAAAGGGGGAGAACGTAAGATATTTCTAATAACAGTATCGAGACACAGTCTCAAACATTTTGAATATCACAACTTCTCATTTTTTTCCTGAAAGCAAAACGGGAACAAAACTCTGGTGAAGACAAAATTAGATGCATCAAAAACTCTGATCATAATAAGCGTCATGGAAGTATTTCATCTCTATCTGAGTATTCAACTCAGGGAGAGATCTTCAAATGCTTTATGTTCTTTCTGTTTCTATTGAAATATCCTAGTTTTTGTCATCATCAAAAAGGGGGAGATTGTTAGAATATAGTTTGATTCTACAACTCTTGTAAGAGTTTTAATGATAACAAACGCAAAGAACAATTATGTTCCCTAAAATTATATTCTGTTTTGCATAGAAGTTCTGATGGAAGAAGATCAGAAGATGAGTTACAAAGTTGTTTCAACTCTGATTGTAAACATCTCTTAAAGAAGTTCTGATGGAAGAAGATCAGAAGATGAGTTACAAAGCTGTTTCAACTCTGATTATTAACATCTCTGATAGAAGTTCTAACGTTGCAAACATGACTCTGTGTTTCTGATCTACAAAGTTCTGAAGTAAGCAACAACGATTACTTTCATCTTCTGAAGCAAGCATGTTATGAAGCGTTACAAATCAAATATTTCCATTTCAAGAGTAACGGTTGGAAGGGAACAAGGATATTTATTTTTGGAAAGCACCTTAAATGTCATTTATCAACATTCCAAATGCTCCTACATGTTTCTCCTATTTAAACAAAGCTTTGAGGATAAATCATTTACGATTTTCACACGCACAGTAACGCTGCTATCACTATCTTCCTCAAACATACAAAATTCAAATTGTGTAAAACATCCTTGTGATAATGTTTTATTAGAAAACATTTTTGTAAACATTTATTCATACATTGTTTAGAGAAATTCCTTGAGAAAACCGGTTTGTGGTTTATACTCAAGAAGACTTTGACGGTTGTTAAAGTAGATTTGTAATCAAGATTGATTAGTGGATTAAGACCTCGTTGAGATAAGTGAAATCACCTTGGTGGATGGACTGGAGTAGTTTGAGTTCAAACAAACCAGGATAACCAACTTGTTCTTTACTTTAAATTTTAAGAAAATTCCAATTCAAACCCTCTTTCTTGTGTTTTTCCATTCTTCAATTTTATGTGTTTTCAATTTGAACATTTTTTTTTAGAGAAAATGATATTTACAATTTCAAACTAAAAATAGTAAGGGAGATGTTATTTGAATTAAATAAAAAGCCAATATAGTATCCAACATCCTATAAAATACACAGCAAAATTGAAGAAAAAAATAGTTAAAATATATATTTTTCTAAAATTTACTTTACAAGTCGCTAACTGAAAAGTTCTACGCATAATATTTCTAAAATTATGAAAAGTTGTACACATAATTATTACCATAAAAAGTTTTTTATATCACATGACATTTTTGTAACTTACGTAGTAGTGATGTGATATCAGATATCGT
Source organism: Vicia faba (assembly GCA_948472305.1). NCBI lineage: Eukaryota > Viridiplantae > Streptophyta > Magnoliopsida > Fabales > Fabaceae > Vicia > Vicia faba. The sequence goes on along the minus strand of OX451735.1, from coordinate 569,229,225 downwards.
TTACTATTTATTATATTAAATAAGTGATTTAATATAATTGTCAATATCACTAGAATTTAGAAGATCACAAACATAAAGATAAATTAGGGAAATAATAAAATATGAAATAATGTAAGGTACAATGTACTTAAGATAATTACGTAATACCGTAATGCACAATACGCTTAAGTGAATTGTAGAACATCATAAGTTATTATGTATTTAAGTTGACTTTTTCAGCTTGCAACCTACACAAGTGATTTTATAAATAGTATTCTTGTTGTTCTGGATTGGGCCGGGCTGACCCAAAAGCAAGGATGAAGGCCCAATCCAAACGACCTTGCAGGGGGTCACACCGACCAAGAAGCTACAGCCGTGTCCATGACATCCTCGACTTCATGCAGTCCAGCTCGACCTCAGCTCGAGCACTCCTCGTAGGGCAGACTATGACCATTACACCATCACCTGGATTCCGAAAAGACCGCGTCCCCGTCCGTCCGTACTTCTCGCAGAACACCCAGGAAGGAGACCACGTGCGGGTCCCCACTACACACGTAGAACCTGACAGTTCCTTCATTGGGCCAAACCTGCCCGACCCAATGAAGGAACATTGGCCCAGCGCTGGGGGCTATAAATACCCTCTGTTCCCAGAGGGTCAGGTATTCATTCTTTTACCATACACACACTTTCTTGCCTGCTCGTACTGCCACTTACTTTAGCATCGGAGTGCCTTGCAGGTACCCCCCCCCCCCCCCATCTCGTTCAACTTCAGCTTGGAGCCAGTCGTGACGGTCCAAGTCTGATCCGGTAAGATCAGTGGCACCGTCTGTGGGAAACTAGCTTCCCCATCTTGCAACAACTCAAAGACCAAAGCTCAGCTCAACTACCACCGTCATGGCTGACCAAGTTCGTGATGAGCAAAACATTCGCGCTGTCGACACCAACCACGGCCTCGCAGATAAAAATGGACACTTGGATAACATCGGTAACCCCGGTCACAACACCACCCCTGTGTCAACTGCCCCAGGGCCTTCAATCCACCGCGACGGAGCTACCGCGTCATCCTCCTCGGTCCCTCCGCCACTCGAAGAGGACGATGAAACTCTCGCGAACTATCGGGCTGCCCAATTTCAGGAAGTCCCCGTCCCCGCCGAGGCGGATGCCACAACTCGAGCGTTGTTCACAACGATCAATCAGACAAACTACCTCATCTTCGCCCAAGGGGAAAGATTGAGGGCACTTGAAGACGATCGAAGACCCCCGAGGAGGCACCGGAGGCCCCAGACTCCACCTCCTCGAGTGACTGAAGTTCATCTCCCGTCTCCCCCGCGGAGACATTACAGAGATACCTCTCGAAGCCCGTCACCCCGCCCATCGGGGAAACAGCCCCCTTTGGAGAGGCAACCCATCACCGAAGCCGGAGGACGCGGCCGCGCCCCCGCGAGATAGGAGAGAAGACACTCCGGAGACGGGCGTGGAAGAACCAATCAGCGAGCACCACGCTCGAGAGATACCCAACACGACTAGGACCGTCGTGCCCGACAGTATTACAGGTCCCCATCTCTGTCCCCAGAGCGGAGCAACGAGGACGACCCCCGCGGTCCCCTGTCGCAAGCTATTATGGAGGCGCCCATCCCCCCGAGCATGGAGAAGCCCCCACACTTGAAGGAATACGATGGAGTCGCGGACCCGGTCGACCACATAGAAGGGTTTGAGGCTATGCTGCACTATCACAATGTCGGGGGCCCCATCAAATGCCGGTTGTTCCCCACGACCCTCAGGAAGGCGACAATGGATTGGTATAAAGGACTCGCCCCGGGGTCAATCACCTCGTGGCGGAACCTGAAGAACCAGTTCATCAGTTCATTCACGGCATCTCGTCGACACCCGAAGACCGAGGCGGCTCTCGAGGCCATCATCCAGAGACAGGATGAAACCTTGAGAGAGTTCATCAATCGCTTAAACCGCGAAGCCATACAGGTCCCCTGCGCGGACCATATGAAGAGATATCTGCTGGAGAGGGGGCTCCTCCCCGACACGGAATTCAGAAAGGCCGTGGGCATCGAGCCACCCAGAACATTCGATGCCCTCCTCGAAAAGGCCCGGGCATACATGGACTATGAGGAGAGAGAAGCGACCAAGAGAGCCCGAGACCCCAGGATTCGCAGGTCCAACAACAACTCGCGCCAGGAAGCTCCTCCTCCTCGACGAACCGGGGAGAAAAGAAAAGAAGACAGACCCTGGGAAGTCCGAGAGCAACGGGGACCCTCGGGGCATTTTACCGAGTACACTCCGCTCACAGCTTCCCGCGAGCGCATTTTGGCGGAGTGTGCCAGCACGGACTTCAAGGACGGCGGCGTCAAATGTCCCTGACCTGCTCCCTCCAAGCCCGGAGCATACAAGAACAAATATTGTCAGTACCATAGGAGCCATGGTCATCTGACTAAGGATTGCTTCCACCTCAAGGACGCCATCGAAACCCTCATCAAGGGAGGAAGGCTCGCACAATACCGGCGAAACAACGCTCCTCGCCGTGACGCCCGGGAGACAGGAGAGCCGGAGGAAGACGCCCGACCATCTAACGAGTCGGTCCCCATCCAGACCCCCTTCTTTGTGACCAGACCCGAGGACTTTGACGTCCCCGAACACCTGCAGGAGCCACTCACAACACACAGCAGGTGGGAATATTTCCCCTCCGCCATGGTCATCAACGACGTAGGATTCAACGACTTGACCATTAATTCGGAAAAGAGGAAGCTGGATGAGCTGGTCGATGCGGCACCCCCGCAAACAGTGACATTTGAAAGGGTGAAGGGCAGGTCAGAACCCATCACCTTCTATCTAGAAAAGCTCCCCGGGGGAGCCCCCAACGCGTTCATCCCCTTACTGATAAGGGCAAGAATGGCCAACTTCGATGTGCATCGCATCCTCGTCGACGAAGGAAGTTCCATCGACGTAATGTACAGCCAATTGTTCCGAACTCTACAGCTGGACGACTCACATCTCTCGCCATATGTAGGGTCGGACTTACAGGGTTTCAACGGCTCGACCTCCAAACCTTGGGGATATGTCGAGCTCCTAGTTACATTCGACGAGGGAACAACGACAAGGCAGGTCAAAGTACGCTTCCTCGTCATCGATTGCCCGTCCCTCTACAACTGCATCCTGGGAAGACCAACACTGGCAGAACTGACAACGGTGCCCTCCACCGTCCACCTGAAGATGAAATTCTACACCAAAAGGGCACGGGTAGCTACTATCCAAGGAGACCTAGCCGCTACTCGGAGGTGTTTCAACGCTGCATCTAAGGGACGCGACACTGTCGACGTAGGGACAAGGCCCGCCAAAAGGACACGACAGGAGCTCGACAAGCAAGAGTTCGTCAAGGAAGAAGTCCAGAAAGCTCCACCAAAGGTCGACTCTATAACTCTGGACGCTCGTTTCGACCAGGACGAACCTCCCAACGACGAGCAAGTTCCACTCCGACCGATACCGGACGAGGATTTTGAGCTCGTCCCCCTCGGCACAGACCTGAGCAAAGGAGTAAAGATTGGCAAGGATCTCCCCAACCTGGCAAGGAAGCAAATCAAGGCCTGCTTGCGCGAGAATGCTGACCTGTTCGCCTGGAGCGCCGCAGAAATGCCCGGACTCGACCCGGAGGTCGCCTGTCACCACCTCGCCATAGATCCTGCCGCTAGAGCTGTAGTACAACGTAGGCGTAGGCAGTCTCCAGAGAAAACGGAGGCTGCTGAAAAAGCTGTAAAAGACCTCCTAGAGGCAAATTTTATTTCTGAAGCCTGGTATTCCACCTGGCTGTCAAACGTTGTACTTGTTAAAAAGAATAATGGAAAATGGAGGATGTGTGTTGACTATACCGATCTCAACCGGTCTTGCCCGAAAGATGCTTTCCCTTTACCGAACATAGACATGCTGGTCGACAACTCGGCCGGCTACAAAACATTGTCGTTCATGGACGCTTACTCGGGCTATAACCAAATCCCGATGGTCGTGGGCGACAAACACTGCACGACTTTCATGACCAGCTCGGACAACTATTACTACAATGTAATGCCCTTCGGACTAAAAAACGCTGGGGCAACTTACCAACGCATGATGAACAAGGTTTTCCACAAGCAGATTGGGGACATGCTCGAGGTTTACATGGACGACATGATCGTCAAATCCCGGGCAGACACCGACCATGCAGCACACCTCAAGGTGGTCTTTGCCCAAGCAAGACAAAGTAAAATGAGATTCAACCCCGAGAAATGCACGTTCGGAGTCAAGGCAGGAAAATTCCTCGGATTCTACCTAACAGAACGAGGAATCGAAGCTAACCCCGACAAGTGTCGAGCGTTCTCCAACCTCCCGACACCGACATCGAAGAAGTCGATACAAGTCATGAACGGCATCCTCACATCATTGTCCCGTTTCGTTGCGAGGTCCGCTCAGCACGCCCTCCCCTTCTTCAAGCTCCTTCGTAAAGAAGCAGCCTTCGAATGGAACGAGGAGTGTGAACGGGCACTGTGCCACCTAAAGCAAAGTCTATCTCGACCACCCGTATTATCTCGACCAACCGACGGGGAGCCACTGTTCCTATACTTGGCCGTCTCAAACGAAGCCATCAGCGCGACTCTCATCCGCGAGACCACCGACGGACAAAAACCTGTATACTTCACGAGCAAAGCCCTACAAGGACCCGAAAGCAGGTACCAACAGATAGAAAAGGTAGCTCTAGCCCTCGTCAACGCGGCGAGGATACTCAGACACTATTTTCTGGCCCACACAATCATCGTGCGAACCGACCAACCAGTGAGGCAACTCCTGGGTCGGCCCGACATGGCGAGCAGAATGTTGAAATGGTCCTTGGAGCTCTCCGAATTCGACATTCAGTACGAGAGTAGGAAAGCTATGAAAGCACAAGCCCTGGCCGACTTTGTCGCGGAAATGACCGCTCATGATCCACCCGCTGGGAAGGAACACAAATGGACCATCTTCGTCGACGGGGCCTCCAGCTCGTTCGGAAGTGGCGCGGGAATCCTCCTAGAGAACGAGGAAGGCGTAGTGGTCGAACACTCGTTAGCTCTCTCCTTCCTGACGTCGAACAACCAAGCAGAATACGAGGCCCTGCTCGCAGGACTGAGGCTAGCCAAGGACCTGGGATCCCGTGAAATACAAATCTACACAGACTCCCAACTCGTTGCCTCCCAAGTCCAGGGGAGTTACCAAGCCAAGAACGACAACCTCGCCGAATACTTAAACTTAGTAAAAAAATACATGACAAAGTTTGAACGAGCAGAGATTTCACATGTCCCCCACGAGCAAAACACAAGGGCAGACATATTGTCCAAACTCGCGAGCACGAGAAAGAAGGGCGGAAACAAATCCGTCATACAAGAATCCCTGACACGCCCGAGCATCGAAAGATCCTCGACACCAGTCGAAGTCCACGCCATAGGAGACGCCTCGTCCTGGATGACCCCGGTGTACAATTTCCTGACGAAAGGCGAACTCCCCTCGAACCAGACGGATGCGACCACCACAAAACGACGAGCATGCTCCTACATGGTGCTCGAGCACAAACTGTACCGCAGGGGATTCTCCATTCCCCTCCTAAAGTGACTCGATGAATCCACAGTCCCCGAGGTACTGCGGGAGATACACAAAGGGATCAACGCCCAACACATGGGCGGTAAGTCCCTGGCGAGGAAAGCCCTTCGAGCAGGGTATTACTGGCCGACAATGCAGCAGGACGCCAAGGAACACGTCAAGAAGTGTGACAAGTGCCAGAGGCACGGTGACATGCACCTCACCCCCCCTCATGAACTGAGCATACTGTCGTCTCCGTGGCCGTTCGCATGGCGGGGCATGGATATCCTCGGCCCCTTCGTGCAAGGGACTTACCAAAATAAATTTCTCATCGTGGCCGTGGATTACTTCACGAAATGGATAGAAGCCAAGGCTCTCGCGAAGATCACCTCGCACAACATCCTCCGTTTCTACAAGAGAAACATCCTCGCCAGATTTGGAATCCCGAGGGCATTGGTGACCGACAACGGCACCCAATTCACCGACCACGGGTTCCAGGACTTCGTCACCAAACTAGGAATAAAACAACACTTCACCTCGGTCGAACACCCTCAAACCAACGGGCAAGCCGAAGCCGCGAACAGGGTCATTCTCCGGGGACTCAAACGCCGACTCGGCGAAGCAAAGAGGGGTTGGGTCGAGGAGCTGCACAGCATCTTGTGGGCATACCGCACCACGCCCCACTCAACGGCGGGCGAGACCCCCTTCCGACTAACGTACGGCACCGAGGTCGTCATCCCGGTGGAAATCAGGGAACCCTCAAGACGGACAGAGAATCCCCTCGACGAAGAAATGAACGACGAGGCACTCAGGGACGAACTCGACTTAGTCGAGGAAATCCGATCGGGGGCGGCCCTACGCGAAGCCACCTTAAAACAACGAGTGGCTCTGCGCCACAACGACAAGGTCATTAAACGCGAGTTCGAATCGGCAGCCTGGTGTTACGAAGGAACCAGAAAGACGCCCGTGAAGGGAAATTGACCGCGAACTGGGAAGGGCCTTACCGCGTCCACGGCACCACTGGTACCAGGGCATATTACCTCGAGCAACTAGACGGAGAACCACTACCACGACCCTGGAACGTTGTTAAACTAAAGCAGTACTATAGTTAAAAACCCTTAACACCGAGGACCCTCGCCGTCGACACCCACGTCCGATCAACGAGGAAAAACGTCCGACCCCGTAGAAAGGCCAAGGTACAAGCTCAACCTACGCCCAAACGGCATAACATCGTTCAACAGACGAGCATGAACGATAGTGCCCGACGTGGACACCTCAACCGAGCTCCACCATTGAAGTACCTGTAGGGCAGAACACCCAGCTCACGATGGGCAGTTCACGCCGCGGGTGAACAACCCCGATCCGGGTCATACACCCGAACAAGCGGCTTCGCTCTGCACGCCCGACGAATCTCGAAGAACGTCGGACCATCCAAAAGGGTCGAAAAAGAATCTCTCTTCGAGGTCGTTACTTAGGCGAATTTTGCCACCGAATAGAAAGCCGAGCACGAGCACGACCCGAACAAAAGACTTAGGCAAATTTGCCAACAAAGTCACAACCACACACGAGCAAGACTCGGGGCCATAACTTAGGCCAGTTTTAGCGCAAAAATATTAAAACATAAACACAGGCAAATAATCAAAAGCCGAAACAAACATTCATTCGAAAAGCCCATGGGCAATAAAACAAATAGAAATAAACCGACCAAGAAGGCCGGCGATGTTCAGGAATTACAAAGAACGGGCACGCAGGCCCAAAAAGTAAAAATATGAACGGGCGCGCAGGCCCCAGAACAACCATCAATAAAGGCGCGCATGCCCTACTAGAATCTCACAGCTAAACTTCCCCGGGGCTATCACCACCAACAACAGGAGACTCAGGCGGGGGAACGACCTGGCCGTCGATGATCTGAGACATGTAACCCACTCCTTCAGTATTCAGATCGGGATTCAACAGAGCGAGCTGGCTAACCGCGACTTCAAAGCCATCCGCCAAGGCACCAACACAGTCCGCCTCGAGGAGTTGAATACGAGCAACCGGTTCCGACCGACTCCGCAAAGGAGCTGTCTCCTCTGACTCGTCCTCGGCAGGGAGCATGGCGGCCTTTAGTTCCTCGACCTCTTTGGCGAGGCGCCCGTTGTCATTTTCCAATCGTTCCCGGTCCTCACGGAAGTACTCCCTCTCTTCGGCAATCTTCCCCGAGTTCTCTTTCTCCGCGGCCAGCAGCTCGGCTTGCTCGCGGAACATCTCCTCGGAGCGCTCAAGGGCAGCCTTCAACTTTCTTGAGCTCGCAGTAAGGGCAGCTTTCTCCTGTTCCAGCTCCTTGATGCGATCATAATCTGCCCCCTCCTCGGCCAGCACAACGGCCATCTCGGCCATTTTGACCATCCCGACCATGTTGGCGGCCAGATGCTTCCTCCGATTCTCCTTGCTCAGTCGCCTAATGGTATCGGCTTCGTCAGCTCTTACGGACAAGGAAAATCCCTCGAAGAAACCCTCCTCTTTAAAACAGGGGGGCAACCCGAAGGACCTCACAGCACCAGAGTCCTCGCCGACCTCCGGTTGGTTCTCCACCCAGTTCCTCTTCCTCGGTATCAGGTCGGTATGTGGCTCGACATCCTGAGCGTCCGGGGACCCTCCAGAAGCATCGCCCGGGCTAGTTGGCGGGCCCATCCTCGTCGCCTGAGGAGCTCGCACCACTCTCTTGTTAACCTTCTTATCCTGTGTCAGCTTCAGGAGCCTCTCCTTTCGTCCAGCCATGAGACCTGCATAAAATGATCCCGGGTTAGTGACGAGCAAATAAACAAGCAAAGAAAATCAAACAAAACGAAAAAAGTAATGACCTAGTAGGTTTTTGGCCTGCCCGAAGGACTGGCACTCCACGAGCGCCTTCGTATCGATAGGCCGGGCCTCAAAGGTCGGATAATCATCTTCATCGAGAATATCCTTTCCCTCCCTCGTGGCCCACCGGGCAGGGAAGAAACTATCGACGTATCTGCAGAGGGTACCATAGGCCTCCTCATCTTCGGTACTCATCCCACCCGTGGGCGTATGGTAGCGCCCGGTCCCGTGCTCGTAGTGATGCGAGGTCCAATGCAAAGGAAATTTGGCCACACGCCCCAACACCGGGCGTCCCTCGTCGTCTAGAAGAGCCTCCCCGTGATCGTCGGTCACCACCGTTTCTTCCTCGTATACGGACTCTAGACCAGTTTTGGTAACCGGCCGCACGATGTACCATTTGTCCTTGAACCCCCGGACAGAATCCATATACATCCTGAACAGTCTCTTCGACTGTTTCAGGGAAACCCAACTGTGCCTACCTCCCCGAGACTGGCACTGTAAATGGAAGACTCTGAAGAAGAGAGGTATGGTCGCCCCAATCTTTAAAAAGCGACACTGTCAGTTCGAACGCCCAGAGGAAAGCGATCGAGTTGGGGTGAAGCTGCGACGGGGCCAGTTCCAGATGACTAAAGACCCCGACCTGAAAATCACTAAAGGGGAGCTTTAGTCCAAGGTCCTTGAAAGCGATCTCATACATGGGAAACCCATACTCGGGGAACTCCGAGCAGATCCGCGCGGTCAAAGTCGGTCTGGTGACGACGAAGTTTTTCTGAAATTCGGGCTGACTACCGCCCTGCTCGACGATAGTATACGCACTCCGGCTGCGCCGACTGTAAGCAGAAGCAATACCTCTGGGCTCGGCGCCCACCCACTCCAGCAGAGGATCGTCGATGGTATCGACCAGATTCACATTCTCCTTGGCGCTTTGATCTTCCACCTCATTGCGCCCCGAGGAACACGGTTCATCCGCCATTGTTACCTGCAAAGCACAGGAAGCCGGTCAATTGGGGAGCAAATCCACACGCTCGCCATAACTGACGGGAAGAAGGGAACGACCAACCGAGTCACACTCCGCCCACGGTTAAAAAGTTGAAGTTTCGAACAAAAGAGTGGAGTCACCTCCCCGACGCCCAGATACCGCGACAAGTCTTCCTACAGATCGCCTAAATAGGCCAACATCCCGGCCAGTCACGAATATGTCGACCTAGGCTATGAACATGGCGAGCGATATCATAAATCCTAAAACTAGAACTATGAATTTACCGGGAACTACCACGAATTAGGCGCCCTGAATCATGAAGATCCCGGGCAGCACTGCGAGTCAAATAACTAAACTATGCATTTACCGGGCACAAACATGCATTTGCCGGGCACAAACATGGATTTGCCGAGCCAAAATACAAATCTACCGGGGCTAATCCCATACACACAGTCTCTAACGTACAAAACAATGGAAAATATCACATACCACAGAAGAAAAACATGAGGGATAAGACACTTACTTGAAATCAGGAAAGAGATACGGCGGCAGAGGAGAGAATCAGCGGCGGAGAGCACGGCGGTCCTATGAGACACAACAGCAGTAGAGACAGAGGAAGGAGGAGAAGCGCGAAGAGGAAAAACACATTTTGGGGCCCAAGGACCCTATTTATAGTGATGACGTGGAATACAAAACGTTACCCCGGGGAACCACGAACCTCCCTCCTCGACGCCTAGCTCCCCTAGGCAATGATGACCCTATCTTCGATAGGGTGGCGTCACGGTTCCCAAGGGATGCTTCGTGTGCTCAACGAACACAGCCCGTCGAGAGTCCCCTGAGCACTCCTCGAAAGGAATTATCTCACGAGCGCGACACAGGGGAAACTCCTCGAGTAACCACGGGGAACTAAATCTTTTGTCCGAGCACGGAACCTCGTGACGGAGGCGAGCTAAGATCAAGTCATGGCTCCTACTCCAGGAACCACGACTTGGGGGGCTCCTGTTCTGGATTGGGCCGGGCTGGCCCAAAAGCAAGGATGAAGGCCCAATCCAAACGACCTTGCAGGGGGTCGCGCCGACCAAGAAGCTACAACCGTGTCCGTGACATCCTCGACTTCATGCAGTCCAACTCGACCTCAGCTCGAGCACTCCTTGTAGGGCAGACTATGACCATTACACCATCACCTGGATTCCGAAAAGACCGCGTCCCCGTCCGTCCGTACTTCTCACAGAACACCCAGGAAGGAGACCACGTGCAGGTCCTCACTACACACGTAGAACCTGGCAGTTCCTTCATTGGGCCAAACCTGCCCGGCCCAATGAAGGAACCTTGGCCCAGCGCTGGGGGCTATAATTACCCTATGTTCCCAGAGGGTCAGGTATTCATTCTTTTACCATACACACACTTTCTTGCCTGCTCGTACTGCCACTTACTTTAGCATCAGAGTGTCTTGCAGGTACCTCCCCCCATCTCGTTCAACTTCAGCTCGGAGCCAGTCGTGACGGTCCAAGTCTGATCCGGTAAGATCACTTGTGAATAATATTTTAGACTTGATGAAATTCAATTTTAAATCTAGTTATACTCACTCTCCCTCTCTCTCTCACACACACACATAGAAATTAACACTGAGTTTGAAGATATTGTGTTCATGTGGATTGAATAAAAGTGTTGTTCTTTGTTTAACACTTGTGAATGTTCATCCAACTATGCATCAAAATTTTATTCGCAATAATAGATACTTATTTATCATTTATCATGCTCATTTGTAAGGATTAAGTTAAGAAATATTTTTCATTTTTAGTTGCTTTATATTTAGATTTCTCTTCAACGGTATTAGAGCTACTTACGAAATAACGTATCAGATAACTGTTTATTTTCTATACTTTCTATCTTATATTACATCTTATTTGTATGATTTAGATGAGTCTGGATTTAATGAGTGTGAATTTTATTTGAAGATTTATTATCAAAATATATTAAGTATTGTAATAATATACTATATTATTAATATTTTAAAAAATTTAAACACATATTTTGTTTATTTTGACATATTTATTTAAAAACAAAAAATTATTCAATATAAAATAAATATTAAAATAGTAAATTAACATGTGAAATAAAAATATAAGTAAAAAAATAGAAATAATCAAAATAATTAAAGTATACTTTTTTTTTTCTAATAAATTAATACTTTTTCTAAGACATCTCATAGAAACACTTATATTTCCTTAGTTTTAGGTTGTTTGGAGTATATTTAAAATAAAATTTAAAATAATTTTTAATGAGTGTGAATTTTATTTAAAGATTTATTATTAAAATATATTAAATATTATTAATATGTTAAAAGTTTAAACACATATTTTGTTTATTTTGACATATTTATTTAAAAACAAAAAATATTCAATATAAAGTAAATATTAAAATAATAAATTAACGTGTGAAATAAAAATGTAAGTAACAAAAAAGAGATAATTAAAATATACTATTTTTTTTAATAAATTATTCTTTCTATTCCTTTTTAATTGTCATTTTTAAAAACAAAATTATTCCTTTTTAAATTTTACGCTAAAACTCAAATAATAATGATTTTTATTCTGACAAAATTACCTTTTATAATTTGGTGTAAAGAGAGAAAAAATCAAATAAAATATAAAAATTAAAAATATTATAAACAAAAAGATAATTATTATGAAAAAGTAATAATAATAATTAGTTTTCTGTAAAAAGTTTTAAAAAAATGATAATGAAAAAAAGAATGGAGGAAGTAATATTTGTTTTAAGTCATCTCATAGAAACACTTATGTTTCCTTAGTTTTAGATTGATTGGACTGCTTTGTTAGCAAGTGGCCCAGGGTTAGGCACCTCTATAATGCATTTGAGTGGAGTGTCCTCAATTTTAGTATTTCAAATTTTAAAATAATAATAAATAAAATGCTAACATAAAATTTAATAATTTGAAAAGGACATTAAAAATAAATACACCTACCGTGTCACATACGTGTTTTTGCAACTTTTTTTCGGATAAACTGAAAATCACTATATGGTAAAGATAAAATGATATTAAGCCATAAATAATTATATAATATATTAAAAATATTAAATATAAAATATGAATTAATAAAATAAAAGTGTAAATTTGAGAGATCTAATTAAAATTAAGGTGTAATTAAAATAGATAGTTATTTTAAATAATTTATTTTTTAATATCAAATACTTCAATAATCTTTTTAATATTGAAATATTTCAATAATTTAATTTTTAATATTAAAAACATATGATGTAATATATGGATTTGGTGGTTCTATTTAGTACTGATTTCATCCTTTAGATTTTACTATATATCTATTCAACTGTTTGGCCATTATTCTTTCATTGCATATGAGCCGTTAGATTTTGAGCAGCTGAAGAAAGAAAACCGGAGACAATCCATTCACGAAATACATGAGCAAGAGGCAGCCTAGTAGATGTCCCCCTTGCATAGGGATGACAACTGGACGAGTCGGAGCGGGTTTAAGCAGACCTAGATCTGCATCTGTTATCGAGATTCATATTTGCCTCCACTCTCAAATTCGGTCCGAGATAATATTTGGTCTCTCACCCCGGTCCCCAATAAAAAATAGATTTCTCAACACCCAAAGTCGGGGCGGGTTTAAGCAGACCTAGATCCGCATCCGTTATCGAGATTCAGACTTGCCCCCACTCTCAAATTCGGTCCGAGATAATATTTGGTCTCCCACTCCGGTCTCCAATAAAAAACAGATTTCTCAACACCCACCTTACACCTGCTCGAATGAAATATTAATTTTTAAAATTTATATATTTTTTCAATAAAAATAAAAATCAATAATTAAATTAAATAATTAATTATTCTAAAATTATTTTTGTGTTTGATATTTTCATTTAAATTGTATTTTCAAAAAAAATAATAATTCTAATAAACATGATATTATAACATTAAAAAGTATAAATAAATAATAAAATTATTAAAAATAAATAAAATAAATTAAATTTAGTTGACGGATGCGGGTGTAGGGTGAATACTAACATCACCTATACCCATAAATAAAAATTGAGTTTTTCTCACACTCGCACCCACTCCCCAACTAAATCAAATTTTCTCCGCTAATTTCGGAATGGGAGCGACTGAGACCCGAGAAGAGCAAATTTATTTGCCATACGTGCCCCTGCATAACAAAGCCAATCTAATTTTTAAAAAAAAAGAAAAATTAATTAAAAAAACAACTAAGTCATTCAAATCAATTAAAAAAATAAATATTATAAAAATGGTCACATCATTGATTTGGTTGACAAGATTTTAAAGACTAAAATATAAAGATTTTTATATTCGTCAATTTGTATTCGTTAATTTTTTAAAACTTAAATTTTGCTTTCTCTTTATATTATTTCTTATATTTCATTAATATAATCTTCGTTTATAAAAAATAAAAATATATTTTTTCAATATGTTTCTCAAAGTTCTTTAAAGTTGACCATATTACATTTATTAACACTATTTTATTTATAGATCACTATATATAAAATATTTATTTTATTTTAATTAATAATTATATTTATTTAAAAAACAAAATTCTTATTTTAAATGTTTAAGTTTTTATTTTAATTAATATGTATTTTATTTTAATTAAAATTACATTTACTTAATATATAAAATTTTTATTTTAAAATATTAAAAAAAAAATTTCACAAGACATTATCAACAAAATATTTATTTTATTTTAATTCACAATTATATTTATTTAAAATACAAAATTTTTATGTTTTAAATGTTAAATTTTTTTTATGATACACTATCAGTAAAATAGTTATTTTATTTTAATTAACAGTTGCTTTATTTGAGACACAAAAATTTTATTTTTAAATATTAAATTTTGTTTTCTTTTATTATTTAGAGATATTTTTTTGTTTTTATATAATTATTTAATAGAATTGAAAATATATTATTATTATTCATTTTACAATTAAATAACTTATTTCTAATTATTATATATATTTAAATAAAATTTATATTATATTAAATAAATGTAGGCAAATATATTTTGATAGTATATTTTTCAAAGTTTTTCAAAATTCGTTATATAACACTTCTTAACCCTAAATAAAGTGACCAGTATAAATTAATTATATTTCTTATAAAATAGAATCACTATTGAAAACACAAAAAATTCAGCTTTCGACTGAATCAATTTTTTATTTTTAAATATTTAGCTAAACTATATGGCAATTATTATGGTAGGTGGAGTCCAACCAAAGTATTATTTTCAGGTTTGTCAATCATAACAGAAGTCCAGCCAAGAAAATTGAATAAGTCTGTAACCATTAACCAATTATAAACAAATATTCTTTTTGACTGAAATTACTGACAGAATTTCTTTTGACTGAAAATACTATTATCAAATTTAAACTTGTAACTTTTACAATTATTTATTTATTTATATAATAATATTCTCTTTATTTTAAAATGAATATCGTGTAAAATTTTTATATACAGATTAAAAATATAATTATAATATTATTAAATATTGTATTTTTATTAAATTAATTTTATTAATATATTAAAAATAGTATACAAAATAATAATTAAATGGTATAATTAAAAAATATTAATAATATTTATTTTAAAATAATTTTTTTCGATAAACAATCCTCGTTTTAAAGCCGAGGGAAGTAATATTTATATA
Organism: Vicia faba; assembly: GCA_948472305.1. Classification (NCBI taxonomy): domain Eukaryota; kingdom Viridiplantae; phylum Streptophyta; class Magnoliopsida; order Fabales; family Fabaceae; genus Vicia; species Vicia faba. Next base: position 569,214,138 of record OX451735.1, on the reverse strand, counting down.
ATGGTGGATTGACCGGTACTAAAAATGCCAGAGATACGGCTGTTGAACATGGAGTGATGGAGGATTTTAATTACGTCTTCAAATCAAATATTTCTGTACACTTTAATCAAACATTTTTTAAAGTAAATAAATAAATAGATTTAATACCTTGTTTGTACCTCTAAAATATTGAATTAGCGACGAAATATTATTGAGACAAGATGATAAGATATCCCTAATTTTGTTCTTTTATGAATATGTCTTAAGTCAACCCCAACCTACTCATCAATCTATGAACGGACCCACGTCTATTAGATCCATGGTTAGGAGTGATAAACCGGTTCACTCCATTGGGTATATTTGTTTTATCTGCACTTTAGTGCGGAGTGAGTCAAGAATTTAGATTCTCATTCTCTAATATGACAGTTTCGTCCCGCTCTGTTTTTTCGTAGACTTTTGCGGATATTGATTATTAGTATAAAATTTTGCATTTTTAGGTCTAAACGGTAAAGTGCCTGCAGGCTTTTCCTGCTCCGCACTCACTTTTTTTGCAGACAAACCTAGCTTTTAGGGCCTCATCCTCAACTATGTCCGTCTCATTCCGCCCTATTTTTTTACAGATTTTTGTAGGACGAGCCTAAAGGGGCAGACATATAACCAATAAAGTAAATCAGAGAAATTGTTTTGAGCCGGCAAAATGTCTAAAATAGATGCAGTGTTCAAATACTAAATTCAATAAGGCAAAGTTCTTTAAAATTATCCATCATATATAAGAGATATGTGTAAAGTATAAATTACATAATCTCTTTTCAAATTTAAATTTTTTTATTTGGGGTTTTGTAATTGACTTGAGCGTTGAAGTGTTAATTTTGCAGATTCGCTCATGCGTTGTCCGCACCACCATCGTATCAAGAGTCCATCACTATAAATTGTTGTACCCCAAAATTTATCCTCTTGTGTTCCATACATCTTAGGCTTATGTTTCATCATCACATGTATCATTTGCATTGCATTGCACTACAAAAAAGAAGCTTATTTGCCACGTGAAAATCACGTGGCAAACATCAAAATCACGTGGCAAAACAAAATTAGCGACGTGGTGCCTTATGTCGCTGGGGAGTCAGTGGCAAGCCAGTAGCGACGTGATTCCCACGTCACAAAGTTGTGACGTGGTATTCACGTCGCAACATATTTGTTGCAGGGAATATAATAGCAGCTTTATTAGCGACGTGAGAATCATGTCACTAATTTGTGACATGATTCCCACGTCGCTACAAGTGACGTTTTTATTTTTTAAAAAATTGTTTAGTAATTATTTTTTATATTAATTAATTAATGTAATAAAATTTAAATAATAAAATTTATATAATAAAATTTAAATAATAAAATTTATATAATAAAATTTATATAATAAAATTTATATAATAAAATTTATATATTAAAATTATTAGAATAATAGTATTTTATTTTATATTTCGAATAATAGAATTTTATAAAATAAATTCATATAATTAAATGTTATATAATTTAATAATTTAAAATGATAAAAATAAATATCTTACATAAATGCAAATATAAAAACGAAATAAAAAAAATGTTTTCACGGGGCATCTTCACCCGGATAATTATCAAGATCAAAGTCATCAATTCCGTCATCATCCGGCTGTGTATGATCAGGAACATTTTGATTTCGACCACCTTGCATAAACTGTCTCATCTGCTCCTCCATATCAGATTGCCGCTTCCGCATGATCTCTAACTGACGCTCCTGCTCTTGCCTCATTGTCGTCATTTGGGCCTCCATTTCGCGTCTCACTTCACTGGCCGCCAATTGTTGTACTGTTTCAAGTTGAACCTGTGTCAGATTGGGTTGACGTGACCCCCCTTCTCCATCTCTAAGTCTTTGAAACAGATTACGATCACCAACTCTCAAGCCGACGGCCAAATTTCCTCCCGCAAAAAAGCAACCATTAGGCCCTTTTCCATTAACAACCTCATTCCAAATATAGAAATCAACATCACCATTAAGCGGCTCCCCTTCTGCTGGCCTATATTGCGGATTGTGTTCCAGAAAACGTGCTAGCAATGTCTGATAATCATCCTACACATACATTAAATAATACAATTAAAAAAAATTAAAACATTTATATATTAAATTATACTAAATTCAAATATATTAAAAATTTGTCACGTGATTTTCACAAATCAACTTATGAATTGCCACGTGATTTTCCCGTGGCAATGTATCAGTTGCCACATGAAAATCAGTCACCTGGCAATTTATCAGTTGCCACATGATAATCACGCCACAACTTATAGATTGCCATGTGAAAATAACGTCACTATTTTTGTTATTAACTTAAAAAAAAAACATAAGTTAAATTACTTACAAAAGCTTTCTTGGTGCGGTCGTCGACAAAACCTCCCGATTTCTTTGTCCGAGTCCTCGTAATCAACTCAATGATCAATGGTGGTCTCCCCATCTCCTTAGTCTAAATAATAAAGTTAAAAATAATTAGTAAAAAATATTAGGAATAAAAATATATATAACTTAAAAAATTAGTAATATTTACCATCCGCCGGACATGCTCTGCAGTGCTAATACTTCCAACAGTATTGACACATCCCCCTTTTCGGATGCCCTCATCTTCTTAAAATTTTCGGATTTGGCCTTGAATTCTGGCGAACCCCAATATGTACGAAGTTCGCCAAAAACCTCTACGCCTATCCAGTTAGGACGGATATCATGCAGCTCATAATTCTCCCTAACCCGCCGCATTATATCAGAAAATCTTCTAGAAGTTCTGCTATAATAGATTTTTTCCATAATTTTCTCATTCAACGGATCCCACACACATTTTTCCTGCAATGTTGTATGACATTAAAATAAAAAGTTAAGCAATTATCATTAAAATGTGACTTAAATAACAATACTAAAAAAATATATTAAATTTACAACTTAAATAAATAACAATACTAAAAAAATATATTAAATTTACAACTTAAATAAATAACAATACCTTAAATTTTTTAAACCATTCTTCTTTATTTGTAACCTCGCCAAAGTTCTTCCAAGAGGATTTATACATCTGCTGGATTATATAATTAATAACCTTGGCAGCCGTCTGACTCGGCGCGAAACTAAACAACAAGATTTTGAATAAACAATATTAATTATAAATTTATACAAAATATTAAAATGAATATGTACTTAAATAAAAGTTTATATAAGAAACTTACTTGCTTCCTTCGGGCCAAATCCAAAACCTCCCGTCAATGACATGAATCTCACTCGGATCATCTGATCTCTCATGAATATCAGCTTCATCTATATCATCAGCTACGACATCTGCATCACCGTCAGCCTGTGTAGGACGTGGGGTGCTGGATCCTGCAGCCTGCGTGGGATGAGGGGTGCGTGACCCTCCAGTCCGTCTAGGACGTGGGGCGCGGGATCCTGCAGCCTGTGTCGGACGTGGACTGCTGGGTCCTCCAATGTGTGTGGAGTGTGGGGTGCTGGACCCTCCCGCCTGCTGGAAGGATGAATACATCTGTGTGGGTCCCCCTGTCTGCTGGAATGATGAAGGCACGCCAGTCTGTATAAATGGAAAACTGGGTCCTCCCCCCGTCTGCTGGAATGATGAGGGGACACCAGTCTGCTGGAAAGATGAAGGCACCTGGGTCGGTGGGAAAGGGAAACTAGATCCTCCCGCATGCTGGAAGGAAGATGGCATCTGAGTCTGTGGGAAAGGAACACTAGATCCTCCCGCCTGCTGGAAGGATGACGGCATCTGGGTCGGTGGGAAAGGGAAACTAGATCCTCCCGCATGCTGGAAGGAAGACGGCATCTGAGTCTGTGGGAAAAGGAAACCGGGGCCTCCAGGTGGCACAAAAGATGCAGGTACCCCAGACGGGAATGTATGGGAGGAGAGTAATGGGACAAAACCCTGAGTACTGGCCAGGGACATAGGATCAACCTGACTCTGAGGGGGTGGGCACATGGCTGAGTGAGGAGACTCACATGTTACTACCCTCGGACGCTGAGACTTCTTACCGGTATCCTTATTCTTCGGTGGCATTTTACCTAGTTATATATATTTTCATAAACAAAGATAATAAAGTCATTGACATAAATATATATTCATTGACAAATTCAATATATACATGTTCAATAGATATTCATTAATATTACATTAAGTGATTAATTAATCTAAATCTTCATGCTCTATATAACAATAATATTAAAATAATAATATAATATATATATTCTTTTTTTAATTATGTTTTTTATAAATTCTTATTTTAATATATAATTTTTTTTCCATATCTTTAACATATAAATAAAAAAATAAAACTATTATAATAAATATAATATACATCTATAAAAAATATGTTATTAAATTTATGTGTTAACATATATATATATATATATATATATATACATCTATAAAAAAAAACTTTTAATTTTATGTTTTCTAAAATTTTTTATTATCAGTACATATATACTACTAACAAAATACATATACTTCCTAACCACAAAATACACATACCACTAATCTATATAATACATATAAAATCTATAAAAAAATGCATAAATACCTCTATATAATTTCTTCAATAAATTTGCGTCTTCTTGGATAGTTCTTGGTGTTCTTCTTCAAATTTCTCTACAAATAATAATGAACAAACGAACAAATACCCTTTTTAATATTTCTTTCCAGTATAATAAATAATGAACAAACGAAATAAACATTTATCAAAATATGAATACCTTATTTTTCTTCAACAATTTGGGATGGAGGAAATTTGATTCGGGAATTTGGGTTTGATGAGAGGAAGAAGTATGGGTTTGTGAGGAAGAAGAAAGGAAGAGGAAGGAAGAAGAAAGCAACGCTTCTGTAAAAATGAAAATTTTGGAGATGTAACGTCTAGTAGCGACGTGACTGTCACGTCGCAACGTTGCCACGTGATAATCACGTCGCTACAAACTAAACAGAAAAATTATTCTCTCTCCCACTCTGCAACTCTGTCATCAGCCAAATTTATTTTCCCCCCTAAAATATAGCGACGTGGCTATCACGTCGCTACAAAAATTCAAATTTCCCCCTTTGCAACGTTCTCTGATTTGCATTATATGTCATTAAAATATATTAGCGACGTGGTTATCACGTCGCTACTACTCACGTGATAAGCACGTCGCTAATATATGTCGCTGGGGACATATATTCTTGTAGTGTTGGTTCAATGGCATGGAATCATACAAGGGTTGAATATCTAAAATATCATCATTACAAGTATCCTCCCTATGCATGAGACTTGTTGGTTCAAGAGATTGTCAAGCTATCTCAGTGGAATTAGGTTTGAAATTATGATCAACATCTCTTATCTTTTGTGATACAAATTAGAGTTTTGATCATTAGCAGTATTTAATTGATTCTTAAAGTTTAAGATGATCACTTGGTCTCCTATGTGTCTCAAGGTATCCCCATGTGATTTATTGACCTCGTATTTCATCAGATGATCAAGAATGATTAAACAGGAGAAAAATTGATTATATTAGAAGAAAAAGTTCACAAAAGTCAAAATAAGGTCAAACAAGAAATTTTTGATCGACATAGATATTTTTCATAAAATCAAGATGATTGATCAAGAAAATGTCAAAAGAATTAAGAAAATCTTAAATGAGTGAAATTGAGTTTTTTTTTTTTTTGGAATTTTTCTAAATATAAAGAAAAAAGCATGGTCATTTATCCAACTCGCAAAGCTTACATCTCCCTCCTCAATGGTTCAAAATGTGCAAGCAATGAATCAATAGAAAGAGAAGATTTCTTACTACAACTTTGCGGAAGAAATCATGTCCAAAAAGTGTTTGAATCAAAAGATAAAAGTGAGTTCCAAGATGGTCAAGTACTTGACTTTGAGGACAAAATACATGATGATCCAGGTCATATTTCAAGATGTATCCAACTACAAATTTGCTCAACTTCTTGCACTCTACATGGTGATGTCAAAAGCTCACGATTTGAACAAGAATCATGGGAGTTATGAAGTGTTGAAGACCTGATGCCAAGTGATGTGATTTCACTAATACTTGGAGAAAGTTTGAAGATACTTGATTCAACTTGAATAGCTGACTTTAAGTCCCTTTTTCACATGATTCAAAGTCTCTTCCTAAGTTGTGACCAACATGAAAGATGTTCACATTTTTACAAGCTTTCGTTTTCTTCTTCCTTGCTCAAACAAGAACATGACGACTGTGACTTCCGTCCGGTAACTTCCTCGATCCCTTGCATCATTGTTAGTTCTTCACCAAGATAAGACTGCGAGTAGTGCGCAAAATCGGAGGCTGGCGTTACACGCAGACATATTTGGTTCTTGATTTTCAGATTTGCATGTTTGATTTTGAGCATGATTTTCATGATGATAGATTGAGTTTTGTTAAGAATGAGTTTCAGATTCATGATCCTCTCGAAAATTCGAGTGAAGTAGTGGTGTTGTTGTTTTGATTCAGGCATTAGTAACCACCATCGACGGTGGCGGAAGTACGTAGAAAGTGACCGAACTAGGGTTCCAGATCCTTTCTTTTGAAAACAAAGCCATGCACCGACATGTGCTGGCGTCCTGGTTTATTTTTTTTATTACTTTCATTTTATTTTGTTATTTTATTAATTAACAAGGTGACCAATTGATGATATGTGGCACATGAGTTAAAAAACGTGACATTAGTAGAATTAAAAGAATTTTGGATCTTACTTTTTTTTTTGAAATTATGGATCATAATGTTAAGAGACTTGGGCTCAGATGCAACTGATAATCACAACCCCATTCATGGCCCAAGCTGAATTCCATAAACTAATTTTAGTACAATTCAGAATTACTACTGCACCCCTATCCCCTTTATTGCAATGCTAATTCAAATAAATAAATAAATTAATTAATGGACTTAAAAGAAAAAGCTTAGTGCGTTTCTTATCCCCACCCCATGTGTAATGGACCTGAGCTCCAATTAAACTGATTTTACTACAATTCAAAATTTGCTAATGCATCCCTGGTAATTGTGTATATTAACTTTGATAGTTTGATCAAAATAATTTGCAATTTGATTTTTTAAGCTCATAAAAAAATCTTTAAAAAAAAATACTTTTTGAATATTTGGGAGTCCAATTTATTTTGTGATAATTTTTTATTATTCTTTCCATTTAAGATGGTTGGTTGAAAATTAGTAAAGGATGTTTTGATTGAATACCTTGACTTGTAACTTTTGTTTAATGACTTTTACAAGTTTATTTTGCATCAATTTTTTACCATGTTCACATATCTGATCGGTCATGGTTGGCTTGTTATTTTGGTGGATTCTTAATCATTTTCCAATTAGTTTTAGGAGCCTCGATGCATGATTATTTGGAACACACATGTTTGTGTAATTGTTGATTTTGAAGCTTGTACTTGTGAAATAGTTTAGGGATTTTTTGTGATATGATAGTAGATATAATAACATGCCTTGTGTATTAATTCCATGATTTTTGAGGTCTCTTTAGACCTTTGTTTGAATTTCTTTTTGTGGTCACACAAAGATGAATAATTGTCTACTTGCTTATCTAGTTAGGAATTGTTTCTTTTTGCATAATCCCTAATGCTTGGTTCAATGTTAAATTTACTTCTTGATTAACATGTTAATATGTTTAGGTTGCTTTTACCTTGATATTGAGTCATATGCTTAGTGTATCATGATGATTGATTCATAAGTGGATAATTTGATGTTTTGATTTAATTTTGGCACATAGTTTGCTTTGATCATGATCTTTCTTGTAAGTTTTGTTTGAGATAAATGATCATAGATTGGCTATTGACTTGTAAGGTTCTATACCTTGTTTCACTTGAAATTCACTTGTTTCCCAAGTTTTGATTACTTTGTAATATTTAAAAGCACGTTTCTCCTTACTACTTGAATTGATTAATTATTTGAGTATTGTTTGCATGTGATGTCATGTGTTTCTTTAAAACTTTAGGACATGTCTTCTAACTTGATTCTTGCTTGAATATAATTTTATCTTGTTGTCATAGGTGAACCTTAAGGCTATAATCTTTAGTGGTGTATTTTTTAGGAATTAATTTGATCATTTGTATAGTTTCTTTAGCCCTCCCTTGCATATTTATTTTGAAATTGTTTCTCCATCTTTAGGAGATGTTTATGTGAGATTTAAAATGTTTACTTACTGCCTTGGTTAAGTCCCCATATTTCCTAAGTCCTTTCATCTTTCTATGCTAAACATCTGCGTTGTCTTGTCACTCTAAGCCTTTGACATGGTTTGTAATGCCTTATGGTAGTGCCACTTATGCATGACCCGGGAACATTAGTGTTTTGTGTATGACACATTCATGCTAATTGATTGATGACTTAAAGAATGCATTAGGGATTAATATTTTTTTATCATTGCTTGCTTGTTAGGTGATACACTTAGGTGTTTTGATAGGCTTGTAAGCCATCTTTTATTGTTTACATTCTTGTTCTTGCCTTTGTATGCTCTATTAGGATTCACTTGGTTCACTTAGAATCAAGATAGACATTAGGATTTAAAACCATGCATGCTAACATTAGGTAACTCTTCCCTTTCACAATTATAACTTTAAGACCGCATTATATGATAATATTAGGAATTGAGATTTCCTTAGATTTTCCATTCCCCTCTTGCATCCTTAAAACTAAAACTCTTCCTTAAATCCAAAACTTCAAAATATTTAATAAATAAAGATGTGAATCGTATGCAGTCGAGTCTTATGAAAAAGAATGAGGTGGTATATTATGAACCTTGTTCTTTCTTTCATTTTCGGACTTTATTACGATTCAATTCATAAACTCTTTCGCAAATAAGCGGAGAAATAATTGATATCCCTCTATTGGGATTCATTTTATACTATCCCAATAAAACCCTTAACAAATCCAAACTTCTTTCCTGTTGGCTTTTCATATGAAAACTTTTCAGAAAGGGTTGTTACCCATAAAATAAACTTAACAAATAAAGAGGCGAACCACATGTCACGAGTCTTAAATATTGGGAGGAGTATGAGGGGGTACATTCCCGACCTTGGGCTTCATTTCAATCATAGTCTTTAATATGTTTCAAATCACCAAATCCTTTGTCAAGGTAAAAAAGACTCAACCAATTCAAACCTTTTGCCTTCGGGCTACCTTCTGGCTTTTCCTTTTAAAAACCTTTTCAGGTAAGAACATGTTAATTCTTTTCTAAGACAATTGTGTGAGTCTCCAAAGGTCAAGCGAAAGTAGAATGCGAAACTAGCATCATTCATAAAAACACAAAGCAAACAAAATTTTTAAGCCAAACTATGACCCTCTGATTCCTTAAAAGGGATATGTAGGTATTGAGTTGCAGGGTCTAAGCGAGCACAATATCGTAACCGACAAAAAATAAGAGTCGCCACCATTAATTTTTATCCTAAGGACGGAGAAATAACGTGTAACCCTAATTGTGAGATTCTAAGTTCGCGAGTTGCTTAGACGAAAGAAGGGTGTTAGGCACCCTTCATCTCTCTTATTCTCGAGGGGCTCCTTTTTTAGGTCTAAGGGGTAAATCGAGAATTTTCTATTTAAATGTCTTGTTTCCATGTATTTAAGAAAATGTTTAGTTTTTTAGCTGAAGGACTCGCCTTTGTTTTAACCGTGTGCCTACGTATCTTCTTGCGAAGAATCAGAGTCTATTTTCGTAGTTAGTATGTTTGGTTGATGTTTTTTATATGATTGCATAGAATTACTTTCGAATTATCCTTGAACCTTGTCTGGGTTTAAAAAATGAGTGATTGTAGAATCAATTCACAGTTAAGTTTGAAAGTAATCCTATTTAATCCTTTTTCGAAAATATCTTGAATTTTTATTATGTTAGTGAAAAAAAATAATTTGATGGGTTAACTATTTTAATATTTAGTTTATGTTGATTGAAGAAGAGTTTATCTTCTTTAGATCTTAAATCGCGCTAGACGAAGAAATTGATTTGATTTGTTTGTGAATTTTAATGTTTTTAATTTGAATAATTAATTAGTACGATGTTAAGTCGACCAATCAATTATTCGAGAATATGGTGAAAGTGCATCCGTATATCTTATTATTTATAAAATATTTGAATTAATTTGATTTTAAAAAGTGAAAAATTTGATTATGTACGAATTTACTTATGAATTATTTACAAAGTTGCGAGGGTGTTAAATTAATCGAAAAAATCATAAATTATGTACATATTAGCTAATTTTAATCTAATGAATAAACTATATCTTTTTTTGGGTATTTTAAGTTTTAGTTATTAACCTAATAATTAACTAACTGAATTAATTAAAAACTAAATAGAATTTAAGGGGTGCAAGACTTAATTAAAGGGGTGCGGGGTTAGTAAAATACTAGAAAGTGGTCCAAGATCCAATTGGAATAAAAATCTAGATTCTTCTTATTAGTAATAATATACAAAAATAATAATTAAAAAATAAAAAATAAAAAAGAACAAAAAAAAAGTTTTTAAAATAAATAATATATGTTGACACTTGACATAAAATTAAATAAAAATTGAAACCAAAAAATTCCAAGGAAATAAAAGAAATACATAATAGTCAAATTTATTCTTTCATCTTTTCTATCGTGAATCCATATTTTTCTCTTCCAAATTGCAACAATCTTATCATTTTCTTTCATTCCAATTTCCAATTCTAAAAACTAGTAGTAGTATCTAATGGTGATAAGCAACAATCAATTGAAAAAAAAGGCAATAAAGACAAAAAGGTATGTTACCGGGATCCGACATGGTAGAGTTTGGAAGCGCGGCGACAGGTAGCCACGCGGACGTTGTGTTGATGGGCAAAGATGTACGACGCTGCTCCAATGTCGATTGGAGAGTTCGATTCCAGCAGATCTGCGTCGGAGGGAATGCTCTGAAAAGCTTTTCCGACGGCGGTGTTGTTGTACATATGAAGTTATGGCTTTTGTTGATATCGAAAAATAATCTTCATTTTTCTTCTGTTTCTTTTTCTTGTAAAAGAATTCAGATTGGATATAAATTACATAAATTTGTTGCAGATTTATTTAAATAGATTATGATCATTTTTAATTTATGTTAGAATGTTTGAATTATAGGGTTGAAACTATGATAATATCTTTCGGTTAAAAAATAATTAGTTTAGCTCCATGAATACAATATGTGGTTTGATTTTGACTAAAGAAGCTATTTGGTTGATGAAGAATGTATATATGTTATTGTTAGTATTATTGTAATGTTTTAAAACATTTGAGGTGATAAAACCAGAAACCAAAAATACGCATGGTTGTAAACACAAGTCGGTTAATTCACAAAAACCAACCACTGTACAGTAATAAAGAAACGATTATAAAAGATCTGTTACACAAAAAAATTTCTTTTTAAACATTAAGACCGTTCGCCTTTTAACCATAGACATAAACCAATTATTTTTAAAGCATTTATAAACAAATATTTATTGAATGATTAATACAAATATGTTTGTATGTATAATAACCAAGGAATTTACTTAGAGATGAATTATGAGTATAGCTAATGGAAGTAGTCAAACAAAACATCAAAATAAGTTATTGCACTCATCCTGATTTCACTTTTGGCTTAAGTCCAAAATTCACCATTCAACAATAACCAACGCGACTTAACTCTAGAATTCTGTAAGTGTACAATAATTTGTCAGAAAATTCTTAACAAAAAGTTAATACAATAATCATCAGTAAAAATCATCATATAATTAAAATAAAAAATAAAAAAAATTAAAAGAGAGTTGAAAATATCATGGAGGCCTCATATAGAAATTATTGACTAAGATTGAAAACGTAGAAAATACCAATTGAAAAAAAACGAAGTGTACGTGGAATTGGAAAAAATTGTGTGTGAAGTTGTAGAATTCGCAGGTTTGTGAATATGCAAGTGCATAGTGAAATTGTGAAAGATTATTGGTAAATGTCCACTCAAGACAAAAATAGGATTAAGTGTCTATTTAAGACAAAACCCTAAAATAAATCAAAAAAATACATACAAAAATGTTTGTGAGAAAGATAGAGAATTGTTGATTTGTGAATAATATGTGAATTATTGATGGAAAATTAGGGTGAAGAGAGCCATATTTATAGATTTGAAATTAGATTAAAAACACCACAAAAAAGAAAGAACTCACACCAAGAAAAACTCAAAGTTTTCTGATTCTATCTTGGTCTGCAAGATTAAGAACCTGGACCTTATTTTGACTCTGTGCAAGATTTTATTTGAAAAATATTTAAACTGAAAATAAATAACCAAGGTCGAGCACAAATCTCCGCTCATAGAAGTACCAACTTTCATAAAATAAACAAGTCAAGCACAACGACAATCAAATATTTAACAAGCATCAACGAAGGCATAAAGGCATAAATGCAAAGTAAAAACATGTATAAATATCGACCACGAGGGCATTGTCTGAATATCAACCAAGTTATCAAAGAAACATTAATCACTTCGCGGAGTGCTCACTTCGATCTCTAGCTCGAGAGAATCAGGAGGAGGGACCACCCTGCCATCAATTACTTGAGACAAAACTCTGGCGCCGTCGGTGTTGAGCCCCGAATTTAGTACGGATAGTTGAACCAACGCGGTCTTGAAATCGTCGGTTAGAATATTAACACAGTCTAACTCGAGGACTTGAATCCGAGCAACCAACTCCGCACGAGTTTGCAAGTAAACGACTCCATCGGGCTCTCCTTCCACATGCAGCATGGCGGCCTTTAAGTCGGAGACCTCCTTCTCCAGACGTTCCCTCTCAAGCATCAGGGAATACCTTTCCTATAAGGCTTTGATCACCTTTTCCTTCTCCCTTTCCAACTCATTATCATGCCCCCGAAACTTTTCCTCGCTTCGCTCGAGGACAGTTTTTAACTTTTGCATCTTCTCCTGAAGAGCCGCTTTCTCCGACTCCAGTTTCCTCACCAAGCCAGAAGAGCCGGCTCCCTCACCTGCGAGAATTATAGCCATCTCCGCTAACTTCATCAGGCCGACCATCCCATAAGTTAGGTGCTTCCTTTGACCCTCCTTGTCGAGACGTCTGATGACATCAGATTCACCATCAGACACAGTCAAAGGAAAACCTTCGAAGAAATCTTTTTCGACGAAACAAGGGGGAAGGATGAAGGCCCGAGAAGTTACCCCCCTATTAGTAACATCGGCAAGCCCGCCTTTAGGACGAATTCTCTTCTTACTCAAAGCAGTCGCGTGCTGCGCGACGTTACGAGAACCCGACGACCCGCTCGAGCCATCCCTGGTTGGCCCTGAGACTGGACCAAGGCGTGTAGGTTGGTTAGGCTTCACTAACCTTTTGTGGTTTTTCTTCTCCTTAGTCAAATTCAGAAGACGTTCGTGACGTTTGGCCATGTTACCTGTAAAAATAAAAACAACATGCTCGAGTCAGTCTCGGTAGAAGGACGACCAAAAAAAAAACAGAAGGCAGTAGAATCGCACGGACAGAAACCTAGAAGAGTTACGGCTTGCCCGTAGGTACGACACTCAACGAGCGCCTTGGTGTTGATAGGGCATTCCTCGAACATAGGCTCACTGTCTTTGTCGAGGACGTCATCTCCTTCCCTCGTCACCCATCTCGAGGGGAAAAAGCCATTGACAAACCTGTTGAGGACCCCATAGGATCCTTCATCCTCAACGCTCATGCTGCCGGCAGGGGTATGGTAATGGACGGAACTGTGCTCGTAGTGGCCTTGGAAACAATGAATGAGGTATTTCGAGATCCTCCCAATATATGTGTTCCCATTCTCATCGTAGCACACTTCCTCGTTCCTGTCCATGAGAGAATTCAGGTCGAACACCGCGTATACGACATCTTGAGACGAAGGCTGGATGACATACCACTTATCTTTAAATTTGCGAACATAATCCATATACATCCGAAACAGCTTCTTCGACTGTTTGAAGGAAACCCAACTATGTTTACCTCCCCTGGACTGCCTTTGGAGATGAAAAACTCTGAAGAACAAGGGAATCGTCGCCCCAATCTTCAAAAATTGACAAGTAATTTTGAAAGCTCGGATAAAAGTGATTTCATTGGGGTGTAGTTGAGAAGACGCCAAGTTCAAGTGATTAAACAAACCCATCTAGAAGTCACTGAAGGGTAGACGAAACCCTAAGTCCTTGAAAATAACCTCGTACATAGGAAAACGATCTTCCTCGAATTCCGAGCATATCTTGGTCGTAGGTGTTGGTCGCAGGATCGTAAAGTTTCGACGGAACCCCTCTTGATCCCCGCCATACTCAACAATGGTGCACGCTTCCCTTCTAGTGTAACTGAAGACCGAGGCTATCCCTCGGGGTTCTGGCCCGACCAGCATAGTGACGGGTCATCGATCGTGTCGACCAAATGGACTCCCTCATCGGCTACTCTTGTCTCTTCCACCTTGACATGCTCGAACACTCGGGGGTTTCAGCCATTTCACCTGTAAAGCAGAGGAAGCCAGTGAATTTGAGAGCTAAATCAAATCCACCCTTCCACCGTAACACAAGTGAAAGGGGGCTGCTACAACCAAACAAGGTCAACGAACCCTCGTGCAGTGAGAAACAAATACAACTCATGGATACCACGGGGAGCTTATGTGCGCCTCAAACAACCGCACAAAGGTGAAGAAGTCAAGATGAATATTCATGAGCATTGCGGGTATGGGATAAACCCTCAGAGCAAGTTCATGAATTCTGCGGGGAGCAAATGAATTTGCTGGGTGAAATCACGAATTCTGCGAGGAACAGATGAATATCACAGGAAAATTCTCGAATTCTATGGAGAACAGATGAATCTCACGGGCGAATTCAAGAATTTTGAAGGGAGCAGATGAATCTCACGAGAAAATTCACAAATTCTACGGGGAACAGACGAACTTTACAGGCCCATCCGTGACTATTTCGAAGGGATGTATGATTACCCCGAGTAAAAATTCCCCCGATAGTGAAATTCATCAAAGAGTTATCAAAAAGTCAATCGTAAATAACAACCAGTATTAAGAAACACTTACTTGATCAAAGTTGGTGGGAGTTCTGCGGCGGAGGTTGTGACGATGTTGGCAGTTGGAAAAGATAGTAGACGATGTAAAACCAAAGGCAATAGAGAGAATGGAGAGAGCGAGAGTAGGAATGTGACAAATTAGCCCTGAGGCCTTATTTGTAGAGCTGGCAGGAAATATGAAGCATCGTGTCGGGCAGTGCAGCAACCGCCCTTCTCCTCGTTGCCTACGCACTCAGGTCATAATGACCTCTACTCCCTAGACCATCATTTATATTCCAAAGGCCATGCCACGTGGCCACATCCTGTAAATTTTCCTCTCCCCGTGAGTCGAGGAACAACTAAAATGTTCCCCGTGAAGCCAATTTCAACCCCTGCTCGAGTAATCATGCATACCGACGGCTCCCTCCTTCGATGCAGTGAAAAACCCCCGACTAAGTTATACTCGCCATAAGGAGAAGTTGGATTTAAGTCATAACTCCTTCATCGGGAGCAACGACTTAGAGGGCTACTGTTCTGGTCTGGGCCTGCACTTGGCCCAAACAGCATACAAGGCCCAATCCGACTGGGCTACATGAGAAAGCATGCTGACGAATTCTACCTTCGACTAGGTCGGGCAGTAACCTCACTCTTCTCGTCGATCAAGACAAGTCCTCCGGGGACAACCTCACAGTTGACGAGGATGGTCCATGACGGACAGAAGACCTCGCGAGCATTCTCCTCGTAGGGCTGACTCTCAATACCTCCGAATATCACATAGTCCTCTTGATCCTGAAAAGACCGCATATGTATCTTTCTGATAGTTCGGAGGAGTCCATCCAGGTTGAGAACCACGTGCTCGCCCCTACTGCGCATATAGACTTGACAGTCTCCATTTTGGGCCTTCTTGCCCAACCCAACGATGGGGATCTTGACCCAGTGTTGGGGCTATAAATACTCTCTTATTTGAGAGGGTCGAGCATTCAATCTCTCATTCTTACTCTCATACTTGCTTGCACTAGCTCTGAACCTCACTTTGGTATCAGAGTGTCTTGCAGGTACCTCCACTTTACATCTAACCGTTGTTCGGCTCGAAACTTGTGGGCTTTGACAATCCCTTCTAGGTACGATCAAATATATAAATGCGATTCAGTTTGATTTGGATCAGTTTTAAAAAATCAATCCAAAATCCGATCCGAACCGAACAGTTTTCACAAAATAACATCCAAATACATTCAATAAATTTCAATTTTTTACGATTTTTAATTTTTTAAAACCAATTTACAATTTTTATTTGAATTAATCTAGATTTGAACACCCCTTAAATATCATTACTACTTAGAGAAAAACCATCTTAAAGTTAATCATCAATATAAAAAGAATGGTGAACTATTATTTTAAAATAATAATATTTATACCTAAAACTTTCTTACAAAGAAAGTTCAACACTCATGATAGTTATTATGCGATTTCTCTAATTCTTATAGAATCTTTGACTTTATTATGAGTGCGATTTTCATACTTTCCTTATCTATATAATATTTTATTTCCTTGACAACATTATTATTTTTTGTACATATATTTTGTTTTAGATTGAATGAGTTTAGCAGAAAAAAGTACACATACTATATGTTGAGAAATAAAATATTTTGGTTTGAACTCACAACATATCAAATATCAAATATTTATATAATTCTTTATCATTTAAATTCTACTCCCTAAAAGAAAATTTGTTATGCGCATAAGATTAATTTTCTCTTCCAAGCCAAGTACCATGCACAAATCAATATACAATTATAAACCATTGACTCTAACTACGTACTTAAAGTGTCATATTCTCTTATTATTTGGACTAACAATGTGTTGTTATTTTGGATGATTGGTCAAGTCTCGAGCTAGTTTTTCTTGCGAATGTACTATTTTTTATCTATGTAATGGTTTCGAGTACCATGTGCATTATATATATTGTTTATATATCCTTACATATATAAAACAAATCACTATAGAAAACATAAAAGAAATCAAAATTTTCAACAAATCACTATAGAAAACATAAAAGAAATCCAATTTTCAACGAATTCAATTATTCTATATGGAAATTTTCATGGTGGGTAGAGTCCAACTAAAGTATTCCTTTCCAGGTAAGTCAGTCATAAGAGAAGTCAGCCAAAAAATCTGACCGTAACCATTTACTAACAGATACCTTTTTGACTGAATTTACTAACAATCCTTTTTTTTAAAACTGAAATTACTATTTTCTGTCAAAAATAAAAACTGAAATGACTATATTAATTACGTCTTCATATTCAAATATTGATCTATCCCTTTAAGTAAACAAAAATCTAAAAAGTAAATAAATAAATTTGATGCCTTGTCAATACTACTAAAACATAATGTTTAAAAAAATATACTACTAAAATTTTGAACTTGACGGTATTTTTGTATTTCTAATTTTGTTTTTTATGAACATGTCTTTAGGTCAAACTACAATTCATTACAAAACCAATGTTATTTTTTTTTTAAATGTTGAAAAGATTTAATATATAAAAAGTTATAAAAAAAAACAATTTTCTATTGAAATGTGTAGTTAAAAATAACATATCATCAATTTTTTAAAATGTAAGAAAGATTAAAAATTTTAAATTTAAATATATAATGATTAATTTTGTGAGTGAACTAAAATAAAAAACGAAAATTCTTTTTTTAAATATTTTTTTCTATAAAGTTGTTGATTTAAAAATACAAACAACATTTTTACATTAAAAATAAATATAAATAAATGTTGTTTATCAGAATCAAAACTTAGATCAATAATTTATATTTATTTAACTTAATATATTTGACAAAATATCTCAAAAGACATTTATATTCTATCGCATGTTTATGTATGTATATTTACATTTCTTGATGATTGGAGAAATTTATGAATTTGACACCTATTACAACCTTATCTTTAGTTATTTATTAAGCTGTGAATATTCGAGAAGATCAGAGAATTTTAAAATAAATAAAAAACAGTTAAAATACACAAATACAAGTTAAAGAAATTATTTTTAATTGAATTTCAAAATACATTTTAAAATCTCACTTCGATATCACTATTAATCATATTTGAAAGAGTGGAATCTCACTTCAATATTACTATTGCCGCATTTAAAATATCTCTTATGAACTATTTATATATAATATCTCTTATGATTATGTAGTGTTTTCTCTTAAAATTATTTCTAAATTATGTATGAAGTATATGTTTTATTTCAATTGTCTTATGATATCGGTGATGTTTGTTGGTTTGACTATTAATAAATATGTTTTACTATAAGATTTTATTTAACCAAAATTTATCAATTGAGTTTTCTCATTCACCCTTATTTTTATCTACTAAATTATATAAAAAATGAAATAAAAACATAAAAAAAAAAAGAAAAAAATACTTAAATTAATTTGATTTAATATATAAGGTAGTTTATAAGTAATTATTACATTGTTATTATATATTTATTCAATTAAAAATAAGATAAAAAATTATATATATTTAAAATTTAATAATAATTTATGTTGTCTCTGGCTACCATGCTTTTAATAACTGATTATTAAATATTATTTTATTATTAAGTTATTAATAAATTTAAATATGTAAATTATATTTTCATTTTTTTTTTATTTTAAAAATTAACTTAAAATAATATGTAAATATTATTTTGACAAAAGAAAGGGAGGTAGAAGGAATGTTTTAGGAAGAAAAAAAAAGAATCATAAAAAAGAAGACTAAACTAAAGCCCTCTTTAAAGATTATTGAGCCTAAACATAGAATAACCAAGATTACTTTAAGTCTAATCAATCGTAATATTAAAAGGGATCTCATTCCACCAAGTGTAATGCAAAATACATAAACTAATATTAGCCAAATCATATGCACAGTGATCATCTTCTTTAAAAATATGAGAAACAATAAAGTTCATGGAACCAATGTAATGCAGACAATTAAATCATTTGTTTTATAAGGGTCAAGACACTAGGGAAATACTTTAAAGGATACAGTAACTAATTTAGAATTTGTTTCTAGCCAAAGACTATTTCATCCTTTAACAAATATTTTATGGAACCATTCATTTTGGCATTACAAGCAAAATAAATATTTTATGTCACTATCCTTCCGACAAAAGATGATCAATTTTTCTCCAAAGAAAATATATTCTTCATAATTACGAAAATCAAGATTTAAATTTTGATATTCTTGAGACTCTTTCTTTCGCAACACATGTGCCTACTTCATATGAAGAAGTTGATACAAATAATGTGCATATTATTTGTTATGATCTTAAAGAAGGCATACGTGATAACAAGTAAATATTTTTATTGTCTATTTATAATTTATTGTTTGTTATAATTTCTAAGAGCTTTTAAATGTATTATATTAACAAGTATTATTATTTTAAATTATAGGTGTTTAGAGACAAAATACTAAAAAAAACGTATGGTCATATTGTGCATCTCATTTTCTTCGGAATAATGAACCAAGTGCATAATGATTTTGTATGTTGGTTTTTTTTTTTAATCTAATGATGTATAAAATGTATGTCATTTTTGTCTTGATACACATGTTTTGTTGCTATGTTTATATATATTATGATTCATATTAATATTGGTTATAATGAGATTTATGTAAAAAAAAATTATATTTTAGAAAAACAATATATTTCACCACAGTTGGTTCTTCCAACCATGGAGAAAGATCTATTTATCACATTTGTTAAACTCAACAACTATGGTGAATAGATATTGATATGCGTCATTTAAAAAATGTCAAAATAATATCGTTGGGTATCGAATCCATGATCTTTCCACTTTTCACTATTATTGAATAATCAACTTGTGGTGAAAAATAGTGCACTATCCAGTTTTTTACCACGGCCAAAGCCCACAGCAGAAAGTGGCCCATTTTTTATCACACTTTTCGTTAACACGGACCATCAACTATAGTAAAATCATTATTCCAACTGTGGTGATAGATACTTTTTTTTATTAGTGTGATTGAAAAGAGTATACTTGTAATTAGATATAAACCTGATGTTGATGAACAAGATTAAACATAATATTGTTAGATGCACTATGCATAAGAAACTTCAAAATCATATAAATGAAAATCAATTATGCATAAATTAGATTTTGTTGTTGGGTTGTTCCTAGATTCGTTGGATCGGCTGTAAAAATTGTCTTTGGATAATACTCCCTCCATTCTCTTTTATAAGAAAATTTTAACTTTTTAGATTAATTTAATAATTGATGTATCTAACTTATATATAGTCTAAATACATGATTTATTCAATGAATTTAAAAAATTAGAATTTTCTTATAAAAGAGAATGGAGGGAGTAAGAATTAATATTTTTGTTTAAAAAAATATATTTATTAGCAAAGATTAAAATCTAGACGAATTATTTTACACTTATTTAATTCAAATATAGCATATAGATTAATTACCTTACTTTCCTCCAAAAATAATTTATAAATATGTTATTTTAAATTTTGTTTAGAATCTCTACATGTGTTAGACATGCCACGCCTACATATGTTTATGTTACGGATTAACTTTTGTATAAATTATCTCAATTAATAAAATTATAATTATTTTTTTAAAGAAATTAAAATGATATCCCAAATGATGTGAAAAGAGTTATGACATGATTTAGACCAACCACTTAAAGCCACAAATTGATCATGTTGATCTCAATTATTTTCCTGAAAAGTCGACGAGAATCCTAACCAACTAGCCATTATCGTCTAAATTTTATCATAAAATCTACACCGAATAAAAATATGATCCCTATCCTCATATTGACCACACTCTGTTATACAATTCTGCTCCTTGACTAAAATAGTGATGCCTTACCGGATTATCCTTCGTAGGAAGTCTATTACGATATAACTGTCAAACAAACAAATTAACCTTTAGCAGCACCGCCTTAGACCACCAATCATGAGAGTCGCCTAATTGTTGGAGCTTCACTGATTTCTTCAAAAAATGATAAACACTACTAACATTATACCACTTTGAAGAATAAAATCTCCACTCCCAAGTATCACCAACCACATCCTGCAAAACAAAAGAATCCAACTCTCAAATACACTCCTCAGCCAATTCTTCCTCCCACACAAATAACTTCCTAAGCCAACTCTAAGTTGTTCCACCTGCCCCCACCCTAAAGCACTCAACTCTGACACTATAGCATCTTTATTCTCATTTAACTCATAAAGTCGTCGGAATCTAGACATCAAAACCTTCCCTCCAACTAAGGATTCCTCCAAAGCAAAGAATCTACCTCATTGTCTACTGCTCTCTTAATATTATCTAGCAGCCAACCTCTTTTCCACATCCCAACTCCTTGTATAATCATTGATTCAACTAAACCTTAACATTATTTTCATTTGTCTTTTTATATTTAAATATTTTTTATTCAATTAATCCTCGTTCAACTATAAAATATTGGGTTAAATACGTTTTTAGTCCCTATAAATATACGTTTTCTGTCATCATTTTTTGAGTCTCCTATAATTTAGCTACGATTTAGCTATTGATTTAGTCGCGAAGTAAAAAACTATCGCTAATTCGTAGTTAAATCGTAGCTAAATTACCGGATGATCAAAATATATGGACAAAAAACTTTAAGAAGATCATTATTCAAAGAAATTTTTTAGAGGAATCAAAATTAGAGGATGAGATATTTATAAGGACTCATAACATATTTAACCCTCAAATATTTGATTAAACCTTAGTTAACTAACATATTAAATATATTTTTTAGTTTAAACACGCTGTAAAGCATTTTATACGTGAGTTTAAAAAATTAAACTGAGAAATATGTACACTATAATATTTTTATTTTATATATCACCAACCATCTCATATCTGAATTTCTTATACAAAGCACCACCTTTTATTATTTCTCATTTATTTTACATATTTGTTATGACTTTATCGATACAAATTAGCATGCTGGCTATTTCTTATACACACGGGTGACTTTAGGATTTTTTTTTTAAATAATTATTTTTTTTAAAAAAAATTTTAAATAATTATTTTTTTCAAAAAAATTATCAAAATAATTATTTTTTAAATAAAAAAAATTTGTCGCACAAAAGTCAAGCCACTATGTGTGACACATGCATGTAAATGAGAGTGGAGACACCATACTGCATAACTTATCCTCCTATGTAGTGTCATATATTGTGGGGCATGCATGTAATTTTAAGGAGGAGATGTCATATTAGATAGTTTGACAATTGTTGTTATTTTTTTATATAAATAATAATAAAAATAATTAAAAGTATTATATATTAATATTTTAAATTACACAATGCATATATACATATTTTTACGGATATTCCCCTCAACTTAAGTGTGCCCTTGTATGACATAAACGCTCTCACTTTTGTCTTACCCGCCTCACCACTCTCTGTTGAATTTTCTGAGGTGTTTGGAGTCTATTCTGACTCGCTTGATGATGAGGTGCTTGATGTGATGGTCCTGATACATTAGGATCATACAACTCCTCAAGCACCTATCATCAAGCGAGTCAGAACAAACCTCAAACATCTCAGGGAATTCAACATAGAGTGGTGAGACAAGGAGTGAGACAAAGACGTTTATATCATATAAGGACACGCTTAGATTGAGGAGAACTTTCGTAGAATTATGTATTTATGCATTATGTAATTTAAAATATTAATATAAAATATTTTTAATTACTTTTATTATTATTTAAAAAAAATAATAACAACAACTGTCAAGCCATTTAATATGGCGTCTCTCCCCTTAAAATTATATTCATGCGTCACACTGCATAACACTACATAAGAGGATAAGTCATACAGTGTAAAACCTCCTTTCTAATTTACATGTATGCGTCACATAAGTCGTTTGAATTTTATATAATGATTTTTTTTAAAAAGTGATTATTTTAATAATTTTTTAAAAGTAGTTATTTAAATTTTTTTTTTTAAATTGTTATTTGAAAAATAATCCGTAACTTCAATTCGTCATCAATTTCAACATTATACAATGTATTCAACATTATTTCTTATAATATTATACTCAGCATGTTAATTTTGAATCAATGCAATATACTCCACACGTAACCACTTTAGATGACATATCCTCCTATAATGAATCTATTGACTACGATCTCCATTTTAAAAAATATATAAATGAAAGATAATTCTTATGTAAGTGTCTTTATCATTCATGTATTATTTAATAGAGAATAATGTAAATAATATTATTTAAGAGATACAATTAGAAGAGCTTAATATTATATTAAAAATGGAAATATATTTTTATAGAAATAATTTTATTCCTATAAATGAATATGTGTTCATATTTAATATAGTCAAAATTATATAGAAAGAATAGATAAACAGACAATAAACTGCGCTGCTATTTTGTGCATGATAAAATTAATCCTTTAAAAATTAAGTTTAATTATTTTAAAAATTTTCTAAATTATTTTATTGTAATAGATTGGTCCTTTAAGTTTTTTTAATAATTTAATCTTAATTTTTTTTTATTGAATTAGAATCTAACTTTATATTTTTTAGATATTATTTTATGTATTTAGGTGATTGATTTAATCTAAAATTGAAAAAGAAAAAAAATCAACGATACATATATTAATTAGCTTAAAGAATTTATTTGTAGTAAAAAAACTTAAGAACTATATTATTATAATAAAATAATTTAAATATATTTTTGTGTAAAAACTACTTTCATTATTTTAGAAGATACAACATTATTATTATTTAGAGAGAATTATTTCAAGATATTTCTGTAAGTGAATTTTTTAAAATGTATAATAATTTTTATTTATATTCAAATTTATGTTTGTTTTAGATATTTAAGATTCATTGATAATAAGAATGTTAAAATAAAAAATGAAAATGTATTACTAACTTTTATGTTGGCCACTGAATACAATACAGTAGTAATACGAGATACATTTTTCAAAAAAAAAAAATGTAACTGGTTAAGTCAAACGTTCTCATTTAATAACATTATCGAAAATGCCCTTGAATTAAATTCAAATTCTTCCTTTGTATTAAGAAAAAAAATCTCAAATCTGTCTTGATAAAACTCTCAAATTTAAAAGAAAATACACTTTAAGAAAAATAAAATATTAATTTTTAAATTTTTTATTTACATTTTATTAAGCCACAAGTTATCTAGAGTTTTAAAAACAAGGCATATTGAGGTGTTTATATAAAAAAAACCTATTAAAAATATTAGAAAAATTGTTTAACAAAACATTATTTTAAAATGAGAACACAATCCAATAAAAAAAAGGGAAATTTAATACACATTTTTTACTATTGTATTTATGCATTTCTATAGTTTATTTTATTATTTTTACTATTTTAGTATGTTTTTATATTTAAATATATTTATGTCTTTATTTTAATTTCATACTTTATTTTCAACTTAATCAGTTAATTGATATATTTTCATTATGCGGGCCATAAATTGAGCTATAGGAATCAGATTGACACATTCTGATATGTATTGGAAAGCTAAGAGAAAATGCTACAAGTTTTTTATTGAAGTCAAAAAGCTGATTCAGAGTGAAGAAGGGTGGAATAATTCGTTTTAGTTCCAGACTTAATAATAATATATTAGTTAGTTTTGGGCCAGCTTGTGTTTTTCGGGCCGGTGCTCTTAAAGTCCAATTTTATTTATTATTTAAGCTAAACGCATTAGGGAAAGTTAGACAATTTTTAGGATTTAGAGAGACTATTAGGATTACATGGTTGACTAAACTCCAAGGTTAATCTACTGTTTTGGAATTTCATCAAGACTTTGAGGTTATTATATTATCAGTTTTTATTCAATTTCTTTCAATCCCATTTTGTGTATTCTTGTTTGTTTAATTCAGATTGCATATAATAGTGTTGATTAAATTTTATCGATACATGTTCCTTAACTTCACGTGTTAACTTAGATTATTTGTTAACTTCGTCCGATCTTCAACTGTCATGCTTAATGTGGTAAATAGGAATATAATTCATACAGTGTCGATCACACTTGTTAATTGATACTATAATCAAATATGAATTGAACCCACTTAAGGAATTGGTAATACAATAATTAGTGATAGATCTGAAATTACTGAATCAGTAGATTAATCTGTTAATCATAGTTGTAATCGTTTTCTTTATTTTTAATTTCCGAAAACCTAAAGAGGAGACCAAACCAAAACTTTTTATGAGGAAAGTCTACACTTAGGTGTGTATAGTTTATCTAATAAGAAATCTTTAGAAATATCTATGAATATTGTAGAACCAAGTGTAAGATCTAGAAGAAAAATCAATTTCGGCAAGAAGGTCAGCAAAAACATATTACCTTCTCCATAAATATGGGTAACCATGAAGTCTAAGGATTGAAAAAGGATGAAACAATTTAACCACCTAGTTCTAATTTTTTAAGGGACCAAGTTAACATTGGAGAAACCTTAACGACAAACCAAGAAATTGTTTTTAACCAAAGCTTATTCAAATTCCTTTCACTAGATAGCTCAATGGTCACCATTTCTCCATGAATTTCGTAAGAAACACATTATTTTCCCCAAAGAAAGAAGCAAAACTGCCAACATGGTCCAACCTACCATTTCTAAAGATTCCAAAGCAGGCACACAGAGCAGAGACGCCCATAAATATTCCATATGTGTGGCATTTGATTAAGTCAATAAATGGAAGATGTATATTGATTTTGAAGCTCTTAAGGATGTAGAAAATGGACCTGAAAGAATTGAAAGTTTTGGTGGTATGATTCCCTAACAACAAAACATTATAGGCAATACTAGAAATGCAGGATTTTCAGTCCATAATTTGGTTTCTAGCATTCCATATAACATAAATGACATTAATTAAACAAGAGTTAAAGACTACGTACACTTAAGTAGACCTATTGAGGTTCAAAGCTCTCCAACAATCCAAGAGACAACCCATGAAGAAAGGAATGTTGAGATTATTAGAAAACCACTTCCAAAGCTTGCAAGAAAATTGGAATTCAAAGAGAAAATTTTTAGTGTTTTCAAAATTTAACAAAGAGAGCACATTGAGGGAAAATAAAATCCTCTTTTGATCAAATTCTATTTAGTAGGCAGTCTATCATGCATGACCCTTCACACTGGAAAAGGTTTACAGGAGGAATCACTACTATAAAAAGCGCTTTTAACCTCGGACTCAAAATGCATTTAACCTTGGTTAAAGAAATGAGGTAACGAAGGATGTCATGAAAAGTATCAACTTAACACCTCTATTTTTAAAACACCAAGGGGAACATTCTTATGCACATGGGTTCGAACCCCGACCACTGCAGTTTAAATACTTTTAAAACTAGCGCATTGAACCTCTCAGTTTACCAATAACACCGAGGAGTAAAATTGATATATATTTTTTAATCTCGTTAAAACTACAGAATATTAATAAATTAATTATTCCCATAATATTACATTATTTACATAAAATATTTTTGTAAATATATATAACAAATTTGGAATCTAATTCATCGTCATCATCACTATTGGTGAAGATCAGATGTTGAATCCCCGTTTCATTGAAATGTCGGACAAAAGAAAATGTTGGGTGCAATTTATTCCAAATCCTTTTCATATTTATTTGTTTCTGATGTAAAACAAGAAAATGGCCAGTTAAATGAATCAATATATGATTATAGAAGAACACCGTAAAAAAATGATTATTGAAGAAAATAAACCTTAAACCCAATTTATTTTCTACTCTTGTAATCTACCATAGAGAAGTTTATCGATTTTTACACTTCAAAGTTTTCATGTAATGATCCATTAACAACTATTGATATTCAGAATACTTTTATAATGGATGTCTGTTAAGTTTCACGCAGATCACTATGGAAGTGTCTTGAGTGTTGATACTCATGAAATGGACGACACATATTCATTTAAGAATGGTGATAAATATCTTCAATAATTGTGCCTAAATTATTCCCTCGGTTTCTGTCAAAAGCCGAGGTAAAAGGTGTATAAGTTTTTTTTAATATTACATTGTTTACACAAAATATTAAATTACATTAATACAACAAGTGTAGTGTTATCATAGTAGTTGTTGTTCTTGGAGAACAACACATCTTTGATCTAATTCAAATCCCGTTGGATACATTTTATGCTCATTATTTTAAAGCAATGAACTGCACGCAATCAACTTCTAAGAAGCTATCTGCTCCAAGTAAGGAGTTATCCGTTCTAAACATTAGAAATATTTTTCTGCACTTACAATCCATCATAGATAACTTTTTCGTGTTTTTTTAAGTTCCAAAATTTTATTATCTTGAGAAAATGTTATCAAGGCCAATGCTTTCACAAGAAAGATATATAATGGTGGGTGTAGATATTTTATTGTGGATTGATGTCATGACAATATCTTGAGTGTTGTTCCTTTAAGAATGTAGGGTAGAGATTCATTGTTGTAGTTGTGTAACATGTTACCTCGATTTTTTTTTGAAAAACCCGAGGGGAAACGTATTTTCTATTTTAAATAGAAAAATAAACTGAGGTGAATAATATCTATTTTTTTTAACATTACATTGTTTACACAAAATATTAAAAAAATCCAGATCCATCATCATCATCATTGCAATTCTATATTTTGTTGGATATATCTTTTTAGAGATTGTTCTTGAGAGAAGAATAGTTTTTCTGCACTTGCAATCTATCATAGAGAGCTTTCCCAACATTCTTTAATAAAGAGTTGTTCCAAAATTACAATATTAACACCATTATGTGAGATAGATTAACATTGAGTATTTTTTCTATCATGCAATCCATCCTAAAAAATGATGCATGCGAGTTTGGGGTGACTTCATATAAGTAAGGATTAGGTTAAAATCTATTTAACAAGTGTTTTTATAGTAAAATATGATTATGTTATCCCTCGGTTTTTAACGAAACTGGAGGGATAGACCATTTATTATTCACTTATAAATAAATAAAAACAAAAACTACAATAGTTGAGATTCGAATCGTGTCCTGATTTGTTTTTTCTCTCAGTTTTATTAAAACCCGAGGGAATATGTGTCATACTCTAATTTTTACCTCTTAGATTCCACCTATCATATTATTTGCATTCATCAAGATCACAAGTATGATATCCTACTAACCTTTACCTCTTTGGTTTAACCTTTGTGAGAGATCACCAATCACCATTTGTATTTCTATTTGTATATATTGCTTGTTTACATTTCTTTACTTTACTAACTTATTCAAAATACAAAAACATGTGTTACTTTCTTTTCTTATTGTTCAAGGCAGGGCTTGAAATCAAAGGATCAAGATGGGTTTCCAAATTAGGGTTTTGGTTCCCAAAGTCAAAGTTTGGTTAGCAAGTGGTTTTCAAGAGCTTTTGCTTTAAGGCATGACCTAGAATCTTAGATAACATTCATTGCAAGCTCCATTCAACATCATTTGGTCAAAAGAAGTTCAAGTTTGGTGCATCATTTCAAAATTGATTCAAGAAGGGTTCATGTGTTTATTTCCATGCCGTCTTCATCCAATTCCCAAGTAATTATCAAGATTATTAAAAATAAAATCAAGTTCCCTTTAATTTGTGTTCGAGTGATCATCATTGGGCATTTGGATGCAAGAAAATGTAAAAAATCACAACTCGGTACATGTTTGGTTGACCTAAAATCAAATATGGCATATCACTTAGTCCAAACACCATAACTATCTCATTTCTCAACATTTTTGGAATCTACTTCAAGCCAAATGTCACATTTGATCTCCTCAACATTTTTTATTCAAGGGTCAAACATCAATTTTGCATCTAAGTCCATCAATTTTGGAATTGCTTAAAATACCACATGTGCACAAAAGCAAGTTCATGACATGGTCGACCTAATGCCAGACCTGGATTTCATAACCACAAACTCAACTTGTCATTCATGCCATTTTCAACTCTAGCATCCTTTTAATATGATTCTTTTGGCATTTGATTCTTTACCACGTGGAGAACATTTGGCATGAAGAACATTCCCAAATGCACGAGTGGATTTCATTTGGACTAAGCTTGAACATGGCACCATGAACTCTATTTTATAGCTATGTCCTATAACTTGTAATCATACAAAACTTCACTTCGGACCACCAATACATGTGCAAACTTGTTTCTCTTTGCAAAATGTGTCCCATAGTGTGTAAAACGACTTTGTTTCATGCCAATTTCACGCATTTCATGCTCTCTTTTCAAACAAATTGCAAATTAAAATATCTCAA
Organism: Vicia faba; assembly: GCA_948472305.1. NCBI lineage: Eukaryota > Viridiplantae > Streptophyta > Magnoliopsida > Fabales > Fabaceae > Vicia > Vicia faba. The sequence continues at coordinate 569,184,836 of OX451735.1, read as the reverse complement.
CTTGGTTCACACATTTGGGGTCTGATTTCACATGTATCAGGACCTCATTGAGTTTCCTATAAATAGAGAAACAATTTGCCTTCATTTGCAAGCTTGAACAGTCACAAACCTCTGCCATTTTCATCCCCGAAAAGCTTCAAAAACCAGAAACCCTAACTTCTCTTCTAGTTCGTTTTAACTTCAAATCTCCACCCAAAAATCTTCATCGGAATCATCTGAAGCCGATTGAACCATTGCATAATTTTAAAATATCTTGCAACCATTTGTGGGTGCATTTCTCTTATAGTTATTTTGCATGATGTCAAAACTAGGAATTGATTTAGTTTTTCTGTAAATTGAACAATATCTATGAGTATTTCTGTACACCATTGCATTAGAAGTCACTAGGAACCTTAAGAAGCATATAGAACAAGTTTGGTTTAGTTATCCATTGGTCTCATAAAAGGAAAAATCAATTTTTTCACAAAATTCATGTGCATGTGTCGACACATACGAGTTTCGTGTCAGCACATATATTGTTGTTTTAAAGCACATAACTCTTTGTAAGTACATGCCGACTCATCCTTTTATTCGTGTCGACACATGCCTTTGAAATACTCTATGTATCGAAACATACGAGCTTCATGTCGACTCATGTGTTGTTGTTTCAAAGCCTGAAAGTCTCTAGAAGCACGTGTCGACTCATGACCTGCTATAGGTCGACACATGTGTCAATTTCTGTGATGAATGTGTCAACACATAACTTACATTTTTATGAAACTATAAAAACTTACATGATTACTCTTGATCTTTAACCTTGACCCTATGAATATACACAAAAAACATAGACAATCATTCATTGTTTGTGTTCCATCTAGACTCAGTTGATAACATTCAATTTAGGTTGGTTTTAACCTAATACTGGGTTGAGAATCAAGGGGCGTTTCATCCAAAAAAACCGCGAGAATTTTTATCTCAAGATCGTGTGGAGATTTGAGGGTTTTTAACAAGATTGTACCAATGTTAGATTCGACCGAGTGAAGACCTTGAAGCAAAAGCTCAAGCCATAATGAGGTAGAAGCAAAGATGTGCCTTTCTGCAAAACGACGTAAAAAGAAAAATAATGTTGAGTGCCTTGGCTCCATGGAGAAAAAATGGATTTTTGATAGCGGATGCTCAAGGCACATGATGGGAGACATTGCCCAATTTTATGACTTTATGGAGAAGAAGAAAGGTTTTATGTCCTATGGAGACAACATAAAAGGTGTTATACTTGGAAAAGATATTGTAGGTAATCCCTCATCTACTACTATCTCTGATGATATATTAGTTGAAGGCCTTAAACATAGTCTACTTAGCATTAGTCAATTGTGCGACAATGGCTATAAAGTATCTTTTTCTAAAAACTGTTGCATGATTGAACATAATGAAAAGAAGAATTGTGTGTTTAGTGGTGTGAGGGTAAACAATATTTATATTCTTAACTTGCATGATGTATCCATGACTAATGTTAAATGTCTTGTCGCCGTGAATGAAGATTCATGGCTATGGCATAGGCGCTTAGCTCATGTTAACTTTGACTTGATAAATAAATTAGTCTCTAAAGATCTTGTAATCGGTCTTCAAAAAATAAAGTTTTCAAAAGACGACCTATCTGATGTGTGCCAAATTGGTAAGCAAACAAGGGTCTCATTTCAATCTAAAAATGTTATTTTAACATCGAGACCACTTGAGCTTCTCCACCTGGACCTCTTTGGACCTTCACGGACCAAGAGTTTAGGTGGAAATTATTATGGTTTTGTTATAGTTGACGATCACTCAAAATTTTGTTCGACTATTTTCTTAACAGGCAAATATGAAACCTTTGTAGCTTTCACACGTTTTGCTAGGTTATCCCAACACAAACTTAATTTGAAAATAGTTGCAATTAGAAGCAATCATGGAGGTGAATTTGAAAACCACCTCTTTGATAAATATTGTGATAAACATGGAATTGAACATAGGTTTTTAGCTTCTAGGACTCCATAACAAAATGGTGTCATGCAGCGGGAAAATTGTGTTTTAGGGGAGTTGGTAAGAACAATGCTCAATGATAGTTCTTTACCTACATACTTTTGGACCGATGTTGTTGGCATGATATTTTATGTCTTAAATAGGGTACTCATTTGTTCCATTTTAGACAAAACTCCATATGAACTCTTAAAAGGTGTAAAACTCAATTTAACATATCTTCATGTTTTTGGTTGCAAGTGTTTTATTTTAAACAATGGTAAGGATAACCTTTAGAAATTTGACACGAAAGCTGACGAAGGTATCTTTCTTGGATACTCCCAAACTATTAAAGCATATAGAGTGTTTAACACAAGATTACTTACTTTTGAGGAGTCAATCCATGTTTCCTTTGATGAGTCTTACCCGAAAGATGTCGAGAAAGGTATTTGTTTTCATGATACAAGTGCATATACGCAAGACATACTCAAGGATACAAAGAAGCAGTTGATCAACCTGAATCCGTAAAATATGAGGACGAGGAAGATGACACTCTTGAAGATAATAATGATGAAGGTCAAAACAAAAAATGATGGACTTCATTTGGAGTGGAGAACTTCCAAAGACCATCCTATCGACAACATTCTTGGTGACATCACAAAGGGGGTAACCAGTTGCTCTTAAATAAGTAAGTTTTTTATCACTTTGCTTTTGTATCTCAATTTGAGCCTAAAAATGAAAAATAAACCTTGATTGATGAGTATTGTCTTATGGACATGCAATATTAATTAAACTACTTAGAATGGAATGACGTTTGGGATCTTGTGCCTTGTCTAAAAGATCATCAAGTCATTGGCACCCGATGGGTTTTTAGGAACAAGTTGGATGAACATGGAGTCATAACTAGAAATAAGGCTCGTATAGTGGCTCAAGGGTATAACCAAGAAGAAGGCATCAATTATAAGGATACCAATGCTCCCATTGCCTGAATCGAGGCAATACGCCTCCTACTAGCCTATGCATGTTCTCAAAATTTCAAGTTATTTCAAATGAACATGAATAGTGCATTCCTTAACGAATTTATTAATGAAGAAGTGTATGTTACTCAACCTCCCATATTTGAAAATCACAAGTATCCTAATCATGTGTACAAATTAAAACGAGCTTTGTATGGTCTCAAATAAGCCCCTCGGGCTTGGTATGAGAGACATAGAAAATTTCTACTTTATCAAGGATACTCTAGAGGGAAGGTAGATACTACACTCTTTATTAAACATCAAGGAAAACACATACTTCGTGTTCAAATATATGTGAATTATATTATATTCGATTCTACTAACATGAAATTGGTCAAGGATTTTGGTGAGCTTATGCAGGGAGAATTTTACATGAGTCTTATGGGGGAGTTGAACTATTTTCTTGAACTTCAAATCAAACAACTGAATGAAGGAACCTTCATATTTCAAACAAAGTATTGTCTTGAATTGTTAAAGCGCTTTGTCATGAAAGAGGAAAAATAAATTGAAACACCAATGCCAACAAAAGGAAATTTAGACAAAGATGTCAATGGTAAATATGTAGACATCAAGCAATATTGATACAATCAGATCCCTTTGGTACCTTACTGCATCTAGGAACCACATCATGTTTAGCGTTTGTATGTGCTCCCGGTATCAATCGGCTCCTAAGGAATCTCATCTAAAAGTCGTTACACACATTCTTATATATCTTCATGGTACATATAAGTTTGGGATTTGGTATTCCGAAGGAAGCGATTATAGTTTGGTAGGATATTCTGATTCTGATTTTTCTGGTTGCAAGTCAAATAGGAAAAACACTAGTGAAACTTTTCAAATGTTTTCAAATGCATTGGTTTCATAGAAAAAGCAAGTTTCAGTTTCCTTATCAACCGCCAAAGCGGAATACGTTGTTGTTGGTAGTTGTTGTGCACAAATCCTTTGGATTAAACAATAACTACCCGACTTTGATATTAAACATTTGCGTAATCCCATCATGTGTGAAAACTCTAACGCTATTAATCTTACCAAATATCTGGTCCTGCATTCTCGCACTAAGCATATTGAGATTCATCACCACTTCCTATGTGACCATGTTGAGAAATACGACGTTGTATTTGAGCATGTTGATAGTAAAAATCAACTTGTGGATATTTTTACAAAACCACTTGCAACAGAGCCCTATTTCAACATTCAATGGCAATTATAGACTTTTGACATATTAAATGTTATTTAAGATATAGATGTTACATGCACTCTTAATACACTTGATCAAACTTTCCTTGAGAGTTTCATACTTGCGAGCGAATTATTTGTTTCGTGTGTTGATGAGGTGATATTGTTCATTTTCTCCTTGAAATTAAGCCCTTTTATTATCATATATGTTAGTTGTCCTTTTGTGTGATATGACCTTCATGAATGTTCACTTCCAAAAATTTCTAATTGTCAACCATTGTGTGTTTTCAGTTTATATGCTTATAGTGACTTCATGACATTTGTATTTTCTTTGAAGTATGTTCTTTATTTTATGCATATTGTGGTTCTTATTGCTTGCATCTCTTGCAAGTTGTTTATCTATTCCTTTACACACGAATTACATGTGAGATTGTTATTTGGTTTTTTTCGATTCTTGATCATGTTATCTCATATGTTGTGAATACATTTCGTTCTTCGGTTTTATTGGTGATTTATTGTTCGCCAAGCAAGGCACATGCGTATGTGGCATCAGGAGCACTATTGTGATATCTTGCATACTAATGACGTTTGAGGCGACTTGAGAAAGTTGCATAAGCATCACATTTCTCATATTTTGTGTCTTTTGTGTATTTTATTGTTGTAAAAATTATCTTGCCATGTTTTATGATTATTAATCTTGTGTAACATCATGTGTATGAAAACATGTATGTTTGCGCTCTTACTTTTTCAAAACTCCTCTGTGTGATATATTCGTATTTGTGTGAATTTTGATACTTCTCATTGTATGGTTTTTCTGCTTTTTGTGTTGTCAAAGGGGGAAAGTATAAGGAACGAAAATGGATGCACATATTCATATATTCAGGGGGAGCTATCATTGAAGACACGAAAAGCATCATAAAAAGAATTGAGCTTTGCCATCACCAAAAAGGGGGAGCATGTGGATGCATTTCTCTTATAGATATTTTGCATGATGTCAAAACTAAGAATTAATTTAGCTTTTATGTATATTGAACGATATCTTTGAGTATTTATGTGCACCCTTGCATTAGAAGTCATTAGGAACCTTAAGAAGCATATAGAACAAGTTTGGAAGATTTTGCTTCCTTTCTGATGTCTCTTTCTCTTGAGAGACTTTATGTTTTCTCTTAGATGATGACGATTCAGGAGGTGCATCCATGAGATTTTCAAAAGGAATCCCAGAAATGTTTACTCCATCATCCTTAAAGCCTTTTTAAGTAGTGGGCTACAACTTCAGGTGGATTAAGCTTAGTGAAAAGAGGATATCCATCCACTATCATCCTGTTATTTATCATGTTGTTGAAATTTGAGGACACACTTGGAGGAATTAAAGCCCCATGCTCTATTGATAACTTTTAGGCTTCTTAGATTCTGATCGTTGAATTTGTTTCCAACTTCTGTATGAGCAACTTCCCTAATGTTTAGAGTGTGAAAATGCCTAATAAGGTCATTCTCAGTCAGAATATCTGAAATAATTTTGCTAAGAGGGATGTAGGTTTTTGTAGTGATTCCAATTTCACGGGTTCTCGTCTCTATAACTGTATCTCTGAGATAGTTGAAGAGAAGAGATGGTAGATGGACTTTTTCTCCTTTCATTAGATAGTACAATATATGTTTCTGATCAGTGGTCACATGATTGGATGCGCTAGAAGCTGGTTTGGGACATATGCATCCTAGAATGATTCTGAACCACACCTTTAAATTCTTGGACAAATATTCATGTCTAGAAGATGATTTTCCTTTAGATGACCTTTAATTTCCTTCAGTAAAGACTATAGGATTTATTACACGCTTTAGAAAGTGTGATTTTGACTTCATGGGATTAATCCTTTTTCCTCTGACGTTTTCCATTCCAAGCAATGTAGCTACAATTTTTTTTTGTGATCACAACCTTTTCAACTAGAACATGCGATACTACAAAGTTTTCATCAGCTTCAACTTGTCTCTGTAATGCCCGTAATTTAATTTAATTATTTATTTAATTAAATTATTATTTTTGGATTATTTTTGGAGTTGCGAGATGTTAAGAATTATTGGTATGAGTTGTTGGATTATTATTAATTAATTAATTAGTTGATTAATAATAATTATATTGTTGGGATTAAGGGAATATATATATATATATATATATATATATATATATATATATATATATATATATATATATATATATATATATATATATATATATATATATATATATATATATATATATATATATATATATATATATATATATATATATATATATATATATATATATATATATATATATATATAATGTTGGACTTATGCTATTGGTTGCAAGTAGTAAAGTGGGAGTGTGTAGGTTAGGCCCAATATGATTGATATATAAGGCTAAGCTGACAAAAGGAATTGTTTTAGTTGGTGTTTAAGAAGCTCTGTACGTTGACCGGAAGAGCCGTGCGAAAGAGGAGCAAGCTGCCCGGTGTCGAGCAGAGCAAATCAAGGATTACAGCTGGAGCATTGGTTGAGCGACCTTCAATCCAGGTAAGGGTGGGGTTCTGACCTTATAATAGGACTTATGATGTGTATTACGTGGGAATTGGTCATTTTATGATTGTTGTGCATTGATGTATCTGATCTGCTAGTGAAGTTTCTCGTTTATTTTGTTGTGGCCGTTAGGAAGTACTGTATGGCCGTTTAATGAACATGTTATATGAAGTTGCCCTGTTGTGTGTTGTGGAAGTTTTGTATATCCGTGTGACTGTTAGTTTAATCAATGGATAGGTTAGGATAGTGATTACTGGTCGTGATGGTCATTAGGACGTTAGGTTACTCTGAGTGGTCAGTAGGAAAAGTAGTAAGTTGTTGAAGTGGTCGTTTTAGGGAGGTTTTAGCGTTACTGTCTCGTATGTTCAATGAACATGTTATAGGAAATTAAGTTTCCCGTTGTTGTATTATTCCGAGCGGTTGTCCGGAAGTTATGAATGGTAGTGGTATGGTCTTAAGACGTAGTATTGTGTCTGTGCTGTTGGCCGAACTAGTGGTCGAGGAGGATGCTGATGATGTTAGGTACCGAGCGGCATATTAGGCTGTGAGGTGTGTCAGGGGGTTATGTGTTGGATTATCAAACAGTACTAGGTTGCAGGACATGTCGAGGAGCATAAGTTGGTCGTTATCCTGTTTTCCCATGTGCGTGTCGAGGAGTATGGATTAGTTGTTAGTCTGTCTTAGTTGATATGCATGTCGAGGGGCACGTAGTTTCCTATCCCTTTTGCCCGTACATGTAGTGTTTTGGTCGTTACCAGTGTTGTGTGAATTATTGTTAAGTTTCTGTTTGATTATGTTAATAATTGAATCGTTGATTGATGTGGTCGGCTTATGGCCAATATTGATTTATGTTGAGTTGTTGTGTTATTATGATGGTCACTGTAAATTCTTGTTGATAATGTGAAGTTGCAGGGAATTTTAAATGATGATGAATTACCTCTATTTACCGGTAATAATTGTGATATGGGATTATGCCTTGCGATGAATGATGATTGTTGTGAGTATGTGATAGAGCATTCATTAAGTCATATAAATTTGCAGACTCTGTGATGGCCTGGATTGGCAAACTACGAAGAAGGCTTATGCCTTGTTGATGCCTCTATTTATTGGCAAATTTTTAAGATGGGAGTTCCGCTCCATTGGTACCACATGCATTTTCATAGAGATGTGTTGCATTTTGTGTTGTATTTTGAGTCGTTGTGTGATTGCTTTTAATTGTGTTCATGTTGTTAAAAATCTGAGAAGTGGTGAATATGTATGGATTGATTCTAATGTTTTACTTATCATGTGTTCTATTATAATGTTCGATATCTCACCCCTTCTGTTTGAATGTTATCCCGATATTGGTAACATGCAGGTAATCCCGAGTGAAGGCGGTATACCTTCAGTAGTTCGAGTCAATGTCATTTCTCTGATACGTAACACTTAGGGGGATGGACGCTTGCTGTTTATTTATTATTATTATTTCAGTTGATTGAACTTTAAGTTGTTGTTCTTTAAATGATTTTTATTTTAAATTGTCTTAATTGGACAAAGATGTTACATTTCTTTTAAGTTGAATATTATGACTCCGCTGCGTAGTTATGAAAATTGTTGTTTCTTCTTAAGATTGAATTATGTTGATGTTGGTTCATCCAAGTTTAATGTGTTATGTATCTGCAATGAATGCCGTTGTTTTAAGTTGAAATTTGTGACATCCTGATTCAAATGTGGAATTTTTATGACTCTGATTTATTTATATATTGTTGGGTATAATTGGGGTGTTATAAAGTTGGTATCAGAGAAAGTCGGTCTGTCCGACCAAGTTGTCGAGTCGTAATTGTCTAACAATTGAGTATTGTTAATTTGAGTTCTAACCGTTGTTTATGTTGTAGTGATAAGTTGAGATGGCTGGAAGGAATGATGTTGCACTTGTTGCTGCTTTAGAAGCAATGGCGCATGCTATAGAGAATCAGCCGAATGCGGACGAGAATGCTGGATCTCGTAGTTTGGCAACTTTCCAGAGGGAGAATCCACCTACGTTCAAGGTTAAGTATGATCCTGGCGGAGCATTGGATTGGTTGAAGGAGATTTAGAGGATATTCCTTGTGATGGACTGCACTCCAGCGCAGAATGTTCAATATGGTACTTATATGCTAGCAGTCGAAGCTGATGACTGGTGGCTAGAGACATGTCAGAGGTTGGAAGCTACATGTGAAAATGTCACTTGGGTTGTGTTTCATAGGGAGTCTCTGAGGAAGTATTTCCCTGAAGACGTTCGTGGTAAGAAGGAAATTGAGTTCCTTGAGGTGAAGCAAGGGAGTATATCGGTTGTTGAGTATGCTGCAAAGTTTGTTGAGTTAGCTAAGTTTTATCCGCACTATAGTGAGGCTAATGCTGAGTTTTCAAAGTAAATCAAGTTCGAGAATGGGTTGCGCCCAAAGATCAAGAAGGAAGTTAGATACCAGAAGATTCGTGTCTTTGTTGATTTGATTGATAGTTGCAGAATTTATGAAGAGGATAATAATGCTCATTACGAGATTATCAGTGAGAAGAGGGGTAAGCACCAACAGAATCGTGGTAAGCCTTATGATGCCCCAGCTGGTAAAGGTAAATAGAAAGTTACTCAGGGTCAGAGGACTAGTGGGGGATATGCTCCTACTGGTGTAGTTTGTTTCAAATGTAGAAAACCTGGGCATAAGAGTAATGTGTGTGCTGCTGAGGTGAAGAGGTGTTTCCGTTGGGGTAAAACTGGACATGTTGTGTCTGAGTGCAAGCATAAGGAGGTGATTTGTTTCAATTTTGGTGAAGAAGGACACATTGGTAATCAGTTTCAGAAACCAAAGAAGGTGCAAACCAGTGGTAAGGTATTTGCTTTGGCTGAGAATCAGACGGCTAGTAAGGATAGACTTATCAGAGGTACCTGTTTCATTAATCGTACTCCTTTAATTACTATTATTGATACCGGTTCTACTCATTGCTTTATTGCTGCTGATTGTGTTGAAAGATTGGGTCTTATGTTGTCTTCTATGAATGGAGAGATGGTCGTCGACACTCCAGCCAAGGGGTTGGTAATTACATATTTTGTGTGCTTAAAGGGTCCTTTGTCGATTTTTGTCAGAGACTTTGCTGTTGATTTGTTTTGTTTGCCTTTAAGAGGGTTGGATGTGATTCTGGGTATGAACTGGTTAGAGGAAGATACTTTGTTGTTTGCTAGACAGTTACGGCAGTTGATGCAAGAAGAAGCTCAAATGTTCTCGTTGATGGCGTTGCTATCTGTCGAGAATCAATCTATAATTGAGGAATTGTAGGTGGTGCGTGAATTTCCTGAAGTTTTCCCTGATGAAATTCCTGATGTACCGCCAGAGAGAGAGAGAGAGATAGGTTAAATTTGCTATTGATCTTGTACCTGGTTCCATACCTGTTTCTATGGCACCATACAAGACACCTGCATCTGAATTGTCAGAATTAAAGAAGGAATTGGAAGAGTTACTTGAGAAGAGGTTTGTGAGGCCAAGTGTATCACCGTGGGGAGCTCCAATGTTATTAGTAAAGAAGAAAGATGGAAGTATGAGTCTTTGTTTTGATTATAGATAGTTGAATAAAGTGACGATTAAGAACAAGTATCCTCTTCCAAGAATATATGACTTGATGGATCAATTGGTAGATGCTCGTGTGTTTAGTAAGATTGATTTGAGGTCGGGTTATCATTAGATTAAAATGGAGGATGAAGATATTCAAAAGACGACTTTCAGAATGTGTTATGGACATTATGAGTATTCGGTGATTCCTTTCGGTGTTACTAATGCGCCAAGAGTATTCATGGAGTACATGAATTGCATCTTTCATACTTATTTAGATCGATTTGTAGTGGTATTCATTGATGACATTTTGATTTACTATAAGTCAGAAGAAGAGCATGTAGAACACTTAAGAATAGTATTGCAAGTTTTGAAAGAGAAGAAGTTGTATGCAAAGTTGTCTAAGTGTGAATTTTGGTTAAAGGAGGTTAGTTTTCTTGGTCATGTGATCTCAGGTAGTGGCATTGCTGTAGATCCATCTAAAGTAGATGATGTGTTGCAGTGGGAAACTCTAAAGTCGGATACCGAGATTAGAAGCTTTTTAGGATTAGTTGGTTATTATAGAAGCTTTATCGAAGGTTTTTCTAAGTTGGAACTTCCATTGACTAAATTTACTTGTAAAGGTAGAGCTTTTGTGTGGGACGTTCAGTGTGAAGATAGTTTTACAGAATTAAAGAAGAGATTGACATCGGCTCCGATTTTGACATTACCTAATCCAGAAGAACCTTTTGTGGTATATTTTGATGCTTCTAAGATGGGTTTAGGAGGTGTGCTTATGCAGAATGAGAAGGTTATTGCTTATGCGTCAAGGCAGTTGAGGACTCATGAGAAGAACTACCCTACGCATGATTTAGAACTTGCTGCAGTTGTTTTTGTGTTGAAAATTTGGAGGCATTATCTTTATGGTTCTAGATTTGAAGTGTTTAGTGACCATAAGAGCTTAAACTATCTATTTGATCAGAAGGAATTGAATATGAGACAACGAAGATGGTTGGAGTTGTTAAAGGATTGTGATTTCAATTTGAATTATCATCCAGGAAAAGCGAATGTGGTAGCTGATGCATTGAGTCGAAAGACTTTACATATGTCAGCAATGGTGGTTAAAGAGTTGGAATTGATTGAACAGTTCAAAAATATGAGCTTAGTTTGCGAGGTGACACCGCAGAGTGTTATGTTGGGAATGTTGAAGATTAACAATTAATTTCTGGATAGTATCAGAGAAGCTCAGAAGTTGGATGTGAAACTGGTAGATTCGACAGTTGGGATCGATCAGTCTGAGAATAGTGGTTTTAAGTTAGATGCGCAAGGTGTGTTGAGATTTCGTAATTGGATTTGTATTCCTGATGATGCGGAGAAGAAGAAAGTGATTCTTGAGGAAAGTCATAGAAGCAACTTGAGTATTCATCCAGGAGCTACAAAGATGTATCAGGATTTGAAGAATTTGTTTTGGTGGCCTGGGATGATGAGTGATGTGGCTCGGTTTGTGTATGTATATTTAACTTGTCAGAAGTCGAAAGTTCAACATTATAAGCCTGCAGGGTTGATGCAACTGTTAGAAGTTCTAGAATGGAAATGGGATAGTATTTCAATGGACTTTGTGATGAGGTTACCTAATACTTTAAGAGGTCATGATTCGATTTGGGTGATTATCGATAGGCTTATGAAGTCGGCTCATTTTATTCCTATTAACATCAGTTTTCCAGTATCAAAGTTGGAAGAGATTTACACTAGTGTAATTGTGAAGCTGTATGGTGTTCCTTTGTGCATTATGTCAGATAGAGATCTGAGGTTTACTTCTGATTTTTGGAAGAGTTTGCAAGCAGAGTTGGGTTCTAAGTTGAGGTTGAGTTCAGCGTATCATCCTCAGACGGATGGTCAGACGAAAAGAACTATTCAATTGTTAGATGATTTGTTGAGAGCATGTGTTCTTGAACATGGAGGTTCGTGGGATACTTATCTTCCGTTGATAGAGTTCACTTATAATAACAGTTACCATTCCAGTGTTGGGATGGCACCTTTTGAAGCGTTGTATGGTCAGAGATGTAGAACTCCTTTATGTTGGCATGAATCTGGAGAAAGTGTAGTACTTGGACCTGAACTTGTCCGTGAGACTATTGAGAAGGTGAAGTTAATTCGGGAAAAGATGAAAGCTTCCCAAAGTAGACAAAAGAGTTATCATGACAAGCGAAGGAAAGACTTAGAATTTTAAGCAGGTGACCATGTGTTTTTTAGAGTTACACCCGTGACTGGTGTTGGGCGAGCATTGAAGTCTAAGAAGCTCACTTCTCATTTTATTGGTCCGTATCAGATTTCAGAAAGAGTTGGGAATGTTGTTTATAGAGTGGCTTTACCGCCTAATCTTTTGAATTTGCATGATGTGTTTCATGTGTCACAACTCCAAAAGTATATTTCTGATTCATCTCATGTGATTCATATGGATGATATACAAGTACGAGATAATCTTACTGTGGAGATAATGCCTATACGAATTGCGGATCATGAAATGAAGACTCTAAGAGGAAAAGAGGTTGCTTTGGTGAAAGTAGTTTGGCTAGGAGCTGCCGGAGAAAGCATGACTTGGGAGTTGGAAAGCAAGATGCGAGACTCCTATCCTGAGTTGTTCGAATGAGGCAAACTTTCGAGGACAAAAATATTCTAAGTGGGGGAGAGTTGTAACGCCCATAATTTAATTTAATTATTTATTTAATTAAATTATTATTGTTGGATTATTTGTGGAGTGGCGAGATGTTAAGAATTATTGGTATGAGTTGTTGGATTATTATTAATTAATTAATTAGTTGATTAATAATAATTATATTGTTGGAATTAAGGGAATATATATATACATATATATATATATATATATATATATATATATAATGTTGGACTTATGCTATTGGTTGTAAGTAGTAGAGTGGGAGTGTGTAGGTTAGGCCCAATAGAATTGATATATAAGGCTAAGCTGACACAAAGAATTATTTTAGTTGGTGTTTAAGAAGCTCTGTACGTTGACCGGAAGAACCACGCGGAAGAGGAGCAAGCTGCCCAGTGTCGAGCAAAGCAAATAAAGGATTACGACTCGAGCTTTGTTTGAGCAACCTTCAATCCAGGTAAGGGTGGGGTTCTGACCTTATAATGGGACTTATGATGTGTATTATGTGGGAATTGGTCGTTTTATGATTGTTGTGCGTTGATGTTTTTTATCTGCTAGTGAAGTTGCCCATTTATTCATGTTGTGGCTGTTGGGAAGTACTGTATGGCGTTTAATGAACATGTTATATGAAGTTGCCCGATTGTGTGTTGTGAAAATTTTGTATATTAGTGTGACTGCCAGTTTAATCGATGGATAGGTTAGGATAGTGATTACTGGTCGTGATGGTCGTTAGGATGTTAGGCTACTCCGAGCGATTGGTAGGAAAAGTATTAAGTTGTTGAAGTTGTCGTTTTAGGGAGGTTTCAGCGTGATTGTCTTGTATGTTCGATGAACATGTTATAGGAAATATAGTTTCCAGTTGCTGTATTATTTCGAGTGGTTGGCCGAAAGTTATGAATGGTAGTGGTGTGGTCGTTAAGACATAGTATTGTGTCTATGCTATTGGTCGAACTAGTGGTCGAGGAGGATGCTGATGGTGTTAGGTACCAAGCGGCATATTAGGCTGCAAGGCGTGTCGGGGGGTTATGTGTTGGATTGTCGATAAGTACTAGGTTGCAGGACATGTCAAGGAGCATAAGTTGGTCGTTATCATGTTTTCCCCTGTGCGTGTCGAGGAGTATGGATTAGTTGTTAGGCTGTCTTTGTTGCTATACATGTCGAGGGGCACGTAGTTCCCTATCCCTTTTGCCCGTACATGTAGTGTTTTGGTCGTTACCAGTGCTGTGTGAATTATTGTTAAGTTGTTGTTCGATTATGTTAATAATTGAATCGTTGATTGATGTGGTCGGCTTATGGCCAATGTTGATTTATATTGAGTTGTTGTATTGTTGTGATAGCCGCTGTAAATTCTTGTTGATAATGCGAAGTTGCATGGGATTTTAAATGATGATGAATTACCTCTATTTACTGGTAATAATAGTGATGTGGGCTTATGCCTTGCGATGAATGATGATTTTTGTGAGTATGTGATAGTGCATTCATTGAGTCATATACATTTGCATACTCTATGATGGTCTGGATTGGCAAACTGCGAAGGAGGCTTATGCCTTGTTGATGCTTCTATTTATTGGTAGATTTTTAAGATGGAAGTTCTTCTCTATTGGTACCACATGCATTTGCATAAATATGTGTTGCATTTTGTGTTGTATTCTGAGTCGTTGTGTGATTGCTGTTAATTGTGTTCATGTTGTTAAAAATCTGAGAAGTTGAGAATATGTATGGATTGATTCTAATGTTTTACTTATCATGCGTTCTATTATAATGTTTGATATCTCACCCCTTTTGTTTGAATGTTACCCCGATGTTGGTAACGTGCAAGTAATCCAGAGTGAAGGCGGTATACCTTCAGTAGTTCGAGTCAGTGTCATTTCTCTGATACGTAACACTCGAGGGGGATGAACGCTTGCTGTTTATTTATTATTATTATTTCAGTTGATTGAACTTTAAGTTGTTGTACTTTAAATGACTGTTATTTGAAGTTGTCTTAATTGGACAAAGATGTTACATTTCTTTTAAGTTGAATATTATGACTCTGCTGCATAGTTATGAAAGTTGTTGTTTCTTCTTAAGATTGAATCATGTTGATGTTGGTTCATCCAAGTTTAATGTGTTATGTATCTGCAATGAATGACGTTTTTTTAAGTTGAAATTTGTGACATCCTGATTCAAATGTGGAATTTTTATAACTCTAATTTATTTATATATTGTTGGGCAGAATTGGGGTGTTACAGTCTCCAGAAATCCTTTACCAATTTAATGTAAACAAGACCATGTAGATGTTAAAATATTTTGCCCATCCTTGATTGTTCAGTTCCTCTGTTAAGTCCATGCCGGTAGCCTTCAGATTCTCAAAGTCTACTAACAGTTCATAAAGAATTTCAAGTTGATCGGATGGTGTAGATAGATGAATGTAAGGAGGGCGATCAAGTATTTGTGGTTGTTTGAGAGATGGTTGAATGGTTACTAGGGATTGCCTTAGTGGCGAAGATTCTGGAGGTGGTGTACTTGAACTCGTTTGATGAGAAGAGTTTTCTTGTTTTTCAAGTTCTTGAGAGTACTTAAAAAGTTCTTGTTGTTGGGAATCCATGGTGGAAGAAGAAGACCAAAGTAATTTAGGGTTTTAGGTTAAAGGGTTTTAAAGTGTAGGATGTGAAGTGAATAGTGTGAGTATGACAAAAGCGAATTCTTATAACAAAGATGAGGTATTAAAGCATTAGAACCTTACAAAAAGGTAAAGTAATGATGATTTTAAACCTAATATCCATCACATCGCTCTGAGATGTCAATCAAACGATGCGTTTTTGATAGGTGCCAAGATGACTCATTAGTTTGAAATGACATACAAGTTACTATTCTCAACAATCAGGAAAACCAAACGGATTCTGATTTGATATGTTTCTGATCATGATATCTTCTAACTTGTAAAAGTATCTAGATACTTAGAAAATAGAGCATTAGAGATAGATAATTTCTAACTATATTTCTTCACTTTTCTAGTTCATTTGATTATGCACTTCTCTTACGTCCTTTTAGACTCAGATACCTGGTTCTCATCAACATTTTCTTGAGGCAATTCTTTACCAAAAATGGTTCTATCCAAAAGATCAATTTTAGAGGTGTTTCCATAAATCTTGTTTTGACAATTCTAACAGTTCTTCAGATCCAGTCCTTTTAGATTTGTTCTATAATTTATTTTTGAATCCTTATGAAGCATAGTACCTAACACTTTAGATTCCAGGTTTTGGAATATATGCTTTCTTCTTGTTATGTGTCACAGGCATCCAGAGTCCAGGTGTCATGATTGGTGTTTTAACTCTGCAGCATAAGATATCTGCAACATATATAATGTTTTATTTTGGTACCCACAATCTTTTGGGTCCTTTAGAGTTAGTATTCCTAGAGTTTCTAATAAACTTTTGTTTTTGTGCATCATTAAATTTTCGTGTATGTGCATAATTATAATGATACGAAAAATGAGATATAGGTTGATTTTCTTTAAAAAATTTCAAATTGTTGTTATCAGATTCGTAACCTATTTCTTCCCTTTTACTTTGACTAATACCATAGATCATAAAAGCCATCATGCTTTTGTCTATGTTATTGTTTAAGAATTTTTGAAAATCCTTGTCATACTTATATAAGGCAATTTCAGAAGATGGATAAGCTCTATAAAGGGTTTCTTCAAGTTCTAAGCAGTTTCTATTTAGAAATTTGTTTTGTTTTTCTAAACACAAATTGTCACTTTTTGTTTAGAAACTTCATTCTCCAGCTTACCATATTCTTCAATTTCATATTCATGAGCCTTCTGAAGGTTCTTGAATTGTCGTTGAAGCTTCTGATATTTATTCAGTTACTTTGATAAATATAATTCTAATTCAACATAAGAGAGTTCAGGAAATACCTCTTTAGAGTCGGGCACTGTTTCTGACGTGTCTTCTTTTGAACTGATACCCATGAATGCTACATTTGCACGTTCATCTTCTGATTCTGATCCTTCAGAGTCAGAGTCATCCCATGTTGCCATGAGACCTTTCTTCCTTCCTTTGAAAATGTATTTTTAGAAACTTTCTTTTCTAGTGTTATCTTTCTTGAGAATTGGACATTCATTTTTGTAGTGTCCAAGCTTGTTGCACTCATAACATATTATTTCATCATTATATTTTCCTCTATCAGATGCTTCTGGATGATCTCCTTAGTTTTTGAATCTTTGACAATTGTTTTGCCTTTTCTTCCAGAGTTGCTTAACTCTTCTGGATAGAAGTGACAACTCATCTTTGTAACACCCCACTTTCCCATAATAATAATTATAGCATAATCTACAGAATACATATACGAGAGTACACAAGTAGGATGTCACATCTTTCAAAATTCATAAAGTCTCACGTCACTTTATTACTTTATTTATTAAAAATAATAAATTCGGTAGTAGAATAATCAAAGCAGTTCATTTCCATGGCATTAAAGCCTCAATAGTAACAAAAACTCCACAACATGTGGTCCAACATCAGTATAAAACTAAGATACATAACAAATGAAATAATGCAAAAACATAACAAATTCCCAATAATCTTGTGTTACGTATCAGAGCGACTCCTAAGCCTCGATCGGGTAACACTCTCTCCAAGCACTACTCAGGTACCTGGTTATATGTACTCCCCGAGGAGCACAAACATAACAACACAAAAGGGGTGAGAATTACATTCAATAAATATACGGTGAATATCAAATGCTAAGGAGTAGTAATTCACATAATTCACACATCACATAATACTTTGCAACACAATCCATCATTGACATAATACATCATCAACTCAAAATAATGCAATGCAATGAGACCCCTCAACTCAATACACGTGGTACCATTAGGGTATAAGCCCCAAACATAATTCCAATTTTGGGAAACAACATGGAATAAGCCCTTAACATAATACCATTACAGGCCAACAACAAGGCATGAGCCCTCACCAATGAAATGTATGATTATCAACATGCAACAACACAACTATGTGACAACAAGGCATAATACTTCTGCATTTGCCAATAAGGCCACCACATCATTATCATCATGAAAATAAATAAGTATTTCATATAAGTCCCATGGTTTAATCCAAATTTCTATTACTAGTTCATGATTCTATTTGCCAATAAGGCCACCACATCATACAAGTTCTTGATTTCTTAATCACAAGTGCATAACTCTCTCAATTCTTAACATTTGGAGTTGGTTTTTGTTGCTATTGGTTCTTATCATCATTCACAACAACCTCTATTCACATGTCAAGAGTAATTGTGCAAGAAAGTTTGTCAAAATTGAAAGGGGTTTCCAAGGTATTTTGTTGCTCTAGGAGCTAGGGTTTTGAACTTCTAAGGGCTATATCTTGCTCATCTTTTGGTTTTTTTGAGTGATTCAAAAGGCATTCTTATCTTTAAAGGGTTATAAACAAATCACTTCAAAAGTTTCAAGAAAATTTCATGTGGAAGATGCCCAATGATGAAGAAATATTAGAAGTCCTCTAGACAGGCCATCAAATTCCCTTATATGACTTCAAAAGATCATAACTTGGTCAATTTTTATCTCCTTGAGCCAATTTTTTCCCAAAATTATCTTAAGGATGTGAAATTCAACTCTTATTTTATGTGCAAAGCTTGAAAATAAGTTGAAGATGCCCTAAGAACCCAAAAGATTATAGGTCATCTCATAAATTTTCACCAACTTCACAAGGCCATAACTTTTTCACTACTTGGTATTTTTGAGTGATTAAAGTTGCATAATTCTCTTTGGGAAGTCCACTTCTATCTAGAATCATTAATCAAAGCTCAATTTTGGAGGAAGGCCTTGTTTTAACTTAAAACATTATACGTCACTTTTGAAGAAAAACTTAGAATATTTCTAAGTACAAAAAGTCAACATCTTTTTCTCAACTTTGACTCATCACCACTCCTAGATCAAGTATCCAATTGATCTCATTCTTTGAAAATTCTAAAGTTTGTGACATTATATTTCTATTGCTTCAAGAATCATTCCCTAAGACTCCTTGAGTTATGAGTACCATTGATTCAAAATTGGTACCTTGAAACTGATTTTTTCTCGTCCAAGTCAGAATTTGAAATGCCCAAATCAACTTCTAATCACTAAATTTTTGTGCGTTTTTACTTCTAATCTTGTTTAACAATCTTCCAGAATGGATTAGCACTTTGAAACACAAGTTTTGGTTGAGTTTTGAGCAAAATAGAAGTCACACTTTTCATGTTTACAATTTCACACGAATTCCCTCCAAACTTCATCATTCCACACGCTTGAGCATCCCATTTGCTTCCCTATAAATATAGGGTTATATCTCACTCATTTTTTAAGCTTTTGATAGCCAATTGACCCCTGTTCAGATCCCACAGGAACTCTGAATTTGAATTTCTGATTTCTTGCTTTCTCACTCCAAAACACCAAAAGCTCCATTCAGTTAGCTTTATTGAACTTCTCTGACGCTAACCATACTCTTACCATCAAGAATTGTAACCTATACTGATCTACAAAAGTCTAGTTTCAGAGACATATTTTTCTACTTCGCTCAGGTAGATTTCTTGGTCAAATCGATCCAAATAAAAGACTAATCTACTCTTCCTGTCCTTCTGATTCTCATGCTTTTTATAATTTGCAAATTCATTGAGATTTAAGTGAGATATTCCAGAATTTCGTGCTCGCTATAAATTCTGCATTTTCTCAATTCAAGCCTTGCTTAGTATATATAAATTTAGCGTGATGGTACCATGAGAATCATCTTGAAGAGACGAATCTAATGGTACCGGTCTCGATTGCTAATTTTACAGTTTGTGGAATTCAATTTGAGGTTGGCTGGAGGTTGAAGATGATGACATGTCCGTCTTCAACCAATGACGTCTAGCCACGTTATTCTTTTGAACCAAATTTGGTGTTTCACTTTACCATGCACGTGTGTTGTGAGCCCTAGGATCTGATTACTTTAGTGAGTCAGACTCCATCCAACGTGCCACATTTTAAGTTATTTTTATTTTATAAAAAATGATTAGGTGTGATATTCAACAAAGTCCATGACATGCACAGCGCGTCAAATCGACTAAATCTATTTACTAACGCGTTTTGACAATGATCAGATGGTCCACATTTTTTTTGGTTTGCTATTTTATTTTGTGATTTTTTATTTTAATTTCTTTAAACTTCAAAAAATCATAGAAAATTCATTTTTGACTCAAAATTTATGAAAAAATTCACAAAAATGTTTTTAAATATTCTCTTCCTGATTTTTATTTTTTCATAATTTTATTTTCAGATTTGATATTTTTTAAAGTTTCTCCTTTATTTTAACTTGTTTTTAATTATTTAACATTGCTTTTTGATATTTTTAAATTCTAAATTTTTTTATAAAAATTATTTTTCTTGTTTCTGACCTTCTGAAAATTTTCTAGAATTTTATTTTGACTTCTACTATTTTTGATCATTTTTTCCACTTATTTAAGTGATTTTAATTAGTTTAAAAATTCATTTCTATTTTAAAAATGACCAAAAAAATAAAATAAAAATATTTAGGTTATTTTTTATTTTTCTATGGTCTCTTAAATTTTTTTTTTGATACTATGAATATAGTTTTCTATTTTACCTTTTATTTTCCTTTAAAAACAATTTAAAAGTCATTTTTATTTTTATTTTATTCATTAAATGTATTTTTTTTTTATATATTCTGACTATGTGATTGTTGATCATAAACTTCATTAACATCATTAGATCTTTAGTGTTGAGTTTAACTTCACTAAAATGGATGGATGATTTTAATGATAGTTTGATTATATTTTTTTATTCAAATGTATCCCCTCCCTCTTCATCTCATCCTCTTCTCCTTTGTGCTACATGTTATTAGAGGATGATCGACATATCATCACTCCAAACATATATCATATAGAATTCTATTGACCGGCCTCAAAATAGGTGCGACTTCTATATAAGTCCACTTACAATTGCTTAACATAACACTAAATTTTGTCCTGATTCGAGAAATGATCATTCGTGGCCCAAACCTATATTTGCAAGACCAATTATATTTAATTTGAAATCTTTGATCCAATAACCTTAAGGTTCATTTTTAGGAGGCTTTGGTCTTATCAATTCTCTAATGATTCTTCATAAATTTTGGAACTAAGTAAATCATTTAAACATCGTTGATCATTTATTGTTGTCTTGAGATTTTAAAATGAATGATATACTTGACAAAAAACAAATGAAACTTGTTGTTGAGAGGCTTTGATTTTATCAATATTCTAATGAGTTTTCAAATGCAAGTTTCAAGATGGTCATTCAACTAACCTCTAATTTCTAACAATTGACTTTTATTTTTATGCTTTTACTTTAAGCACCATTTATCTTAGCATTTTCATCTTTGCTCACTTGAGTATTTATCTTTATGTCATTTTATTTTTCTCACTTGAACTTTTCATTTTCTTTTTGAAGATACTTAATAATAAACTTGAACAATAAAAAGCTTTAATGTTACCTAGACTATTTGGTTACTATCCTTGGCATGATGGAGTTATGGACTTCTTGGACTTAGGAGTAGAGACATTGCTTACCTTGAGACCCTTGTGGCTTCTATTTTTATTTTGTCTGGAGCTCTTGGGGTTTACCTCAAGATATTGGATTGTTTGTTTTCTTTGCTTGCAGGTTATTTTGATTAGATGCTTTGTCTGTGATCGAGAATTCATCTGTATACAGTCGTTACTCTGCCCAATTTTTGTGAAGACTTAATATCTTTGAAGCTTGGTTTTATTAAGAGGTTTATTATCCTTACTTGTTTGGTTTCAATCCAAAGGATGGGAATTCTACATTGACTCATTGTGTCAAGTGTTGGCTTCCTGTTGGTTAGACGGTTCTTTTCCCTAGCTTTTACCTTATGCTTTAGGATAGTCCCTTCATCTCCTCCCACCTTCATTAATTTCAAAAGTCTTCTCCCTCCTTTTTAAAACTATTCTTATTTTCTAAACTCGAACCACTTTCATAATAAACTTGGACTTACATCCATGCATTTTCAAAAACATTTTTCTTAATAAAATTTTAAACAACTTAATAATACTTTGACATTTTTGTGAGAAGAATAAAAGTCAATCAATCTCATCCAAATCATTTTTGCCACTTTGGCTTTTTATCTTAAAATTTTCTCAAAAGATAGACTCTTGTTAATCCTTGTAGTGATGCGAGCTACTATACTTCTATGATATGTAGTGAAGTGAGATATTTTATACTTGTGTGTTGAGTGAGACTTTGTTAATTTTAAAATCCAAGCTATATCCTCCACTTTGAGATGATGCAAATTCTCCTTTATCATAATCGTTGTTAGTAGGTATGTTTTCCACTCGGATAAGACGATGATGTCTTGTCTCTTAAAATTAACCAATACACTTGTGTTTTAAAATTTTTAAAAGGTGAACTAAGAGTACCCTGATACCCTATTTCACAAAAGGTGGTATGTAGGCACTAAAGGTTCGCAACTGCGGCGGGTGCAAAAATTGTAAAAAATACTTCTTTTCTCATCCCCACAATCTATTTTTATATACAACCCTTATAGCCAAAATACATAGATTTTCCAAGAGGTTCCTGCGGAGTACCATAGATGTTTAGGGTGCTAATACCTTCCCTTTGCATAACCAACCCCCGAACTTAGATTCTCTCCCCCTCTTTCTGGGTTATTCGCTCTTTTCCCATTCCTCTGGAAATAATAAAGCGCAGTGGCAATTTTTATTTGATTTGTGTGATTCAAGTCAATCCAATGGCTTAGTATCAACATTTCTACGACTACAGAAAAATGGAGACTTCATTGGGGAAAGATCGACCAAATACTGGTACATCTCTAAGTGGGTTGAGTCTATCTTTGTTTATTTGTGTATGTGCTGTTATAGTTTGTATATTATGTGTTGTATTTGTTTGTCTGGATTTTCCTGGTTTTAAGGGTGCTTGGTGATTTCTCATAAGTGCTCTACCCGGACTTGGGAAAACTTAAGATATTATGGGCGATATAGTCATGTTAACTTTGAGGGAGTAATCCCAAAAAAGGAGACATGAGATCCCTCACTCAGTGGAGGCCCCTTTGACTGTAGTGTTGTTTACCGAGTAATCGAGAAGACATGCTGCTTTTGACCTGGGAGCCTGCTAAAACTGAGGACCGTAAAACCCTTAACCTATCTTATCCTTTTAGGTGTAGTACAGAAGCTATGACGGAGTAATCCGGAAATGGTTGTCACACGATACTACACTCAGATGAGTTTTTCCTAAGAATATTACTAATTACCGAGTCAATCAGGATGTTGGAAATATCTGAAGGAAGGATGTAGACTCTGGGAACCTCTTAGAACCTTGTTCGACAGGTGATAAAATATTAGACCATACCTTGTGGGTAGTACCTTTGACCTCATGCTCGTGACGTCGAACCTATGAACCCCCATTGTTTGTGATCTTGTATGTGATTGTTGCATCATGCATTCATGCACTCATGAGCATCTTTTAAAACATT
The DNA here is from genome assembly GCA_948472305.1 of Vicia faba. Taxonomy (NCBI): domain Eukaryota; kingdom Viridiplantae; phylum Streptophyta; class Magnoliopsida; order Fabales; family Fabaceae; genus Vicia; species Vicia faba. The sequence continues at coordinate 569,161,381 of OX451735.1, read as the reverse complement.
TTGGTTCAAGGGACTTGAAGTTGACTTTTTGTGAATATATCGGGTACTTTTGACCATGGATTCTGGAAAAAGAAAGACTCAGAAGTACAGTTTCAAGAATCCTAAGATAGATGATTTGATGAGTCTGATTCCCGAGATTGAGAGTTCTACAAATTTTCGGAAGAAGTATTGATCCATCGTGTCTCTCATGAAACTCAGGATGAAAGATGGGATTCTCTCGACTTTGGTCCAATTCTATGATCTGATGTATCGATGTTTCACTTTCCCTAATTATCATTTGATGCCTACATTGGAGGAGTATTCTTATCTACTGGGTTTACTTATTCTCGATCGTGTTCCTTTCACCAGTTTGGAGGAGGAGCCAAAGTCTCATGAGATTGCTGCTATGGTTCATTTGGGGAAGTCCGAGATTGAGGCCCACATAACTACTAAAGGAGGAATTAGAGGATTACCCGTTCAGGTTTTATTAGAGAAAGCTCGTTGTGATACGGTGGGAGAACTGACTAGAGGTTTGCGTTTGTATTCGCACTTATTCGGTTGAGCAAGAGTCGCCATCGACTTTTTATTTTATCCTAAAGGAAAGGTTAAAAAAGCACAGCAAAAACCTTTTGAGATATTTCGTGGGTTCGGGGGGTAGATTATGAAAAGGGAAGGTGTTAGCACCCTTTTCATCCATGGTTATCCATGGGCTCTTAGTTACTTGGTTTTTAGATCACTTTCCTTGATTTTCGATTGCTTGAAAATGTGGTGTGTGGTGTGTGTTTTGAAAATGTTTTTGAAGAAGATGCCTTGTTTTAGGCAACCAATGTATTTGACTCGTGTTTGAGTGTTTTACAAAAGTGTGTATCTTTTCGAAAAGATGTTTCAAATGTTTTTGAGAGTTTGTTTTGAAAGTGTTTGTGAAGTGTGGTTTTTGAAAAGAAGGCAAGTGTTTTTGCAAATTGATCTCAAGTAACTAAGAGTTTTGTCTACTCCTATTGTACTCAAAGGTTTTCTCTATGTTTTCAACCCTTTTTAACAATTTTGTTCCACCATTGAATTTGATGGACAATCTTGCGTTTAGGATGTTTAACGGGACGGGCGCGGGTCATCGTATGGACCATGAATGCAATGGTGCCAAGTATCTTTGGCAATTTGCTTTGAAGGGACTATGATCATTCCATTTAGGCAACTTTCAAAAGCGTCATCGAGGGACTTATGATCATTTGAATTTGTTTTGCCAAAGAAACTCGACGTGCAAGCATGGCCCATTTTGGAAGGCAACATGTGGGATTACCCTAGAGGGTGCAAGTGTGATTGTGTATTGATTTCATGTATTTGTCTTTGTATTAGGTTATCTAGCGTTTGATTTTATGTACATACAAACCCTAGGTCTAACCATGGTATAATTGGAAAGCGATAAATTGCAAGAATTTAAAGTCTATGCTATTACAAATAGTATCCGGGAGTGGGGGTACAAATTCACAAATGGGGATGAGACTTTAGGAATATAGTGTCCAATAATTTACAACCAAATCTAATTGCGATAAAAGTGTAAATGTAACGAATATACAAAACAAGCAAATGTATAATGTATCAAATGTAAGTATATTGTGTAAGTGTACGTGTACGTATATGAGAATTATTTACAAGGTAAGATGTGAACTTAAATGTATTATTAAGCATATACTCTTGTTTTGTATTTTGGTTAAGTATGTATTTGTTTTTGTATTATGTACACATTTAATTTAAATTTGTATTTTTATATCTTTGTTTGATGTGTACAAAAACAAGTATTTTAATTAAAAGAAAGGAAAATGTTTTAAGTTTTAATTATATTATGTAATTATGTACAAAAGAGTATTTTGATTAAAAGAAAGAAAAATGTTTTAATATTTAATATTTGCATTAAGGTACCTCTTATGTATTAATATATTTTTTATTTTCATAATTTGTGTATAAAGGGATTTAAAGAAAAAAAGAAAATTAAGGTAAAAAAAAAATCTTTTAATCTAATTAAACCTAAGGTTTATGTAAAAAGAAAATTTTAAAAAGAATTAAGGTAAGTTTATTTACGAATAAAGTTAGATGAGTTTAAATTGTATAAAAAATAATAAATAAAATAAAAAAAGTTAGTTTAAGTTATAAAAACGATAAGTAAAAAAAAAAGTTAGTAAGTTGAATGGGCTTTATGTTGGTCCAGTCTGATTTGAACAGAAGCCAGGGGGGGGGGGGGGTTTAATTAGGAACGCGCTTGGGCTTAGGGCAAATGAATGAGGTTGTGGCTCAATGCTTTAGTAAGCTTCGTTTTAGGGTTAAACGATTTGTTTCATTTGGATGAAAGGGCTTAGGGTTACAGAAGCGGCGCCGTTCTTCGTTTTCACTTCGCTTTGGTCGTTCTCTTCCTCTTTCCAGCCAGAAACTGAACCACTTCCTTCGCCTAAAGCCACCAACGCCACCTCTCATCCTTCTCCTCGCGTTTGCTCAAGCAACAGTACAAAGGGGTAAGACTTTTGTTCCAACGCATCCTTTGAGGGTTTCACGTTTTACGCATGTTTTGATTCTTATATGTTCCGATTTTGTTTATGGTTTACGCAAGATTTTGAAATGAGGGAAAGGGAGTACTACCTGTCGGAAACGGAGAAGGAGGAGATTAGGAGCCGTTCGGAGGTTTGCCGGCGGGGGGATGCGCGATGAGAGCTCGCTTGCTTTTGCTGGAACTTGGTACTCTGTACTTTTCTTTAGGTTTTATGATGCATTCTGAAAACCTAATTTGATGTCACTTTTTTTTCTCTTCTTGCTTTGCTGCCTTCCGTATGCTTGTGTTGCCTTCTGTACTTGGTTGAGACACTTCTTTATCTCCTTCTTCTGTTGGCTTTATATGTATGCTTCAGTATGCTTTGATAATTGAGTATCTTGATGCCTTTTCTGTATGCCCTGTGATGAATCTTTTCTGAGGGCCTGTGATGTTTGATCTTTTTGGTGTTTCTGAGTATGCTTATGAGATATGTTTGATGATGCTTGGATGGTGTTGGAAGGTTATGTTGAATGCCTTGATGACTGGTACAGGTTTGACCTGGTTTACTGGTACGATGTGTTTGATGTAGCAGCTTATACTGTTTCTTTTTTGATGGTTAAGGGCTTCCAGGTTAGGCTTATGTGCTGACTTTGGGTGAACTGGTTTATGCTGGTTTTGGCATGGCTAGTTGTTAGCAGGTTGGGTTTTTAGGTTTATGGCCTTACTGAGTTTAAGCAGTTTCTATGGTTTTAGGCCATACTGGTTGTTGCTTTGGTGAGGCTTCAAGCAGGTTTGAGGACTGGGAGGTTTATGCAGGTTTCTTGATGGTTGAGTTTGACAGTTTGTATGGTTTTGTAAACTGGCTTTGAGGTTTGAAAAGCTTGACAGTTTTTGTGGTTATGATGTATCTCTTAGTTCTCTTTTTGTTTTTGATTTTCTAATGCTTAGGCAGGTAAAACAGGTTGAAGGTTTTGAGACTGGAGGCTTTTTGACAGGTTATGGGGCTTTCTTAGATTTGCTTCAGGCAGGTTATGGCCTCACTGATGGTTTAGGCTTGGAGACTGGAAGGTTTATGCAGGTTCTGGCTGTTAGCTTTGGCCTTGGCAAGTTTTTGTTTTGTTAACTGTTTTACAGGGTCCTCCTTTCAGCTTGCACAATTTTTGTGTTTTATATCTTTTTGCTTTTTTTCTCTCTGTTTGATATCTTCTGCTTTTTGACTGTGTTAGCAGTCTTTTATCTTCTATGCCTCTAGCCTAAACCTGTAAGCCCAGAACTCTTTTCTCTCTTTCTTCTCTCTCCAGTACAGCTTTAAGTATTTTATATATTTATGCTTGTACTTTTACTGAAAGGGCAGCACTGGGAAATGATGATATGAGAAGCTTGCTTGCATTACATGTTTACTCTGCATATTTGTCTCTTTTCTTCCAGATTTTGTGCTGCACCTTGTACCTTTTGATACTTTGATATCTTCTTTTTGACAGCTTTGAGTAGCCTTATACTTGTTTGACATCTTTGACAGTTTGTGGACAGTTTGGAATTTGTGATTCAGTTTGGACTTTGTGGTTAGGCCTAGTTCAGTTTGTTTTGAAATATGCAGTATGTAGTGGTTTGACAATTTTGACTTGTGAATTTCAACTTTGTGCATTCATGATTAGCAAACAAATATTCGTCCCTCTTTGTGAACCGGGAGAAATCCTGTGATTTGCAAAGAGGGCTAACTGATCCCAGTCAGTTGCCCTTAATGATGTACTTTATTTTTATCTGTCTCTTTAATTGTTTGTGCGCTTCAACTGACTTTTTCCTTCTTTTCTTTGCAGATAAATAATTAAATGGAGAGGAAAAGCAAAAGATGAAGAAATGAAGATTTAGAAAAAATTAGGATAGTCTTATTTAGGTTTAAATTACTGTAAAATCATTGTTGTAAACAATTTGTAAACAAAACAATTGTACAAATAATTTAAAAATAAATAAAAGTTTTTTTTATCCAATTAATTCTTTTCCTCTTTTTACTTGTTTATTTTACTATCTATAATTCTTTAAATTAAATAATTGAAAATAAATTCCAACTATTTAATCTTAGAATATAAATAATTAAATAAACAAAGCTTCAGCATTTGATCAATTAAGCTTGGCGCTTCCAACATCCAGAGCAAAACAAACAGTCAATCACAGCAATTGCCCAGACGTTTTTTCCCTTTACTGACTTTAATCAAACATTGCCAATTCAAAACCCAATGCAATCTTTTACTGATTCAGTCAAACAAACGTGAATTCAATCCAAATGCATTCTTTTACTGATTAAGTCAAACAATGCGAATTCAATCCAAATCTCGGAATAACTTGCAAAGCATCGTAGAATTAAATCTTTCTGAGGAACCGCACACGAAAACCCTAATTCCTGATTAAATGCCAAAGAACGTCCGCCTGATCAAAGTTGAGTCAAAATCAATCAAAACCCTAAGCAAATTGTGTGAACTATTCTAGAGCCATGAAAATCAATAAAACCCTAATTGTGTCTGACTGACGAGAAAAGTCTGTTTGACCGATTCTTGAGCCAGTCTAAAAAAATCAGGAAAAGCCTGAAGCTGTGATTTCTTGTGGAAAAATGCGAGGGCAAATTTTGGGGTACAACAGTTGCCCCTGTTCAATCTTCTTGAACCTGAAGAGTTAGATTGGCAAGTTTACCTTTCGCGACTCGAAGGTAAAAGAAGATTGGACACTAGAGTGCCCTAAAATTTGCACTCGGTGATGTGATGGTAGAGGGAATGGGCTTAAAGATGCCATTTGGTAATGGGCTTAAATATGCCATCTGATGCGATAGAATCTTGTCAGGGGATGGGCTTAGAGATGCCATCTGAGAATAGGCTTAAAGATGCCATTTGGTGACTGCTGGTAGGAGGATGGGCTTATAGATGCCATCTGGAAGAACCTGGCACAAGTATCAGAATGTCGCCGTGTCTGGATCACATCTGAACTGTCTCTGAGTGAACCTGGAATAAGTATCAGAATGTCGCCATGTCTGGGTCACATCTGAACTATTTCTGGATGAATCTCGGAAAATGATCTTTGTCTGTCGACTGATCTTACCTGAAAAGGTAAAGGGTTAGTTGTTATGCAATGTCATGATGCGTGATGCAATGTATGTTACACCAATGTTTATGATATGAATGTAATGGATGCGCATGTAAGCTGATGAGCTATCTTGCTGAGGATAAATGAATCCTGGATGGCTGAAGATAAAAGAATCTTGACTGCTGCCGGGGAGAACAAATCCTTGGCTGCTGCTGTGGAGGGCAAGAATCCTTGATTGTTGAAAAATGAGAAGTCTTGGGACCACTGTTGGGGGAATCAGAAGCTTGGGTTGTATGCCAAACTACTGGGGACTTCCTGTTTTGAGGAGATCTGTGTAGGATTTCCTGATGATGAGTCCGTGTAAAACTGCATCGGGTTTTTGAACACTTTTGACATTCGAATGCCCCAAGTGGTGATATAGATAATTTCCTGGCTTGTTACAGGTGTTAATCTTCAATCTCTTCAGATGTGCCCTGGCTAGATATAGGAATCGAATCTGGAAATAGTCGTCAACCGATATGCCCTGGCTGGATACAAGAATCGAATCTTCAAACTCTTCATACGTGCCCTGGCTAGATACAGGAATCGAGTCTGGAAATAGTCGTCAACAGATATGCCCTGGCTGGATACAGGAATCGAATCTTCAAACTCTTCAGACGTGCCCTGGCTAGATACAGGAATCAATTCTGGAAATAGTCGTCAACAGATATGCCCTGGCTGGATACAGGAATCGAATCTTCAAACTCTTCAAACATGCGCTGGCTAGATACAGGAATCGAGTCTGGAAATAGTCGTCAACAGATATGCCCTGGCTGGATACAGGAATCGAATCTTCAAACTCTTCAGACGTGCCCTGGCTAGATACAGGAATCGAGTCTGGAAATAGTCGTCAATAGATATGCCCTGGCTGGATACAGGAATCGAATCTTCAAACTCTTCAGACGTGCCCTGGCTAGATACAGGAATCGAGTCTGGAAATAGTCGTCAACAGATATGCCCTGGCTGGATACAGGAATCGAATCTTCAAACTCTTCAGACGTGCCCTGGCTAGATACAGGAATCGAGTCTGGAAATAGTCGTCAACAGATATACCCTGGCTGGATACAGGAATCGAATCTTCAAACTCTTCAGACGTGCCCTGGCTAGATACAAGAATCGAGTCTGGAAATAGTCGTCAACAGATATGCCCTGGCTGGATACAGGAATCGAATCTTCAAACTCTTCAGACGTGCCCTGGCTAGATACAAGAATCGAGTCTGGAAATAGTCGTCAACAAATATGCCCTGGCTGGATACAGGAATCGAATCTTCAAATTCTTCAGACGTGCCCTGGCTAGATACAGGAATCGAGTCTGGAAATAGTCGTCAACAGATATGCCCTGGCTGGATACAGGAATCGAATCTTCAAACTCTTCAGACGTGCCTTGGCTAGATACAGGAATCGAGTCTGGTAATAGTCGTCAACAGATATGCCCTGGCTGGATACAGGAATCGAATCTTCAAACTCTTCAGACGTGCCCTGGCTAGATACAAGAATCAAGTCTGGAAATAGTCGTCAACAGATATGCCCTGGCTGGATAGAGGAATCGAATCTTCAAACTCTTCAGACGTGCCCTGGCTAGATACAGGAATCGAGTCTGGAAATAGTCGTCAACAGATATGCCCTGGCTGGATACAGGAATCGAATCTTCAAACTTTTCAGACAAGCCCTGGCTAGATACAGGAATCGAGTTTGGAAATAGTCATCAACAGATATGTCCTGGCTGGATATAGGAATTGAATCTTCAAACTCTTCAGACGTGCCCTGGCTAGATACAGGAATCGAGTCTGGAAATAGTCGTCAACAGATATGCCCTGGCTGGATACAGGAATCGAATCTTCAAACTCTTCAGACGTGCCCTGGCTAGATACAGGAATCGAGTCTGGAAATAGTCGTCAACAGATATGCCCTGGCTGGATACAGGAATCGAATCTTCAAACTCTTCAGACGTGCCCTGCCTAGATACAGGAATCGAGTCTGGAAATAGTGATAGTTGATTTGTTGGTGGTTGTAATTTCTAGCAGGTGGTGAAGGAATGATTGAACACTTTTGACATTCGAATGCCCCAAGTGATGATGAAGGAGTCTTGGATCAGACTACTCTGCGGATTGAGAGATTTCTTGAAATCTTGACTGGACTGCCCCAGGTTAACTGAACTTTGAAAGATCTGTTGAAACCTTGACTGGACTGCCCCAGGTTAACTGGATGGTGCTATGTCATGCCCCTTGTTGATAGGAGATTCGTAATGGAAGTGTCATCCTTTTGAAGTGATTTTGTTCACTGAGGGAGCTTTCGTTCCTCCGAACATTCGCTGTATGAATTTCTTCGCTGTCAAACAAAAAACCAAATGCAGATAGTGATATTCAAGCAATGCAAAGTTTATGTTTGTCTCGAAGTTTTGCAAAATTCATTTTTAGCAGAAAACTTTTTATAAGACAGATCAACATATGATTTAGAGCAAAGCCTTACAGGAGTCAGGATACCTTTTGTAACAGTATGCTTTCGAACTAACCCATGCTTCAATTAGGACTTTTAAAGGGTTGTAACGTGGCTTGGTTCACGGTCTAAGAAACAAAGGATAAAGGCTCAAAGTATATTTGTACCCACCCGCTCTTCGTGATATTCTTCATACCTAAGCTCAGTTAATTATGCGTCGCATTCTGTTTTGAGTTTGGAACGACTTTTTGGGCGATGGTTCACCGGTTGAATTTGGGGAGACATTCATCATCTCCTTTTTCTTTTTCAACATTTTTCATGTTGTTGAGGATTTGTAATGACCTCACTATTTTGATTTTGATTTATTATCCCTAACTTTTGCCTGACTGCTCCCATTTTCGAGATTACAGTCAACGGGATGCCCCAACTTTCTTAAGCCTCCTTTATAGGTTTTGGCTTGGTGGGCTTTTCTCTTTTGAGAGATTGACTGCCTATGTGATAGGGAACCACCCTTGTCTTTTGATTCCAGAGGAATGCTTTCTTTTTTGACGTCGTTTGTTGTGTTACGAACTGAGAGTTTGCGACTTCAATGCGCATTTTTCTTTTGAATTAACTGAGATACTACCCTGCCCCAGGTTTATATCAAAGGTTTTGATCGTTTAGAACATAAAACTCCTACTTCTTTGGCTCGAAGGGGTTGACTAGGGATTATCTTCCTTATAACTCCAGTGTTTGGGATTTGAAAGAAATGCCTGTACATCATCAACAAGGTCTGTTCAAAAGCATACTGTATAAGATCATGGTATTGTTTCGTCATCCTCCCTCTAAAGGCTTGCAGCTTTTTATCAAGAGTCAAATATCATAAATAAAAGCATAAGAGTAGTGAAACGAATGGATGAATTCATGACAAACATATGCAATGCATTAATGAAAACAGAGTTTAACATCAACAGATAATTGTTTGACAACAAAAGAAATTACAACTCTGAAAATTCAAAGTGAAGCAAAAGTCTTTCAGCTTGAGCTTTGTCACTTCAGGTGGAGAACCCCTTAACGGAAGATTTTCATCTCGCCGTCTGGCATGAATTCCAGCACTCCAATGTCAATCAGATCTTGAATCTTGTTCTTCAAGGCCCAACAGTCGTTGGTGTCGTGTCCCGGGCTGTAGGAGTGGTAAACACAAAATGCGTCGGGACGATAGTTAGGAGAGGAGGTATTGAGCTTCTGAGGAGGATCCCTTAAAGTAAGCAGGTTGACCTCCAACAGGCGCTTCAGTATGAAAAATGATGGTATCTCAGTCTCCGTGAACTGTCTTCCCGATGTTTCTTGCTTACGCCGATTACCCTGTTGACGCTGGCGAGGTTGTTGATGGGCTTGTGACCCTGAAGCAAGCGAAGGAGCCTTCCCCTTGTCTTCTTGAGTGGATGGAGGCTGAGCGGTGACTTGCTCTTCAACCTCAGATGTTTGCCCCAATTGGTTGTTTTGAAGCAGTTGGCGGACGAGAACTCTGAGTTCCTCTTGTCTTTGAGATAGGTCTTGGATGAGAGCCATCTGGCCCACCAACTGCCCCATCACTTGGATCCTCAATGTTGTCAGATCAAACTGCAGCTCTGCAAGCTGATCACTCCTGGCATTGTTTGAATTCTCCAAGCCCTTCGTGAGGAGAGCTTTCATTTCTTCTTGCCCCAGAGACAAGTTCAGAAACATTTCCTGCAGTTGAGCAGTCTGGTCTTGGATGTCTTTGACAGACCTTTCTAGAGCCATCTCTTACTGAAATAAACAGCAGGAGAGTAAGGAAACCTGAAAAAAGGAAAAACTGTCAAAATGCAATGCATGACATGTGGATGCATGCTTTCAAGGATCTCTTAGGGTAAACACAAGAAAATGTTAGAGGTTGAACTTTGTTCTTGGATTGGAGAATTTTGCACCGGTGGATGTCTTTCCACTAGAATCAAGCTCACCATGTCAAGTGGGTCATAGCCCCTGATTCAAGTTGTTGTACTTGATCTTCGATTGGAGAACTTTGTATCGGTGGATGTCTTTCCACGAGAATCAAGCTCACCATGTCAAGTGGGTCATAGCCACTGATTCAAGTTGTTGCACTTGATCTTTGATTTGCATTGGTTAGAGGAGAAACCTCTTGCCCCTTGGTAGACGTATGGTTCAACGTGACCCTGCATCAAAAGAACCCTCAAGATCCTTGAAATGGTTATTGAAAATGCTATGGTATGATGTTATGATGTTATGTACATGTATGCAAAAGCAAGTAAGTGTATATACAGGTAATCATATTCACACAAAGCAAACAAGTCCTTAGGTTTAGGCTTGCATGGGGTTTAGGTAAGTACCCTCTTGAAGTTAGTTGGCTCATCCTGTCCTAAAATAGAAACTGGGTTCTAAGGAGCTCAATATCATTGGATTGTTTTCTGTGTTCATCGTTTTGGTTTAGCCACTTACTGGCGACCAAAATATTCCAAGAAAACAATCCTCAAATGAGTGTAGTATCGAGTATCTACCAACTTCGGACTGCACCAAAGTCGGTCATCTCACTACCCCTAAAAAGGCTAAGATGGTCAATTAAGGTTCTAAGAGTTCGTTAGTGCTTCACGACATCACTCAGCGGCCCCGTACTCTCCTTGACTGAACTCAAGGGTTACCGGTACTCACAAATATGTCACACTAACATAGCTTACTGCTTCAACCATGTCGGTATACCCCGCACAGTTCCCTCACAATTTTTTTGCTATTTACCTAAAAAGGTGCCCCAAATCCGGGTGTAGGATTTACAACAAACCCAAACAAGAACCCAAAAGATAAAGCAATCAAGTCAATCACAGCAAGAAAGTAAAGGTGATCCAAACCCTAAGGTAACCCCACTTTTAAGTTTTTTCCCCAGCAGAGTCGCCAGTTCTGTGATACGGTGGGAGAACTGACTAGAGGTTTGCGTTTGTATTCGCACTTGTTCGGTTGAGCAAGAGTCGCCACCGACTTTTTATTTTATCCTAAAGGAAAGGTTAAAAAAGCACAGCAAAAACCTTTTGAGATATTTCGTGGGTTCGGGGGGTAGATTATGAAAAGGGAAGGTGTTAGCACCCTTTTCATCAATGGTTATCCATGGGCTCTAAGTTACTTGGTTTTTAGATCACTTGCCTTGATTTTCGATTGCTTGAAAATGTGGTGTGTGGTGTGTGTTTTGAAAATGTTTTTGAAGAAGATGCCTTGTTTTAGGCAACCAATGTATTTGACTCGTGTTTGAGTGTTTTACAAAAGTGTGTATCTTTTCGAAAAGATGTTTCAAATGTTTTTGAGAGTTTGTTTTGAAAGTGTTTGTGAAGTGTGGTTTTTGAAAAGAAGGCAAGTGTTTTTGCAAATTGATCTCAAGTAACTAAGAGTTTTGTCTACCCCTATTGTACTCAAAGGTTTTCTCTATGTTTTCAACCCTTTTTAACAATTTTGTTCCACCATTGAATTTGATGGACAATCTTGCGTTTAGGATGTTTAACGGGACGGGCACGGGTCATCGTATGGACCATGAATGCAATGGTGCCAAGTATCTTTGGCAATTTGCTTTGAAGGGACTATGATCATTCCATTTAGGCAACTTTCGAAAGCGTCATCGAGGGACTTATGATCATTTGAATTTGTTTTGCCAAAGAAACTCGACGTGCAAGCATGGCCCATTTTGGAAGGCAACATATGGGATTACCCTAGAGGGTGCAAGTGTGATTGTGTATTGATTTCATGTATTTGTCTTTGTATTAGGTTATCTAGCGTTTGATTTTATGTACATACAAACCCTAGGTCTAACCATGGTATAATTGGAAAGCGATAAATTGCAAGAATTTAAAGTCTATGCTATTACAAATAGTATCCGGGAGTGGGGGTACAAATTCACAAATGGGGATGAGACTTTAGGAATGTAGTGTCCAATAATTTACAACCAAATCGAATTGCGATAAAAGTGTAAATGTAACGAATATACAAAACAAGCAAATGTATAATGTATCAAATGTAAGTATATTGTGTAAGTGTACGTGTACGTATATGAGAATTATTTACAAGGTAAGATGTGAACTTAAATGTATTATTAAGCATATACTCTTGTTTTGTATTTTGGTTAAGTATGTATTTGTTTTTGTATTATGTACACATTTGATTTAAATTTGTATTTTTATATCTTTGTTTGATGTGTACAAAAACAAGTATTTTAATTAAAAGAAAGGAAAATGTTTTAAGTTTTAATTATATTATGTAATTATGTACAAAAGAGTATTTTGATTAAAAGAAAGAAAAATGTTTTAATATTTAATATTTGCATTAAGGTACCTCTTATGTATTAATATATTTTTTATTTTCATAATTTGTGTATAAAGGGATTTAAAGAAAAAAAGAAAATTAAGGTAAAAAAAAAATCTTTTAATCTAATTAAACCTAAGGTTTATGTAAAAAGAAAATTTTAAAAAGAATTAAGGTAAGTTTATTTACGAATAAAGTTAGATGAGTTTAAATTGTATAAAAAATAATAAATAAAATAAAAAAAGTTAGTTTAAGTTATAAAAAGGATAAGTAAAAAAAAAGTTAGTAAGTTGAATGGGCTTTATGTTGGTCCAGTCTGATTTGAACAGAAGCCAGGGGGGGGGGGGGGGTTAATTAGGAACGCGCTTGGGCTTAGGGCAAATGAATGAGGTTGTGGCCCAATGCTTCAGTAAGCTTCGTTTTAGGGTTAAACGATTTGTTTCATTTGGATGAAAGGGCTTAGGGTTACAGAAGCGGCGCCGTTCTTCGTTTTCACTTCGCTTTGGTCGTTCTCTTCCTCTTTCCAGCCAGAAACTGAACCACTTCCTTCGCCTAAAGCCACCAACGCCACCTCTCATCCTTTTCCTCGCGTTTGCTCAAGCAACGGTACAAAGGGGTAAGACTTTTGTTCCAACGCATCCTTTGAGGGTTTCACGTTTTACGCATGTTTTGATTCTTATATGTTCTAATTTTGTTTATGGTTTACGCAAGATTTTGAAATGAGGGAAAGGGAGTACTACCTGTCGGAGACGGAGAAGGAGGAGATTAGGAGGCGTTCGGAGGTTTGCCGGTGGGGGGATGCGCGATGAGAGCTCGCTTGCTTTTGCTGGAACTTGGTACTCTGTACTTTTCTTTAGGTTTTATCATGCATTCTGAAAACCTAATTTGATGTCACTTTTTTTTTCTCTTCTTGCTTTGCTGCCTTCCGTATGCTTGTGTTGCCTTCTGTACTTGGTTGAGACACTTCTTTATCTCCTTCTTCTGTTGGCTTTATATGTATGCTTCAGTATGCTTTGATAATTGAGTATCTTGATGCCTTTTCTGTATGCCCTGTGATGAATCTTTTCTGAGGGCCTGTGATGTTTGATCTTTTTGGTGTTTCTGAGTATGCTTATGAGATATGTTTGATGATGCTTGGATGGTGTTGGAAGGTTATGTTGAATGCCTTGATGACTGGTACAGGTTTGACCTGGCTTACTGGTACGATGTGTTTGATGTAGCAACTTATACTGTTTCTTTTTTGATGGTTAAGGGCTTCCAGGTTAGGCTTATGTGCTGACTTTGGGTGAACTGGTTTATGCTGGTTTTGGCATGGCTAGTTGTTAGCAGGTTGGTTTTTAGGTTTATAGCCTTACTGAGTTTAAGCAGTTTCTATGGTTTTAGGCCATACTGGTTGTTGCTTTGGTGAGGCTTCAAGCAGGTTTGAGGACTGGGAGGTTTATGCAGGTTTCTTGATGGTTGAGTTTGACAGTTTGTATGGTTTTGTAAACTGGCTTTGAGGTTTGAAAAGCTTGACAGTTTTTGTGGTTATGATGTATCTCTTAGTTCTCTTTTTGTTTTTGATTTTCTAATGCTTAGGCAGGTAAAACAGGTTGAAGGTTTTGAGACTGGAGGCTTTTTGACAGGTTATGGGGCTTTCTTAGATTTGCTTCAGGCAGGTTATGGCCTCACTGATGGTTTAGGCTTGGAGACTGGAAGGTTTATGCAGGTTCTGGCTGTTAGCTTTGGCCTTGGCAAGTTTTTGTTTTGTTAACTGTTTTACAGGGTCCTCCTTTCAGCTTGCACAATTTTTGTGTTTTATATCTTTTTGCTTTTTTTCTCTCTGTTTGATATCTTCTGCTTTTTGACTGTGTTAGCAGTCTTTTATCTTCTATGCCTCTAGCCTAAACCTGTAAGCCCAGAACTCTTTTCTCTCTTTCTTCTCTCTCCAGTACAGCTTTAAGTATTTTATATATTTATGCTTGTACTTTTACTGAAAGGGCAGCACTGGGAAATGATGATATGAGAAGCTTGCTTGCATTACATGTTTACTCTGCATATTTGTCTCTTTTCTTCCAGATTTTGTGCTGCACCTTGTACCTTTTGATACTTTGATATCTTCTTTTTGACAGCTTTGAGTAGCCTTATACTTGTTTGACATCTTTGACAGTTTGTGGACAGTTTGGAATTTGTGATTCAGTTTGGACTTTGTGGTTAGGCCTAGTTCAGTTTGTTTTGAAATATGCAGTATGTAGTGGTTTGACAATTTTGACTTGTGAATTTCAACTTTGTGCATTCATGATTAGCAAACAAATATTCGTCCCTCTTTGTGAACCGGGAGAAATCCTGTGATTTGCAAAGAGGGCTAACTGATCCCAGTCAGTTGCCCTTAATGATGTACTTTATTTTTATCTGTCTCTTTAATTGTTTGTGCGCTTCAACTGACTTTTTCCTTCTTTTCTTTGCAGATAAATAATTAAATGGAGAGGAAAAGCAAAAGATGAAGAAATGAAGATTTAGAAAAAATTAGGATAGTCTTATTTAGGTTTAAATTACTGTAAAATCATTGTTGTAAACAATTTGTAAACAAAACAATTGTACAAATAATTTAAAAATAAATAAAAGTTTTTTTTATCCAATTAATTCTTTTCCTCTTTTTACTTGTTTATTTTACTATCTATAATTATTTAAATTAAATAATTGAAAATAAATTCCAACTATTTAATCTTAGAATATAAATAATTAAATAAACAAAGCTTCAACATTTGATCAATTAAACTTGGCGCTTCCAACATCCAGAGCAAAACAAACAGTCAATCACAACAATTGCCCAGACGTTTTTTCCCTTTACTGACTTTAATCAAACATTGCCAATTCAAAACCCAATGCAATCTTTTATTGATTCAGTCAAACAAACGTGAATTCAATCCAAATGCATTCTTTTACTGATTAAGTCAAACAATGCGAATTCAATGCAAATCTCGGAATAACTTGCAAAGCATCGTATAATTAAATCTTTCTGAGGAACCGCGCACGAAAACCCTAATTCCTGATTAAATGCCAAAGAAAGTCCGCCTGATCAAAGTTGAGCCAAAATCAATCAAAACCCTAAGCAAATTGTGTGAACTGTTCTAGAGCCATGAAAATCAATAAAACCCTAATTGTGTCTGACTGACGAGAAAAGTCTGTTTGACCGGTTCTTGAGCCAGTCTGAAAAAATCAGGAAAAGCCTGAAGCTGTGATTTCTTGTGGAAAAATGCGAGGGCAAATTTTGGGGTACAACACTCGTTATTTTGACAATTGAGTTTATTTACAAATGAGTAACATAGTACAATTGGTAAAGGATGAAGCTTACAAATATAAGGTTGCAGGTTTGAATCTCTTGTGCTGCACTTTCAACATTTTTTTTTCTATTTTTTTGTCATTATTTTCTTTCCTTTTTAAATAGGTGTTTCTTATTGGTCATTTGATGTCAATTTGTGTCACACTTTATTTTTGATTAGTAAATTTTTTTAATTTCAAATTTAGATGTTTTTTTATTATCTATAAATAGGACATTTTTTTTATACTTCTAGATTATTCACAATTTCCACACACAATCATCCACAAAAACTTGCTTCTTTCTTTTTCTTATAATTCTAATCTTAGTTTATTGTAGGGTTGTTGTCTATATCAAACAACAACAATAGTTTCTTTATCCTTGGCCAATAATTACATTGAGGCCACCCACCTTTTTTGTTTTCAACTTTATTTTTCAATATATTTGTTTTATTTAACCATATTATGATATTTTTTGATAATTTCTTTTCTTTTAAATGAAAATAGTATTATGTTTTATCAACAATTTAACAAACCTTTTTATCATCAACATTATCAACATTTTATTTAACTTACAGTATTCACATTTTATACTTGTTTCATACATATATTACATCGACAATTTCTAATATATTTTTCTAACACACAAGAGAGCTATCATGTTTGTTTTCTTCAAATTGTTTCACGGTAACAACACAAACCTTACACTAATTTTCTATTTCTCATTGACACTGTATATATTTTAACTCACTAACAATTAAGCTCATACATTGTATATTCACAAATTTACTATTTCCACTATTTCCAACCCATTTTGAACTACTAATCATTTTCAAACAATTAATCTCTTTTCTAACCTCTAACCAAATTAAAAATCATAAATTGAATTTTTTCATACTAATGATATCTCATAAATATTTATAGAATATTTTTGCAGGAAAAAAAGAAAAAGAGAAAACATCATCAGATTTGAAAATATGGACAACAACAAGGCAACCCCATTCCTGCAACTGCTGATTCAAACTCGGACCACCATCGTTCTCCAAATGCAGCCATCATTTTTATTCTGATGCCGAACACGTGACTTATGAGCCATCACACCGATGTCACTAAATCACTCGGCCAGAACTCCCTCTGTCGTTCGCTCAGTCCCCAGTGTGTTGCAAATCTGGTCGCCTCAATCGGTAACTCACTATCTATTCATTTGTTAATATTATTTTGTTTGTTCTTTAGAGCGTAACTTTTGTTAAAAGAAACAAGGTAACATACATGAGAGAAATAAAGAAGGTATATTTGATTTTAGTTTTCACTATTTTAGATCCTTTTTTATTACCATTTTTTCGTTATTATTTTTTTATCATCTTTCATTTGCATAATGTTTCTTTTTATTATTTTTAAGTTACAATATATTTAGTTAATGGGCTTTAATGAGGACTAAATGTCTAATTATTTATATTAATTTATTAGATTTAGGGATATCATAAGAATATAAAATAAAAAATCTTTTTATTTTATCTTTTTAGGTTATTTTATTTGTATATATTAGTTTGATTAAAGTATTTAAATTAGTTAGATTAACTTTTAATTAGGAAAAATCATTGATTTATGTACAATTGTTAGAATTTCCCGATTAAATAAAAAATATCACATGTAAATAAATTTCCACCCGACTTGTACATATACTATTTTTTCCCGATTAATCTCATTATCAACTTGTAAATAATTTTTTTAAAACATGTACTAATCCAAACATTTTTATAATCAATTAGTTAATTCAAACATTCTATAAATAATAGGATGTCCACCTTCGAGTAATTAAATCGGTCGACACACTGTCTACCGGTTTATTATTCAAAGATCAAACAATTAAAATCCTTGCAACTCACCCAATTCACCATCCGCAACTGGCCAATATATGGCCACGTGATGAGGAGACTATATTAGACTCCCCCGTTCTACGTCTTAAAAGACACCCAACCAACTATAAACCTTTTTCTTTTCTTTTTAAATTAAAATAATTCAATAATCAACTTTCGAAAAGAATTACAAATTTATTCAAATCGACTGCGTGTTTAGTCTAATAATCTCCGCTATTCATGACACCTAGACTAAATGTGCGAAAAATGTGAATATCTTTGTGATCCATAAAAAATAAAAACCAAACTGCGAACTACGAAATGAGACTCTGATTCCTCCTAGGATGATACGTAGGCATACAATCGAAAATCATGACGAGTCCCCCCTAACTAAAAAACAAACCCTTTCCCCCTAAAAAATATTTAAAACCCTAATTTCGTAAAAGTGCTTCTAAACTTAGTATCCTTGCGAATAAGGTAGATAAGGGGTGTCTAACACCTTCCCCTCGTCTAGAACTGAGTCCAAAACTAGAATCTCTGATTTTTAGGATTATTCCTTTATACTCCATTCCTTTAGGATAAAAATTAAGGGTGGCGACTCTGATTAAAAAACTAGTTGCAACAGCTGGCGACTCTGCTGGAGACTCAACCCTAGGTTTAGAAGTCGTTCCTTTATGTTTTAGAGTTTTTCTTATTTTTTTAGGTTTTATTCTTTTCTTAATTATTTATTACTTATTTATCTGTTTATTATTTTTATTCATTATCATATTATATCTGTGGTGGGATTTAAATTTTTCAAAATTATTCTTAGAACCCTTAGAAAGAAGGTTCGTCTATTAGCCAAGGGGTTACATCAACCCTATGAGTTTATGTGACGACTTCGCCTAGAGTCGGTGGAATTTCGCAAAAGGAATACCTCTCGAGAGACATCCTCTTGGGAAGTAGGAATTTGTAATGACACCTATGACTCTTTGTACGATCTTTAAACCAAAAACTCATGATGAGACCTTTCATGACCTAGAGACGAAAGTTTCAGTCTATAAAGAGACTCCGCTTAAGGGAGGCCCTTACGCCTTTCCCTCTAGTTTTATTCATGATACCCTTAAGGAAACCACCTTATGGAGAGGGTGGAATATCTGTAGGCCAATAATAAAAACCTACCTTTTAAGGATACCATTCACAAATCCCACTATAATCTACAAACCTGCAAGGGTTATCCCTGCATCCACTACTATCTTTAGCCCGCATGGATTCTGTCTATATCATCATCCCTATCCTTTAGTGAATCCTCGTCGTCTTTCATTTGTAATAATACTTAAAGAATTTTTATCTCCATCTCTAAGACAATGTAGGATATCATCAATTATCATCTTCATCTGTAAGGAGTCGCTGCCTGTCTCAATTTCTGAGTCAGAGTAGGATATCATCATCAAACCTATATAGGGTACCCCTACATCTACCATCATACTATGTCTGCACCGCATTGCATATCCATGAAACTTTTTTTTTGCATACCTAAAAGCAAAAAATGTTTTTTCATACCCAAGCATTTTCATACATTTACATTTCCATCCATTTTCACAAAATCAATTACATTTCCACCCTTATCCAACTGTGATCCAGCTAGCAAGATTCTCGATAATCGCAAGTGAACTCAACACATGTCTCAAGAAGCCATGGAAAAACTCAGAAAAGGCCAAGAACTATTGATGGAGGAGGTCCACTAGTTGAAGACTCAAATGAACTTGATCATGCAATTATTACTAAAGAGCGAAGGAAACCCTTCATCATCCCAGCCACATGCCTATTCAGCACTACAAATGCCGCCACCACGGGAAGTTCCCCCGCCTCAGCAGAAACTACAACAACCATATCAACATAAGGGATATGCCCAATAAAGAAAAATACAAAATCTATCACCTAGGAGATCTGATCCACTTCCCATACTGCACAGTCAGCTGCTACAACATTTACCCAAGGCATCCTTGGTAGAGTTGAAGCCACTTGCTCCTCCAATTGGGGCACTCCCACCTAAATATGATGTAAATACAAGGTGCGATTATCATGCAAATTATCCATGGCATACCCTAGAAAAATGTTGGGCTTTCAGACACAAGGTCTAAGATTTAATCGATAGTAAGCAGTTGACTTTTGAAGAAGGGGTCTCATCAGCGAATGGTCGCCCTTGCCTTGACAAATCCAAAGACTAAAGAAGAATCCCCTAGAGTCAGTGGGTCAACAAGAAGGCTTATCCCTAAATCATTAGGCCTTTATCATTTTAAATTATATTTTTTTCTTGATAAGTGTTATTTGTTATAAACTTTGTACGCTTTGGTCAAGTAATTCTAATAAAATAAGCATGCATGTTTTTAAAATCGATTCATTCTACAAATAATCAACGACTTTCCATTTTCACTCTTCTTTTCCATTTTTAAATTAACAAACTTCGATGGAGAATGATGAAAATACAAAATAATCGGATTTTGCTGATGTATGTTTTTTAATAGTAAGGCTTAGCTGACGATGTAAGACATTGTTTCACTTCCTAAACATGGGGGAAATAAGGAGTTAATCTGTAGTTAACCCCCTCGAGCCAGAAGTCAGAGTTCTTTCCATTTTCTAAAAAACCCTTAATCTTAACCAGGGGAAGGGTAGATTTCAATTAGTTCGACAGTGCATTCAAATCCCAGGAGAATCGAACCAATATAAGCAAAGGTTTAAGCATATCTCTTTTCTCGATACAACATCAAGAGAATGATCTCAGTAATGGTTCAAGCATATCTCTTTCCCCGATACATCATTGAGAGAACAATCTAAGTAAAGATTTGAGCATATCATCTTCCCCGCGTTCATCATCCAAGAATGAGGAATTAATAAAAAACAAAGTCCACGACATCTTTCTTCCTCAATACTTCAACCAAGATCGAGGAAACGATAAAGATGAAGCTTACAACAATCAGCCCGACTATCACAAGTGTCAAAATCGAAGAAAAAAAAAAAGAAATTCAAAAAATATACAGAAAGCCCGCTAAGTCAACAGAAATCAAAACTCGACTTAGGAAAAAGTTAGGGCATCCAGGTGGATCGAAAAAATTCAAAAAAAAATTCAAAAAAATCGGTCCATGCAAAATTAAGGGATTGAAAACGATAAATGGAGAACAATCTTGTGAATTCCACCTCAAGAATAACCAAAGCTTCTCATCAATGCTCAGATCTTAGCAATGGTTTTCATCGGTGCCTAAATCTTATCAACGCTTGGATCTTGTCAATACTTTTCATTGGTGCTTTAATCTTATCAACACTTCTCATCATCTTTCCAACTACGAAGTGCCTCTTGGGGATTAAATGAATCTATTGGATTAATTGAACTTAGGATTGGAGAAAATCAAGGAGAATGGGGTGGGATAAATAAGTTTTAAGCCTTATATCTTTTGTTTCTTTAACCGTGAACCAAGCCATGTTACAAGCTTCAAAAGTCCTAATTGAAGCTAGGTTCACTATGAAATCATACTCAACAAGATTTATGTTAAACTGACTCCTATGTTTGTTAAAATTATTTCTAACTACTCTACTTCTTCAAATACTCACCTTCTAATCTTCCATTTCTTTTCAAAATAATCAATTTCGATTTCAGGAACGTGAATGTGTATCAAACAGAATTACTTTTTCAAAATGTACAATTTTATCTACGAATCAATACTTAGTATCAAAGAGATCTCAAATTTGGTTTAATCAAAAGCCATCCTTCCCAGGAAGCTCCTAACTAGGGGAAAGCATCTAAAGGGGATCCCAATAAATAGGGGCAAACACTAATGATCATAGGGGTATATCACACGAAGACACTATTGACAGGGGGTGATTGTTCCAAAATTTAATCAATTCAGATCAAATTTCAAAGCGCTATCCAGCAAGGAGCATACCCTTCGAGGAAGTATTCCTTAGTCAAGTCATATCATAACAGGGTATGACTCAGTTTCCTCATGTTAACAAGCTTCTCAAGGCATTGATGAACAGGGGCAGCCTTCCAAGATTCAAATGTTGGGGTCATGCATATCAAGTTCATCCTACTGCATGTAGGGTCCAAATTCTTCAAGCAACTTTGAGTACAAACTTTTCAAGCTTCGAATACCTGGGGAAACCTATTTCAGGTTCATGGTGAAGTCTAAAGTTCCTTTTGGGGGTACCTCTTCCAGATCCTAGAATATTGAGGGACACGTCCTTCAAAATTCAAATGTTGTGGCAAACTACTGCGAGGCTCAAGCAAAGGAGTTGATTCAAAGGGGTCCATCAAAACCAAACATTTTTAAGAGTCTTTTAACCAAGGACATAATGCAAAATAGTGGGGTCATTCACATTAAGATCAAATTGTTTCCAATCTCATATCAAAGAGAATTTTATCCAAGGTCATACCAACAAATTAGGAAAAAAATAGTCCACACAGGGGCAAGCTCTCCGTGTACTTTCACAACCTCCAGTGGGTCTTTCTCCTACATCAGCAATCTTCGAGTTTGAAACGAGTATCAGAGAATCATGCAAGCACAACACTCAACCATCATGTGATAAGAAACCTTGTTGCATAAACAAACCTCCATACTTTAATAATCCACGAACCATCATAGGGGTACCATTCAAAAAGCATCTAAGTCATAATCATAAAGAATAAGGCTGCATAAATCATGCATTAGGGCTCCTAGATCCAAAACCAAGCCATACTATTATCTCATCCATCTACGCATCCCAACAGCATGGGTCGAGCATATCTCAGAAAGCCCAACTACACACTCACATTTCAAAATCCAACATCCATTTACACATATCCAAGTTATTCATCGCATACGTCAACCAATCATCACATCACATACTTCATTCAATCATCACATTAATCAATCATTACACTTCATGCGTCAATCAAATTCATACGCATAGATGAAACCTCATTTTCATGTGAAGGAAATCATCATTGTCAATCAAGCTAAAAATTCTGCATTGAAACTCGGCAGTAGATTCCCCTGGTCGATCACGACAGGTGATTTTCCAGAAAACCTCGGCAGGAGGTAATCTTTCAACATAATTTTGGCAGTAGATTCCCCTGGTTGATCACAGTAGGTAATTTCCAGAAAACCTCGGCAGGATGTAATCTTTCAACAGAATCTCGGTAGTAGATTCCCCTGGTTGATCATGGCAGGTGATTTTCCAGAAAACCTCGGCAGGAGGTAATCTTTTAACATAATCTCGGCAGGAGGTAATCTTTCAACATAATCTCGGCAGGAGGTAATCTTTCAACAGAATCTCGGCAGTAGATTCTCATGGTTGATCACGACAATTGATTATCCAGAAGACCTCGGCAGAAGGTAGTTCACAATTAAATCTCGGTAGTAGATTCCTTGGAAATTTCGGCAGTAGATTTCCCACTAAGAGCCTCACATCAAGCATGACGTACACATAACCATATCAAAATCTCAAGGTCATCCATAACATTTGGTGCATCTAACATACGAAAATGCCAAAAAGCATCTGATAAAGCATCAAAGTTTATTCTGGTTAGAAAAACATCGAAAGAAATCCACGCCTACGTCCACGTCCATGACTAGGCCAACGTCCACGTCTACGTCCACACCTACGCCTACGCCTACGGTACAGACATCAAGATCTCGCTGACATCTTTTCACCAAATTCAAATTAACTTGGGGATACAACAATTGGCAACAGACAATGTTAGGGAGTTGGTGATTACGAGAACCTGATGATTTAATAAAGGAGAATCATCAAAAACATTTGCAAAACATTTGGGGCATACATCACACTTGGATAGCATATCAGTTTAGAGCATTATGCATGCATGGCATCTTACAAAGCTACTTTGGTTAAAAATACAATTTTTCTTGGGGTTCATCTTTAGTAGGCTTATTTGTGCGAACTATATAGTTCAAACTTTAAAGCAATTTGGGGTATTTTCTTCATGTTGATGGTTATGGTTGAGACGACATGACCGGCATCATCATAAGTTTGGTTTAGTTTCTTCACGTTGATGGTTATGGTTGAGACTACACGACCAACATCATCAACGAATTTGGGGTTTATTTCTTCATGTTGATTGTTATGGTTGAGACGACACAACTAACATCATCATGAATTTTGTATTCTTCATTTTGATGGTTATGGTTGAGACGACACAACTAACATCATCATGAGTTTGGGGTATTTTCTTCATGTTGATAATTGTGGTTGATACAACACAACCAATATCATCATGAATTTGGGGTACTTTCTTCATGTTGATAATTATGTTTGAGACGACACGACTAATATCATCATGAGTTTGGGGTATTTTCTTCATGTTGATAATTATGGTGGAGATGACACGAACAATATCATCATGAGTTTGTGGTATTTTCTTCATGTTGATAATTATGGTTGAGATGACACGACCAATATCATCATGAGTTTGGGGTTTATTTTATTCATGTTGATAATTATGGTTGAGACAACACGACCAATATCGTCATGAGTTTAGGGTTTATTTTCTTCATGTTGATAATTATGATTCCGACGACACGACCAATATCATCATAAATGCGGGGTATTTTCTTCATGTTAATAATTACGGTTGAGACGATACGACCGACATCATTGCGAGTTTGGGGTATTTTCTTCATGTTGATGATTATGGTTGAGACAACACAACCAACATCATCATGAGTTTGGGGTATTTTCTTCATGTTGATAATTATGGTTGAGATGACACAACGAAAATCATCATGAATTTGGGGTATATTTGCTTCATGTTGATGGTTATGGTTGAGATAACATGACCGACATCTTCGTGAGTTTGGGGTTTATTTTATTCACGTTGATGGTTATGGTTGAGACGACATGACCGACATCATCGTGAGTTTGGGGTTTATTTTCTTCATGCTGATGGTTATGGTTGAGATGACACAACCGACATCATCTTGAGTTTGGGGCATTTTCTTCATATTGATGGTTATGGTTAAGACGACACAACCAACATCATCGTAAGTTTGGGGTATTTTCTTCATGTTGATGGTTATGGTTGAGACGACACAACCATCATGATCAACGAAACTTTGGTTTCAATCTTCAAACCTAGAATTCTTCATGCTAAATAAATTACCTTGGTTGAGAACAAATACAACCGGTAAAAACTCCGATCTCATCTTTGATCTAGTTATCCAAGATTTGATCATCAAAACACTTTTCAATCATCTACCCCCTAGGTTGTGGTAGGTGTGCAAATTGTTCGGTTCATATTATTCATTCCATAGATTATAATGAATGCGTGAATTTATCTTTCTTCCGGTTATCCTCTAGGTCGTGGTAAACACACAAATTCTTAAAATATCTATCCCCCAGGTTGTGATAGATATGCGAATTTGCGGGATTATACTATTCATCCCCTAGTTCGTGATGAATAACGTAAGCCTATCTCTGTTGTCTTTTATCCCCTAGGTCGTGATAAATGCACAGGTTCATCCTCGTATTATTTACTCCCTAGGTTGTAGTAGACATGACGAAATCTGTGATATAACTCATTGTGTCAGTCTCCATGTAGCAACATGTTATCAAACTTTACTATATTTATCCCCTAGGTTGTGATAAATGCACAGGTTCATCATCGTACTATTTACTCCCTAGGTTTTAGTAGACATGACGAAATATGTGATATAACTCATTGTGTCAGTCTTCATGCAACAATGTGTTATCAAAATTTGTTATATTTATCCCCTAGGCCATGAGAAATGCACAGGTTCATCCTCGTACTGTTTACTTCCTAGGTTGTAGTAGACATGACGAAATCTGCGATATAACTCACTGCGTCAGTCTCCATGCAGCAAAGTGTTATCAAACTTTGTTTTATCTATCCTCTAGGCTGTGATAGGTATACGAAAAAACTTTGGCTCATTGCATTAGTTCCTAAGCGGAAATGTGTTATCAAGATTTATGTTATTCATCCCCTAGGTTGCGATGAATATACAAAATCTGCGTCACAAACTTACTAGATTAGTCTCATAGCATTAGTAGGTCATCTTTTTAAAACTTGTATCATTTACCTCCTAGGTTACAGTAAATAAGAAAAATCTTACAAACTCTCAAATATCGACGAGTTATCCGCGTCGTCGATTCTAACCAACTTTGGTCCAAACGCTGGTAGGATAATACATCATCATCTATGCCCATTCTTCACACTCATGGGAACGTTGTACAACATATCCTTATGATCTTTCGGGAAAATTCTGGGGGTCCTCCAATATTTAATAAACTTTCGATCAGAACGTGTTAGACCTGCGTATTCACACACTATTAAATTGAAAAGTAATTAAATAGGGGCAACTGTCATACCCCAAATTTTTCCGCCCTTTATTTCTACAGTAAAAAATTTTTAAACATTGATTTTATAATATTATTTGATTTTTATAAAATATTCGCTTCAAAACCTGTTTAAAAATATAATGATTTATTTCAGATCATTTGTATTTTAGAATAAATAAATATTCCCACACCTTTTATATACTTTCAATTGAGTTTATTTACAAATGAGTAACATAGCACAATTGGTAAAGGATGAAGCTTACAAATATAAGGTCGCCGGGTTTGAATCTCTTGTGCCGCACTTTCAACATTTTCTTTTTTTTTTTTCTATTTTTTTTGTCACCAACTTCCTTTACTTTTTAAATAGGTTTCTTATTGGCCATTTGATGTCAATTTGTGTCACACTTTATTTTTTATTGGTCAATTTTGTTTTATTTCCAATTTGGATGGTTTTTTCATCTATAAATAGGACATGTTTTTCACACTTCTAGATTATTCATAATTTCCACACACAATCATCCACAAAAACTTACTTCTTTCTTTTTCTTATAATTCTAATCTTAGTTTATTCTAGGATTGTTGTCTATATCAAACAACAATAATAGTTTCTTTATCCTTGACCAATGATTACATTTGAGGCCACCCACCCTTTTTGTTTTCAACTTTATTTTTCAATTTATTTGTTTTACTTAACCATATTATGATATTTTCTAATAATTTCCTTTCTTTTAAAGAAAAACAGTATTATGTTTTATCAACAATTTAACAAACCTTTTTATCATCAAAGTTATCAATATTTTATTTAACTTACAGTATTCACATTTTATATATATGTTTCATACATCTATTATAGCGACAATTTCTAATATATTTTTCTAACATATAAGAGAGCTAACATGTTTGTTTTCTTCAAATTGTTTCATGGTAACAACACAAACCTTACACTAATTTTCTATTTCTCATTGAAACTGTATATATTTTAACTCACTAACAATTAAGCTCATACGCTGTATATTCACAAATTCACTATTTTCACTATTTCCAAATCATTTTAAACTACTAACCATTTTCAAAAAATTAATCTCTTTTCTCACCTCTAACCAAATTAAAATTATAAATTGAATTTGTTCATACTAATGATATCTCATAAATATTTATAGAAAATTTTTGCAGTAAAAAAGAAAAAAGAGAAAACATCATCAGATTTGAAAATATGGACAACAACAAGGCAACCCCATTCCTGCCACTGCGGATTCAAACTCAGACCACCATCGTTCTTCATATGCAGTCATCATTTTGATTCTGTCACTGAACAGATGATTTACGAGCCATCACACCGATGTCGCTAAATCGCTCGGCCATAACTCCCTTTATCGTTCGCTCAGCCCCGAGCGTGTTGCAAATCTGGCCGCCCCAACCGGTAACTCACTGTCTATTCATTTATTAATATTGTTTTGTTTGTTCTTTAGAGCATAAGTTTTGTTAAAATAAACAAGGAAACATATAGTAGAGAAAGAAAGAAAGTATATCTGATTTTAGTTTTCACTATTTTGGATCCTTTTTTTATTTCTATTTTTTCATTAATATTTTTTTATCATCTTTTATTTGCATAATCATTCTTTTTATTATTTTTTAGTTACAATATATTTAGTTAATGAGCTTTAATGAGATATAAATGTCTAATTATTTATATTAATTTATTAGATTTAGGGATATCATAAGAATACAAAATAAAAAATCTTTTTATTTTATCTTATTAGGTTATTTTATTTGTACATATTAGTTTAATTAAATTATTTAAATTCGTTAGTGTGATACGGTGGGAGAACTGACTTGAGGTTTTGCGTTTGTGTTCCCAAATGTTTCAGTTTAGCAAGAGTCGCCACCGACTTTTTATTTTATCCAAAGGAAATGTCAAAAAGCACAGGAAAGACCATTGAGATGTTTTATTGGGTTCGGGGGGTATATTATGAAAAGGGAAGGTGCTAGCACCCTTTTCATCCATGGTTTTCCATGGGCTCTTAGTTACTTGTTTAGATCACTTGCTTTTGCTTTTCAATTGTTTGAAATGGTGCTTTGTGTGGTTTTGAAAGTATTTTGAAAAGAGGCCATCGTTGTGACAATCTTTGTAATGATTCTTGTTTGAAGAATGTATACAAAGATGTATTGTCTTTTGAAAAATGTTTCAATGTTTGAAAGTTTTGTTTTTGGGAAAATGTTTTGAAATTGTGTGTGTTTGAAATTAGCAAGGATGTTTGCAAATTTGATCAAGTAACTAGGAGTTGTCTGTCCTACTCAAAGATCTTTCCTACACATTTTTAACCCTTTTACATTGTTGTTTTACCATTGTATTTGGCAAACAACCTTGTATTTGGATGTTAAACGGGACGGGCATGGGTCATCGTATGGCCATGATAACAATGTTGCCAAGTATCTTAGCAAGTTTTTGAGGGACTAGATCATTTTTGTATAGGCAACCAAAATAGCGTCATCGAGGGACTATGATCTTTTATTTTGTTTTATTTTGCCAAGATAACTAGCATGCATACCAAGGCCATGTTTTTAAGGCAACAAGTGGGTGAAACCCAAGGGGTGCTTGTGTGCAAAGTGTTGTCATTTTTCATGTATTTTTGTCTTGTGTTTAGTCATACTATTTGTTTTGATTTTTGGTTATCATACAAACCCTAATTTACTAAGCATGCATATAAAAGCAATAAAATGCGTAAAAGTAAATCTAAGACTATTACAACATTATTATGGGGAGAGGGATACAAGTTTGAATAGGGGGATATTTGCAAGAAAATAAAACCCTAAAACTATTATTACAACCAAATTGAAATATTGCACAAGATAAATAAATAGACAAATATTTAAATGTACAAACAAATATAAATATGCAAAAGATGTTTTTGTATTTATTTTTATGTATGTAAAATAAATTATTTTTTGTCTAAAAATAAGAAAAATATTAATGATTATTTTGGAAAGGGTAGAAAACCCTAGTTTTTGTTTTAAGAAAATATGTATTCTATATTATTTATTTATGTACAAGAAAATAAATAAAAATATATACAAAAGTGTTAAAAAATTAAAATGTGTGAGAAAATATTATTTAAGTGTATAAATAATAAAAATAAAAATATATGATATTTTTGTACCATTTATAAATTTATTTAAGAAAATAAAAGTATTTAACCTAATAAACTATTTTTTGTCATAAAAAAATAATAAAAATAATAAAATAAAAATGTAAAAATTAAGAAAATATTTTTGGTGATTTTTAATATTTAGAAAAATAAATAAAAGTCAGCAAATGTAAAAAGAAATAAAAAAATGTACAAAATAAAAGAAATGGGCCAAGGGGGTGCAGAAAGCAAGCTAAGGGGTGTCAAAAGTAGGACAAAGCCAGGCCCAGCCCACGTTCCTCTTCATCCCTGTCCTTGAGACAGAAACACACGCGCGCCATGTTCAAATTGGTAACTCCTCCATATGTGCTCAAAAACAAAAACTTGCAACATGAAATTTATAGCTCATGATCACACGATTCTAACCATGTAAAAAACTTGATCTAACTCTCAAAGACCAGAGAGAATTGCATTGGCCGTAAATCTTGACCTAGTTTTTTCAGTAACTTCAACTATCAAATACTCCTAGCTCAGTTAACATAAATGAATTCTATGCATATGTACAGTTCAAGGACATTAAGGACTACATTTTTGCTTCACAAACCTAAGCCTAATGATTCCTAAATAAGGAGATAGAAGTTTGAAAAATACCTGTTTCAGTCAAGTTTGGATATGGTAATGTAGGAGTTTTTGATGAGGCCTGAAGCTCGTGTTAGCTTGCCTGAAGTTCACTCAACCTTCCCCAATGCTTGGCTTGCTTTGGAATGGTCTGAATGTGCTTGTAGAACTCAACCTGCAAAGCTTCAAAGTAAAAATGGTGAAGTGTGAAAATGGAGTTACAGTGGCTTGATAATGGTCTGGACAGCTTAGGTGTATTGTTTAGAATGTGTTTAAAGTGGTTTGGGACAAAACGCATGAGTGGAAATGGTTTTGGCTTGTGATTTGCAGAACTTGCCCTGTTTTGGGCAGAAGTTGGTGTTTTGGTGTTTTGGAAGGTTTGAGAACTTGTTAGCTCTTGTTTTGAACTTGGTATATTGTGTTAAGGTTGTTTGAAATGTGCACAAGACTTGTTTTTATCAGATACCAAAGATATGGTGACTTTTGCACACTTGCTTGTTTTTGAAGAAAAGATGAATTGACAATGCTAAAAGGTTGTACTTGCTATCTCAAGGCCTGCACATAATTGGTACCAATTGCCTGATATTAGTGAACTTTGTTTGCTGCAAGAACTTTGGTCCATGGCTCAAGAAATACAATTTGAAATAAAGCATGTTTTATCAAAGTGGCAATGTTACCTTTTTGCCAAAAATGGATTAATTCAATGTGTAATGTTCTAAAGCTCAGAACAAAGCCTCTAACAAATGTATTTGAATTTAATTTATGAGTGTAGAAAGGGTTATAACCTGTAAACCAAGTACAAGCAAGGTTTGGACAGATTTGCAAGTTGTATCAATGTGCAAAATGCCTTGGCCAAAAGTGATAATTTGCCATTTTCAAACTTTCGATTCTCCCTAACCACAAATGATCTTGGAGAGTTCTTGGAAAGCTTGTAACATGCTATACAATCCATCTTTGAAATGCATTTTGAGATTCCAATTGGAACTATGTGAAAAGTTGCCATGAAGATAGGTCAAAATCCTGCCTAAACTAGGGCAAAATTTCACTAAGTTAAAAGTTTCATGGACCCTTATTCACAAAATCATAACTTGAGATCCAAACATATTTTTGGAAAACTTTATGAATAAAAGTTGTAGATTTTGTGGAGGAATACAACTTTCATGTTGGAAGTTTTCTTTGAATCCAAATGCATCATGGTGAAAAAGTTGGGCAAAGTTAGGAAAAAATAAGAAATTTTCATAACTTAGAAAATTTCTAAGTTATGAAAATTTTCCATTTTAAACCCTAATTTCCAAAATTAGGTTTCTTAGTGAACAAGTTTCATGTTTGACACATCTTGATGAAAAATGACCCTTGGCACTTGATTTTGACCAAAAAGTCAAAGTTTAACTTTTCAGTGTACAATAGATTTTTGATCAGTTGACTGGAAAATTCATCTGTCAATCCAATGCATTTGAGATCTTTTGAACCTTGTGATTAGGTCAAGATGATGCCATTGGGTCCTTGAATCCATGCTTGAACCCAATTTGCCATTGGCTAGGTGAAAAATCAGAAATTTCCCTTATACAGTCAAAACCTTAAAAATGACCATTTTGCTCTTTTGATGATCTGATCAAATTTCTTGAGGAGTTGTGGTCCAAAATTGATCAAATGGTTCATATTAGTTTATAATGTTGTTGTGGATAAAAAATTATGAGGTTTGACTATAAATTGGCCACAATTGAGTTTTTCTCCAATACAGCTGATTTCTAGGTCAACTGTCCAATTGACTGGGCAAAAATCTGATTCAAGGCTTGAAACTTGGTATGAGCAATCTTAGACGTCCAACAAGAAGTATGAAAGTCAAATAGGGAATTGTAAGTCCAAAATTCCT
Organism: Vicia faba; assembly: GCA_948472305.1. Classification (NCBI taxonomy): domain Eukaryota; kingdom Viridiplantae; phylum Streptophyta; class Magnoliopsida; order Fabales; family Fabaceae; genus Vicia; species Vicia faba. Next base: position 569,129,941 of record OX451735.1, on the reverse strand, counting down.
TGTGTAAACTCAAACCCTAATTTTAGGTCATCAGTGTAGGGAGATGGTCTTGAGTTGAGCAAACCCTAATCCTGTCTGGAGTCCAAAGAGTCTTGTGGGAAAAAACTTGGTAAAATGAGAGGGCAAATTTTGGGGTACAACAACTGCCCCTGTTCAATCTTCTTGAACCTGAAGAGTTAGATTGACGAGTTTGCCGTTCGTGACACGAAGGTAAAAGATGATTGGACACTAGAGTGCCCGTAAATTTGCACTCGCCAAAATATAGTTGAGGAAATGGGCTTAAAGATTCCATTTGGAGAGGTGATAGAATCTTGTCGGAGATAGGCTTAAAGATGCCATCGGGAATGTTTGTTGAATTTTACATTGTAAGTCAGAAGAATGAGTGTCATAATGGTATCCGCGTCTGGAACTCATCTGAACTGTATCTGGAGACTGAATTTGTATGAGCAAGGGAATGACGTCCGTGTCTGGAGTGTATCCGAGCTGTAACTGTATTAGAATCTGAATGAATAACAGAATGACTTCCGCGTCTGGAGTGTATCTGTATTGTATCTAAATCTGAAATCTGAATAAGCGACAGAAGGGCTTCCGTGTATGGAGCATCTCTGAGCTGGGGAAAAAGTCAGAATAAGTTGACAGAATGACTTCCGTGTCTGGAGTGTATCTGGACTGTATCTGAAATGAGATCTGTATGAGTAGCAGAATGACTTCCGTGTCTGGAGTGTATCTGAAACTGTAACTGAGATCTGAATAAGTGATAGAATGACTTCCGTGGTGACTGCACTGGGGAGAATCAAACTTCTGGTGTAAGGGCCAGAATGGCATCCGTGTTTGGAGCGTATCTGAAATAGAATCTGAATGAGTAACAGAATGACTTTCGTGTCTGGAGTGTATCTGAACTGTATATGAATAAGAGATCTGAACGAGTAACAGAATGACTTTCGTGTCTGGAGTGTATCCGTACTGTATCTGAAATATTTGAATATCGTTAACGATAGATTTTAATCTTATCCTGAAAAAGGGTAAAATGTTAGCTGAAATACAAAGTTATGTTGCATGACATGTATGATGCAATAAAATGTGTTTTATTAATGTTTATAATATATGAATGTAATGTATGTGCATGTAAGCTGACTAGCTATATTGCTGAGGAAAATAAATCCTTGATGGCTGGAGATAATAAAATCCTTGACTGCTGTCGGGGAAAATAAATCCTTGACTACTGCTAGAGCTTCAAAATCTTTGATTGCTGAGGATGAGAAATCCTGGCTGACTGCTTGGGGATAGAAAATTTTTGGCAACTCGCGGGGATTATCAAAAACTTTGACAACTTCTGCAGGGATGTGAGAATTCTTTACGACTTTCCTGGGGATAGGGATCTTTCAAGCCTTTGGAGTCGGAGGATGATAAACATTCTGTTGTGAGAATAACGCCAAGTGCTGCTTGAGAAACCTGCTTGGGGATTCCCGAGAACTTTGAAGACTATGGTTGGGGATTACATAATGGGAATTCTTATTTGGCTGGGGAATAAGGAAACTCTGGTGATCTCTACTGGGGAAATAAGAATAAGGGAGGTTGTGATGACTTCTGCGGGGAACCGAGAATGAGAATCTTTAATCTCTTGGGGAATTTGAATCCTTGGGGAGTTCGTGCTGAGAAGTCAAGAATGAGAATCTTCGATCTGCAAGGGATTAAAAATTCTGACAAATTCATACTGGGGAGTAAAGAAGCCTATAGCAACTTCACTGGGGAAATGAGAATGAGAATCTTCATTCTGCTAGGGGATGAAAAACTCTGCGGAGAGTAGCTATACTGCTGGAGGGCGAGTTCAGGACTCTGGGGAAGAGCTTATTCCTGTTTGGAAAAAGTTCAGGGGTTTGGGTCGTATACCGCTTTAAGAATGAGAATCTTCATTCTGTTGGAGATATCAGGAGCTTGGGCGGTATGCCAATCTACTGGGGATTCAAGAATGAGAATCTTCATTCTGTTGGGGATAAAGCAAAAGTTAATTGTTATCTGGTTGATTCTCAGATTTTAAGACAACTTGTTGGGGAATCTGGGGAACACTGGATGGTTTCCGCTGTAGATTGATAGTTGGAAATTTGACTCCGTTGGGGAAGAAGGTTTCATCTTCGCTGAGGGTCTGTAGTTCAAAGCTTTTAGCTCCACCGGGGATTGGGAGTTTGAAGTTTTAACTATGATGGGAATTTTGAAAATTAGCTCCGCTGGGGATATGTATTTCAAGGTTTTAGCTCTGTTGAGGGATCTAGATGATGTACTGCAGGGGATTTCTCCTGGAATAGCTTAAAGACGTTTTCCTATACTTTCAATCTATCAGTAATTATTCTTTCTCATTTTGTTTATTTGTAAGCAGTGATTATATTCAAATGCATATGCTCATTTAATAAATCATTGGACGTTTTCAAATAAAACGAACAAGTGTAAAAAAAGAAGGAAAAGGCAAATAGTTTTCTGCACTTTGAAGTATCTTTGTATTAACTTTGTGTAAGTATTTTGTACAAAGGAGACATACATCCTAGTAAGAGAATGTTGTCATAAAAATGAGAAAAATTTATACAAAGAAAAGATGGCTATGTGCGAAAATTCCATGGGGTTCCCATTCTGCTATAGCTTTCGTAACTCTGAATATCTTGTCCGTTCGTTGCTTCGTCCGACGATGATTGAGTTGATCAGAAGCCAGGAGCTTATTTGTGAAGAGATTGTTTTTAAAGTGATCTGACGAGACATAGTCATATGCTTTAATTCCCTAACTTTTGCCAGGACCGCCCTTTCGGGTTTTCGATCCATCGGGAAACCCTTTTTTGCCCAAGTCGCCCTTTCGGGTTTTCAACTTGCCGGGTGTACAAATTTTTTATTTTATTTATCCCTAATTTTTTCCTGAGTCGCCCTTTCGGGTTTTCGATTCACTGGGATGCCCTTTTTTGCCCAAGTCGCCCTTTCGGGTTTTCAACTTGCCGGGTTAATTATGCGTAGTATCTTTTGACTATGTCTGCATTCGCAGGGTGCGGCAAGTCGTCGCCGTCCATGGTGGTTAATATCATTGCCCCACCAGAAAAGATGTTTTTGATCACAAATGGTCCTTCGTAAGTAGGAGTCCATTTGCCCATGGGATCACTTTGCGGCAAGATGATCCGCTTGATTACAAGATCCCCGACTTGATATACCCGACACTTGACTTTCTTGTTTAAAGCCTTGATCATTCGTTTTTGATACGTCTGACCATGGCAAACAGCAGTAAGTCGCTTTTCGTCAATCAAGTTAAGTTGATCAAGCCGGGTCTGAATCCAATCGTCTTCACTCAAACCAGCATCCTTCATGATTCTCAAGGATGGAATTTGAACCTCGATAGGCAAAACAGCTTCCATGCCGTATACCAAAGAATAAGGTGTTGCCCCAGTTGATGTTCGTGCCGTGGTATGGTACCCGTGAAGAGCAAACAATAACATCTCATGCCAGTCCTTGTAGGTGACTGTCATCTTTTGAATGATCTTCTTGATATTTTTGTTCGCATCTTCGACAACACCGTTCATCTTCGGCCGATAGGGAGATGAATTGTGATGTTGAATCTGGAACTGCTCGCACAAAGCGGTGATCATAGTGTTGTTAAGGTTTGTACCATTGTCGATGATGATCCTGTGGGGGATGCCATACCGGCAAATGAGGTTCTGCTTGATGAAGCGGGCAACCACATTCTTTGTAACGGAGGCGAAGGAAGATGCTTCGACCCACTTGGTGAAGTAATCAATGGCCACCAGGATGAAGCGGTGTCCATTGGATGCTGTAGGCTTGATCTCTCCAATCATGTCGATTCCCCACATTGCGAATGGCCAAGGAGTTGTTAAGACATTGAGAGGAACTGGAGGTATATGTACCTTGTCCACATAGATTTGACATTTGTGACAAGTCCTGGAATGTTGATGGCAGTCAGCTTCCATGGTAGACCAGTAATAGCCTGCCCGGAGAATCTTCTTAGCCATCGTATGCCCGCTAGAGTGGGTGCCAAAGGTACCATTGTGCAGTTCAACCATGATCTGCTCAGCTTCAATTTTGTCCACACAACGAAGCAGAATGCAATCATGATTGCGCTTGTATAGGATACCATTACTCAGGAAAAACTTGGCAGAGAATCTCCTCAAAAACTTTTTGTCATTGACTAAAGCTCCTTTAGGATATTCTTGAGCTTCGAGATACCTTTTGACTTCGTGAAACCAAGGTCGGTCCACTACTTCTTCGGTATTAATCTCATGACAATGTGCAAGTTCGTCCATCCGTTCAATGGTGATTTGGGGAGCCTCATTATCCCAGTTAAGTTTAAACATGGAAGACATTGTAGCTAGAGCATCTGCTAGATGGTTCTCTTCTCGCGGGAAGTGCTCGAAGGTAATCTGCTCGAAATGAGGTAGTAATGTCAAGACATGTTCTTTGTAAGGGATGAGGTTGGGATGTTTAGTGTCCCACTCTCCTTTGATCTGACTGATGACCAAAGCTAAGTCTCTAAACACAACCAAAGATTTGATTCCCAGGTCTAATGCAGCCTTGAGACCAAAGATACAAGCTTCATACTCGGCCATGTTGTTGGTGCAGTTGAAGCAGAGTCTGGCAGTGAAAGGTGTATGGCAACCTTTTGGGGAAATGGGTACCGCACCGATATCGTTACCAAGTGCATTGGAGGCACCATCAAAGTACAGAGTCCATCGGGATCCTTGTTCAGGTCCGTCATACGGTATGTTCTCTTCAATGTTGTCCAAGGTCATAATGTCCTTGTCAGGGAAGTCGAACCTCATGGATTGGTAATCTTCGACAGCTTGATGAGCTAGATGGTCAGCTAGTACACTCCCCTTTATAGCTTTTTGGGTCGTGTACTGGATATCATACTCAGTCAGGATCATTTGCCATCTAGCTATTCTTCCAGATAAATCAGGCTTCTCGAAGATGTACTTGATCAGATCCATCTTAGATATCAGTAGAGTGGTATGAGTCAACATATACTGCCTTAGCCGGCGAGCAGCCCATACCAAAACACAACAAGTTTTCTCGAGCAGTGAGTATCGAGTCTCACAGTCGGTAAACTTTTTGCTAAGGTAATAAATGTCATGCTCTTTTCGGTCAGACTCGTCATGTTGGCCCAATATGCACCCCATTGAATTATCCAAAACAGTCAGATACATGATTAGCGGTCTTCCTTCGACGGGAGGCATCAAGATAGGAGGTTCTAGTAAATACTCCTTGATTTTATCGAAAGAAACTTGACAGTCATCATTCCATTTAACCACCTGATCTTTCTTCAACAGCTTGAAGATTGGCTCACAGGTAGATGTTAGGTGAGAGATGAACCTAGCAATGTAGTTTAGGCGTCCCAAGAAACCTCTAACCTCCTTCTCAGTGCGAGGGGCAGGCATTTCTTGTATAGATTTGACTTTGGCAGGATCAACCTCAATTCCCTTGTTGCTGACAATGAATCCTAAGAGTTTACCAGACCTGACTCCGAAAGTGCACTTGTTAGGGTTCAGTCTGAGCTTGTACTCCTTCAACCTGACAAACAGCTTTTGCAAGTGGTCGAGGTGTTCTTCTTCTGTTTGTGATCGGGCTATCATGTCATCTACGTAGACTTCAATCTCATGATGTATCATGTCATGAAACAAAGCTACCATGGCGCGCTGATAGGTTGCCCCGACATTCTTCAGTCCGAATGGCATCACTTTATAGCAGAACGTACCCCAATGTGTAACAAAAGTAGTTTTCTCCATGTCTTCAGGGGACATTTTAATCTGGTTGTAACCTGAAAATCCGTCCATGAAAGAAAATACCTTGTGCTGAGCTTTATTGTCAACCAAGATGTCAATGTGCGGTAGTGGAAAGTCATCTTTAGGGCTAGCCCTGTTTAAGTCTCTGTAATCCACGCACATTCTGACTTTGCCGTCCTTTTTAGGCACGAGCACAATGTTAGCAACCCATTATGGATAGGAAGTAACAGCAAGAAACCCAGCAGTGAACTGCTTCATAACTTCAGCTTTGATCTTTTTAGACATGCCAGGCCTCATGCGGCGGACTTTCTGTTTAATTGGTGGACAATCTTCTCTTGTAGGGAGACGGTGAACCACAATACCTGTATCGAGTCCCGACATGTCTTCGTATGACCAGGCGAAGATCTCAACATATTCATTCAACAGCTGAACTAAGCGCTCTTTGACACTTGGCTCTAGGTTGGCACACACTCTGACTTCTTTTCTGTCTTCATCAGTACCCAAATTGATTGTCTCTAGCAGCTCTTCATGGGGCAGAATAGCCCTTTCTTCCTGTTGCAGCAGTCTAGCCAATTCTCCCGGCACTTCACAGTCTCCATCACCTTCATATTCAGCATGGTAGACCATATCTTCAGAGTCACTGAAGGCCATAGCAGAATTGTTACCCATGGAATACTGAATGGAAGGGTACCTGCATTTGTGAGTGTGGGTGTGTGTAGGGATAGCCACCTTTAAACAAATAAAATGTAAAAAGAAAGAAAATGAACACAAAAGTTTATATGTGAAAACGTCCATGATTCATTAAAATGGCATATGAAGATGAAAAATCAAACCCTTACAAATGGACCGATGTACCTCGGGTAAGGCACAAGGCTTAAAGTGTATGAATTGTTTAAGAATTATTACAAACCAACAGAAATGTTTGAAAGATAAATGACTGATTTATGAAAGTAATGGGAACAAAGTCTTTTGCCTCCCAGTTGTTCAGTCCTCCGTCAACAGTAGGTAAAATCCAATCTTCCAAGTTGCTCTCCTCTTCACTATTCTCCAAAGCATTGACTCCATGATGGGTGATCTTCACTGGTGGTCCCCCAGCCCAAGCGCTTCGTACAACCTTTTGAGCAGAAGCAGTGAAACCCAAGCCGAATCTATCTGATTTTAAAGGAAAGTCTAGTAGCTGACCCCAGATTGTGCTTCCTCCTTCTTCAATCACAACCTTTGCATCTTTGAGGGATGACATCCGAGGCACAGGTTTGGTAATCAAGGGTACAGAAGACACTGCCTTGGTTGTTGCAACTTCAGGAGAAACCTCTTCAAAGTGTTGGAAAGGGGTCTCGATGAATTTACCATCCAATTCAACATAGAGGAAATAATTTAGATGGCTTATCATGTACTCCTCTTCGCCATGAACTATTATAATTTTCCCCTGGACAGGGTACTTGAGCATTTGATGCAGAGAAGAAGTGACGGCTCCAGCATTGTGAATCTAGGGTCTTCCCAACAAGCAAGAATAGGAAGGACGGATGTCCATCACATAGAATGTGGAATTGAAAGTTTCAGTTCCCACTTTAATTGGGATGTCCATCTCCCCGTGAACCATCCTTTTAGAACCATCATAGGCTCTGACAATGATATTGCTGGGCTTCAGGGTTAGGCCTTCACAGTCCAATCTATCCAATGCTTTCTTCGGCAAGACATTTAAAGATAACCCAGTATCAAGCAGAACGTGAGCTAGAGTAGTCCCTCTGCATTCCACCGTGACATGCAGAGCGTCATTATGCTTTCTCCCTTTAGATGTTAAATCAGCATCGGAGAACCCAAGACCATTGTCAGCTGTTAGGCTAGCTACACATTCCTGGAACTGATCCGTGGAGGTTTCTTGTGGTACGTGGGACGTCTTCAAGAATCTGATCAAAGCTTTGGCATGAGCTTCAGAACAAAGCAACAGGGACAGCATAGAAATCTTTGAGGGCGTTTGCCCCAATTGCTCCACAACATCATAATCACTTTTCTTGATTATTTTCAAAATCTCTTCCATTTCTTTTTTAGTGGTCTCAGGGATGACCAAAGGCTGAGCCCTCGTCCTGACAGGCGCTTCTTGGATCCCTTTCCCTCTATCATCAGCAGCAGCATATGGTACAACCACATGAGTTACAATTTCTTCAATAACTGGAGTTCTCGTAGATATGTTGACCGGTACAGGAGTAACTTTAGGAGCAATTGAGGGTCCGAAGATTGCCCTTGGAGGAGCAATCTCCGGAGAGAAAATTCTTCCGCTGCGGGTGATTTTACTCGTTCCAGCAATATTTGCAATGTCAGAAGTCTCTTCATCAGAACTTTCTTCAGTTTATTCAATTTGCTTAATTCCGTGGTAGAAGATCTCTCTCCCATAGTTCCACGGTATTGATTTGTTGGACTTGTACGGGATGGGCCCCGACATGGTTATCTTCAAAGGTGCAATCTTCGGATCAGATGTAATCTTAACAGGTCTTTTAGAGACCTTGGAAAGATTGGCGGATATGGTAATTATAGAAACATCATTGAAAGGAGTCAGTGTAACATGAGTCTTCTCAAAAAGGATTTCTTGATTATCCATTAGGCGATGGATGCCTAACTTCAACAACAGACAATCAGATGGTAAGGATGAACAAAGGCAGCAATCTTCTTCACGACCTGGGAAAATCCCAGCCTCCAACAGATTCAACTTGATTATCGGTAACAGAGTAATCATATCATCAACAGTAGCAACATACAGATCCTCTTCAACAGCATGGGCATTGTGGCCATGCTTTGGCATTGGAGCAGAGATCACATTCGGCTTTTCAGGGGCGTCGAATTCCACTTCCTTAGCGTCTATTAAATCCTGAATCTTATTCTTGAGGGCCCAACAATTTTTGGAGTCGTGCCCTATGCTCCCTGAATGATAAGCACACTTGGCGTTTGAATGGTAGTACGGAGAAGCTGTATTTGGATTCTTCGGTGCCTCTTTCAAACTTGCAAGGTTTAACTTCAAGAGATGGGGAAGAACCTGAGTGGGAGTCATGTTTATCTGGGTGAATTTTCGTACATGCCTTTCCACCCTTGCTTGGTTGGTTCTGGGTTGATTGTTTCTAGGCTGATCAGCTGCAGACTTCTGAATCATTACGGCCCCCACCGCTGGCCGGCGCTCAACTCTTCCTTGACCTCTTTGGGAGTAGACACTAAGACTTCTTTCTTTGCTGGAAAAGGCTTCTTGATGGCAGCGGAAGCAGATGTATCTTTTTGAATTTTCCCGCTTTTGATTCCGGCTTCAACTCTCTCACCAGTTAGAATCAATTCGGTGAACCCCGTAGAAGAGCTTCCTATCAGGTGATTGAAGAAAGGCCCTAACAGTGTACCCAAGAACATATCTACAAGCTCCCTCTAAGATAGAGGTGGTTGAACTCATCCTGCCAATTCTCTCCATTTTTGGGCATACTCCTTAAAGCCTTCATTAGAGACCATGCCCATACTCTGTAATTGAGTACGGGTAGGTGCTAAGTCCGCATTATATTGATACTGCTTGTAGAAGGCAGCAACCAAATCCTCCCAATTGTGCACATCAGACCTCTCTAGCTGGTAGAACCAATCTAATTGCGTCCCTGACAAAATATCCTGAAAAAAGTGTACCCACAGGTCTTTGGGCAAGACACCCCATCGTATTTAGCAAAAAGAGGCACTTTAAACTTCGGGGGAATGACAATTCCAAAATCCAAACTCAACTCTTCAAAGTCCAGCCCAGGCACTCTCTGAATCTCCATGGCTGCCAGACGTTCTTCCATATTTTTGTACTTTTCATCTGCAGGAGGATACTGTTGTTCAGAATAGTCTTCATCCTCCTCCTCTTTTTCTTCCTCAGACTCAGATGGTACTGCAGCTGCCTTTCCTTTTCCTACCCCTTCATCATATGTTGAGGGGAAATCCAGGACCCTTCTAGCTTGACCTTCAAATCTTCTACCTAGAGTAGCCACACCAACTATTTTCTTCTTCTTCTTCTCCTTTTCCTTCTCTAACAGAGCTTTAAGATCCTCCTGACCCTTAGCCAAGGTCATGAGTAGTTGTTGGAACTGTGAATTATGCGCTTGCAAATCTTTGACCGTCTGCTCTATATCCATCTTGCTAAAATATACAACAGAGAGATAAGGAAACCTGGTGTGAAGACCTGTTTATGCATATCATGAATGAAATGTATTCATGTAATACATTCAAGGATTCAAAAATTCAAAATTGTTTTAAACAAAATGGAACAAACGTCATATTAATAAGATATAATTTGTTAGTACATCAATGCCCCATGGGAAAAATAATACAAAATTCTAATGTAAAAAGACGTTGCGCATCCTTTTTGGTGCAATGTAGGTGTTGAGAGTATGCTCTTCGTGAAGTTGACGAGTAAGTTCTAAAACCTTCTTCTCACTGGCGTAGAAATTGGCTTCAAACATGTCACATTCTCCCTTGAGCTGTATCCAACTCCTTTGTAAATCTTCCAATGATGTTGGCATGTCAGGATGTAAGAGGGTGTATGGAACCTCTCCTTCCATAACAGGCTCTTTGATCACAGGGAGAATGTAGGGGTAAGATATCATAAGACTTTAGGCACGGGTTCGTACCCACTTGAGGTAAGGCTCAAGGGGGATGGAATTCTTGTGTCCCAAGGTCTTACTGTCCACCTTGTTGGGCATCCTCCAAGCTCGGATGAACCTTTGTCGAAGTCCTTGAGCGTCGTTGTCGAAGTCAAAAACCAAGTCTGGAATCAGCATGTCATGTGGGCCATCCCTTAGGGCATACCTAAACTGTCTCAGAGCTAAGCAGGGGTTGTAGGTAATGCCTCCCCTAATGCCAAGTAGTGGGACATTAGGGAATTCCCCATAACGATCAATGATGATAACATTTTCTCTGGACCGAGAACACCAATGAACATCTGAATGTGTGAGAGTCATCAATCGTTGTGACCACCTCAAGCCTTGCTCATTCTTCAAGACTGATTGGGGAAGGTGAGAAATAAACCACCTTGATAGAAGAGGAGTACATCACATGAGAACACCTCTTTTCCTCATTGTTCGTGTGTGAAATGAGTGGAGGATATCCCCAAGTAAAGTAGGCATTGGGTTACGAGCCATGAAGATTTTAACAGCATTGACATCTATAAGCTGGTCAGGGTTTGGGAACAAGACCAACCCATAGATGAGAAGAGCTACAATCTCCTCAAAAGCTTGCAGGTCTAGAGAATTCCAGCATTCTTGAGCTTTCTCAAACAAAAACTTTGCCAAGAAACCCTTGACACCACTTCTGGTTTCCCAATGACCTATGACATCAGATGGTTGCAAGTGTAGGGCTTGAGCAACATCTTCAGGCTTTGGATCTCTTTCCGTACCGTTGTAGGGTAGTTGATGGAGAATAGGAATCCTCAGGAGTTGAGAAAATTCCTCCAAAGTAGGCACTAGCTGGTAGTCCGAAAATGTGAAGCAGTGGTGTAGGGGGTCAAAGAACTGGAAGAGAACTTTCACCATGTCTTCCTCTATACTGGAGTTGACCAAGTTGAGAAGTCGACCATGTCTTTCAGTGAATGGAGAATATTCTGGAATCTTGGAAGCAAGCTCCTTGAGTTGAGGAGGAATTATTACAAGGTTGACCTGAATAGTTTTCCTGCGAAGTGAATCCATAACCTACAAAATAGGAACAAAGATGAAGATCCAAAATCCTTGAAATGGTTAGTGGATGCAAATGATGCTTCATGATGTTCATGATGTTATGCACAAGTATATGTACAAGCAAGTCACACAAGTTCCTAGTTTCAGGCTTGCATGGGGTTTCATAGGTAAGTACCCTCTTGAAGTTTAGTTGGCTCAACCTGTCCTAGAAATAGTAACTGGGTGCTAAGGAGCTCAATATCACTGGATTATTTTCTGTGTTCATTGTTTCAGTTTAGTCACTTTACTGGCAACCGGAATATTCCAAGAAAACAACCCTCAATGAGTGTAGTATCGAGTATCTACCAACTTCGGACTGCACCAAAGCCGGTCATCTCACTACATCCTAAAAGGCCAAGATGGTCAAGTAAATGTTCTAAAAGTCCATTAGTGCTTCATGACATCACTCAGCGGCCCCATATTCTCTTTGATTGACTCAAAGGCTACCGGTACCCACAAATATGTCGCACTAATATAACTATTGCTTCAACCATGTCGATATACCCCACACAGTTTCCACAATGTATTGCTATTTACCTATGAATGTTTCCCAAATCTGGGTAGAGGATTTCAAACCCAAACAATAGAACCAAATGTAAAGCAATCAAGGCAAACAAGATAATCATGGTAAAGGTGATCTAAACCCTAAGGTAACCCCACTTTTAGATTAATATCCCCATCAGAGTCGCCAATTCTATGATACGGTGGGAGAACTGACTTGAGGTTTTGCGTTTGTGTTCGCAAATGTTTCGGTTTAGCAAGAGTCGCCACCGACTTTTTATTTTATCCAAAGGAAAGATAAAAAAGTACAGGAAAGACCATTGAGATGTTTTCTTGGGTTCGGGGGGTAGATTATGAAAAGGGAAAGTGCTAGCACCCTTTTCATCCATGGTTTTCCATGGGCTCTTAGTTACTTGTTTAGATCACTTGCTTTTGCTTTTCAATTGTTTGAAATGGTGCTTTGTGTGGTTTTGAAATTATTTTGAAAAGAGGCCGTTGTTGTGGCAATATTTGTAATGATTCTTGTTTGAAGAATGTATACAAAGATGTATTGTCTTTTGAAAAATGTTTCAATGTTTGAAAGTTTTGTTTTTGGGAAAATGTTTTGAAATTGTGTGTGTTTGAAATTAGCAAGGATGTTTGCAAATTTGATCAAGTAACTAGGAGTTGTCTACCCTACTCAAAGATCTTTCCTACACATTTTTAACCCTTTTACATTGTTGTTTTACCATTGTATTTGGTAAAAAACCTTGTATTTGGATGTTAAACGGGACGGGCGTGGGTATGGCCATGATAACAATGTTGCCAAGTATCTTAGCAAGTTTTTGAGGGACTAGATCATTTTTGTATAGGCAACCAAAATAGCGTCATCGAGGGACTATGATCTTTTGTTTTGTTTTGCCAAGATAACTAGCATGCATACCATGGCCATGTTTTTAAGGCAACAAGTGGGTGAAACCCTAGGGGTGCTTGTGTGCAAAGTGTTGTCATTTTTCATGCATTTTTGTCTTGTGTTTAGTCATACTATTTATTTTGATTTTTGGTTATCATACAAACCCTAATTTACTAAGCATGCATATAAAAGCAATAAAATGCGTAAAATTAAATCTAAGACTATTACAACATTATTATGGGGAGGGGGATACAAGTTTGAATAGGGGGATATTTGCAAGAAAATAAAACCCTAAAACTATTATTACAACCAAATTGAAATATTGCACAAGATAAATAAATAGACAAATATTTAAATGTACAAACAAATATAAATATGCAAAGGATGTTTTTGTATTTATTTTTATGTATGTAAAATAAATTATTTTTTGTCTAAAAATAAGAAAAATATTAATGATTATTTTGGAAAGGGTAGAAAACCCGAGTTTTTGTTTTAAGAAAATATATATTCTATATTATTTATTTATGTACAAGAAAATAAATAAAAATATATACAAAAGTGTTAAAAAATTAAAATGTGTGAGAAAATATTATTTAATTGTATAAATAATAAAAATAAAAATATATGATAATTTTGTACTATTTATAAATTTATTTAAGAAAATAAAAGTATTTAACCTAATAAACCATTTTTTGTCATAAAAAATAATAAAAATAATAAAATAAAAATGTAAAAATTAAGAAAATATTTTTGGTGATTTTTAATATTTAGAAAAATAAATAAAAGTCAGCAAATGTAAAAAGAAATAAAAAAATGTACAAAATAAAAGAAATGGGCCAACAGGGTGCAGAAAGCAAGCTAGGGGTTGTCAAAAGTAGGACAAAGCCAGGCCCAACCCATGTTCCTCTTCATCCCTGTCCTTGAGACAGAAACACGCGCGCGACATGTTCAAATTGGTAACTCCTGCATACGTGCTCAAAAATAAAAACTTACAACATGAAAGTTATAGCTCATGATCACACGATTCTAACCATGTAAAAAACTTAATCTAACTCTCAAAGACCAGAGAGAATTTCATTGGCCCTAAATCTTGACCTAGTTTTTTCAGTAACTTCAACTATCAAATACTCCTAGCTCAGTTAACATAAATGAATTCTATGCATATGTACAGTTCAAGGACATTAAGGGCTACATTTTTGCTTCACAAACCTAAGCCTAATGATTCCTAAATAAGGAGATAGAAGTTTGACAAATACCTGTTTCAGTCAAGTTTGGATATGGCAATGTAGGAGTTTTTGATGAGGCCTGAAGCTCGTGTTAGCTTGCCTGAAGTTTACTCAACCTTCCCCAATGCTTGGCTTGCTTTGAAATGGTCTGAATGTGCTTGTAGAACTCAACCTGCAAAGGTTCAAAGTAAAAATGGTGAAGTGTGAAAATGGAGTTACAGTGGCTTGAGAATGGTCTGAACAGCTTAGGTGTATTGTTTAGAATGTGTTTGAAGTGGTTTGGGACAAAACGCACGAGTGGAAATGGTTTTGGCTTGTGATTTGCAGAACTTGCCCTGTTTTGGGAAAAAGTTGGTGTTTTGGTATTTTGGAAGGTTTGAGAACTTGTTAGCTCCTGTTTTGGACTTGGTATATTGTGTTAAGGTTGTTTGAAATATGCACAAGACTTGTTTTTATCAGATACCAAAGATATGCTGACTTTTGCACACTTGCTTGTTTTTGAAGAAAAGATGAATTGACAATGCTCAAAGGTTGTACTTGCTATCTCAAGTCCTGCACATAGTTGGTACCAATTGCCTGATATTAGTGAACTTTGTTTGCTTCAAGAACTTTGGTCCATGGCTCAAGAAATACAATTTGACATAAAGCATGCTTTATCAAAGTGGCAATGTTACCTTTTTGCCAAAAATGGATTAATTCAATGTGTAATGTTCTAAAGCTCAGAACAAAGCCTCTAACAAATGTATTTTCATTTAATTTATGAGTGTAGAAAGGGTTAGAACATTTAAACCAAGTACAAGCAAGGTTTGGACAGATTTGCAAGTTGTATCAATGTGAAAAATGCCTTGGCCAAAAGTGATAATTTTCCATTTTCAAACTTTCGATTCTCCCTAACCACAAATCATCTTGGAGAGTTCTTGGACATCTTGGAAATCTTGTAAAATGATCTACAATCCATCTTTGAAATGCATTTTGAGATTCCAATTGGAACTATGTGAAAAGTTACCATGAAGATAGGTCAAAATCCTGCCTAAACTAGGGCAAAATTTCACTAAGTTAAAAGTTTCATGGACCCTTATTCACAAAATCATAACTTGAGATCCAAGCATATTTTGGGAAAACTTTGTGAATCAAAGTTTTAAATTTTATGGATGAATACAACTTTCATGTTGTAAGTTTTCTTTGAATCCAAATTCATCATGGTGAAAAAGTTGGGCAAAGTTAGGAAAAAATAAGAAATTTTCATAACTTAGAAAATTTCTAAGTTATGAAATTTTTCCATTTTAAACCCTAATTTCCAAAATTAGGTTTCTTAGTGAACAAGTTTCATGTTTTGACACATCTTGATGAAAAATGACCCTTGGCACTTGATTTTGACCAAAAAGTCAAAGTTTAACTTTTCAGTGTACAATTAATTTTTGATCAGTTGACTGGAAAATTCATTTGTCAATCTAATGCATTTGAGATCTTTTGAACCTTGTGATTAGGTCAAGATGATGCCATTGAGTCCTTTAATCCATGCTTGAACCCAATTTTCCATTGGTTAGGTGAAAAATCAGAAATTGCCCTTATACAGTCAAAACCCTAAAAATGACCATTTTGCCCTTTTGATGATCTGATCAAATTTCTTGAGGAGTTGTGGTCCAAACTTGATCAAATGGTTCATATGAGTTTATAATGTTGTTGTGGATAAAAAATTATGAGGTTTGACTGTAAATTGGCCACAATTGAGTTTTTCTCCAATACAGCTGATTTCTAGGTCAACTTCCAATTGACTTGGCAAAAATCTGATTCAAGGCTTGAAACTTGGTATGAGCAATCTTAGAAGTCCAACATGAAGTATGAAAGTCACATAGGGTATTGGAAGTCCAAAATTCCTTGTGTAAACTCAAACCCTAATTTCAGGTCATCAGTGTAGGGAGATGGTCTTGAGCTGAGCAAACCCTAATCCTGTCTGGAGTCCAAAGAGTCTTGTGGGAAAAAACTTGGTAAAATGAGAGGGCAAATTTTGGGGTACAACAGTTAGATTAAGTTTTAATTAGGGAAAATCATTGATTTGTGCACAATTTTTTAGAATTTCCCGATTAAATCAAAAGTATATCACATGTAAATAAATTTCCACCCAACTTGTACATATACTAATTTTTCCCGATTAATCTCATTATCAACTTGTAAATATTTTTTTTTAAAACATGTACTAATCCAAAAATTTTTATAATCAAATAATTAATTAAAACATTCTATAAATAATAGGATGTCCACCTTCGAGTAATAAAATTGGTCGACACATCGTCTACCAGTTTATTATTCAAAGATCAAATAATTAAAATCCATGCAACTCACCAAATTCACCATCCGCGAATGACACGTGGCCAATATTTGGCCACGTAATGAGGAGACTATATCAGACTCCCCCGTTCTACGTCTTAAAAGACACACAACCAACTATAAACCTTTTTCTTTTCTTTTTAAATTAAAATAATTCAATAATCAACTTTCGAAAAGAATTGCTAATTTATTCAAATTGACTGTGCGTTTAGTCTAATAATCTCCGCTATTCACGACACCTAGACTAAACGTGCGAAAAATGTGAATATCTTAGTGATCCATAAAAAATACAAACCAAACTACGAACTACGAAATGGGACTCTGATTCCTCCTAGGAGGATACGTAGGCATACGATCGAAAATTGTGGCGAGTCCCCCCTAACTAAAAAACAAACCCTTTTCCCCAAAAAAATATTTAAAACCCTATTTTCTTAAAAAGTGCTTCTAAACTTAGTATCCTTGCGAACAAGGTAGATAAGGGGGTGCTTAACACCTTTCCCTCTGAAGCTACCGACAAAAAACACAGAGCCGCCACCGAACTTTATTTATCGCGAAGGAAGAGGAAATATCGAGAAAGCCACAAAATGATGGATAAGATGGTCTTGCGACCAAGAGAAAGGGTAAGGAAGTAGATTATGCAAGGGGAAGGTATTAGCACCCTTGACATCTGTTGTCCTCAATGGGATCCATTTTGTTCGTTTGTTTCTAAGGGTGTGTTTATTTATAACTATACTTGCTTAAGGGGAATGAGATGATTTTTTATTAGTGTGTTCGTGAGGGTCTCGTAACCCTTTGCATACGTATCCAGTGAAGGAATCAAAACACCGTAGTTCTTCTAAAAAAAGTTATTTTGTTGGTGTTTTTTAGTGGGCGACGTTAACGCACGCATTCTAGCAATAGGCACGACCTGTATCACAGTAGAACGAAGATAACATTCCCTTTGGGGGAAGTTTTGATGGGTTGAGTGTTTTTTTTCTAGTTTTAACGAGTTTGAATAGTGATTAAATGTTTTTTGATTTTTGATTTGTGAATGAGAAATTTTTAATTAGAAGGGAAAAGGAAAATTCTATGGGAAACTGAAATCCTAATGTTGTCATGTACAATGATGGACCTAATATTGAGTATTTGAAAGGGAAAAATTTGAACAAAAATGTTATCATGCAAAGGGTGATCTTAAAGTCTAATCCAACACTAAAATGATGAAAACAAAGTTTAATCGTTTAAGGGAGTCCCTAGGGGAATGTGTTATCAAGATTAACCAAGCAATAAAACAAAAATAACAGGAATGCAAATTAATATTTTTTGGTGCGATTTTTTTGTCAAGTAAAGAAATGTAAACAAGCAGAACAACCAAAAATAATTAACTAAATTAAAACAAAGTATTAAAATCACAAAGACGATAAATTAAATCTAAGAATAAGCTACCTAAATAAAATTTATCTAAAAAACTATATGATTATTAAATTAATAAATTGATTAAATGAAACAATAAATTAAGAAAACCAAATAAAAGAAATAATTAAAAAAATGCTAAAACAAACATAGGGTTCAAAGCAGAATTATGGTGGTATAGTTAGAAATCCAGACGGGCTAAAAGAAAAAGAAACCAGCAAGGCCCAAGTTTAAACATGACATATTAGTAAAAACAAAAAAATAAAAAAGTTGTGGGCTTAAACATGGACCGAGTCGGGTTAGACCCAGGTCCAGCCCTAAAACAAATGGGTTGCTAAACCCTAAAAACAAAATGAGGATAAACGCCTCCTTCTTCCTCCAGATTCAAGATCTTTATTTCCATTCCAATGCCCTGTTCTCTTTCCACAATCGGTCGAACTCTTTCTATTATCTCTCCAACGATCGTCGTGCTTATCCTTCTCACCTGGTCTCTTTCTTCATGTTAACACTCTCCCATATCTCTCGATGAACTCTATTTCTAATCCCAACATCCCTAATATATCTCGCTGAATCCTCTTTCTTTACTTATCTCTTCTTCTCTAACTCGGTCTCTGCTCTTCTCAATTTCAACGACAAACAACAACAACAACAACAACAACAACAGACCTCAATCCATCCTTCAGTGCAACTGAAAAATACAACAACTTTCTCTCTTGAATACTTCCACTTGCAGTTCTCTTTTTCTCAGTTCAGTCCTAGCTACGATATCCCTTAAATTCTTACTATCTCATCACGAATATGATTTCAAAAATCAACAACTAAATTTGGTTCAAATTCTAAACCCTAACTCTCGATAAGTCAATATAAATGAGAACTGGGTGCGATATTTGTGTATTTAGCATATGAGTGAGTATCAACACAATAAGGAAATCCCGATGGTAATAAGGAGTTCGAGAAGAAATACTTACGAGGTCGGAGCTAGTCCGACATCTTTGATGTCGACGAAGAGTTCAGGTATTTTGAAGTGATCCTTCCTCTTTTCGTCTGCTCGGTCTTTTTTTTCTCTCACTAATTTCTCTGTGCATATTGTTGGCATGGAGTATGTTGTATGTGAGATGTTAAGTTCGTTGTGTTTTCTGTTTATCCTTTTACATGTGAAACTTGAGTATGCAGAATCACTGCTCACTTGCAAGTGCAGAGAAATAGTAAGGTTGAGGATTTGGTGAGATTCTAAACTGATAAAGGCTTGGGGAAGGATGAGCAGGTTATGAAGTGGTTCGAATCTAAAAATGAGGTCAAAAAGATGGTCTTGACCGGTTTTCCCCTTATACAGAACTTGTGGTATCTTTTATTTTCTATTTTGTGATTTTTGAGTGTGATCTTGAGTGTGATGTAATACATTTTTGAAATTCTCTCTGTTCTGAGCTGCTGTATTTATAGATGAAGAGATGAAATTTTGGGGGGAAAACAGGATGCCTTTAAACAGATTTAGTTGGTTGTTTTGATACTTTCTGATGCAGCTTATGTTTTCCTATCTTTGTGTGATGTTTAGACTGACATTAGGCAGGTTTCAAAGTATTATGGACTGATGTGTTTGGAGTTTTTTGTGGCTTATAATCTCAGGTTTTTGATAGACTTGTGCATAGGTTATGCAAGTTGTTTTGCAGGGTATGAAGCAGGTTTTGGTTTTGGCATGTTCTATTTTGGTGAAGGGCTAGACATTATAGCAATTTGTTTGATGGTTTTGATTTGGTGATGCCTTTCTAATCTTAATCTTTTCCTCTTTTTCAGTCTATGATGCAGAACTGTTGTTATACTTTTCTCATATAAATTCTGAAGGGTTTATGCTTTTTAGGAAAATGATGAACGAAACTTGGGTTTGTATGATAGTTGTGGTTATGTATGAACCGTCCCCCTTGGTATTTCTGTTGGCATGCTGATTCAATGCTAGCTTTTGTTTTGCTATTTTATGCAAGTTTTGGACAAATTTTGGATTGTTATATTTGGACAATTTAGACTGTTTTTTGACAGAAAATGTGCAGGGCAGCAATTCTGACTTTTGAGACTATTTTATGGTTGACTTTGTTACAGTAACTTGTTTTTGAATCTTTTTTCTGATTTGTTACACTTTGGGATTTTCATCTGTTATATTGCAAGGGCTTTCTTTTTCTTTTCTTTTATTGTGAACCAAAATACCTTTTTGTGATTTGTAATAGGAGATAAGGCCTATGATTTAAAACTTTGAAATCTGATTTGTATGAGGCTTTTAATTGGGCTTAGCACATGATTGAAAACACCCTCAAAATTTTTGATTCCAAGCATAAACCCTCATGATGAGTCTAAAAGAAAACTTCGCTTGCAAACCTCTTGTTCAAATTACGATTGAACTAACCAATTTTCTTGTTTTTTTCTTCTTTTTCATGTGATGATTATTGATTGGAAGGTGAAGAAGGCGAGGCAAGGTTAAAGAAGGGATTGTTGATAATGACATGAAGTCATGAAGAGAAGACTCACTTGGAAGCTTGCAAAGTTTTGAATTAGTTCAAAAATCTTATTCTTGTGGATTGTAGTTTATAATTAAGCCATAGAAATTTTTTGTAATCACAAATAGCAATTTGTGTAGCAATTGTAATCTTAGCATATTTCTTTTGTAATTCAAACATACATCCAATTGTACTTTCAATGAAGTCTTCTTTCTTTTGAACTTTGGAAATTTGTAGATTCTTGAATTATGAATTAAAAAAGGGAAAGCCTATGAAGCTTTCATCCTTTGAGATTATGAAACATCTTCTTGAATTGAAATGTTTAAGAACTTGTAATCGCTTAGTTAACTTGAACTCATGTGCCAATCTTAAAAATAAACTTCAATTTACCCAAAACTCTAACTTGGATTACAAGGAGGAAAGACGACGCTCTTAATGAATGCGAAATACTTGAATGCTTTATGCTTGTTTCATTCTCAACTCATAGTAACTTGCGTTATAAGCTACAAACCAGGAGTATGCATTTGAACACAATACAAACCCTAATACATATCTTGTATCATTATTGTATTGAATAGTACTTGAAGAAGATGGAAGGAAATAACGACCATAGTACCACAAATGCTGACAAGCGCAAACTTAATGGATAAGAACATTAATTCCTCCCATGAAGTGATTACAGAAACCCTGGGAACAACAACTCAAATTCAACTGAGATCCATATTGGATGATGAAAGCGGCTTGAGATAATGAGAATCCACAAAACCTTGGTTCGAAGCCCTCTTAGTAGAAAATATCGATGAAAACCCTAGTACCCGGTGTCCTTTTGAGAAACCTCAAAGAATATGAACTTGTAGCTTAGGGAGAAAGAAATACATGATAACCCAAACTCCAAAACCTTAATTCCACATAGTCCACTGCCCAATAACCAGATGAAACTGCCTTTAACTGATGAAGGAACCTCAAAACCAACATGAAACCCTAGTCTTGCACAAATACTGCTTCTTGAACCAAAGTGATTTATTCAATGAAATGCGTGATATGCAAATGGACTAGTGAAGATGATGTAGATGAAATGTGAAGTCTAAGCCAAACAAAAGTAAAAGGTAGGACAAATTTTGGGCATGACAGCTGCCCCTATTTAATCGTCTTAAACTTGAAAGTGAGATTGGTGTTAGCCTTTCAAATGTTCAAGGTAGAAGAAGGTTAAATACCAAGACCTGAAATTTGTCCTGGAGAGATGGTGTGAGTGTTATTTATTTGTGATTTCTGCTGGGGATGAAAAATGAACTTTCTGGTGAATTGATCATGATGGGTAAATGCGGTTTGCATAATGATAGTTTGTATTGGGGTAACGACGCCAATACAAGGTTCTCAGGGAAGTGGGCGTTAAAGTGACTGAAAAGATATGGTTATTGATGTCAGGATGACTAAAAGTAGGATTAATGACAACATGATAACTTAAAGGCGATGGGTAGAATCTTGACGACAATGGATAATCTATCGTGTAGGATTCACGACTCAAAAAGAAAGTTAAAGACAACGGGTAAAGATCAGCGTATGATCTATGACCCATGAGAAAGGTAAAGAAGATGGGTAAAATCTAGGGACGACCTACAATCCAGGAAAAGATAACATGAGGGTAAGGCCTGTAAGTGACCTATGACCCTAGAAAAGACAATATGAGGGTAATACCTACGAGCGACCTACGACCCTAGAAAAGATAACGTGAGGATAAGACCTATGGGCAACCTACAACCCTATGAAAGATAACATGAGGGTATGACCTGTGAGCGACCTACGACCCAATGAAAGATAACATGGGGGTAAGATCTACGGATGACCTATGACCCTAGAAAATATAACGCGAGGGTAAGATCCACGGACGACCTACGACCCTAGAAAAGATGATGTGAGGGTAAGATCTACGGACGACCTACGACCCTAGAAAAGATAATGTGAGGGTAAGATCTACGGACGACCAACAACCCTAGAAAAGATAACACAAGGGTAAGACCTACGGGTGACCGACGATCCTATGAAAGATAGCGCGAGGGTAAGATCTAAGGATGACCTACATACCTAGAAAAGATAACGTGATGGTAAGATATATTGACGACCTACGAGCCTATAAAAGATGACATGAGGGTAAGATCTACGGACGAACTACGAACCTAGAAAAGATAATGTGAGGGTAAGACCTACGGACGACCTACGGCCCTGGAAAAGATAACATGAGGGTAAGACCTACGAGTGACCTATGACCCTAGAAAATATAACATTGGTATTGAGAGTAAAACATACTGGCCTCATGGCTTTTTCGTTGGTAGTGTAATGACAGATGTCAACTGGGAATTATGAGGATGATATTTTTTGTGGGGATGTTTTATTGATTTGGGGCTTTCGTGCAAGGTATCAAATCTGGCTCATGCTTCATATGCATTTTGAATTATATGGCGTAATGATCCATTTTGATGGATATGCTATACGTTTAAGGATGCAATGTAATATGCAACGATGATTTCTATATGCAGAGTGCAAGCGATAGGACTCCTTGGGGTCCGTTTTCTGTTGTCTTGAGATGCCAATACATATTGGTGCTTGAAAACTTCGAGAATTGAGTTATAGCCTTTTTGAGGATTGAATCTTGCTGAAAAGGCATGGCTTGATATGACTTTCCCTACATGCTGGACTTCTTGTGGATGACTGAGTAGAGACATAGATCTCATCAAGTGCCCCAAGTTTCTTGATGTTGGAGAATCAGATGCTCAACTGTCTGTAAGAAGGTGACGAGTACAAAAGCTTGGTCGAGGTGACCATTACGACTTGCTACCTGCATAGAAAAACAACACTTGAACGCCATGGCACTCCCTTGGGATACCTTCATGTCCATGTAACATCGTGTTTCACATCTTAGCTTGTGATTATTATTGCCTTATTGTTTTTAATGCAATGCTTAACAAAGAATTTAAATCACAGTTCGCATACGAAAAATAAAGTAAAAAGGACATATAGCAAAGAATTTTTGGTGGAAGGGCACATTTTTATTAATGAGTTTGGCCTATGAATAGGCATTCGTACATGGAAGAAACTCCTAAACGAGGAAGTTGCAAAGAAAACACAAAATACAACAGGTAAAATGGCAATAAGAAAATCTCGAACTTCCATTAAAACTGATATTGCTATAGTTTTCTTATCCTGGATCGTCCTAGTGTTGTGTCTCCGAAGGATAATAGTTGAATTGATCCATCCAGTGTTAGGAGGGTGTACTTGTTATTCGGGAAGAGTTTTCAGACTAGTCTCTCGCTTTTTGTCCCTAATTTTTTCCTGGATCGCCTTTTCAGGTTTTCAATCCATCGGGAAACCCATTTTTACCTAAGCCTCCTTTTCGAGTTTTAGAATTAGCGGGTTATTCTCTTTTTTTATTTTTCCTTTTTTAGCCCTAACTTTTTCCTAAGCCACCCTTTCGGGTTTTCGACTTAGTGGGTCCTTTTATGCGTTGTATTTTTTAACTGAGTCCGAATTGACTGGAAGTGGAACGTCTTCCTCATCCATGTCTGTCCGGATTAAAGCACCTATTGGGAAAGCTTTCTTCACGATATACGGCCCCTCATAGTTGGAAGTCCACTTGCCTCTTAGATCAAAGTGAAATGGGAGAATCTTCCTTAAGACCAGGTCACCTGTGTGGAACTCTCGAGGTCGAATCTTCTTGTCAAATGCTCTCTTGAGACACTGTTGATATAATTGACATGACAAATGGCTGCTAGGTGCTTCTCTTTGATGAGATTGAGTTGGTCGAGCCTGATTTGAATCCATTCAGCTTCATTAAGCTTAGTATCCATCAAAACCCTTAATGAAGGAATCTCCACTTCGACTGGGAGCACCACATCCATACCATAGATTAGTGAAAAGGGAGTTGCCCTGGTAGAAGTACACACCAAAGTTCGATAGCCGTGCAGAGAAAAGGGCAACATCTCATGCCAATCTTTGTATGTTCTCACCATTTTTGGGACAATATTATTTATGTTCTTATTAGCTGCTTCGACTGCCCCATTCATCTTTGGTCGATAGGGTGATGAATTATGGTGCTCAAACTTGAATTCTTCACACATTTCCTTCATCATTTTGTTGTTGAGATCTGACCTGTTATCAATGATGATCTTGTTAGGAGTTCCATAACGACATATGATTTCTTTCTTGATGAAGCGGGTGACGACTTGCTGGGTCACATTCTTGTACGAAGCCGTTTCCACCCATTTGGTGAAGTAGTCAATAGCGACGAGAATGAACATGTGTCCATTTGAACGCTTTTCTCAATCCTCCCAATCATATCAATGCCCCATATTGGAAAGGGCCATGGTGAAGTCATCACATTCAAAGGAGTGGGAGGAATATGTGTCATGTCTGCATAAACTTGACATTTATGGCACATCTTCGCATACACACAACAGTCACTTTCCATCGTCATCCAAAAATAACCTGCTTGTAGGATTTTCTTGGCCATTGCATGTCCACTGGCATGAGTCTCAAAATAGCCCTCGTGAATTTCTCGTATGATGAATTCTGTTTAATGTCTATCCATGCATCTTAGCAGAACCGAATCATAGTTTCTTTTGTACAGAACGTCTCCTGATAGTAAAACTTGGAGGCTAATCTTCTAAGAGTCCACTTATCACAAATTATAGCACCCTCGGGGTACTCTTGCTTCTAAAGATATCTTTAGATGTCGAAATACCACGGATTTTCATCTGACACGTCTTCAATTGTGAGACAATGAGCAGGGAAAATGTGTGCTTGCTCCTTGTAACAAAGGATTCTTATATTGGGTGCATGATTTGGGTAACTGACTTTGAACATTGCTGCCAAAGTAGCTAGAGCATCTGCCAGTTGATTTACTTCTCTAGGAATATGCTCATAGGTGATCTCATCAAAAGCAGGAAATAACTCTAATATGTAATCCTGATAAGGAACTAAATTAGGGTGTCGTGTATCCCAATCACCTCGTACTTGAAATATACTAAGGAAGAATCCCCATAAACTTCAAGAATCTTGAACTTCAAATCAATGGTTGCTTCAAGGCCCATTACGCAAGCTTCATATTCTGCGACATTACTCGTACAATCAAAATATAACCTGGCTGTGAAAGGTATGTGAGTATTGCGTGGAGAAGTCAAAACTGCCCCAATACCATGGCCCATTGAATTTGATGCACCATCGAACGTGAGAGTCCATCGCTCCCTTGGTTCGGGTCTTTCTTTATCATCAAGCTTCATAACATCCTTGTCTGGAAAATCGAACTTCATTGACTGATACTCTTCCAATGGTTGGTGGGTGAGATGATCAGCAAGAATGCTACCTTTGATAGCCTTTTGTGTGACGTACTGGATGTCATACTCAGACAAAAGCATTTACCACCGAGCCAATCTTCCTGTAAGTGTTGGTTTCTCGAAGATGTACTTTATCGAATCCATCTTAGATATCAGAAGTGTAGAATGCGTTAACATGTATTGCCTCAAACGTCGAGCTGCCCACGTAAGAGCACAACAAGTCTTCTCAAGTAATGAATACCTTGATTCACAATCAGTAAACTTTTTGCTTAGGTAATAAATGGCGTGTTCTTTCTGTCTCATATTATCATGTTGTCCGAGCACACAACCCATAGATCCTTAAAGCACAATCAAGTACATAATAAGAGGTCTCCCTAGAACTGGAGGTACGAGTATTGGTGGTTCTTGAAGGCACTGTTTAAAATTTTCAAAGGCCTCTTGACAACTATCATCCCAATGGACATTTTGATTCTTGCGCACCAATTTAAAGATGGGTTCACAGCTAGCCGTAAGATGAGAAATGAACCTGGCTATGTAATTCAACCTTCCAAGGAACCCACATACTTCCTTTTCATTTTTTAGTGCTGGCATATCCTGTATTGCTCTTACTTTGTTAGGATCTACTTCAATGCCTTGCTGACTTACGATAAAACCAAGTAACTTTCCCGATCGAACCCCAAAGGTGCACTTATTTGGATTAAGCCTTAACCTAAACTTTCGTAGACGATCAAATAACTTCTGCAAATAGACCAAATGTTCTTCCTCAGTTTGCGATTTTGCAATCATATCATCCACATACACCTCGATCTCTTTATGAATCATGTCGTGAAAGAGAGTCACCATAGCTTGCTGATATGTTGCACCAGCATTTTTGAGACCAAAAGGCATGACCTTATAGCAAAAGGTACCCCAATGAGTTGTGAAAGTTGTTTTATCCATGTCTTCAGGAGCCATATTTATGTAATTGTAACCCGATAATCCATTCCTGAAGGAGAACACTGAAGACTGAGCAATATTATCAACCAATACATCAATATGAGGCAATGGGAAATCATCCTTTGGGCTTGCTCTATTCAAGCCTCGGTAGTCAACACACATACGTACCTTACCATCTTTCTTAGGTATATGCATAATGTTAGCAATCCAAGGTGGATAATTTATCACAAATAAGAAACCCACATCAAGCTGTTTCTGAACTTCTTCTTTGATCTTCAAAGCCATATTAGGTATGGTCCTTCGCGGCTTCTGCTTTACAGGAGGAAATTCTGGCTTAAGCAAAAATCTGTGCATCACTATATCAGTATCTAAACCGGGCATGTCTTCATACGACCAGGCCAAGATGTCAGCATACTATCGAAGCAACTCAATCAACCCCTTCTTTTATTCACTTTGCAAGGCAACACCTATCTTGACTTCTCTCTTTACCTCTTATGTACCGAGATTGATAACTTCTATTTCTGCTTGATATGGCTGGATGACCTTCTCTTCATGTCTCAAGAGTCTTGCTAATTCTTCAGGTACTTCACAATCTTCCCCACTGTCCTTGTTAGCATGGTCAATTGAATTCTCTAGGATATTAGGAACCATAACACTATCATTTTCGATGGAACTCGAGACAGATCTGTATGATTGATGATTTTATGTTTTATTTTGGAAAGTGCAAGTAAATATTAGAATATGAAAAGAGAAGCATTGCAATTTTATTTTGAAAAGTAAAAGTAAAATGAAAGACAAGGAACAAAATTGTATTCGAAAGTGTGATTTTCATTCAATTTTAAACAGAGATTGAAACATAAGGGCCCCCATTTACAAGTTGTCTCTATGCCTTGGGCATGGTATACAACTTAATGGAAACAAAAAATTACACATCAAGGAAAACAACTTCAGGGATGTCCACGACAGTCTAATTGTTGAGCTCCTGGTCTGGCGCAACCTGATAGATAAATCTGGAAACATCTTCATCATCACCTTCATCACCTGGTGCTAGCAATTATCCTTCTTTTCATATACCAACACTGATGAAAACTTCAGAAATTGGGAGAACCTGCTTTCCTTTGAGAGAAACCAAACTAGCTTGCACAAAGGACGGTGGCTGATACCCAAGACCACAACGATATTTCTTCTCAGGTACCTCAATCAATTTACCCCAACCATCATGGGGAGATCTAGCTTCCAAGAGGGCTTTGGAATCATTTAAAGAGGCCATGGGTGCTTCAGAATTCTTACCTTCTATGATGGGGAACCTGTTAACATAAAAAATCTCCAGAGCTTGCAAGGGTAACTCATGCACCTCACCTTCCACTTCCACATAATGGTAGGTTGTCAGATTGTTAGTCACTACATTTTCTCCTCTATAAATGACAACAAAATTGTCATTTATAATGAATTTCAGGCGTTGATGAAGTGTAGATGTCACAGCTTCTGCTACATGGATCCATGGGCGACCCAAAAGGCAAGTATAAGATGGAAAAATGTCCATAACATAGAACAAAAGATAGAAAGTGTGGGGACCAATCTTGACAGGCAAGTCCACTTCTCCCTCCATAGATCTCCTTGAACCATCAAATTCTTAAACACTTAGGGTGGAAGGCCTCGTCATTACCCCATCCATATTCAACTTAAACAGAGTAGCCTTGGGCATGACATTGAGTGAAGAACCTGTATCTACCAAAAATCGAGATAAAACTGTATCTAAACACTTCATAGAAACATGCAGCGCTTTGTTGCAGACCCTGCCTTCAACAGGGAGTTCATCATGACAGAAACCCAAACAATTTCCTACAGCAATATTGGTCACGATCCCTTCAAACTGGGCCACATAAATGTCTTGTGTAACATGGGAAGAACACAAAATCTTTAGTAAGGCATTGTGGTGGGTCTCTGAACACAAGAGGAGAGACAAAATGGAGATCTTGGACGAAGTCTGGTTAAGTTGATCCACCACTTTGTAATCACTTTGCTTTAGAATCCTCAAAAGCTGATCCGCTTCTTGTCCTACAAAAGGTTCAGGCTGACTGTCAATCACTTTCTTGCCCCTATCCTTGGCTAGAGCATCCCTGTTGGTTTCTTTGGGAGGCGGTGGTGGGGGAGAAAAGATCCTGCCACTACGAGTCATGTTGTTGATTCCTGCATTGTTGGTAATATTCTTGTCATCTACCGGGGGACACTCATATTTCTTCCTGAGAATATAGACCATATTATACTCCCACAAAACTGCCTTTGAGTTGTTACATAGAGGAGGAATATGAGTTTGAGTTGTTGCGAGGGTAACTGGATCTTGAATCATTAATGGGGTAGAAGGAGCCTGAATTGTCAACAGGGTGCCTGGTGTTACTCAGACGCTTCTCGGATAATTAGGAATTTCCAAGACATCAATCTCTTCTTCTTGAAATATCTTCTCTACCTGTAGGACACCTTCATCCATTAGTTGTTTGATAGCCGTCTTCAAACTAGTACACTCTTTAGGTTTAGAGGAACATGTTAAGCAAAAATCATGGAGTTCTTGCAGCACCTCGTGCTCCAACAAATGTTCTCTAACAGTCCCTAATGACATCTTAATCTCGTGAACCTTGGTTACCAGAGTTTTTTCACTACTTTCTTCAATAGCATTGACCGTTGCCCCTAGGTGAGGAGGCATGGGATTATTCTCAGTATTGGGACCAACAAGGTTGAAATTTATGGCCTTTGCATCGAGGAGGTCTTGAACTTTACATTTAAATGCTCTACAATTTTCAATCGTGTAGCCTGGGCTCCAGAATGAAATTCATAATGAGCATTAATGTCATACCCCCTAGGGAGAGGATTTGGTGGTGAACCAAGTTCATGTAGTTGAACCAACTGATTGGCAAGTGTGATCGGTGGATCTGGAACTGACTATTTAAAGCTGGTTCGCGAAATGTCGCGGAAGCAAGAGTCGCCACCGTCTTTTATTTTCTCCAAATGGGAAAGGAAAAAAGCACAGAAAAATTCCTTATAGAGATTGCTCTCGGTTCGGGAGGTAGGTTATAGAAAGGGAAAGTGTTAGCACCCTTTCTATCCATGGTTATCCATGGGCTCTTAGATACTTGCTCATTGTGTTTTCAAAATGGTTTGTTTGCTTTTCAATGTGGGTTTTAAAAAGTTTCTTGGAAAATTCCAGTTCGACTCTTGTATCAGTCCTCAAGAGTGTTTGAAAAATTGCTTTCGAAAGCTTTTTGAAAATGTGTTGGTGTGAAAAGTATTTTGTTTTGTTTTGAAATTTAGAGCAAGTATCTAGAGTCGTCTACCTACCCTAAGGAATTCGTCTGTGTAAGTGTCCTTAAAGTAGTGCCATCCCACCATTGAGAGGTAGGTAGCACCACCGTTGGAGGTGTTCGGGTCAATTCGAAGGTTCGGGACATGGTGATCACCAGAGCAATGGGAAGACACCTTAGAAGCTACCCTCATGCCAGGTTCCCGGATCATGAGGACTTACTAAGACATCCTCTACTCGACGATCACCTTTCGAGGCAAGGCAACAGTGAGGCGTACCCTAGGGGTGGTGTGTGCGATTTGTGTGTCGTTTTCAGATATTTTTGTCTTTTGTCATGTTATTGGTGATCTAGCGTTTGTTTTTATTTTTGTCCATACATTCTTTCATGCCTTTGTTAACAGTTAAAAA
The DNA here is from genome assembly GCA_948472305.1 of Vicia faba. NCBI lineage: Eukaryota > Viridiplantae > Streptophyta > Magnoliopsida > Fabales > Fabaceae > Vicia > Vicia faba. The sequence continues at coordinate 569,099,680 of OX451735.1, read as the reverse complement.
TTGCGAGAAAGATAAAGATTCTAAGCTATTACAAAAGGCGCGGGTCCACATCGCCAAAAATTTCTAGAACCCGATTTGACAGAAAAATAAAGAATTAAAGAAAATAAAAGTGCGAGAAATCAATTACAAGGCTTTGGGAGAGATACATAAGTATTAAGCGAAAAAGAAATAAGCACGCGAACTAAACAAGAATTAAACGAGGGCGTTGGACCCTTTTTGCAAAATTAAATTAACTGGTGGAATTAATTAAAATTAAAAGGAAAAGAAATTGTCTTTTTGGTATTTTTGGTATTTTGTGATTTTAATGAAAAAAGAATTAATTAAAATAAATGCTAACCCTAGTTCTAGTTATTTTAGTTTATTAAAAAGAAGATTAAAGTTTTACCCTAAAATTAATCCTAATTAATTTGCATGCAATTTAATTACAAAAATAAATATTTAATATTTTAATTATTTATGAAAGAAAAATAAAAAGGAATAAAAATTATCATGAACCCTAAATCTACCATTTTTTAGATTTTTATTAAAAAGTCAAGATTAAAACCTAATTTAAAACTAAATTTAATTATATGCAATTTAATTACAAAAATACTTAAAATAAAAACATTTATTATTTTTCTTGTTTTCTGATTTTTTATGGTGTTTTGTGTTTTTTATGAAAATAATAAATTAATCAAAAACAATAATTAAAAGAAAAATAGAAATAATAAAAAGAAAGAATGTAAAAATAAATGGCAAACCGGGGGGGTTTCAGTCCCCAAAGTGGAGGTACAGCCTTGGTAATTCAGGCCCAATAAACCTAGGCCTGTTTGACTTCTCAGGACGCGTGTATACGCGCTGACTAGGGCTTACCATGGTCTCCAAATCTGTGCCTTTGAATTGATGAAGCTAGACGCGTGGACGGTTTGATCGTGAAGGTGTATTGTGGACCACAACGTTGAACCTGCACATGAACACTAAATGAAGAAAAATATGAAAGGGGGTGGGGACCTGGGGCTCGAACCCAGGTTCTATGGTTTACCAATCAACGCGCTTGCCAGTGGAGCTATTGTGTTCATCTGTAAATTAAATAACCAATGAATATAATAAAACAAACAATGCGTTAGTGCTACTTTTCGCGCGAACTTTCAAACCAGCCAACCATCGCCTGCCACGAGATCATCTTCTCCATTGTTTTATTTTTTTCTGAAACACAAACATAATAAGCAACGGTTTTGAACCGTTCTATAAACTAGCATTAGAGAAAATAGCGAATAGGCCATAAGGCCTCATAAATTAGGCGCGAGGGCTTATTTCTGTTCGTCCAGACATGCTTGATTCAATGGTGTAAGTCTTGAAGGCCAATTTTTCCTTAATTAAAAATCCCTAATCCAAGGTCCTGGAAACCCTAATGTTCAACAATGGTTAAATCGCATATGGGTGACAAAAAGACAATTAAATCATACGGTTAGCATCAGAATCTTACAATGAACATAAACCAAGCATTAAAAGTTACAAAAGATGCATGAATTAAGATGCACGAATGACAATTTTTTTTGGTACAGGTGAGATCGTTCTCACGTTTCTGGGCACGAGAGCTTGTGGTTTTTGATCCAAATTCCTTCTATGAAGCCTTAGCAAGCTAATGAGATCAAAGTCTTGCCTTGAATCGCCCTAGAACTAGGTTTTCAGAATTGGAATTTTTGCCAAAAAAGCTTGAGTTTGATAATGGGGTTTTTGCGCAGCTTAGTGGTTCATGGCATTAGGTTTTGATTCTTTGTATATGTATGAATGAATTAGGTCAACAAACTTGATCAAAATCTTTTGCATTCATGGTTTTTGAGATTTGATTTTTTCAAGATCTTTTTCCAATATTTTCCATGCTATTTTGTACCAATCATAACCAATTCTCTTCCAATATTTCCATATTTGATTATGCACGAATTTTTGAACCTATTACATGTACAAAAAGATTTGATAAATTAGGTTTAGTATTTTCCATGTATTTAATTAATTTAAATGAATTATTAATTAATAAAAATCCAAATAAATAAATAAATAATGAAGAAAAACTTCCCTTTGGGCCAAATGGTCGTGCACATGCTTGGGATGATGAATTGTGGAGGAAAAGTAGGCCCATTAGCAATTTTAGGTTATTTGAACCAATGTTGACTTTTCAAAATATCCAAAAATTTCCCAACTTCCCCAAGGCATAACTTGCTCAATTTTTAAGATTTGCTCATGTTCTTGGACATTTTGGAAAGGTATTTGAGTCCTCTAACCAATGCCTTTGGTCCCATGTCATTTTGATTTACCAATATCAAGTTATGGTCTTTGACTTAAAGTCCCTTTTTGTTGACTTTTGAAAATGACCTATAATGTTGAAATTGATAACTTTTTGTGAGAGCATTTCTTGGACTTGAAGTGTGAAGAGGAGTTGTAGGAAATGTCTTTCTCTTCAAAATGAGCTTTGGATGGAATTTTTCTGATAATCCATGTGAAAGTTATGCCCTGGTCAATTTACAGTTGACTTTTTCAACTGTCCAAATAAGGAAACTTTTGCATCTTGATGATTTTTGAGCCAAGCTTTGAGAATCATGATCAAGCATTGATAAAATGATGTTTGTGGCTTCAAAATGAGATGTTGACCAAAAATTTGAACTTTTGACTGTCAAATGACCATTTTGCCCCTACAGTTGACTGTAGTGCAATTAGGGTTTTGACTGTGCAATTTTGTACTGAAAGTCTTGAAACTTTGTATGAGGATGCTTGACCATATTTGTAGGCATGTGGGACTTGATTGGACCTTTGGAAACTTCATTTTCTTGATCAGAACCAAAACCCTAATTTTGACTGTTAGGAGACCCTTGCATTGTGCAACCCTTAGGGAACTTTGAAGCTTTGACTTGGCAATTTCTTGAAGAATATGGGAGGGAAAATTTTGGGGTACAACAGCAAGTAACTGAGGGAGAAGTTGAGCATATGACATATGAATTGGATTAAATCTTCTTTCAGGCGCTCTTTGTCTCTGTGGAGCTCTTAGACCTTGAGGTTGCTGATTATGTTGTTGATAATTCAGAGGAGGTGCAAATTATTGTTGTGGAAGATACTGCGGTTGAGGAGCGAAAGGTCGTTGTTGGGCCATCTAGGGTACTGGAGTTGTAGCAGCATACACTTGAGGAACATATTGATTAGGAACAACAACAGGTGTTGAGAAATACAGAAATCAGACTTGAGGATATGCATGAGCTTTTCCCTGGTTGATTGTGACAACACTAGTCTCACCCTCCTTCTTCTTGACGAAGCCAAAAAACACTTCCTACCAATGCCAGTATTGTTGTTGGTATTGTTAGGGATACCTTGGATCATTCCAGCCTTAATACAAGTTTCAACATATTCTCCAATAATGACCATATTAAAGAAAGAAGTAGAGGTACTACTTAGCATGTGTTGGAGATAAGAACCTCGTAAAGTACCCATGAACAAATCACCCAGTTCACGATCCAAGAGAGGAGGTTGGACCCTTGCAGCCAGTTCATGCCACCTTTGGGCGTACTCTTTAAACGACTCTTTAGATTTCTGTATCATCCCTTGAAGCTGAGCGCAGCTAGGAGCCATGGCTGTATTATAATGCTAATGTTTCAAAAAGGCATAAAAAATATCTCCCCAAGTACTGGCATGAGTTCTTTTTAGTTGCATATACCATTCCAACAGTGCCCAGGTCAAGCTATCTTGGAAGAAGTGCATGAGTAATAGTTCATTTTCAGCATAGGCTTCCATCTTACGATAGTAGGAACAAAGATGAGTCTCTGGGCAGGAGGTTCCTTTGTATTTGTCAAAATCAGGAACCTTGAACTTGGGAGGGATAACTACCGCAGGCACGAGACACATTACAACAATATTGAATCCCGAAGTCTTGATGCCCTCCATGGCTTTGAGACGCTCTTCAAGAGCATGGTATATTTTTGCAATTTAGGAAAATCCAGCAACGAGATTCGCGTGGGGTTCATCAAGATCAATGACATCGTGATGATCATCAACATCATTTCAAGGAACTCCAGGAGGGGTCTCAACATTTGCATTATTAATCCCCCTATTTGCATAAGTGAAAGGGGGGAAGCAGTGGAAATCTTGGCAACACTTTGATGTAACTCTTCTTGACCCTTGATGACAACATGAAGGGTTTCCGTAAGTTGATCCATGCGAGTGCCCATGGTGTCCATATCTCGGTGGAGAGCATTCTGATTTTCTTTGAAAAGATCCATAAGTCTTTGCTGGTTACTTCTTGTACGGTAGGGATGTGGAGAAGTCATCTTTGTTGTTCACTAAAGTCTGATGGAAAAGGGACCCCAATAAGTTTTTTTTGTTGATAATGAATGCATGATAGTATGAATGAATGCTTTATCTTCGTTTCTGAGGAAATCCAAAGACTCATCTATCTCTTAAAAATTTTGTTTTCATTTTTGAAGACCTCGACCAACGAGACTTGTCTTTGGAATTCCTTAGATACGAGATGTATATACATGATAGTATGATGTCATGGTATGTTATGGCATGAAATTTCAGCTCCACATATTCTGGATAACCACTGTGTAGTCCTTTGCATAAGATGAAAGTAACAGGATCAAAAGTTTGGCATCATAGGCATTGAGTCAAAGTAACCACCCATAAGATATGTACTAGGGGTTTATCACCTGCCGAACAAGGTTCTAGGGAAACCTTAGAGTCTACGCACTTCCTTTGGATATTACCGACGTCCCAATTACTCAGTAATCAGTAATATTTGCAGGAAAAACTCGTCTGAGTGTAGCATCGGGTGGGGGATCTCATGCCTCCTTCTTCGGGATTATTCCCTCAAAGTTAGCATGAATATACCGCTCTTCCTAATCCTAAGTGTAAACCAAGTCCGGGTATAGGACTTATCAAAGGTAATCACCCAACCCAACATCACAAAGATACATCATATCCAGAATATGTGAGTAGCAACATTATAATGCAATATACAAAAGAAAATAAAGCAATAAATAAAGCGGTAAAGCAAATAAAGAAATAAAGCGGTAAAGCAAATGAAGTAAAAAAATAAACACCCAAAGATACAAATAAACAAAACTAGGAAAGACTTGCAAAAGGTTTAAATCCCCAGTAGAGTCGCCAACTGAAGCTACCGGCAAAAAACACAGAGCCGCCACCGAACTTTATTTATCCCGAAAAAATGGGAAATATCTAGAAAACAAAAAGAGGATAGATAAGATAGTCTTGCGACCAAGAGAAAGGGTAAGGAAGTCTATTATGCAAGGGGAAGGTATTAGCAACCTTCACATCCATTATACTCGATGGGATCCATTTTGTTTGTTTGTTTCTAAGGGTGTGTTTATCTATAACTATACTTGCTTAAGGGGAATGAGATGATTTTTTATTAGCGCATTTGTGAGGGTCTCGCAACCCTTTGCCTACATATCCAGTGAAGGAATCAGAACATTGTAGTTATTCACAAAAAAATTTGGTTTGTTGGTGTTTTTTAGTGGGCGTTGTTAACACATGCATTCTAGAAAAAGGCATAACCTGTATCACGGTAGAACAAAGATAATATGCACTTCGAGGGATGTTTTGATTGGTTGAGTGTTTTTTTCTAGTTTTAATGAGTTTGAATAGTGATTAAATATTTTTGGATTTTTGATTTGTGAATGAGAAATTTTTAATTAGAAGGGAAAAGGAAAATTCTATGGGAAACTGAAACCCTAATGTTGTCATGTACAATGATGGAACTAATATTGAGTATTTGAAAGGGAAAAATATGAACAAAAATGTTATCATGCAAAGGGTGATCTTAAAGTCTAATCCAACACTACAACGATCAAAAACAAAGTTTAATCATTTAAGGGAGTTCTTAGGGGAATGTGTTATCAAGAATAACCAAACAATCAAACAAAAATAACAGGAATGCAAATTAATATTTTTTGGTGAGATTTTTTTGTCAAGTAAATAAATGTAAACAAGCAAAACAACAAAAAATAATTAACTAAATTAAAACAAAGTATTAAAATCTCAAAGACGATAAATTAACTCTAAGGCTAAGTTACCTAAATAAAATTCATTTAAAAAAACTATATGATTATTTAATTAATAAACTGATTAAGTGAAATAATAAATTAAGAAAATCTAATAAAATAAATAAATAATAAAGAAATGCTAAAACAAACATGGGGTGCAAAGCAGAATTATGCTGGTATAGTTAAAAATCTAGACGGGCTAAAGAAAAAGAAACCAGCAAGGCCCAAGTTTAAACATGACAGATTAGTAAAAACAAAAAAAATAAAAAAGTTGTGGGCTTAAACACGGACCGGGTCGGGTAAGACCCAGGTCTAGCCATAAAACAAATGGGTTGCTAAAACCTAAAAACAAAATGAGGCTAAGCCCCTCCTTCTTCCTCCAGATTCACAATCTTTATTTCCATTCCAATGCCATGTTCTCTTTCCACAATCGGTCGAACCTTTTTTATCATCTCTCCAATGATCCTCATGCTTATCCTTCTCACCTGGTCTCTTTATTCATGTTAACACTCTCCCATCTCTCTCGATGAACTCTATTTCTAATCTCAACATACCTAATCTCTCTCACAGAATCCTCTCTCTTTGCTTATCTCTTCTTCTCTAACTAGGTCTCTGCTCTTCTCAATTGCAACAACAAATAACAATAACAACAACAAATCTTAATCCATCCTTCAGTGCAACAGCAAAATACAACAACTTTCTCTCTTGAATACTCCCTCTTGCAGTTCTCTCTTTCTCGGTTTAGTCCTAGCTACGATATCCCTTAAATTCTTGGTATCTCATCATGAATATGATTTCAAAAATCAACAACCAAATTTGGTTCAAATTCTAAACCCTAAATCTTGATAAGTCAATCTAAATGAGAACTCGGCGCGATATTTGAGTATTTAGCGTATGAGTGAGTATCAACACAATAAGGAAAACCTGATGGTAATAAGGAGTTCAAGAAGAAATACTTACGAGGTCAGAGCTAGTCAAACATCTTCGATGTCGACGAAGAGTTCAGGTATTTTGAAGTGATCCTCCCTCTTTTCATCTGCTCGGTCCTTTTTTTCCCACTAATTTCTCTGTGCATATTGTTGGTGTGGACTATGTTGTTGGTGAGATGTTAAGTTCGCTGTGTTTTCTGTTTATCCTTTTACAGGTGAAGCTTGAGTGTGCATAATCGCTGCTCAGTTGCAAGTGCAGAGAAATAGTAAGGCTGAGAATTCAGTGAGGTTCTGAACTGATAAAGGTTTAAGGAAGGATGAGCAGGTTATGGAGTGGTTCAAATCCAAAAATGAGGTCAGAAAGATGGTCTTGACTGGTTTTCTCGTTATGCAAAACTTGTGGTATCTTTTATTTGCTATTCTTTGATTTTTAAGTGTGATCTTGCGTGTGATGTAATATGTTTTTTCTTCTCAAATTCTCTTTGTTATGAGCTGCTATAATCATTGACGAAGAGATGAAATTTGGGGGGGGGGGAACAGGATTCCTTTGAACAGATTTAGTTGGTTGTTTTGATACATTCTTTTGCAGCTTATGTTTGCCTATCTTTGTGTGATGTTTAGAATGACATGCAGGCTGTTTTGCAGGGTATGCAGCAGGTTTTGGTTTTGGCATGTTCTGTTTTAGAGCAGGGCTGGACAATATAGCAGTTTGTTTGATGGTTTTGCTTTGGTGATGCCTTTCTAATCTTAATCTTTTCCTCTTTTTCTGTCTATGATGCAGAATTGTTGTTCTACTTTTCTCATATAAATTTTGAAGGGTTTATGTTTTCTAGGAAAATGATGAACGAAACTTTGGTTTGTATGATAGTTATGGTTATGTATGAACCGTCCCCCTTGTTATTTCCGTTGTCATGCTAGTTGGACAGATTTTCGACGGTTATATTTGGACAGTTTACACTATTTTTTGACAGAAAATGTGCAGGGCAGCAGTTCTGACTTTTGGGACTGTTTTATGGTTGACTTTGTTGCATTAACTTGTTTTTGAATATTTTTTCTGATTTGTTACACTTTGGGATTTGCATCTGTTATACTGCAGGGGTGTTGTACCCTAAAATTTTCCCTCCCATATTTCTCAACACATGGCAAGTGAGGTCCCCAAATTGCTCAAGAAAGTTCAAGAGTTGACCAGACCAACTCTCTCCTAAGGCAGTCTACCTCAAATTAGGGTTTCATTTTTCATCATGATATATAAACCATAAAGGACTCAAATACTCACCACTGTCATAATATGTTTTCAAGATCATCCATGTCAAGTTTCAAGCCTTGCAGAAGAAGTTTGCTCAGTCAATTGCTGAAATGCCTGAAAATCGATTGTGGCCTACATACAGTCAAACTTCAAGATTTTTGGTCAACATCCTCATTTTGAAGTATTATTCATCATTTGATCAAGGGTTGATCATGATTCCTCAAGGATTGCTCACAATTCATCAAAACCCAAAAGTTTCTAAATTAGGGTTTTGTAGGAAAAGTCAACTCAACTTTGACCAAGCATAACTTTCTCATACTTTATCAGAAATGACCCATCCAAAGCTCATTTTTAATAGGATGAAATTCCTTACAATTAATCTTAAGCTCCCAAGTTTATAATATGCACTCAAAAAAAGATATGAATTTTAACATTATAGGTCATTTTGAAAAGTCAACAAAAACACCTTTTGGGTCAAAGCTTCATACATGAACATGGAAGACTCAATTAAGATGAGATCAAAAGGGTTGATTAGAGGATATCTTAAGCTTTCTAAAAAGTCCAAGAACACCTCTCTAGGGTCAAAATTGAGAGAGTTATGCATTGGCCAAGTTGACCATTTTTGCAAAATTGCCAAAAGTCAAATGTGCTCAAATTTGCATTTTTTGCTAAATGGGCCCAACTATTTATGCTTGCACCTCAATTATAGTGTGGTCCACGACTCAAATACATATCCACCAATTGTTTGTTTTATTTTTCATTTTATTTTGATTTTTCATTAATTAAAAGGCGAATTAAATCAAATAAATGATGAAAATTATCAAAGATTTGATTTGATTGGTTTTTTTGACAGGTTAGCAACCAAGATTTGATGAGCTTGAATGATCAATTCAAATCAAGGCTGATTGGGACAAGAAAGGCAAAATTTGGTTCAATATAGCAAGTTTACATATGCCATGAAAATCAAATCAAATCTTGAAAACTTCCAAAGATGTGATCAATTTTTACAACCCTAATGCACTCTATGATATATATTGAATGCAGCCAAGGCAAAGAGGGGGTTAATAGTCGTGCAAAGCCAAGAACAAAACTCAAAAAATTCAAGAAAAAGTGGTGATCCAATTTCCATCTATAGGCCAATTCAAGCCATTCTCACGATACTAACAGACTCCTGGACATCTCCAGAAGGGATTTCAATCAATTGCAAGCTTTCTCACGCCTGGAATCGTAAGTTCAGAAGCCACAGTTTGTCTTAAAATTTTGATTTCGTTTTCATTGATTTACGCATCATTAGCACATTTGATTCATATATTCTTGTTTATCATTGAGTTTGCAAGCTTTTCGTATTGTTTAATTGCATTTTCAGTACAAGAATCAAGAGATGCCATAGTTAGGGTTTCATGTTCTTGTTTAGGGTTTTCCAATGCAGGCAAAATTGGGCGTTGATTCTGGTACCATGATGCTCGTGAGGATGAGACGAGTTGATTGGTACCAGCCATGGTCATTTATCTTTCTTGTGGATAATTTTTGAGATGCACAGGTCTGTACCTACAACAAGGTGTCTGTAGGTAAAAGTATCTTAAACTAAAACGACGGTTTGAGGAAGAAGACAATGCGTGACACTCACTGGTTGGGTGATTTGAATTTTAGCGTGTTTTTGAATACATTATTTGTTTTTTGATTATATTATTTTACTTTCATTATGTGTACATCAAAAACGCGTGGCTCAGTTGGCAGGTAGGCATTGGAGTTGGATATAAGGGCCTGGGTTTGATACCCAGGTCCCAATATTTGTTTCATATAATTTTGCCTCACATAATCAAGTACACCGCATGTCCAAGCGTCCACCATGAAACTCAAGATCTGGCCATCAAATTCACCAACGATCTAGATCCAAGGCCTATCCATTGAAGGTCCACCATGTACTCCAGGTCAACGTATGCATCAGATCTGTCAAAGTCAAGCAGGCCTTAGCTATCTGGGCCAGAAAATTCAGATTCCAACCCCCATGATTGCTAATACAGAGGCCCATCTCATCTTTCTTTATTTTTTTTAATTCTTTTAATACTTTCTCTAATTTTTAATTCACTAATTAATATTTTTTTTCATAAAATCATAAAAATCAAGAAATCTAAAATTAGAATTAGACTTTTTTTTATCAACATTAATTTTATTAATTTAATTCAATTTAGTCTAATTTAGGGAAATTGTAGTTTATTTTCACAATTAAAATTAAATTAGAAAATTAGGTTATCTCTTGATTTAATTTTATTTTCTCTTTTTCTCAAATAAATAAAAAAAACCAAAAATAAGTTTGTTAGATTGAATTAATTTATTTTTCTTAATTTAAAATTAATTAGAATTAGGATTTTCCTTTAATTTAACTATTTCATTATTTTCTTAAAACATGACAAAAAAACATTTTTTAATCAATCGTCAATAGGTTTGGTCAAGGGTCAAAACTCTAGTCGCTTCGTATTTAATTCGCCATGCATTTATTATTTTTGTCAATATTTTTGTAACTGCTCACTGGTTTGTAATTGTTTAATTTAGGCCTTTTATTTATCGCCTTTCCCCGAATTTTTGGCTATGTAATTAATCCCCCTCCCCGAAGCCTTGTAATAGTGTAGATTTACTTTCTCGCAGTTTTAATTCCCGCAAATATTTAACTGTCTAGATGTATGCTAATAGGATTATATGACAAGAACGCCTGACAAATTAATATGGTTAGAAAATCCTAATGTGCAAAGATTAAATAACTGAAAACAGATCCATCGCACATATCACTCTTAGGGTATACTCTAACTTCGGTTGCCTTCGGTAAACAATCATTAAGTATAGGATACTTTAGTGGTTACCTTTCTGTCTAAAAAAGATCAAATGCCCCGTTCAGATGTTGCCTCGGAAATGTTGCCTCAGAAATATTGCCGCGAATATTATCTTAAGACTCTAGGGTTATTACTAATTTGTCCTAACATTGATTTAGTGATCGTACATCCCTTTCGAATTAACCCTTACAACTTCAACGACGGTGCTACCTGTTTCTCAATAGTAGGATAACAATTTCTAAAGGAAACAAAGAATAGAAACAATCTTTTTTCGAGTAGGTAGATGCTAGTAGGTACTTGCTCAAATCAAAGCTTTTCACACTTACACTTTTTCAAAAAAACTTTCAAAACAAACTTCATCACATCCTTGAGGACTGATACAAGGGTTATCACGAAGTAAAAACATTTTCAAAACAAATCACATACACAAGCAATTTAAAAAGATGAGCAAGTACCTAAGAGCCCATGGAAAACCATGGATGGAAAGGGTCTAACATCTTCCCTTTATATAATCTACCCCCCGTACTCAGAATATCTCGAAAAAGGATTTTTTCTGTACTTTTTTCCTTTCCGATTGAAATAAAAGTTGGTGGCGACTCTTGCTTACCGCGACATTTTGCGAATAAAACGCAAAATGCAAACCAGTATTAAACAGTCGGTTCTACCACCATATCACAGAACTGGCGACTCTACTGGGGAGAGTTAATAAGTGGGGTATACCTTAAGATCTAGTTCATCATAATTGCTTCTCTTGATTGCTTTGTTTGCTTTACTTTTAAGGGTTTTGTTTGGGGTTACTATAGATCCCACACCCGGATCTGGGGAATACCTTTTAGGTAAGTAGCAAAAGACTGTGAGGGAATTGTACAGTGTAGACCGATACGGTTGAAGCAGTAGCTACGTTGATGTGGCACTTTGGTTGGTACCGGTATCCCTTGTGGAGAAACGAGGAGAATACAGGGCCGCTGCATGGTGTCATTAAGCATCAACTGACCTTAGAACCTTTAATCTCCCAACTTGTTCATTAGAAAGTAGTGAGATAGCCGACCTCGGTGTAGAGCTGAGAACTGGTTGATACTCGATGCTACACTCATTGAGACCATATTCTCGGAATAGTTTCGGCCGCAAGAAAAGATTGCGTGAGATGAAACCATGACCGATGGAGGATGGTCAGTGATATTGAGATCCTATAGAACCCGGTTACTTTGTTAGGACAGGTTTGAAACCAACTTAACTTCAAGAGGGTATTACCTTTGACCTCATGCAAGCCTTAAACCTAAGGGTTTGGTGTGATTTGACTGTGTGTGCAATACTTGTGTTTGCTATACCTGTGGTTCATCATGACATCATGCATCATAACATGGCATTCATGTTTCATTACACTAACCATTTCAAAGACCAAGGGAATTTATCTTTGTTCTGTTTTGCAGATCATGGCTTCCGTGCGTTGAAATACCATTTGAGTCAACTTTGTGCAGATACCTGCCCAACTTAAAGAGCTAGCCTCAAGAGTTTCTGAGACTTCTATGTTCATTAAGAGACACAGTCAACTTCTCAGCTTGGTTACTCCAAACCTTGATGAACAGATGATGAGCGTACTATTTCAGTTCTTTGATCCCGTGTATCATTGCTTCATCTTTCTAGATTACCAGCTGGTACCCACCTTGGAAGAGTTCTCTCATCTATTGGGCATATCCATTCTCGAATAGGTAACCTTCACAGGTATGGAAGAAGTTCCTAGACCAGAAGACATTGCCTCAGCTTTGCATTTAAAACGGACTGATGTAGTATCCAATTGGGAAACTCGAAGCGGGGTTGAAGGCTTTCTAGCCAAATTTCTGATTGACCAGGCTCAACTATTTTGGGATGATTTGGATTTCCAGGATTTTGAAGATATCTTGGCTCTTCTTATCTATGGTTTGGTTCTCTTCCCTAACCCGGACTCCTTTGTAGATGTGAATGCTGTCAAGATTTTCCTTTCTTGCAACCCTGTGCCTACCTTGCTTGGAGATATCTTGCATGCTCTCCATACTCGTACTATGAAGAGGAGAGGGACTCTTATGTGCTGCATGCCGTTGCTATCGAGGTGGTTTATTTTTCACCTCCCTAAGTCTGTGCTGAAGAACGAAGAAGGTTTGGGTTGGTCCTACAGAATAATGTCACTTGCTCATACAAATATTCTTTGGTGTTCTCGGGCTATGGAAGACACTGTTGTTATTGACCGCTGTAGGGGATGCCCTAATGTCCCATTACTTGGTATCATAGGGGGTATAACTTACAATCCTTGTCTAGATTTGCGACAATTTGGCCGTGCTCAAAGAGATGGTCCCCATGAGTTACTTCTCGATGACATTGTATTCGACTATAAGGATGACGTTAAGGAGCATCGTCGGAGGTTCATACGAGCTTGGGGCATGGTAAACAAATCTGACCCCCATGAGTTAGGACCAAAGACTTCCCTTCCTATGCAGCCTTACCTCCAATGGGTCCGAGCTCGTGCCCAGAAGCTTAGGATGCCTTATGAGGCCGTATTACCAGTGATTGTGGATCCCACTAACGAAGAAGGCATTCCTTACACGGTTCTCTATCCTTACATGCCTACTGATTTTGGGGAGTTACAGAGGTCTTGGATTCAGCTGAGGAATGAGCGGGATACTTAACGAGAACAGTACCATGAGCAAGAAAGGAAGATTTTGAAGCTCACCAGGAAGCTCGAGGAAGAAAGAGTGATCAATGACTATATCAGCACAAAGAGGAAGCCACCATGAGACTTTTGATGTTCTTTTTCTAGTTTTTAGATTTGTTTTACTTTACTTATTTTGTAAATCCTTAAAGGCATGTTGAACCTTTCAAAGTTAATCTAATAAAGTTTTGTTTATTTTTGGTTTGCAAATTTAAATCTCCCAAGGTCTTTGAAATCATTACATGCGTATCCCAATATCATACACATCATTACAGGTACCCCTACAGGTTTCTCATCTTCTTCGCTGTTTATTTCAGCAGAAATGTCTTCCGATCAAGCCATCAAAGATCTTCAGGAGCAGAATGCCCAGTTCCAATAGATGTTCATAATTCTGGCTAAAGGGCAAGCGGATCTGAAGACCCTTATTCTGAAAGAGAAGAAAAAGAAGAAGAAGACTGGTATTCTGAATATGGGTAGAAGATTCAGAGAAAGGTTGAGGCAACCAGCTGATCTGACCGCCTCGTCCAAAGAAGGGGAGAATCAAGAAAGAGAAAAGGACCCTAGTCCTGTAATTTCTGAAGACAATACTGATTACAACTATGAGCAATATCCTCCTACTGAGGATAAATACAAGCAGCTAGAAGACCGTCTGAGTGCTATGGAGATTCAGAAAATACCTGGTTTGGATTTCGGAGAATTGGGACTGGTATCGGGAGTGGTCATCCCTCATAAGTTCAAAGCTCCAGTTTTCACCAAGTATGATGGAATGTCATGCTCAAAGCTCCATCTCCGCTCTTATGTCAGGAAAATCCAACTCCACACTGCTGATAGAAATTTGTGGGTGCATTTATTTCAAGATAGTCTGTCGGGGGCTCAGCTTGAATGGTTCTACCAATTGGAAGGAGCCAGTGTCCGAAATTGGGAAGATCTTGCTGCTGCTTTTTACAAGCAGTATCAATATAATGCCGACCTTGCTCTCACTCGTACTCAACTCCAGGGTATGTCCATGGGTGCATGTGAAGGTTTTAAGGACTATGCTCAATAGTGGAGAGACTTGGCTGGAAGAGTCCAACCCCCGTTGTCCGATAGGGAGTTGGTTGACATGTTTCTAGGGATGCTATCTGGTCCATTTTTTAACCACTTGATCGATAGCTCGTCATCTGGTTTCACTGAGTTGATTTTGACTGGAGAAAGAGTAGAAGCTGGCATTCGAAGTGGTAAAATACAGAAGGATGCCTCTTAGAGTTCGGTAAAGAAGCCTTTCACTGGTAAGAAGGAAGCTAGTGCAGTCTATAGCCCGAGGGGCCATAGCAGATCTGAACACCGTCAAACGGTAAATGCTGTAGTGATACCAAGACCCATAGTTGCTCCACAATGCAACAATCAACAAAGGGTGGAAAGACCATAACGACAGTTTACCCGCATCAACATGACTTTGGATGAGGTTCTGCCTCATCTGTTAAAATCCAACTTGGCAACCTTGCGAGAGGCTCCCAAGAATCCAAACACTACTTCTCCCAAATACAATCCAAACGCACGATGCGCGTACCATTCTGAGAGTACAGGCCATGATAGAAACAATTGCTGGGCTCTGAGGAATAAAGTACAAGACTTGCTCGAAGCTAAGGAGATAGAGTTTGATGCTCCAGAAAAGCCGAATGATATAACTGCTCCCATGCCCAAACATGGTCGTGGAGTTAATGTTGTTGACACTGATTTGTTTGTGACCTCTGTTGAAGAAATTTCTACTCCTTCTTATGACTGTTAAGAAGAATTTGTTGTTGGCCGGTTTATTTCCGGGTTATGGTGAAGGTTGCCACATGTGTTCGATTATACCTTCTGGTTGCTGTTTGTTGAAGTCAGGTGTTCAGTGCCTGATGGATAATAAAGAGATTTTGTTCGAGAAGAATATGATTCCCGTTGTTCCCACTGAAGACGTTGCCATTATAACCATTTCCGCCAATACTTCCAAGGTTTCCTCGAGAAAACCTGTTAGGATTACACCTGTTCCAAGAATTGCTCGGCTAATAATCACTGTTCCTGGTCCCATCCCGTACACCTCAGATAAGGCTGTCCCTTGGCATTACGGTGCTGACGTGTACTATCATGGTATTAAGCAAGATCTGAAGAATGAAGAAGCTGATACTGATGTCAGTAATATTGTCGAGACTAGTAAAGTTACCCGAAGTGGAAGGGTCTTCTCTCCCGAGATTTCCCCGAAGACTATCATCAAGCCTGCTTTTATTCCAACTGCTGCTCCAACCAGCACTCCTGACATTCCTCCTATTCCTACTCCAGTTAGTACACCTGCTACTGTTCCTATTCTTACTCCAGTTATCACCTCTGCTGCTGAGCCATATGGGACTCGGGGCAAAGAAATTATAGGTGAGCCTGCCTGGGCGGAGGCGCCTAGAAAAATCGTTGTGGAAGCCTCTAAACAAGAAATAGAGGAAATACTGAAAATTATCAAGAAGAGCGACTACCATGTGGTCGAGCAGCTGAGGCAGACCCCGTCAAAGATATCCATGTTGTCTCTGTTGTTGTGCTCTAAAGCCCATGCGAAGGCTTTGATTGCATTTCTCAAGACTGCGCATGTGCCGCAGGAAACTTCAACAGACCAGTTCAAAGATTGTATGGCCAGCCTGACTGCTGACAATGGACTGGGTTTTTCAGATGCGAATCTGACACCGAAAGGAAGAAATCATAATGATGCTCTGCATGTTTCAATCGAGTGCAGGGGCACCACTATGGCCCATGTGCTGGTAGATACCGGGTCCTCACTGAATGTTCTGCCAAAGAAAGCATTATACCGTCTGGATTATGAAGGTTTGATTCTAAAACCGAGTAACATTGTGGTAAGGGCTTTTGATGGATAAAAAAGAATGGTGCATGGGGAGGTGGACATCCCTATTAAAGTGGGTTCTCAGACTTTTGGGTCTACCTTCTATGTAATGGATATCAGGCCATCATATTCTTGCTTGCTGGGTCGTTCTTAGATTCATAAGGCTGGGGCAGTCACTTCCACACTCCATCAAATGTTGAAATATCCTGTGAAAGGGAAGATTGTCACGGTGCAAGGTGAAAAAGAGTATATGGTGAGTCATCTCAATTCTTTCCGCTATGTAGAGATGGACGGGGAATTCATAGAAACTCCTTGTCAGAATTTCGAAGAGGTCCCTCAGTTCTCGACATCAGCTGAAGTTACTACCAACAAACCTCCGCTGAAGATGGCTTCTCTCAAGGATGCCAGGGCTGTAGTTGAAGAAGGGGCTCAAAGGGCTGTTAGGCGCGCGCGGGCTGGAAGACCTCCTCAACACATCAACAATCGGGGAGTTAATGCAATTGAAGAAAATGAAGAGGATTCAGACATTGACAGCTGGATCTACCCAACAACCAACGGTGGATAGAATAAGTGGACGACGGAGGACTTCATACCTATTTCTTTTATTCCGCAGTAATTGACTTTTTGTTTTAAGATTTGTAATAAACAGTTTGAAACTTTGTGGCCCGGTGCCTTGCCCGAGGCACCTTGGCTTTTCTTGTGAGGGCTTATTATTTATCATTTCATATAACATTAATAAGGCATTGGACGTTTCTTGCATTACAAATTTTGCGCTCCTTGTTTGTCTTTTCTGTTCCCCACTTTATCAAAACAGCTATACTCTTACACACACTCACGTACCATACTGCAAATACATATCCACTATGGATCCCATTGATAACAACTCTGCTACTGCCAGTTATGACTTCAAAAATATGATCAACCAAGCCGAGGACGAAGGTGAGGATGATTGTGAAGTACCTGGAGAACTTGTTAGACTATTACAACAGGAAGAAAGGGCCATACAGCCTCATGAAGAGCCAGTTGAGTCAGTGAATTTGGGTATAGAGGAAGACAGGAAAGAAGTTAAAATAGGTGCGAATCTGGAGCCTAGTGTCAAACAAAGATTAATACAGATGCCACACGACTATGTTGAGATCTTCGCCTGGTATTATGAGGACATGCCTAGTTTGGACACTGATATTGTGGTACATCGCCTGCCAACTAAAGAAGACTGCCTTCCGGTAAAGCAGAAGGTCGTCCGTATGTGTAACACCCCTTCTAAATAACCCGCGAATATATTAATTAAATCAGAGTAACATGGAAAACAGGGATGTCACAATTCAGGATAAATATAAAACCTCAAATTTACAGTTGTCATGCTTTACTGAAGGAATTATTATTATAAATATTTAAAATCAGCATCATGTTCTACACAGCGGAAATATCTCAAAACCGGAATAACTTCACTTCATAAGTATTCCCAACATACATTAAACAATAGAGTATAAAATAAACTCGTCATTCAAACGTTTCCACCAGTGTTACAACCTATCAGAGCACAACACTGACACGCGGACTTAAAACAACATGACTCTAGAGCCATCCTCACCAACTCCTGAGCTGCTAACTTTAATCTGAAATCATTAAAGTAAGGGTGAGATTCCTCATAATTAACATGCATTATAAGTTTCTCAATCAACATTATATCACAAGCATATTATTTCACCTATTTTAGCATAAACTCAGATTCAACACACAGTTCCAATCATACAAGTCATTATACACAATTCAAGAATCAACCAAAGAATTGTAACACTGGAAGACATCCTAACATGTTACAATTCCATGCAAACACAAATGCAGACACTATGCATGTGGTACCAACACGTGACCAAGTCACCCATCACTGATCCATCACACTTGGATACATCAACCATCGATTCGTCCATCACACTCGGACATGAATCCAGCTAAAGCAATCATCGATTCGTCCATCACACTCGGACATGAATCCAGCCTAACCACCCATCATCTCTCGGGTATCGGTTAACGGCAATACAAGTCAAATTCCACACAATGGGAATTAACTTCACCAAAATAATGCATATGCATGTACGTCACTAACATGGCACATCAATTAACGGAAGTATGATCACAACATAATTCCAAACAACGCCAGAGCCAATACATCACATGATCACATCTCAATCATAATGGATAGCAGGCACAACACATAGGTATCAGTTCTCATTCACCAAAATTTACAAACATCGGAAATTCGACTCTTTTTAAAATAATTTTCATAAAATAATATTTTTCTCATTTTATAAGATAGAGTATTTAATTTAAGAAATAACGTCCAAAACGGCACTCAAAACGGACTTACGGTTTGAAAGTTATGAATTTTCAAAGTTTAGTATTTTTCAAAAAGTTACAGCAGAATCCGGTTCCTACACATACAGGAACCGGTTCTTGCGAAGTTCAGAAAACACCCATTCTGGAAAATGTACTGGAACCCGGTTCCTACCTATACAGGAACCGGTTCCTGAGACCAATTTTGCTAGTTTTCATAACTTAACACAGTGGAACCCGATTCCTCCCCACTGGGAACCGGTTCCTACGACCTGAAAAATCAAAAACTGCTATTTTGACAGCATTTATTCATTCCAAGTCCCATCCAATTCATGCCCATACGAATCCAATTCACAGCAATGTCAAAACAAGTTATAGTACATGATTCTAATGAGATTATAACACACCATAACATCATACAATTTCCTCATAACCTCAAATTGAATCAAAACATAATTTCATGGGATTGGGGTTTGAATTTCATAAATCCTAAATTGGGATTCCTAACATGCCTAATCAATTCTATTGATCTCAAAATCTATAAGGCATATTAAATAATCGAAATCACCTCTTACCTCGCGATGATCCTTCGAATTCACGGCGTTGGCTTTTTCCTCTCTTCTCTTCTCTTCTCCAATTTCACGTACAATGAGTTTTTTTCCCCAAAACCCTTCTTTTCCTTTTCCTTTTTATTCTTCTTTTTATTTTCCTTTTATTATTTGCCAAATAATAATAATAATTAGTAATTATTTTAATAGAGCTTTTTACTTCACACACCTCTAATTCAACTTTACACCCCCCGGTCTTCCTTTTTAATTCCATAATTAATTCCTTCATTTAATCCAAAATATTATAAATTAAGCCTTTAATTAATTTAATAATTAAATTCCTAATTATTTAATAATTGAATTAAATTGGGGTGTCACAACTCTCCCCTACTAAAAGAGTTTTCGTCCTCGAAAAGATACCTTAGACGAATAGTTCGGGATACGAGTCCTTCATCTGGCTCTCCAGCTCCCAGGTGACATTTCCATCTGCTGGTCCTCCCCAAGCCACTCTTACTAACACGATCTCCTTGCCTTGCAACTGTTTCAACTTCCGATCCTCAATTCTCGCAGGTACCGCTTCCACAGTCAAATTCTCTCGTACCTGTATATCGTCTACACGAATCTCATGAGACAGATCAACAATGTACTTCCTTAGCTGAGATACATGAAAAACATCATGCAAATTTGCAAGTGACGGCGGCAAAGCAATCTGATAAGAAACTTTCCCAACTCTCTTGGTAATCTGAAACGGACCAATAAAACATGGAGTCAACTTCTTTGACTTCAAAGCTCGACCAATACCAGTCATCAGAGTAACTCGCATAAAAACATGTTCTCCTTCACTAAACTCAAGATCTTTCCTCCTCTTATCGTGATAACTTTTCTGACGACTCTGAGAAGTCCTCATCTTCTCCTGAATCATCTTAATCTTTTCCGAAGTCTGTTGGACAATTTCCGGTCCAATCACAGCACTCTCTCCAGATTCATACCAACACAACGGTGTCCGACACCTCCTACCATACAATGCCTCAAACGGAGCCATACCAATGCTCGAATGAAAACTATTGTTATAGGTAAACTCAATCAATGGTAGATAACTATCCCAAGCTCCACCTTTCCCCAACACACAAGCTCTTAACAAATCATCCAACGACTGAATCGTTCTCTCCGTCTGACCATCTGTCTGTGGATGATAAGCGGAACTCAAACGCAACTTAGTACCCAAAGCTTCTTGCAATCCCGTCCAGAATTTAGATGTAAACCTTGGATCTCGATCCGACACAATACTAGAAGGAATACCGTGCAAACTCACAATCTTCTCAACATACAATTCTGCCAACCTTTCCATCGGATAATCCATTCTTATCGGAATAAAGTGAGCAGATTTCGTCAACCGATCAACAATAACCCAGATAGAATCACAATTCTTCGATGTCCTTGGCAAACCAGACACAAAATCCATAGAGATTCCATCCCATTTCCATTCCGGAACAAACAACGGTTCCATCAATCTTGACGGTTTATGATGCTCAATCTTCGACTTCTGACAAACCAAACAAGCATACACAAACTCAGCAATTTCCTTTTTCATTCTCGGCCACCAAAACAACTTCTTCAAATCATGGTACATTTTAGTAGCACCAGGATGAATACTCAATCCACTACGATGTCCTTCTTCCAAAATACTCTTCCTAATCTCTGCAACATCCGGAACACACACCCTATTACCAAATCTCATAACACCATTCTCATCAATCCAGAACTCGCCTCCTTGACCTTGGTTGATCAATGTCAATTTATCAACTAACCCAACATCAGACTTTTGTCCATTCCGAATTTCTTCCAGAATACCACTAGTCAGTTTCAACATACCCAAATTCACACTATTCGGGGTAGTTTCACATACCAAACTTAAATCTCTGAACTGCTCAACCAAATCTAACTCACAGACCATTAACATCGACATATGCAAGGACTTCCTACTCAAGGCATCCGCAACAACGTTTGCCTTACCAGGATGGTAATTCAAACCGAAATCATAATCCTTTAGAAATTCTAACCATCTCCTCTGCCTCATATTCAACTCTTTCTGATCAAAGAGATACCTCATACTTTTGTGATCAC
Source organism: Vicia faba (assembly GCA_948472305.1). Classification (NCBI taxonomy): domain Eukaryota; kingdom Viridiplantae; phylum Streptophyta; class Magnoliopsida; order Fabales; family Fabaceae; genus Vicia; species Vicia faba. Next base: position 569,078,117 of record OX451735.1, on the reverse strand, counting down.
TGAACACCTCAAACCGAGAACCATATAAATAATGCCTCCACAATTTCAAAACAAACACAACAGTTGCCAACTCCAAATCATGTGTCGGATAATTCCTCTCATGTACTTTCAATTGTCTCGAAGCATAAGCCACCACCTGCTTATCTTGCATCAACACACCACCTAATCCCATTAATGATGCGTCACAATACACAACAAAAGACTTAGTCGGATTTGGAAAAATCAAGATTGGAGCACTTGTCAACCTCCTCTTCAGCTCTTGAAATCCTTTCTCACATTCAACATCCCAAACAAACATCTGACCCTTCCTGGTCAACTTAGTCAACGGTAACGCTAATTTGGAAAATCCTTCTGTAAACTTCCTGTAATAACCTACAAGACCCAGAAAACTACGGATCTCAGAAGCATTCTTCGGCGCTTCCCACTGAGATACTGCTTCTACCTTCGTAGGATCCACAGCAATTCCATTCTTGGAAATTACATGGCCAAGAAAACTTACTTCACTTAACCAGAATTCACACTTGGACAACTTCGCATAAAGCTTCTTCTCTTTCAACAATTCCAACACAACTCTGAGATGTTCTGCATGCTCTTCATCGCTCTTCGAATAAATTAGAATATCATCAATGAACACCACCACAAACTTATCAAGATACGGATGAAATATCCTGTTCATATACTCCATGAAAACACCAGGTGCATTAGTAACTCCAAACGGCATAACAGAATACTCGTAATGTCCATACCTTGTTCTAAATGCAGTTTTCTGAATATCCTCCGACTTCACACGAATCTGATGATATCCAGATCTCAGATCAATCTTACTAAATACACAAGCTCCAACTAGTTGATCCATCAAATCATCGATCCTCGGCAAAGGATACCGATTCTTGATTGTAATTTTATTCAGCTGTCTGTAATCAACACATAATCTCATTGAACCTTCTTTCTTCTTAACCAATAACACCGGAGCACCCCACGGCGAAACACTCGGACGAATAAACTTCTTCTCAAGTAACTCCTCCAACTGTTTCTTTAACTCCGCTAATTCAGATGCCGACATACGGTAAGGCGCCATCGACACCGGACTAGTTCCAGGAATCAAATCTATAGTAAATTCTACCTCCCTCTCAGGTGGAAATTCACTAACGTCTTCCGGAAACACCTCTAGAAATTCACTCACCACTGGAAATCCATCACTCTTTGCTTTTCCCTCCGCTTCTATTGCAGAATACAACATAAATACCACAGCACCATCTTTCACAGCTAGGTTCATCTGTTTAACCGACATAGTCACATCTTCGACACCAACCTCTTCAGGAAAAATAACCTTCTTCGCAAAACAGTTGATATGAACCTGGTTGAATTCCAACCAGTTCATTCCAAGGATGATATCAAGTTGTTCTAACGGTAGGCACACCAAATCCATACTGAAACCCCTACCAAAAATCATAATAGGACAATTCCTACAAACATACGAAGTAGTCACTGAACCCGACGCAGGAGTATCAATAACCATACTTCCATCCATATTAGAAATTTCCAAATTCAATCTTTTAGAACAATCCAAAGCAATAAAAGAATGCGTAGCTCCAGTATCAATAATCGCAATCAAAGGTATGTCATTAATAAAACATGTACCTTTAATCAGTCGATCATCTAGCTTAGTCTCTGACACAGATAATGCAAACACTTTACCACCAGCTTGTTCCTTCTTGGGTTTTGTACACTGAGGACGAGTATGACCTTCTTCACCACAGTTGTAACAAGTTACCCTTCTGACTCTGGACTCAGCAGCTACATGACCAAACTTCCCACAGTTGTCACACTTCTTTGCATCATTCTTGCACTCATTAGCTTTATGCCCCCTTTCACCACATCTGTAACACTTAATGGAAGAACCAGAGTCTCCCCCACTAGGCTTCCTCCAACCACCAGATTTCTGATTATTTCTATCATAAGGCTTACCACGATCCATCTGTTGCTTACCCTTCCTATTGACATGCCCTCGAGCATTCGACTTAGTGCTAGCAAGATCCTCCTCTAAGATCCTACTACAGTCAACCAGATCAGGAAATCTTCGGATACGCTGATACCGAATACCCTGCTTAATCTCATCACGAAGACCATTCTCAAACTTGATACATTTGGAAAATTCTCCATCTGCATCGTTAGTATAATGAACATAATACTTCGCCAACTCAGTAAACTTCGAAGCATACTCACTGACAGTCTTGTTACCCTACTTGAGTTCCAGAAACTCAATCTCCTTCTTGCCTCTGATGTCCTCAGGAAAGTACCTCTTCAGAAAAGCCCTCCTGAACACAGCCCAAGTCAACGCAATACCATCTTCTTCCATTTCAGTTCTGGTAGCAACCCACCAGTCATCAGCTTCCTCTGCTAACATGTGAGTTCCGTATCTCACCTTCAGCCCTTCGGCACAGTCAATTACTATGAAGATCCTCTCGATCTCCTTCAACCACTTCTGAGCACCTTCGGGATCATGTGCACCCTTGAACAACGGAGGATTATTCCTCTGAGAATTCCCCAATTGTCGGTCAGCACCAATCACAGCTTCCTGCTGGTTCCCTCCGAGCACTCCAGCCAACATTCCCAATGCTTCAGCAAGAGCATCGTCGTTTCTTCCGTTACCTCTTCCGGCCATTGTTCTGTAACATTACAAAACAACCTCATCAGCACACAAGTATCGATAGTGTCCTCTCACACTAGTCGCATACAAAAGGGATAATGACACAAGACAAGACCGACTATGCTCTGATACCACTGTTGTAACACCCCTTCTAAATAACCCGCGAATATATTAATTAAATCAGAGTAACATGGAAAACAGGGATGTCACAATTCAGGATAAATATAAAACCTCAAATTTACAGTTGTCATGCTTTACTGAAGGAATTATTATTATAAATATTTAAAATTAACATCATGTTCTACACAGCGGAAATATCTCAAAACCGGAATAACTTCACTTCATAAGTATTCCCAACATACATTAAACAATAGAGTATAAAATAAACTCGTCATTCAAACGTTTCCCCCAGTGTTACAACCTATCAGAGTACGACACTGACACGCGAACTTAAAACAACATGACTCTAGAGCCATCCTCACCAACTCCTGAGCTGCTAACTTTAATCTGAAATCATTAAAGTAAGGGTGAGATTCCTCATAATTAACATGCATTATAAGTTTCTCAATCAACATTATATCACAAGCATATTATTTCACCCATTTTAGCATAAACTCAGATTCAACACACAGTTCCAATCATACAAGTCATTATACACAATTCAAGAATCAACCAAAGAATTGTAACACTGGAAGACATCCTAACATGTTACAATTCCATGCAAACACAAATGCAGACACTATGCATGTGGTACCAACACGTGACCAAGTCACCCATCACTGATCCATCACACTCGGATACAGCAACCATCGATTCGTCCATCACACTCGGACATGAATCCAGCCGAAGCAATCATCGATTCGTCCATCACACTCAGACATGAATCCAGCCTAACCACCTGTTGTACCCCAAAATTTTCCCTCGCATTTTTCCACAAGAAATCACGGCTTTGGACTTTTCCTGATTTTTCAGATTGGCGTAAGAATCAGTCAAACAAACTTTTTTTATCAGTTAGAAAAAATTAGGGTTTTTCATTGATTTTAAAGCAGTTCAGGCATATTGCTAAGGTTTGTTTGAGTTGGCTCAGGTTTTGATCAGGCAGGCACTTCTCTGACATTTAATCAAGAACTAGGGTTCTGTGCGCATATTTCTCAGAAAGAATTAATTCTATAGTTCTTCTCAGTTTACTCTGAAATTTGGACTGAGTCATTTGGATTGAGTTTGCAGTGTTTGATTAAATCAGTAAAAAGGAAAAGACATTTGGGCATGTGTTGATTTGACTGTGCATTGCTATGTTTTATTCGGAACGCTGGACGTTTATTAATTATTTATTTTTCTAAAGTCAGAATAATTGGATTTACATTCAATTGTTTTAATTTAGGAAATTCAAATGATTAAACAGACAGCTGAGAGGAAAGATATATCTGACAAGTTTGGATTTTTATTCATCTTTAAATTATTTTTTACAGTTATTATTTGTACACTGTAAATTTATTTACAGAGGTTTACATTAATAATTTTACAATAATTCAAAGTAAAATAAAGATATTCCTAAGTCTTCAATTCTTCATCCTCCATTTGTTGCTCTCCAATGCTCCATTGAGTTTTATCTGCAAAACAAAGAAAAGAAAGAAAAGTCAAAGCAGATAAAATAATTAAAAGCAGATAAACAGATAAAAAATGAATTCATCATTAAAGGCGACTAGCCGAAATCAGTTTGCCCTCTCTGCAAATCACGAGATTTCTCCCGGTTCACAAAGAGGGATGGAATGTCTTGCAATTTAAGAATGAAATGCACAAAAGTATGATTGCACAAATTCAAAATTGTCACACATGCTGCCTAGTTTCAAGTTTTCAACCAAAGGAACCAAATCAATTGAAAAGTTCACAAAGCTGCATAGCTTATAAGTTATTAAAGTCCAAATTGAACTGAATCACAATTTCAAACTAAACCAAAAAGCTGTCAAAATCTGCCCAAAGATATAGAAGTATCTCAAGATATCAAGAAGTACAAAATGCTGTCATTAAAGTATGCAGGAAAGAAGGAAGTATGCAGAGCTAAGCAACTTTGGCAAGCAACATCCATTTTAATCATTTTCCACCAGTCACCTTTTCAGCATAAGACAAATCATAAGCAATAAAAAATGCTTAAAAACTGTCAAGAGAGAGAGAGAAGAGAAAAAAGAAGATAGGCTTACAGGCTTTAGGCTTGACTTAAGATATAAAGAAAATATACCAGCACAGTTTCAAAGAAGGCAGAAAATACATAACCAAAATAACACCAAACTTGAAACATCAAGCATCCTGCATCCAAACCAGAACGGCCTTCCACAAAAAAAACCAGGAACCTTTCAAGCTCAATGTCCTAAACCTGCATTAACAAACATGAAGCCAATCCCTCAAGCTTAACCTAAGCTGCCCCAGACCTGCATAAGCCAAAAGGCCCCAAAAAAGCCATCAACCTGTCAAGCCTAAAACTTGTTGAAGTCCAAGCCTCCAGCCTTTCAACCTGCCTTAACTATCAACAAACACTTCAAACCCAACCTGCATAAGCCTTGAAACAAACCAGAATCCATAGCCTTAAACTGTAACAAAACACATGAACCAGACAAAAAAACCTAAAACCAGTTAAAAGCTTGAAAACCAGTCAAAACACCCCAGCCTATTAACTAACAACCTGAAGACTGCTAACCCTTCAAACTCATGCCAAGCCACACAAAACCTTGACACAAACCATACAAGCATCAAAAGCCTGTTAAACTCGCTACAACACAAAAACATTTCAAGGCCTGTCAAAAGCCTAACCGTCCTCTAAACATCAAGTCCTTTTCAAAACCAGTTTCCAAACCAACACAAGCCCTCAGAACTGTGATTCATCACTGGGCAAGAAAACATTCTAAGCATCTCAGCAAGTTCATAGTGGAAGAAGAAAAAGAAGCATACAAGTTTGCAAACATACAAGGCAACTCAGTATAGAAATCATTCAAGGGTCAAGCATACGAGGCAACTGAGGAACATGGTGGAAGAGGCAAAGCAACAACTCAGGATAAGCAAGCATATCAACATACAAGGCAACTTAGACTCAAACCACCCAAACCCTCAGATTTGTCTCATCACAGGATTAGGGCAACAATACCCAAAAATCAATAACAAAAGGCGAGGCAACCAGAAAAGAAGAGGAAGAGAGATATACAAGGTTTTCAGACAGCATCATTAAACCATAAAAAAGGCAAAAGACACAAATACCAGTTTTTCCAAGCAAAGCGCGCATCATCACCGAGCCTCCGCCTTGGCCGCCTGAGCGCCTCCACGTCCACCATCCTCCTCCAAAGAAGGTAATATATTTTCTTCTCTCCTCAATCAGAACACAAACAAAAACATAAAAGAAATCAGAAACAGAACTAAAACATACAAGATATGAACTAAAACCCTAACGCGAACGACTCAGAAATCGCTACCTTGTACAACACCACTGGAACAACCCATGGAGGGAGAAGAAGTGGAAGTTGCACTGGTTGGCCCTAGGCGGAGGAGGGCTCAGTAGCTATGGCGAAGGAGGCGAACGAAGACGAAGAGGACGAAGCAAACGACGCCTCTGTAACGTTCAAACCCTAATCCATTCCCAAATGAACAAACAATTGCAACCCTACAATTTGTGAAACCAGCTGGGCCTTGCCCCATTCCATGCGCCTAAGCCCATTGTCAAACTAACAAGCGCACCCCCTTTTTTCCTTTTTATTCTGATCATTTATTTGGGCCAGCATAACTCCTTTAGGCCCATTCTATTCTTTTTTTAATTAACACCTTTTTTTTTCATTTATCACATGACATTTTTACACAACTTATTTTTGTTAAATAAACCAATTGTTAATATTAAATTTAATTGACAATATTCATCTTTTTTTTATGATATAATTAAATCTTTGTATATAAAAAATACTAACATAAATACCTAAAAAACATTAATACATAATACTTTTATTTTCTTAAGGTATTTTGTTTTATACATAATTAACAAAAATACAAAACATGACAATAATACATAAATAAAATACTCAATTTTCTCATTAAGTTAACAATACTTAATAAATACACTTTCTCACTTGTAAATAAATCACGTACACATTTACAATACGCATTTTATCTTTTTATACATTGATACATTTGCTTGTCCCCTTTTTACATTGCTATTACTTTACATTTGAGATTACGATTGATTCGATTTGGTTGTAAATTATTGGACACTACTCTCCCATTTAAGTCTCATCCCCATTTGTAAATTTGCACTCCCACTCCTGGATACTTATTTGTAATAGCGTAGACTTTAAATTCCCGCAGTTTACCGCTTTCAAATATACCATGGTTAGACCTAGGGTTTGTATGTACATAAAATCAAACGCTAGATAACCTAATATAAGATAAATACATGAAATCAATACACCATCACACTTGCACCCCTAGGGTAATCCCGCTTGTTGCCTTCCAAAATGGGCCATGCTTGCACGTCGAGTTTCTTTGGCAAAATAATTCAAATGATCATAAGTCCCTCGATGACGCTTTCGAAAGTTGCCTAAACGAAATGATCATAGTCCCTTCAAGCAAATTGCCAAAGACACTTGGCACCATTGCATTCATGGTCCATACGATGACCCGCTCCTGTCCCGTTAAAAATCCTAAACGCAAGATTGTCCACCAAATACAATGGTGGAACAAAATTGTTAAAAAAGGGTTAAAACATGAGGAAAAACCTTTGAGTACAATATGGGTAGACAAAACTCTTTGTTACTTGAATCAACTTGCAAAAACACTTGTCTACTTTTCAAACCACACTCCACAAAACACTTTCAAAACAAACTTCCAAAAACATTTGAAACATCTTTTCGAAAAGATACACACCTTTGTAAAACACTTAAACACGAGTCATTACATTGGTTGCCTAAGACAAGGCATCTTCTTCAAAAAACATTTTCAAAACACACACACCATTTCAAGCAATTGAAAATCAAAGGCAAGTGATCTAAAACCAAGTAACTAAGAGCCCATGGATAACCATGGATGAAAAGGGTGCTAATACCTTCCCTTTTCATAATCTACCCCCCGAACCCACGAAACATCTCAAAAGGTTTTTCCTGTGCTTTTTAACCTTTCCTTAGGATAAAATAAAAAGTCGGTGGCGACTCTTGCTAAACCGAACAAGTGCGAATACAAACGCAAAACTCAAGTCAGTTCTCCCACCGTATCACACCACCCATCATAGGTATCAGTTCTCATTCACCAAAATTTACAAACATCGGAAATTCGACTCTTTTTAAAATAATTTTCATAAAATAATATTTTTCTCATTTTATAAGATAGAGTATTTAATTTAAGAAATAACGTCCAAAATGGCACTCAAAACGGACTTACGGTTTGAAAGTTATGAATTTTCAAAGTTTAGTATTTTTCAAAAAGTTACAGCAGAACCCGGTTCCTACACATACAGGAACCGGTTCCTGCGAAGTTCAGAAAACACCCATTCTGGAAAATGTACTGGAACCCGGTTCCTACCTATACAGGAACCGGTTCCTGAGACCAATTTTGCTAGTTTTCATAACTTAACACAGTGGAACCCGGTTCCACCCCACTGGGAACCGGTTCCTGCGACCTGAAAAGTCAAAAACTGCTATTTTGACAGCATTTATTCATTCCAAATCCCATCTAATTCATGCCCATACGAATCCAATTCACAGCAATGTCAAAACAAGTTATAGTATATGATTCTAATGAGATTATAACACACCATAACATCATACAATTTTCTCATAACCTCAAATTGAATCAAAACATAATTTCATGGGATTGGGGTTTGAATTTCATAAATCCTAAATTGGGATTCCTAACATGCCTAATCAATTCTATTGATCCCAAAATCTATAAGGCATATTAAATAATCGAAATCACCCCTTACCTCGCGATGATCCTTCGAATTCACGGCGTTGGCTTTTTCCTCTCTTCTCTTCTCTTCTCCAATTTCACGTACAATGAGTTTTTTCCCAAAACCCTTCTTTTCCTTTTCCTTTTTATTCTTCTTTTTCTTTTCCTTTTATTATTTGCCAAATAATAATAATAATTAGTAATCATTTTAATAGAGCTTTTTACTTCACCCACCTCTAATTCAACTTTACACCCCCCGGTCTTCCTTTTTAATTCCATAATTAATTCCTTCATTTAATCCAAAATATTATAAATTAAGCCTTTAATTAATTTAATAATTAAATTCCTAATTATTTAACAATTGAATTAAATTGGGGTGTCACAGTATGCGCCCTGAAATGTCAGAGAAAATCAAGGCAGAGGTCATGAAACAGTTCGACGCAGGTTTCTTAGCTGTCACTTCTTACCCGCAGTGGGTTGCCAACGTCGTTCCGGTACCTAAGAAGGACGGTAAGGTACAGATGTGTGTAGACTATAGAGATCTGAGCAGGGCAAGCCCCAAGGATGACTTCCCACTCCCTCACATTGATGTTCTGGTCGACAACACCGTGCAACACAAGATCTTTTCCTTCATGGATGGTTTTTCTCGCTACAACTAGATTAAGATGGCTATTGAGGACATGGAGAAGACTACCTTCGTTACGCAATGGGGCACTTTCTGTTACAAGGTAATGCCTTTTGGGTTGAAGAATGTTAGGGAAACTTATCAGCGCGCCATGGTCGCTTTGTTCCACGATATGATTCACCACGAGATCGAGGTTTATGTTGATGACATGATAGCCAGGTCCGAGACTGAAGAAGAGCACCATGATCATCTCCAGAAACTATTTGACAGGTTGAAGACGTATAAGCTGAGGTTGAATCCGAACAAGTGTACCTTCGGGGTAAGGTCTGGTAAGCTTCTGGGTTTTGTTGACAATGATAAGGGTATTCAGGTGGACCCTGCAAAGGTAAAGGCTATACAAGAGATGACAGCTCCCCGCACAGAGAAGGAAGTTAGAGGTTTCTTGGGATGTCTAAATTACATCGCCAGGTTCATTTCACATCTGACTGCTACTTGTGAGCCAATCTTCAAGCTGCTGAAGAAAGATCAAGTGGTAAAGTGGAATGATGAATGCCAAACCGCTTTCAAAAGAATCAAGGAATACCTTCAAGAACCGCCAATTTTGATGCCTCCAGTTGAAGGAAGACCTTTGATATTATACCTGACAGTGCTAGACAATTAAATGGGGTGTGTGCTGGGGAAGCATGATGAGTCTGGTCGAAAAGAGCACGCCATTTATTACCTTAACAAAAAGTTTACCGACTGTGAGACCCGATACTCATTGCTCGAGAAAACTTGCTGCGCTTTGGCATGGGCTGCTCGCCGGATGAGACAGTATATGCTGACTCACACCACTTTGTTGATATCAAAGATGGATCCGATCAAGTATATTTTCGAGAAGCCCACTCTCTCCAGAAGAATAGCAAGATGGCAGATGATCTTAACCGAGTACGACATCCAATACACAACCCAAAAAGCAATCAAAGGGAGTGTATTGGTGGATCATTTGGCGCATCAGGCCGTGGATGACTACCAGTCCATGAATTTTGAGTTCCCGGATGAGAATATCATGTTGGTAACCGACTGCGAAGAACCTGGACCGGATGAAGGACCCGAGGAGGGATCCCAATGGTCTATGTATTTTGATGGAGCCTCGAACACGTTAGGTAATGGAATTGGCGCTGTAATTATATCTCCTGAGGGCTGTCATACCCCATTCACCGCCCGATTATATTTTAACTGCACCAACAACATGGTGGAGTATGAAGCATGTATCATGGGTCTTCGAGTTGCTATTGACCTGAGGATTAAGTTCTTGAGTGTATTCGGAGATTCCGCTCTGGTAATAAGTCAGATCAAAGGCGAGTGGGATACGAAGCACCCGAATCTTATTCCTTACAAAGAATATGTACTGACATTGCTCCCACACTTTGAGGAGGTAACCTTTGAACATTTCCCAAGAGAGGAGAACCAGTTGGCGGACGCGCTAGCTACCATGTCTTCTATGTTCAAATTTAGGTGGGAGAATGAAGCTCCCTAGGTTACCATTAAGAGGTTGGATGAACCCGCACATTGCTGTGACATTGAGACCGAAGAAGTGGCAGATAAATCCTGGTTTCATGAGGTAAAGAGGTATATTGAGGCTCAAGAATACCCCGAGGGGGCATCTGTTAATGATAAAAAGTTTCTGAGAAGGTTTGTTGCGAAGTTCTTCATCAGTAATGTGATCCTCTATAAGCGTAACCATGATTCAACCTTACTGTGATGTATGGACAAGAGCGAGGCAGAAAGGATCATGGCAAAGTTACATGAAGGTACCTTCGGAACTCATTCCAGTGGGCATACCATGGCAAAGAAAATCCTACGGGCAGGATATTACTGGTCCACTATGGAAGCCGATTGTTATCAGTACTCTCGAACCTGTCATAAGTGCCAAGTCTATGCTGATAAGGTGCACGTACCTTTGGTTCCCCTGAATTTCTTGACGGCTCCTTAGCCCTTTGCAATGTGGGGAATCGACATGATCGGCGAGATCAGACCTACTGCGTCTAACGGGCATCGTTTCATCCTGGTGGCTATTGATTATTTTACAAAGTGGGTTGAGACAGCTTCCTTTGCTACAGTAACCAAGAACGTCGTAGCACGGTTTGTCCGACACAATCTGATTTGTCGATATGGTGTACCTGAGAGGATTATTACTGACAATGGTACAAATATCAATAACACGATGATCACCGAGCTCTTCAAACAGTTCAAGATTCAGCATCATAACTCTTCTCCCTACCGGTCGAAGATGAATGGGGTTATTGAAGCAACTAACAAGAACATCAAGAAGATTGTACAGAAGATGACGATGACATACAAAGACTGGCACGAGATGCTACCATTCGCTCTTCATGGGTACCGTACCTCAGCACGGACATCGACAGGGGCAACACCTTACTCTCTGGTATATGGCATGGAGGCAGTCCTAGCTATCAAAGTCCAGATACCCTCTCTCAGGATTATGAAGGATGCGGGTTTAAACGAAGACGACTGGATCCAAACCCGACTTGATCAGCTAAATCTAATCGATGAAAAGAGACTTACTACTATCTGTCATGGTCAGACGTATCAAAAGCGAATGATCAAGGCTTTTAACAAGAAAGTCATACATCAAGAATATCAAGTCGGGGATCTAGTGATCAAACGCATCATACTACCGCAAGGTGATCCCAGGTGCAAATGGACCCCTACATACGAAGCGCCATTTATGGTTAAGAACATTTTCCCGGAGAAGCTATTATTCTAACCACCATGGATGGTGACGACCTTCCTCACCCCGTCAATACAGACATAGTGAAAAGATACTACGCATAATCAAAGACCCAGCAAGTCAAAAACCTGAAAAGACGGCTTGGGCAAAAAAGGGTATCCCGGTGGACTGAAAACCCGAAAGGGCGGTCCAGGAAAAAGTCATGGATTGAAGCGTAACATTATGTCTCACTGGATTATCTTGCAACCAGACTTCGGTATCGACTATCAAGCTCAGACGACGCCAATCAATCTAATCAACCTTCGACCAAGCAGCAAAGTGGTGAGATGCTTTAAGATATAAAGGCAATAGCAGAGTTGGAACCCAATGGGATTGTTTTACATATCTGTTTTTCTTTTCTTTTACAAATTGTAATTTCTTTCGACGGCATTCTCTTACTAGGAAGTCAGCCTCTTTGTACAAAACACCTATTATGGGACAACTTCAAAAATCAATACAATCCATTTTCACAAGAAATCTCAAGTTATTTTTCTTTTTCCGTTTTGTTTTGCAAGAACGTCCAATGATTCATTTTTTGATATATGCATTTGAAAATAATTGCTGCTCATAAATATTTACATAAAAAACAAAAGACAATTACTCGTAATTCCAGGAACAAGGAAAAACAAGAAGTGCCCAAACCTTACAGTTACTCTTCCCATCAGGTGCCGGGATGGAGCCAGCTTGAGAACATGACTAATGGTACATACACTCCCCACGGAGTAAAAGGTATCCAAAGAAAATGGTGTTAGCTTTTCCAAACAGGACATAACTCTCCCCAGCTGAGGTTCACAATCGTGACTGAGTCGGTAAATTCAATCTCTAACAGAATTCACTATCACCAGCAGTGGAAATTCATCCCCGATGGAGTTTATTTCTCCAAGTCAGCAGATCTATCAACAGAGTATCTCTTCTCTAATAGAGTTATTTTCCCGCAGAGTGGTTCTCAAATAGAGTCTCTCCTTGGCAGAATATCCGTAAACAAGGGGCAAATCCCCAACACAGTCATCTTTGTTCACCATCCCCAATAGAAGTAGAGGAACTATGGTTTTTTACAGCAGTCAAGAATACCATTCCTCGTACTCTCCAAACAGCAGTCAAGGATTTATTTCCCAGACTCAGTTTTCTACGTCAGCATTTCATGTTCACACATCATGACATGTGCATACATTACATATAACATAATCTCATTTATTTTGAGAACATCACTATACAATGCATCTCATGTATCGCACATAACTAACCCTGTATTTCTTTCGGGAAAGACAGTTATTGTCAACAATTTCCATCAGGTCCATGGTCAACACTCGAAGCTAAACAGAGTAATCATCGGCGCGACAAGAACAACCTTACCCAGGTTCCCTCTGCAGTTTAACCCGGATTTCATTTTGAAGTAACCCTACTATCCAGGTTCCTTCTCACAGCCCTACTATCCCGGCTTTCATTTCGAAGTAACCCCACTATCCAGGTTCCTTCTCACAGCCCAGCTATCCCGACTTTCATGTTGAAGTAACCCTACTATCCAGGTTCCTTCTCACAGCCCAGCTATTCTGGCTTTCATGTCGAAGTAACCCTACTATCCAGATTCCTTCTTACAGCCCTACTATCCTGGCTTTCATTTCAAAGTAACCCTACTATCTAGGTTCCTTCTCATAGCCATACTATCCTGACTTTCATTTCAAAGTAACCCTACTATCCAGGTTCCTTCTCACAACCCTACTATCCCGTCTTTCATTTGAAAGTAACCCCACTATCCAGGTTCCTTCTCACAGCCCTACTATCCCGACTTTCATTTCAAAGTAACCCTACTATACAGGTTCCTTCTCACAGCCCTACTATCCCGACTTTCATTTCGAAGTAACCCCACTATCCAGGTTCCTTCTCACAGCCTTACTATCCCGGATTTCATTTCGAAGTAACCCTACTATTCAGGTTCCTTCTCACAGCCCTACTATCCCGACTTTTATTTCGAAGTAACCCCACTATCCAGGTTCCTTCTCACAGCCCTACTATCTCGGCTTTCATTTCGAAGTAACCCCACTATCCAGGTTCCTTCTCACAGCCCTGCTATCCCAGCTTTCATTTTGAAGTAACCCCACTATCCAGGTTCCTTCTTGCAGCCCTGTTATCCCGACTTTCATTTCAAAGTAACCCCACTATCCAGATTCCTTCTCACAGCCCAACTATCCAGGCTTTCATATTGAAGTAACCCTACTATCCAGGTTCCTTCTCATAACCTTACTATCCGGGTTCTTCCTCTCTTATCCCCATACAACAGTCCACAACACTGTAAGACCGGGACCCAATCAGAAACAACTGATTTCACATTTCCCCAGAAAGTCGTGGTGCAGTATATACTCTGACCAGATACGCAGTTCATTTCCGCTTCCCAAACCGGAATTATTCCCCAGTAGAGTAACGGAAAACTGAACTCCTAAAACTCTATTCCTCTCAAGACAGAGACCAGTATTCCCCAGCGAAGTCCTCCTCAACAGCAGGTATACGAGTTCTCGCAAAGGAATCTTTTATGCGATTGACACTTCTTCGGATGGCATCTTTAAGCCCATCTCCGACAATTCTCTAAGCAACTACCAAATGGAATCTATAAGCCCATTTCTGATATCACATATCTAGTATCACTTCATGCGAGTGCAAATTTCTGGGCACTCTAGTGTTCAATCATCTTCCACCTTCAGATCACGAAAGGCAGACGGGCCAATCTACACCCTCAGGTTTAAGAAGATTGAACAGGGGCAGCTGTTGTACCCCAAAATTTTCCCTCCCATATTTCTCAACACATGGCAAGTGAGGTCCCCATATTACTCAAGGAAGTTCAAGAGTTGACCAGACCAACTCTCTCCTAAGGCAGTCTACCTCAAATTAGGGTTTCATTTTTCATCAGGATATATGAAGCACAAAGGACTCAAATACTCACCATTGTCCTAATATGTTTTCAACATCATCCATGTCAAGTTTCTAGCCTTGCAGAAGAAGTTTGCTCAGTCAATTGCTCAAATGCATAAAAATCAATTGTGCTAGGTCAAAAGTCAATTGTGGCCTACATACAGTCAAACTTCAAGATTTTTGGTCAACATCCTCATTTTGAAGTATTATTCATCATTTTATCAAGGGTTGATCATGATTCCTCAAGGATTTCTCACAATTCATCAAAACCCAAAAGTTGCTAAATTAGGGTTTTGTAGGAAAAGTCAACTCAACTTTGACCAAGCATAACTTTCTCATAATTTATCAGAAATGATCCATCCAAAGCTCAATTTTAAGAGGATACAATTCCTTACAATTCATCTTCATATCCCCAGTTCAGAATATGCACTCACAAACAGATATGAATTTTGATATTATAGGTCATTTTGAAAAGTCAACAAAAACACCTTTTGGGTCAAAGCTTCATACATGAACATGGAAGACTCAATTGAGATGAGATTAAAAGGATTTCTTAGAGGACATCCTAAGCTTTCTAAAAAGTCCAAGAACACCTCTCTAGGGTCAAAATTGAGAGAGTTATGCATTCTCCAAGTTGACCATTTTTGCAAAATTGCCAAAAGTTAAATGTGCTCAAATTTGCATTTTTTGCGAAATGGGCCCAACTCTTTATGCTTGCAACTCAATTATAATGTGGTCCACGACTCAAATACTTATCCACCAATTGTTTACTTCATTTTTCAATTTATTTTGATTTTTCATTAATTAAAAGGTGAATTAAATCAAATAAACGATGAAAATTATCAAAGATTTGATTTGGTTGATTTTTTTGACAGGTTAGCAACCAAGATTTGATGAGCTTGCACGATCAATTCGAATCAAGGCTGATTGGGACAAGAAAGGCATAATTTGGCTTAATATAGCAAGTTTACATATGCCATGAAAATCAAATTAAATATTGAAAACTTCCAAAGATGTGATCAATTTTTACAACCCTAATGCACTCTATGATATATATTGAATGCAACCAAGGCAAAAAAATGGGTTAACAGTCGTGCAAAGCCAAGAACAAAACTTCAAAAATTCAAGAAAAAATTGTGATCCAATTTCCATCCTAGAGGCCAATTCCAGCCATTCTCACGATACCAACAGACTCCTGGACATCTCCAAAAGGGATTTCAATAAATTGCAAGCTTTCTCACGCCTGGAATCGTAAGTACATAAGCCACGGTTTGTCTCAAAATTTTTATTTCGTTTTCATTGATTTACGTATCATTAGCACATTTGATTCATATATTCTTGTTTATAATTGAGTTTGCAAGATTTTGGTATTGTTTAATTGCGTTTTCAATAGAGGAATTAAGAGATGCCATAGTTAGGGTTTCGTGTTCTTGTTTAGGGTTTTCCAATGCAGGCAAAATTGGGCGTTGATTCTGGTACCATGATGCTCGTGAGGATGAGACGAGTTGATTGGTACTAGCCATGGTGATTTATCTTGCTTGTGGAAAATTTTTGAGATGCACAGGTCTGTACCTACAGCAAGGTGTCTGTAGGTAAAAGTATCTTAGGCTAAAACGACGGTTTGGGGAAGAAGACAATGTGTGGCACTCACTGGTTGGGTGATTTGAATTTTAGCGCATTTTTGAATACATTATTGGTTTTTTGATTATATTATTTTACTTCCATTATGTGTACAACAAAAATGCGTGGCTCAGTTGGCAGGTAGGCATTGGAGTTAGATATAAGTGCCTGAGTTCGATCCCCAGGTCCTAATATTTGTTTCATATAATTTTGGCTCACATAATCAGGTACACCGCATGTCCAAGCATCCACCATACAACTCATGATCTGGCCATCAAATTCACCATCGATCTAGATCCAAGGCCTGTCCATTAAAGGGCCACCATGTACTCCAGGTCAACGTATGCATCAGATCTGTCAAAGTCAAGCAGGCCTTAGCTATCTGGGGCCAGAAAATTCAGATTCCAACCCCCATGATTGGTAATACAAAGGCCCATCTCATCTTTCTTTATTTTTTAAAATTATTTTAATACTTTCTCTAATTTTTAATTCACTAATTAATCTTTTTTTTCTTCATAAAATCATAAAAATCAAGAAATCAAAAATTAGAATTAGACTTTTTTTTAATCAAAATTAATTTTATTAATTTAATTCAAATTAGTCTAATTTAGGGAAATTGTAATTTATTTTCACAATTAAAATTAAATTAGAAAATTAGGTTATCTCTTGATTTAATTTTATTTTTTCTTTTTCTCAAATAAATAAAAAAACCAAAAATAAGTTTGTTAGATTGAATTAATTTATTTTTCTTAATTTAAAATTAATTAGAATTAGGATTTTCCTTAAATTTAACTATTTCATTATTTTCTTAAAACATGACAAAAAACATTTTTTAATCAATCGTCAATAGGTTTGGTCAAGGGTCAAAACCCTAGTCGCTTCGTATTTAATTCGCCGCGCGTTTATTATTTTTGTCAATATTTTTGTAACTGCTCACTGGTTTGTAATAGTTTAATTTAGGGCTATTATTTATCGCTTTTCCCGGGGTTTTTGGATATGTAATTAATCCCCCTCCCCGAAGCCTTGTAATAGTGTAGATTTACTTTCTCGCATTTTTAATTCCCGCAAATATTTAACTGTTTAGATGTATGCTAATAGGATTATATGACAAGAATGCCTGACAAATTAATACGGTTAGAAAACCCTAATGTGCAAAGATTAAATAACTGAAAACAGATCCCTCTCACATATCACTCTTAGGGTATACTCTCACTTCGGTTGCCTTCGGTAAACGATCATTAAGTATAAGATACTTTAGTGGTTACATTTCTGTCTAAAAAAGATCAAATGCCCCGTTCGGATGTTGCCTCGGAATGTTGCCTTGGAAATGTTGTGTTGTACCCCAAAATTTGCCCTCTCTTTTCCACAAGAAATCACAGCTTCGAGCTTTTCCTGATTTTTCAGATTGGCTTAAGGATCAGCCATCAGTCAGACAAAATTAGGGTTTCCATTAATTTTGAATGAGTTCAAGCAGATTATTAGGGTTTTTAGTGATCTGGTTGAGTTTGGCTCAGGGTTTGATCAGGCGGACGTTTCTTTGACAATAAATCAAGAATTAGGGTTCGCACGCGCATTTTCAGAAGAATTTGAATCCACAGTGTATTAATTGGCTGTTACACTGCTTTGACGCCTGCTCAAGATTTCAGTTTGTTTCTCAATAAACCTGAACCTCTGGTTTAGAAGCTGAGGCTTCTGGTTGAAAATTTGCAGTGTTTGATTTAATCAGTAAAAGAAAAAGGACATGTGGACGTTTGTTGTTTAGCTGTGCAATGCTTTGGTTATTCGGAACACCGGACGTTTATTGATTATTTATAATTTCTAAGTTAAAATTATTGGATAATTTCCAATTATTATAATTCAAGAAATATAAATGATTAAATAAACAAATGCATAAGAATTATAAAAGGGATATCTGACAAAAAGACTTTTATTTATTTTTAATTATTGGTACAAGTGTTATTTAAATACAAGTAATTTTATTTACAAGTATTTATAATAATATTTATTACAATGATTAAAGGTAATTTAAAAACTATATCCTAAATCTCCTAAATCTTCATCTTCTATTGCTGCTCCCCATTGCTCAATTGATTTTCATCTGCAAAAACAAAAAAAGAAAAGAAATTAACACATATGAAATCAAAGGCAGACAGTTAATTTAAGACTCATCCCCATTTGTAAACATTTGTACCCCCATCCCCGGATACTTATTTGTAATAGCTTAGACTTTAAATTCCCGTAATTTATCGCTTTCTATATACTGTATAGTAATTAGGGTTTGTATGCGAAGATTCAAAATCAACCGCTAGATAACCTAATACAAGACAAATGCACGACAATCAATACACTATTCACACTTGCACCCCTAGGGTAATCCCGCTTGTTGCCTTCCAAAATGGGCCATGTTTGCATGTTGGGTTCTTTGGCAAAACAAAAACAAATCAAATGATCATAGTCCCTCGATGACGCTTTCGAAGTTGCCTAAACAAAATGATCATAGTCCCTTAAAGGAAAATTGCCAAAGACACTTGGCACCATTGCATTCATGGTCTATACGATGACCCACGCCCGTCCCGTTAACATCCTAACACAAGGTTGTTCACCAAATACAATGGTGAAACAACACTGTTAAAAGGGTTAAAACATGAGAAAAATCTTTGAGTAAATTTAGGGGTAGACAACTCTTAGTTACTTGATCAAACTTGCAAAAAACACTTGCCTACTTTCAAAACATACTCCTCAACACAATTTCAAAACAAACTTTCAAAAACATTGAAACATCTTTTCAAAAAGACAAACACCTTTGTAAAACATTCGAGTAAAGAATTGTTACAACGGTTGCCTAGACAAGGCATCTTTTTCAAAACATTTTCAAACACACACACACACCACCATTTCAAGCAATTGAAAATCAAAGGCAAGTGATCTAAAACAAGTAACTAAAAGCCCATGGATAACCATGGATGAAAAGGGTGCTAGCACCTTCCCTTTTCATAATCTACCCCCCGAACCCACGAAAACATCTCAAAGGTTTTTCCTGTGCTTTTTAACCTTTCCTTTAGGATAAAATAAAAAGTCGGTGGGGACTCTTGCTAAACCAAAACATTTGCGTAAACAAACGCAAAACCTCAAGTCAGTTCTCCCACCGTATCACAGAACTGGCGACTCTACTGGGGAGTTAATTTAAAAGTGGGGTTACCTTAGGGTTTTAGATCACCTTTACATACTTGCTTTGATTGCCTTGATTGCTTTACTTTTTGGGTCCTTGTTTGGGTTGTTGTAAATCCTACACCCGGATTTGGGGGCACCTTTTTAGGTAAATAGCAATAAAACTGTGAGGGAACTGTGCGGGGTATACTGACATGGTTAAAGCAGTAAGCTATGTTAGTGTGACATATTTGTGAGTACCAGTAACCCTTGAGTTCAATCAAGGAGAGTACGGGGCCGCTGAGTGATGTTATGAAGCACTAACGAACTCATAGAACCTTAATTGACCATCTTAGCCTTTTTAGGAGTAGTGAGATGACCGACTTTGGTGCAGTCCGAAGTTGGTAGATACTCGATACTACACTCATTGAGGGTTGTTTTCTTGGAATATTTTGGTCGCCAGTAAGTGGCTAAACCAAAACAATGAACACAGAAAATAATCTAATGATATTGAGCTCCTTAGAACCTGGTTTCTATGTTAGGACAGGATGAGCCAACTAACTTCAAGAGGGTACTTACCTACAAACCCCATGCAAGCCTAAACCTAAGGACTTGTTTGCTTTGTGTGAATATGATTACCTGTATATACACTTACTTGCTTCTGCATACATGTACATAACATCATGACATCATACCATAGCATTTTCAATAACCATTTCAAGGATCTCGAGGGTTCTTTTGATGCAGAGTCACGTTGAACCAGACGTATACCAAGAGGCAAGAGGTTTTCTCATCTAAACAAAGGCCATCAAAGATCAAGTGCAACAACTTGAATCAGGGGCTATGACCCACTTGACATGGTGAGCTTGATTCTCGTGGAAAGACATCCACAGGTGCAAAGTTCTCCAATCAAAGATCGAAGTTCAACCTCTAACATTCTCTTGTGTTTACCCCAAGAGATCCTTGAAAGCATGTATTCACATATCATGCATTGCATCATGACAGTTTTTCCTTTTCAGGTTTCCTTATTCTCCTACTGTGTATTTCAGTAAGAGATGGCTCTAGAGAGGACTGTCAAGGATATCCAGGACCAAAATGCTCAACTTCAGGAAATGTTCTTGAACCTGTCCCAGGGGCAAGAAGAAGTGAAAGCTCTCCTCACAAGGGGCTTGGTCCAGGGGAATTCAAGCAATTCCAGGAGTGATCAGTTGGAGGAACTGCAGTTCGAGCTGGCAACAATGAGGATCCAGATGATGGGGCAACTGGTGGGCCAAATGGCTCTCATCCAGGACTTGGCTCAAAGACATGAGGAGCTCAGGGTTCTCGTCAACCAACTGCTTCGGGACAAACGAGTGGAGAAAACATCTGAGGTTGAGGAGCAAGTCACCATTCAACCCCCTTTGAGACAAGAAGACAAGGGAAAGGTTCCTCTGCTTGCTTCAGGGTCACAAGCCCATCAATAACCTCGTCAGCGTCAACGGGGTGATCGGCGTAAGCAAAATACGTCGGGAAGACAGTTCACTGAGACTGACATACCTTCATCTCTAATACTGGAGCGCTTGTTGGAGGTTAATCTAACTGCTTTGAGGGATCCTATTCGGAAGCCCAATACCTCCGCTCCTAACTATCATCCCGACGCATTTTGTGTATACCACTCCTATAGTCCGGGACATGACACCGACGACTGTTGGGCCTTGAAGAACAAGATTCAAGATCTGATTGACATTGGGGTGCTGAGATTCATGCCAGATGGTGAGATGAAAATCTTCCGTTAAGGATTTCTCCACCTGAAGTGATAAAGCTCAAACTGAGAGGCTTTTGTTTCATTTGAACTTTCAAGTTGTAATCTCTTTGTTATTCAAACAATTATCTATTAATGTCAAACTCTGTTTCATTAATGCATTGCATATGTTTGTCTTGAATTCATCCATTCGTTTTCACTACTCTTATGCTTTCTTTATGATATTTAACTCTTGATAAAAACTGCAAGCCTTTAGAGGGAGGATGACGAAACAATACCATAATCTCATACAGTATGCTTTTGAACAGACCTTGTTGACGATGTACATGCATTTCTTTCAATTCCCAAACACTGGAGTTATAAGGAAGATAATTCCTAGTCAACCCCTTCGAGCCAAAGAAGTAGGAGTTTTCTGTTCTAAACAAATCGAAACCTTTGATTTAAACCTGGGGCAGGGTAGTCTCTTAATTCAAAAAAGGTGCACATTGAAGTCGCAAAATCTCAGTTCGTAATACAACGAACGACATCAAAAACATTCCCTTGGAACCAAAAGACGGTGATGGTTCTTTATATCATAGGCAGTCAATCTCTCAAAAGAGAAAAGCCCACTAAGCCAAAACCTATAAAGGAGGCTTAAGAAAGCTGGGGCATCCCGTTGACTGTAATCTCGAAAACGGGAACAGTCAGGCAAAAGTTAGGGATAACAAATCAAAAGAAAGAGGTCATTACAAATCCTCAACAACATGAAAAATGTTGCAAAAAAAAAATGAAATGATGACTCCCTTCTATAAAATTCAACTTGTGTGAACCATCACCAAAAAAGTCGTTCCAAATTCGAATAGAGTTTGACGCACAATTAACTGAGTTTAGGATTGAAGAACATCACGAAGAGCGGGTGGGTACAAATATACTTTGAGCCTTTATCCTTTGTTTCTTAAACCTTGAACCAAGCCACGTTACAACCCTTCAAAAGTCCTAATTGAAGCATGGGTTAGTTCAAAAGCATACTGTTACAAAAGGTATCCTGACTCCTGTAAGGCTTTGTCCTAAATCTTGTGTTGAATTTGTCTTACAAAAAGTTTTCTGCTAAAAAACGCATTTTTCAAAACTTCAAGACCAGCATAAACTTTGCATCATTTGAATATCGTTGTTTGCACATGGTTATTTGTTTGACAGCGAAGAAATTCATACAGCGAATGTTCGGAGGAACGAAAACTCTCCATGTGAGTAAAATCACTTCAAAAAGGATGACACTTCCATTGACAAATCTCCTATCAACAGGGGGGCATGACATGTCACTATCCAATTAACCTGGGGCAGTCCAGTCAAGATTTCAACAAAATCTTTTAAAGCTCAATTAACTTGGGGCAGTCCAGTCAAGGTTTCAACAGATCTTTCAAAGTTCAGTTAACCTGGGGCAGTCCAGTCAATATTTTAACAAATCTCTCAATTACAGATTAACTTGGGGCAAGTCTCCTTCATCATCACTTGGGGAATTCGAATGTCGAAAGTGTTCAACAATTCCTTCATCACCTGTTGGAAGATACAGTTTCAGATACGCTCCAGACACGGTAGCCATTCTGTCACTCATTCAGATCCTAGTTACAGTTTCAGATACACTCCAAACAAGGAAGTCATTCTGCTACTCATACAAATCTCAACTCCAAGATACAGTTTCAGATACGCTCCAAACACGGTAGCCGATCTGTCACTCATTCAGATCCAAGATACAGTTTCAGATATGCTCCAAACACGGTAGCCATTCTGTCACTCATTCAGATCCCAGTTACGGTATCAGACTACCACGAAGCCTGGATTACGACCAGATAGTGGTATCTCCTAAGAGCAAGCTATGAAGCCCGGATTCGACCGAATAATAGTTTAATCTCCAACAAGTTATTGTGAAGCCTGGAGATCGACCAGATAGCAGTTAACGGTTAACAGAATGAAGATTATCATCACCTCAGAAGATTGGTATACTCCCAATTTCTGACTGTTTTACCCCAAAATTTGCCCTCCCATATTCTTCAAGAAATTGCCAAGTCAAAATGCAAAAGCTCCCCAAGGGTGGCACAGTCAAAGATTTCCCATACAGTCAAAACTAGGGTTTGTGTTCTGATCAAGAAAATAAAGTTTTCAAAGGCCCAATCAAGGCCCACATGCCTACAAATATGGTCAAGCATCCTCATATCAAGTTTCAAGGCATTCAACACAAAATTGCACAGTCAAAACCCTAATTGCACTACAGTCAACTGTAGGGGCAAAATGGTCATTTGACAGTCAAAAGTTCAAATTTTTGGTCAACATATCATTTTGAAGCCACAAACATCATTTGATCAATGCTTGATCATGATTCTCAAAAATCATCAAGATGCAAAAGTTTCCTTATTTGGACAGCTGTAAAAGTCAACTGAAATTGACCAGGGCATAACTTTCACATGGATTATCAGAAAAATTCCATCCAAAGCTCATTTTGAAGAGGAAGACATTTCCTACAACTCATATTCATACTTCAAGTCCAAGAAATTCTCTCACAAAAAGTTATCAATTTCAACATTATAGGTCATTTTCAAAAGTCAACAAAAAGGGACTTTAAGTCAAAGGCCATAACTTGAGATTGGTAAATCAAAATGACATGGGACCAAAGACATTGGTTAGAGGACTCAAAGACCTTTCCAAAATGTCCAAGAACATGAGAAAAGCTCAAACATTGAGCTAGTTATGCCTTGTGGAAGTTGGGAAATTTTTGGATATTTTGAAAAGTCAACATTGATTCAAATGACCTAAAATTGCTAATGGGCTCATTTTTCTTCCACAATTCATCATTCCAAGCATGTGCACGACCACTTGGCCCAAAGGGAAGTATTTTCTCATTTTTTATTTATTTATTTGAATTTTTATTTATAATAATTCATTTAAATCAATTAAATATGTGAAAAATATTTAACTTAACCTAACAAATCTTTTTGCACATGTTTTAGTCTCAATAATTCGTGCACATTCAAATATGGGAAGATTTGGTTTGATTGGATCCTAATTGATACAAAATTGTATGGAAAAAATTGAAAAAAAAACAAAGCTTGAAAATCCAATCTTCAAAACCATCATTGCATTGGATTTGTTCTACTTTTGTTAACCTAATTTGTTCACTACATAAGCTAGAATGAAACCCTAATCAGAATACACGCACAGCTGCTCTAAAAAACCATTAACAAACTTGAAAAAATTGTCAAAAAAGTCAATTTTGAAAACAACCTTCCAAGACGATTCAGGTCTCAATTCTTGTTCCATTAGCTTCCTTGGAGATTACTGGACGTATTCCAATCAGAAACAACCATTCAAACGCAAGGAATTGGTATACAGCATTCAAGATATCTCATGAAAAATCCATGATCGTATTTTAACTTCTAGGCATTCTCATGGCATTTTAATGGTTGATTTACATTCCTTGTGAAGTTCTGAAACTAACAAATATATTTAATTGCTTTTTTAATGCATTACACGCGATTTCACCATGTTTGATTTTTAGGGTTTGCAGGATGTGAAATTAGGGCTTTTGAAACAAAGAAAAATTAGCCCTCAAGACCACCACCATTCAAACCAGTGCATTTGGACGAAGGCAATGGAACCCTCGCGCTCAATTTATGAGCGTTAGAGGGCTAATCGTTATTTTCCCATAAGCTGCCTAACAGAACGCATATAAAACCGTTGCTTATAATATTCATGTTTCAGGAAAACAAAACTGTGCAAAGAAGATGACCTCGTGGCATATGGTGATAGGGCCGTTTGAATTTCGCGCGCAGTGTCCACTAACTCTTTTGTTTTCTTTTATATTATTTGTTCGTTATTAATATGTCAAACGCGTAAACTGGCTCAGCTGGCAAAGCATAGTGATGTTAATTCTCATGACCTGGGTTCGAGTCCCAGGTCTTCACACTTTCAATGTTTTTTTCCAATTTACGTTCATATGCAGGCTCAGCAGTGTGGTTCACCGTACACCTTCCAGGATCCAACATCCACGTGCCCCTGGAAATCAAATCAAAGGCAGAGATCTAAAGAATACGCTATGCCCCAGTCAACGCGCCACACGTTACTCAAAAAAGTCCACCAGGCCTTGCTAAATGGGCCAGATTGCTAAAGGCCATACCTCCTAATTTGGGACTACTACCCCCCTGGTTTGCAATTCTCTATATTTTCTTCATCTTTTTTTTTTATTTTCTTTATTGTTTTATTAATTGATTAATTGTTTTTTTATAAAATACAAAATATCATAAAAAATCAGAAAAGAATTAAATTGATAAATATTTTTATTTGTAATATTTTCATAAATAAATTTGCATGTAAATAAAATTAGTTTTAAATTAGGTTTGCAATTTTAACTCTTTTAATAAAAAATCTAAAAAAATGTAGAAATAGGTTAATTAATAATATTTCATCCTTTTTATTTTTTTTTCTTTCATAAATAATTAAATAACTAAATCTTTATTTTCATGAATAAAACTTGTAAATTAATTAGGGTTTCATTTAGGTTAAAAACTTCAATATTTTTCTTAATAACTTAAAAATAATTAGATTTAGGGTTTGTACCTTATTTTGATTTTAATTAATTCTCCCTTTTCACATTAAATCTTAAAAAACAAAAAAACAAACTCTTGCTTTCTTTTAATTTTAATTAATTCCTCATTAATTTTAAATTCTGCAAAAGGGTCCAACGCCCACGTTCTTAATTTCTTATTTGTTCGCATATTTATTTTATTTCGCTTAAATAATTATGTACCTCTCCCGAAGCTTTGTAATTACTTCTCGCACTTTCAATTTATTTATTTTTCTGTCAAATCAGGTCCTGGTTAATTTTGGCGATGTGGACCCGCGCCTTTTGTAATAGCTTAGAATTTTTACTTTCCCGCAAACTTTTAACTGTTAACCAAAAGCATGCAAGAATGAATGGCCCTAAATAAAAACAAGCGTAGAACACCGATAACATGACAAGATAAATACAAATGAACATGACACACAAATCACACACCACCCCTAGGGTACGCCTCACTGTTGCCTTGCCTCGAAAGGTGATCGTCGAGTAGAGGATGTCTTAGTAAGTCCTCATGATCCGGGAACCTGGCATGAGGGTAGCTTCTAAGGTGTCTTCCCATTGCTCTGGTGATCACCATGTCCCGAACCTTGAATTGACCCGAACACCTCCAACGGTGGTGCTACCTACCTCTCAATGGTGGGATGGCACTACTTTAAAGGACATTTACACAGACGAATTCCTTAGGGTAGGTAGACGACTCTAGATACTTGCTCTAAATTCAAAACAAATTCAAAAATACTTTTCACACCAACACATTTTCAAAAAGCTTTCGAAAGCAATTTTTCAAACACTCTTGAGGACCGATACAAGAGTCGAACTGGAATTTTCAAAGAAACTTTTTTTAAAACCCACATTGAAAAGCAAACAAACCATTTTTGAAAACACAAATGAGCAAGTATCTAAGAGCCCATGGATAACCATGGATAGAAAGGGTGCTAACACCTTCCCTTTCTATAACCTACCTCCCGAACCGAGAGCAATCTCTTTAAGGAATTTTTTTGTGCTTTTGTCCTTTCCATTTGGAGAAAATAAAAGACGGTGGCGACTCTTGCTTCCGCGACATTTCGCGAACCAGCGTTAAACAGTCAGTTCCAGATCCACCGATCACAGAACTGGCGACTCTGCTGGGGACTGAACTTCTATAAAGTGAGGTGTACCTTAGGGTTAGTTCATAACTGTGTTTTCAATTGTATTGACTTGTCTGCTTTAAATTTGTGGGTTGCATGGGAGTTACATAGATCCTAACCCGGATCTGGGGATACCCTGTTTAGGTAGCATAAGCTGTGAGGGACCTGTCCGGCGTAGACCGACACGGGTGAAGCAGTGGCTACGTTAGTGTGGCACCTTGGTCTGTACCGATATCCCTTGTGTTGCAACGAGGAGAATATGGGTCTTCTAAGGAGTCATTAAGCACCAACAACCTTAGAACCTTAAATGACACAACTTGGCCATTAGAACAGTAGCAGTATGCTACGCCCATTGAGGCTAAACTCTCGTGATGGTTCTGGCCGCAAGAAAAGATTGCGATGCTGGAGTTATGACCGATTGAGGGTAGTCAATGATATTGGGATCCTCTAAGAACCCGGTTACTTTGATAGGACAGGTATGAACCAACAAACTGAAAGAGGGTAGTACCTAGACCTCATGCTGGCCTTAAACCCTAAGGACTTGTCTTGTGTGACTTGTGTGTCTTCCAACCTGACTATTTGCATGCTTGTTATCTGACACTTGAGTTTCTTGCAGGTTTTGTTTATAGTCCTTAATAGGGACTCATAACAGGGTATACTAAGTTTCTTACAGATTTTGGTTTGCAGTCCTTAATTAGGACTCATAACAGGGTTTACCGAGTTTCTTGCAGGTTTTGTTTTTTAGTCCTTAACTGGGACTCATGACAGGTTTTACTTGAGTTTATTGCAGGTTTTGGTTTGCAGTCCTTAATTGGGACTCATAACAGGGTTACTTACATTACCCCATGCATAGCATACCATCATACCATTGCATACATCCTAACCCATTTCAAGGATCTCAAGGGCTTGTGACGCAGGTCATGGTGAATCAACTATCCCAACAAGGGGCAAAGAGGATTTATTTTCCTCTAGACAAAGTTGTCAGGGGCTATGACCCACTTGATATGGTGAGCTCTGACTCTTGAAGAAGGTTCCCTTAACCAAGGTTGTTTGGAAACCAGAACTAGACATGATGACTAAAGTCAGGGGCTATGACCCACTGGATATGGTGAGCCTTTGACCCTTTGAAGAAGGACTCTCAACAACATGAAGTTCCTTCAATCAAGCCACCGGATTCAAATGCTAACAATCTTCTTGTTTACCCTGCGAGGTCCTTGAAAACATTGCATGCATATCATACATATCATTGCATTGCAGGTATCCTTGTTGCAGGTCACTTACCTTTCTCGCTGTTTATTTCAGCAATGGCTTCCCAACCAGATAACCAGGACTTTCTTGCTCAAGAGACTCGGTTCGGGGAAATCCTCCTGAATCTATACAAGGGGCAGGAGGAGCTGAGGACACTTCTCATGGAGACTTTGGTCAGGAATCGCGCTGAGGACGAACGGCTGAAACATCTGCAAGCTGAAGTGGATATAATGAAAGCCCAAATGCTGGGGCAGGTGACTGCCATTCAAGGGTTAGCTCAAAGACAATATGAGCTCGGGGTTCTCGTCAATCAACTGCTTCAGGGTAACCAACTGGGGCAAATGTCTAAGGGTAAAAAGCCAGTCGTCGTTCAACCACCGTTGAGACAAGGAGATAAGGGGAGAGCTCCTCAAATGGCTCCAGTGTCACAAATTCAATATCAACCTCACCAGCGTCAACCAGACAAGCCTAAAAGGCAGTTCACCAAGATCAACATGTCGCTGGATCAAGCACTACAACAAATGTTGAAGGCAGGGCTAATCACCTTAAAGGCTCCTCTCCGGAATCCAAATACTTCTGCTCCTAACTATCAACCCAACGATAGGTGCGCATACCATTCTGATAGCCCGGGGCATACTACGGACAACTGCTGGCCTCTCAAAAACAAAATTCAAGACATGATCGACGCTGGAGAGATTCAATTTGAAGTACCTGAGACTCCGAACATAATCACTGCTCCCTTTCCAAATCATGGCTAGGATTGAGAAATTTTTGTTCATTCGAATGTTCAAGTTGCAATTCTCTTTTGTTCAAACATTTACCCATGATAAACATTGTTATTTCATTAATGCATCGCATATGTCTGTTCTGAAACAATATATTCGTATTCACTAAATGCAAATTATCTTCATATTTTTTCTGATGTCAACTCTCAATTAATAATTCTAAGCCTCTTGAGGGAGGATGACGAAAACGATACCATAATCTACAGTATGCTTTTGAACAGACCCCGCTGATGAGGTACATGCATTGTTTCAAATCCTAAACACTGGAGTTATAAGGAAGATAATCCCTCGTCAACCCCTCTGAGCCAAAGAAGTAGGAGTTTTTATTTTCGAAAATTGAAACCCTTAATCATAAACCGGGGCAGGGTAGTCTTCTCAGTTGATCCAAGTGCACAATGAATGGCACCAAATGAGTTTTTCCAAAAACAAAAGACAGTGATGGTTCAGAACAATCATAAAGACAGGCAGTCATTATCAAATTCATAAATGAAAAGCCCAAAAAGTCAAAACCTATAAAGGGGACTTACGAAACTGGGGCATCCCGCTGACTGTAATCACAAAAGAACAGTTCAGGCAAAAAAAAAATATATAGGGATAATAAAATCAAAGAAAAAAGGGGTCCTATAAACCCTCAACAAAAAAGGAAATGACTGCCTAATCAAAATATACTATCAACATCCGGATCATCACCGGAAAATCAGAGCAAAGACTCAAACAAGGTCTAACGTATGATCAACTGAGTTTAGGTTTGGAGAACATCAAGAAGAGCGGGTGGGTACAAATAAATGTTGAGCCTTTATCCTTTGTTTCTTAAACCGTGAACCAGGCCACGTTATAACCCTCAAAAGTCCTAGCTGAAGCACGGGTTAGTTCGAAAGCATACTGTTACGAAAAGGTATCCTGACTCCTTAAGGCTTACGATAAATACGGAGTTGACATCACGTTTTACAAACATTCACTTGTTTTATGAAAAAGAATGCATTTTCAAAATCTTCAAGACAGACATAAGCTTTGCATTTTTAACATAACTTTGTTTGCATATGACTTTTGTTTGAACAGCATGAAAATTCGCACGACGAATGCCTAATGAACAGAAGTACCTCCAATCAAGGGGCAGACATGACCATGGTCCATTATCTGGGGCAGTCCAATCAAGATTCGGAGAATCTCTCAAAGGCCAAAACAGCCTGGGGCAAATCTCCGCCTGAGTCACTTGGGGTATTCTAATAACGAATCTCGCCTGATCAAACACTTTCTGGTGGCATGACAAAACACTTCTAACAGGGGCAACTCCCTACTTTCTGAGAACGTGGACATAGTCGAAAAAATACTACGCATAATCAAAGACCCGCTAGGTTGACACACCTAAGCAAAAATAAGGGCTTCCCGGCGAACCAAAAGGGTTCGGGCAAAATAAGGGATGAAATGGGAAAAATCTGTACACCCGGCAAGTCAAAAACCTGAAAAGGCGGCTTGGGCAAAAATGGGTATCCCGGTGGACTGAAAACCCGGAAGGGAGGTCCAGGAAAAAGTTAGGGATCAAAGCGTACGACTATGTCCTATCATCTTGTCACCCGCCTACCAGAAGAAGGTTTGACCCTCAACAATTATCAGCATCCCACATGTGCCTCCCTCATAGAAACAGGGGCAATAACGGGTGGTTTAAGCAATCTGATTGTTCTATCCTCCAAGGCACCAAGGTAGGTTCAGCTAAAGAAGATAACCAGCGCCTTAATTCCCCAGAGAGTGATTCAGCAAAACAGTGCATTCTTCCCCAGGCAGAGTTATCAAGTCTCAAGGAAATTGGGTATCCTCCAGCAGATCCCAACATTCCCCAGCAGTATACATATATTCTTAACAAGCATCCCCGACAGTCTTGGTCTAAAGATTGTTCCCCGGCGGCAGACCAACATTCAAAGGAATCGCTTCCCCGACATAGTTCAAAACTTCCCCAGGAGAATCCAATTCAGTTCCCCAGGAAATTTGGAATTCATCTGCCCAAGCAGTAAGCTTATCCCCAGTAGATTCTGGAAGCTTATCCCCTCGCAGAGCACAAACGCGTCGTCCGGCTTGATTTAAAGAGTTATTTCCTTAATAGGATATAACTGGGTTATCCTCAGCCAAAAGCCACGGAAAGAGCGTCCTCGACGAAGTCTTCTTACCCCAGCGAAGTCCATCAACACTTCCAACAACAAGGGTATCCCCAGCAAATTATTATCAACACTCAGCAAGGCATCCCTCTTCCCACAGAGTATTGCTTCCCAGCATGGTCGCTAGAGTATCTTTTCTCCCCACATAATCTTCCATTTGCCAAGTTTATTCCGCGACGGAGTCATCTTCTACCGGTATTCTTGCAGTTATCATCCCCAGCGGAAGCAAAAGCTTATTCTTCAACATCAGCCCAGGATATGACTTCCCGACACCCGTCAAGGATTTACTTTCCTAGACGAAAACATACATTCATAAAATATCACATGCATCATTATAGCATGCATAGACGCATTATGTCATACAAATCTCATTTATGTTGAGAACATCATTGCTTGATCCATATCATGCATTGCATATGACTGACCTTTACCTTTCAGGAAGGATGCAGTTAAAATTCTCAATCATATTTCAAGACCTAGACCGGTCCAGTTAATCGACTCAAAAGATTTCTTATCCAGTCCCAGGCCTTCTCTAGTCCAGCTAAATCGACTCCCAACAGATTTTTCTGATAAAGACTCAGCAGAATTTATTCCAGATTATAATTTCCTATTAGTCCTCTCTCCGACGGTGCATGAGATTTCCATTTTAGGGTTTTCTTTAAGAGTCCTTTTCAGATGTTTCCCTCTCCGACGGTGAGTGAGGTGATAGTCTCCTATGGTTCCCTCTCCGACGGTGAGTGAGGTGGTAAGTCCTTTTCAGATGTTTCCCTCTCCGACGGTGAGTGAGGTGATAGTCTCCTATGGTTCCCTCTCCGACGGTGAGTGAGGTGGTAAGTCCTTTTCAGATGTTTCCCTCTCCGACGGTGAGTGAGGTGATAGTCTCCTATGGTTCCCTCTCCGACGGTGAGTGAGGTGGTAAGTCCTTTTCAGATGTTTCCCTCTCCGACGGTGAGTGAGGTGATAATCTCCTATGGTTCCCTCTCCGACGGTGAGTGAGGTGGTAAGTCCTTTTCAGATGTTTCCCTCTCCGACGGTGAGTGAGGTGATAGTCTCCTATGGTTCCCTCTCCGATGGTGAGTGAGGTGGTAAGTCCTTTTCAGATGTTTCCCTCTCCGACGGTGAGTGAGGTGATAGTCTCCTATGGTTCCCTCTCCGATAGTGAGTGAGGTGGTAAGTCCTTTTCAGATGTTTCCCTCTCCGACGGTGAGTGAGGTGATAATCTCCTATGGTTCCCTCTCCGACGGTGAGTGAGGTGGTAAGTCCTTTTCAGATGTTTCCCTCTCTGACGGTGAGCGAGGTAATAATTCCTTTCCAGATAGTTCCCTCTCCGACGGTGAGTGAGGTGATAATTCCTTTCAGATTATAATTTCCTATAGTTCCCTCTCCGACGGTGAGTGAGGTGATTCCCTTTCAGATTATAATGACCTATGGTTCTCTTCCCGATCCTGCGAAGATGGTATTTCCCACCAAGATTTTCTCAACGAGTGTTGTTGAAGTTAAAATCACCCAAGGTTCTTTTACCGTTCATGCTAAGGTAGTAACCATCCCTGGTTCATTCATCATCTTGTGAGGCTCCAGACTCAGCTCCTGTAACCAGTAAGGACACCTCTATATCAAGCATCTGAAACCAACTCCTGCAACGTGTCAGGTACTCACTTTTCTTTTGCAGGTATGCAGGTTCTCGCTAAGGAATCTCTTACGCGATCAACATCCAGATGGCATCTATAAGCCCATCATCCCCCATCAATCTCCAAATGGCATCTATAAGTCCATTCCATCATCACACTGCTACTATGTGAGCGCAAATTTCTGGGCACTCTAGTGTTCAATCATCTTCTACCCTCGGATTACGAAAGGCACGTCATCCAATCTGCATCCTCAGGCCTAAGAAGATTGAACAGGGGCAACTGTTGTACCCCAAAATTTGCCCTCCCATATTCTTCAAGAAATTGCCAAGTCAAAATGCAAAAGCTCCCCAAGGGTGGCACAGTCAAAGATTTCCCATACAGTCAAAACTAGGGTTTGTGTTCTGATCAAGAAAATGAAGTTTTCAAAGGCCCAATCAAGGCCCACATGCCTACAAATATGGTCAAGCATCCTCATATCAAGTTTCAAGGCATTCAGCACAAAATTGCACAGTCAAAACCCTAATTGCACTACAGTCAACTGTAGGGGCAAAATGGTCATTTGACAGTCAAAAGTTCAAATTTTTGGTCAACATATCATTTTGAAGCCACAAACATCATTTGATCAATGCTTGATCATGATTCTCAAAATTTGGCTCAAAAATCATCAAGATGCAAAAGTTTCCTTATTTGGACAGCTGAAAAAGTCAACTGAAATTGACCAGGGCATAACTTTCACATGGATTATCAGAAAAATTCTATCCAAAGCTCATTTTGAAGAGGAAGACATTTCCTACAACTCATCTTCATAATTCAAGTCCAAGAAATGCTCTCACAAAAAGTTATCAATTTCAACATTATAGGTCATTTTCAAAAGTCAACAAAAAGGGACTTTAAGTCAAAGGCCATAACTTGAGATTGGTAAATCAAAATGACATGGGACCAAAGACATTGGTTAGAGGACTCAAAGGCCTTTCCAAAATGTCCAAGAACATGAGAAAAGCTCAAACATTGAGCTAGTTATGCCTTGTGGAAGTTGGGAAATTTTTGGATATTTTGAAAAGTCAACATTGATTCAAATGACCTAAAATTGCTAATGGGCCCATTTTTCTTCCACAATTCATCATTCCAAGCATGTGCACGACCACTTGGCCCAAAGGGAAGTATTTTCTCATTTTTTATTTATTTATTTGAATTTTTATTTATAATAATTCATTTAAATCAATTAAATATGTGAAAAATATTTAACTTAACCTAACAAATCTTTTTGCACATGTTTTAGTCTCAATAATTCGTGCACATTCAAATATGGGAAGATTTGGTTTGATTGGATCCTAATTGATACAAAATTGTATGGAAAAAATTGAAAAAAAAACAAAGCTTGAAAATCCAATCTTCAAAACCATCATTGCATTGGATTTGTTCTACTTTTGTTAACCTAATTTGTTCACTACATAAGCTAGAATGAAACCCTAATCAGAATACACGCACAACTGCTCTAAAAAACCATTAACAAACTTGAAAAAATTGTCAAAAAAGTCAATTCTGAAAACAGCCTTCCAAGACGATTCAGGTCTCAATTCTTGTTCCATTAGCTTCCTTGGAGATTACTGGACGTATTCCAATCAGAAACAACCATTCAAACGCAAGGAATTGGTATACAACATTCAAGATATCTCATGAAAAATCCATGATCGTATTTTAACTTCTAGGCATTCTCATGGCATTTTAATGGTTGATTTACATTCCTTGTGAAGTTCTGAAACTAACCAATATATTTAATTGCTTTTTTATGCATTACACGCGATTTCACCATGTTTGATTTTTAGGGTTTGCAGGATGTGAAATTAGGGCTTTTGAAACAAAGAAAAATTAGCCCTCAAGACCACCACCATTCAAACCAGTGCATTTGGACGAAGGCAATGGAACCCTCGCGCTTAATTTATGAGCGTTAGAGGGCTAATCGTTATTTTCCCATAAGCTTCCTAACAGAACGCATATAAAACCGTTGCTTATAATATTCATGTTTCAGGAAAACAAAACTGTGCGAAGAAGATGACCTCGTGGCATATGGTGATAGGGCCGTTTGAATTTCGCGCGCAGTGTCCACTAACTCCTTTGTTTTCTTTTATATTATTTGTTCGTTATTAATATGTCAAACGCGTAAACTGGCTCAGCTGGCAAAGCATAGTGATGTTAATTCTCATGACCTGGGTTCGAGTCCCAGGTCTTCACACTTTCAATGTTTTTTTCCAATTTACGTTCATATGCAGGCTCAGCAGTGTGGTTCACCGTACACCTTCCAGGATCCAACATCCACGTGCCCCTGGAAATCAAATCAAAGGCAGAGATCTAAAGAATACGCTACGCCCCAGTCAACGCGCCACACGTTACTCAAAAAAGTCCACCAGGCCTTGCTAAATGGGCCAGATTGCTAAAGGCCATACCTCCTAATTTGGGACTACTACCCCCCTGGTTTGCAATTCTCTATATTTTCTTCATCTTTTTTTTTTTATTTTCTTTATTGTTTTATTAATTGATTAATTGTTTTTTTATAAAATACAAAATATCATAAAAAATCAGAAAAGAATTAAATTGATAAATATTTTTATTTGTAATATTTTCATAAATAAATTTGCATGTAAATAAAATTAGTTTTAAATTAGGTTTGCAATTTTAACTCTTTTAATAAAAAATCTAAAAAAATGTAGAAATAGGTTAATTAATAATATTTCATCCTTTTTATTTTTTTTTCTTTCATAAATAATTAAATAACTAAATCTTTATTTTCATGAATAAAACTTGTAAATTAATTAGGGTTTCATTTAGGTTAAAAACTTCAATATTTTTCTTAATAACTTAAAAATAATTAGATTTAGGGTTTGTACCTTATTTTGATTTTAATTAATTCTCCCTTTTCACATTAAATCTTAAAAAACAAAAAAACAAACTCTTGCTTTCTTTTAATTTTAATTAATTCCTCATTAATTTTAAATTCTGCAAAAGGGTCCAACGCCCACGTTCTTAATTTCTTATTTGTTCGCATATTTATTTTATTTCGCTTAAATAATTATGTACCTCTCCCGAAGCTTTGTAATTACTTCTCGCACTTTCAATTTATTTATTTTTCTGTCAAATCAGGTCCTGGTTAATTTTGGCGATGTGGACCCGCGCCTTTTGTAATAGCTTAGAATTTTTACTTTCCCGCAAACTTTTAACTGTTAACCAAAAGCATGCAAGAATGAATGGCCTTAAATAAAAACAAGCGTAGAACACCGATAACATGACAAGATAAATACAAATGAACATGACACACAAATCACACACCACCCCTAGGGTACGCCTCACTGTTGCCTTGCCTCGAAAGGTGATCGTCGAGTAGAGGATGTCTTAGTAAGTCCTCATGATCCGGGAACCTGGCATGAGGGTAGCTTCTAAGGTGTCTTCCCATTGCTCTGGTGATCACCATGTCCCGAACCTCGAATTGACCCGAACACCTCCAACGGTGGTGCTACCTACCTCTCAATGGTGGGATGGCACTACTTTAAAGGACATTTACACAGACGAATTCCTTAGGGTAGGTAGACGACTCTAGATACTTGCTCTAAATTCAAAACAAATTCAAAAATACTTTTCACACCAACACATTTTCAAAAAGCTTTCGAAAGCAATTTTTCAAACACTCTTGAGGACCGATACAAGAGTCGAACTGGAATTTTCAAAGAAACTTTTTTTAAAACCCACATTGAAAAGCAAACAAACCATTTTTGAAAACACAAATGAGCAAGTATCTAAGAGCCCATGGATAACCATGGATAGAAAGGGTGCTAACACCTTCCCTTTCTATAACCTACCTCCTGAACCGAGAGCAATCTCTTTAAGGAATTTTTCTGTGCTTTTGTCCTTTCCATTTGGAGAAAATAAAAGACGGTGGCGACTCTTGCTTCCGCGACATTTCGCGAACCAGCGTTAAACAGTCAGTTCCAGATCCACCGATCACACTGACCCTTAACAAAATAAAGATCAACATCTTCCGAGATTTCCTTCTAGAGATAGTTCAGATGTGACCCAGATTTGGTGACATTCCGATACTTATCCCAGATCAATACCTGCAGCAATCAAAAGATTCTTGCAATCCCCAGCGGAGCTAAAACTTCCAACTATCAATCCCCAAGCAGAATGAAGACTCTCATTCTCAGTTCCTCACAGGATATTCAGATATTCCCCAGTGAAGATCCCCTCAAGACAGGAATCCCCAGTAGGTTGGCATACAACCCAAGCTCCTGATTCCCCAACGGTGGTCCCAGGACTTCTCATTTTCAACGATCAAAAGATTCTTGCAATCCCCTGCAGCAGTCAAGGATTTACTTTCCCCGGCGACAGTCAAGATTCTATTATCTCCAGCCATCCAGGATTCATCTATCCCCAGCAAGACAGCTCATCAGCTTTAATGCGCATTCATTACATTCATATCATAAACATTGATATAACATATATTGCATCATACATTTCATGCAACATAATTTTGTGTTTAGCTAACATTTTGTCCTTTTCAGGATAAGAATAAAAGGCTATCATTAACAATTTCAGATGCAGTTTTACACGGACTCATCATCAGGAAACCCTACACCGGTTCCTTCTCAAATCCAGATGCAGTTTTACACGGACTCATCATCAGGCAACCCTACACCGGTTCCTTATTCAACTTCAAGACTTCTGAAAACAGTTTACGGGTTCTCCAGACACGGATGTTAACCTATCGCTTGTTCAGATTCTTCAGCCTCTGAAAACAGCTTACGGATTCTCCAAACACGGAGGTTAATCTATCGCTTGTTCAAACTCAACTTTTGAAAACAGTTTACTGACGCTTCCCAACATGGATGCTGCTCTATTGCTTATTCAATTTCAAGACTTCTGAAAATAGTTTACGGGTTCTCCAGACACGGATGTCAACCTATCGCTTGTTCAGATTCTTCAACTTCTGAAAACAGTTTACGGATTCTCCAAAGACGGAGGTTAATCTATCGCTTGTTCAGACTCATCTTTTGAAAACAGTTTACGGACGCTTCCCAACATGGATGCTGATCTATTGCTTATTCGTCTCCAAGACCTCTGAAAACAGTTTACGGGTTCTCCAGATACGGATGTTAACCTATCGCTTGTTCAGATTCAAGACTTCTGAAAACAGTTTACGGACTCTCCAAACACGGATGTCAACCCATCGCTTGTTCAGATTCTTCAACTTCAGAAAACAGTTTACGGATTCTCCAAACACGGAGGTTAATCTATACGATGACCCGCGCCTGTCCCGTTAACATCCTAACACAAGGTTGTTCACCAAATACAATGGTGAAACAACACTGTTAAAAGGGTTAAAACATGAGAAAAATCTTTGAGTAAATTTAGGGGTAGACAACTCTTAGTTACTTGATCAAACTGGCAAAAAACACTTGCCTACTTTCAAAACATACTCCTCAACACAATTTCAAAACAAACTTTCAAAAACATTGAAACATCTTTTTAAAAAGACAAACACCTTTGTAAAACATTCGAGTAAAGAATTGTTACAACGGTTGCCTAGACAAGGCATCTTTTTCAAAACATTTTCAAACACACACACACACACACCACCATTTCAAGCAATTGAAAATCAAAGGCAAGTGATCTAAAACAAGTAACTAAGATCCCATGGATAACCATGGATGAAAAGGGTGCTAGCACCTTCCCTTTTCATAATCTACCCCCCGAACCCACGAAAACATCTCAAAGGTTTTTCCTGTGCTTTTTAACCTTTCCTTTAGGATAAAATAAAAAGTCGGTGGCGACTCTTGCTAAACCGAAACATTTGCAAAAACAAACGCAAAGCCTCAAGTCAGTTCTCCCACCGTATCACATGTTGCCTCAGAAATATTTCCTCGAATATGATCTTAAGACTCTAGGGTTATTACTAATTTGTCCTAACATTTCTTTAGTGATCGTACGTCCCTTTCGAATTGACCCTTACAACTCCAACGACGGTGCTACCTGTTTCTCAATAGTAGGATAATGTTGTCTAAAGGAAACAAAGAATAGAAACAATATTTTTTCGAGTAGGTAGATGCTAGTAGGTACTTTCTCAAATCAAAGCTTTTCACACTTACACTTTTTCAAAACAAACTTTCAAAACAAACTTCGTCACATACTTGAGGACTGATACAAGGGTTATCACGAAGTAAACAAATTTTCAAAACAAAGCACATACACAAGCAATTTTAAAAGATGAGCAAGTACCTAATAGCCCATGGAAAACCATGGATGGAAAAGGTGCTAACACCTTCCCTTTCTATAATCTACCCCCCATACTCAGAATATCTCGAAAAAGGATTTTTTTTATGTACTTTTTTCCTTTCCGGTTGGATGAAATAAAAGTCGATGGCGACTCTTGCTTACCGCGACATTTACGAATAAAATGGAAAATGCAAACCAGTATTAAATAGTCAGTTCTGCCACCGTATCACAAGGGGTTTTCTTTTTCTTTTCTTTTATTGTGAACCAAAATACCCTTGTGATTCGCAATAGGATATAAGGCCTATGATTTAAAACTTTGAAATCTGATTTGTATGAGGCTTTGTGTTGTACCCCAAAATTTTCCCTCCCATTTTCACACAAGACATACTCCTAGAGGTTCTCAATTGCTCAAGGTTGACCAAAAAATGACCAGACAATTCTCCTCCTAAGGCAATGAACCCCCAACTAGGGTTTCAATTTTCATCAAGATGGTTGAGCTCCAATGGTCTCAAATGCTTACCATGGTCCTAATATGTCTTCAAGATTATCCATGCCAAATTGCATGCTTTGCACAACAAGTTTACTCAGTCAATTGCTCAAATGCTTTAAAATCAATCGTGCTAGGTAAAAAGTCAAATGTGGCCCATGTACAGTCAAACTTCAAGGTTTTTGGTCAACATCAATATTTTGAAGTGATATCCATCATTTGATCAAGGGTTGATAATGATTCCTCAAGAAATGCTCCTAATTCATCAAAAGTAAAAAAATGGAAAATTAGGGTTTTTATAAGAAAAGTCAACCAAACTGTGACCAAGCATAACTTTCTCATACTTTATCAGAAATTTTCCTACGAAAGCTCATTTTAAAAAGAATCCAATTACCTATGTCTTCTCTCCAGCCCCCAAGATCAAAAAATGCACCATTTGAAAGATATGAGCTCAGACATTACAGGTCATTTTCAAAAAGTCAACAAAAGCCAATTTTTGCCAAGATCTTTTACATCAAGATAACATCTTCAAATGCAAAACTCATAAAAATATGAATTGAGGTAGACATCTTGGGCTTTCCAAAAAGTACAATATCATCATCACGATATCAAAATTGAGCAAGTTATGGCTTGCCCAAGTTGGGAAATTTTGGAAATTTCAAGAATGGTGCATTAAAAAAATTTGAATTTTTGGTTCAATGGCCTTACTTTTTAAGGTTCAAATATCTTCCTAAGGTCATAGAGGACCTATAATCTTATTTTTGCATGGCCTTGTATTTTCTACCTATTTTTTATATTTTTATTTTAATTTATTTCAAGTAAATATAAAATAAATGGTATAAAATATTTGGAAATGGGCTTAGGCATGCGGGCTAGTGTTTTGGCTTGCTTGGAGGCCCAAGGATTCGTGCAAACTTGACCAGATACATTCAACATGGAAAAATGGCATGAAATCTCAAGTTTGGTAATTTTTCAAAATGGTGATACTGGCTTTAAACCATGACTTTATGGGCTTGATTCTTTCCTCCTTATCTTGTCCCCTTCTTCTATGATATAAGTACATCCCTTTGGCAAGCCAAACACACGCGTATACACTACACAAAAAGCTCTACCAAATTTGAAAAAAATCATCTAAATTTTGAAAATCAAAACAGACTTTCCCATCCCGTTTCAGCCTAGCATAAGCCCTCCATTCACGTCCAGAAACTCTCAGGAACACATATCAATCCTTGTTTGAGAAATCTCACGCCCAGTAGCACCAAACAGAAACACTCATTATTGGTAACCTTTTTGAATTCATATTTTTGGTTTTCATGATGAATTAACCTATTTCATTGATTGATTTGTATTCAGGGTAACCTATAGTACAGGACCAACGTAAAATATATGAGAAAGGGGACCAGAACAAGATCGTGCCATTTCTGGGCACGATATGTGTTCTTCACCAT
This sequence comes from Vicia faba, assembly GCA_948472305.1. Lineage (NCBI taxonomy): Eukaryota > Viridiplantae > Streptophyta > Magnoliopsida > Fabales > Fabaceae > Vicia > Vicia faba. The sequence goes on along the minus strand of OX451735.1, from coordinate 569,037,016 downwards.
ATCTCACTTTTCAAGTCATTTCAGGATGAACAAACCCCAGAAATGGAATTAGGAGGGTCGATTTAGGGGGGGTAGCCTTGATTGTGGGCTTTGATCCTTCCATTTTTACAGGTTCATGTTTTGACATCTCAAAGAAGACGATCAGTTTGACTCCAGCGTCCCTCCGGCCAGTTGACTTAGTTGGGCGCTGGTGTGGCAAGATCGCGTGTCTTGATTGGCCCATTAAAATACAAGGGGGCCCATCAGTGCGTGCGTATTATTTTTAATATATTTGGAAATCATTTTTACATATAATACCTTTGTTTTATTTTGATAAATGAATTGCAAGGCAACTCAGATAGTGATAAGGCATGTGTATAAGGGAGAGGACCTGGGTGCGAGTCCCAGGTCCAGCATATTATTTTTCTAACATTTGTTAACTGCAGATTTAGTACGTGTTAGTTACGCCAGTCCATCATGTGCCTCCATATCACCACCACTGGGTCTTGATTGATTTAGATCAAATGATCCCCACATGCAGGTGCACTTGAGCCATCAAAAGCGCTCCTCACTGAATCCCATTACAAATTCTAATTTGGGCCAAGCATTTTTGATAACAACACCCCCCATTTTTGTTGATGACCAGGCCCATGTTGTTTATTTTTTTTCTTTTATTTTATTTTGTTTATTAATAAGTCATAATTAATTGTTAGGATTAGTTACTTTCTAAAATTATTAATTAATTAATTAATTAATTGTTTTAAATGCAATCTTATCAATTTAAAATCAAATTAGACTTAGGTTCTTTAATTTAAATTATTTTCTTAACAAAAAATACTAAAAATATTAGAATTAGTATTCATTTCATTCAACTTTTATTTTCGTAATTAATTTTTTTTTTAGAATTAATCATTCTCTTAGCAAAAACCAAAAAAAAAGATTTTCTTGTTGTTTATTTTTATTTACTAGGTTTTTAGACGTAATATTTCATTTCGCGCGTATTATTTTTATTCTCGCATTTTATATAATAATGTAACTGATTATGGGATGTTATAGTCTAGATTTAAAATTCCGCACTTTATTTTTGCACCTTTTTTATGTAACTGTCCCGAAGCCTTGTAATAGCTGTAGGACTTTATATCTCGCTTTATATTTCTCATATGTTTGTATATAAATTGTTCGTAACTTAGGCGTGCATGACAAGATAAAGTCAAATAATCGTTAGATCACTAACTGAAAGACAAATATATTTGAAAAAAAGAACACTATTGCACACTTGCACCCTTAGGGTATTCCTCACTTGGTTTCCTCGGAAAATAATGGTCATGTCCCTCGAACGCAGGGATATCTTAGCAAAGACCCTCAATCTAAAAGTCATCATAAAGATCATAGTCCCTTACTGTCCCTCGAGTTGCCTACGATAAATGATCTTGTCCCTCGATGTTGCCTATATGATTACAGTCCCTTCGAATGCTAAGATTTCTGTACATGTTGCCTTAAATGACCATAACGTCCCTTTCAATAGTCCCTCAACATCCGATGATAGGGCTATCTACTTACTAATAGTAGGATATCACTATCTAAAGGAAAGGAGGAAAATAACGCCCTTTTTTGAGTTGGTAGACAGTTCTTAAGTACTTTCTCAAACCAAATTTTTATACACTTACACACTTTCAAAAAATCTTTTCAAAAATGTTTTATCACACTCTTGAGGACTGATACAAGAGTTATCATAAAGCAAACAAAATCTTTTAAAACACACAAAGCACAAAGGTATTTTAAGAAATGAGCAAACCTCTAAGAGCCCGCAGATAACTACAGATGGAAAGGGTGCTAACACCTTCCCTTTCCATAATCTATCCCCCTTACCCAGAAAACTCTCGAAAGGTATTTTTCTATTATTTTCACCCTTTCCTTTGTTGGATAAAAGAAAAGTCGGTGGCAACTCTTGCTTACCGCAAAATTTGTGAACACAAACGCAAAACCAATATAACAATTGGTTCTGCCATTGTATCACACTTTGAATTGGGCTTAGCACATGATTGAAAAAACCCTCTAAATTTCTGATTCCAAGCATAAACCCTCATGACGAGTCTAAAATAAAAATTCTCTTGCAAACCTCTTGTTCAAATTACGATTGAACTAACCAATTTTCTTGTTTTATTTATTTATTTTTCATGTGATGATTGTTGATTGGAAGGTGAAGAGGCGAGGCAAGGTTGAAGAAGGGGTGGTGGATAATGGAAAAGTAGTACCTCTTTTGCAAGTTTGATAATGACATGAGGTCATGAAAAGAAGACTCACTTGGAAGCTTGCAAAGTTTTGAGTTAGTTCAAAAATCGTGTTGTTGTGGATTGTAGTTTGTAATAAAGCCATAGAAACGTTTTGTAATCACAAATAACAATTTTTGTAGCAATTGTAATCTTAGCACATTTCTTTTCTAATTCAAACATACATCCAATTGTACTTTCAATGGTCTTCTTTCTTTTGAACTTTGGGAATTTGTAGACTCTTGAATTATGAATGAAAAAACGGAAGGCCTATGAAGCTTTAATCCTTTGATATTGTGAAACATCTTCTTGAATTGAAATGTTTAAGAACTTGTAATGGCTTAGTTAACTTGAACTCATGTGCCAATTTTAAAAATCAACTTCAATTTACCCAAAACTCTAACTTGGATGATAAGGAGGAAAGACGACGCTCTTAATGAACTCAGAATACTTGAATGCTTTATGCTTGTTTCATTCTTAACTCATAGTAACTTGCGTTACAAGCTACAAACAAGGAGTATGCATTTGAACACAATACAAACCCTAACTCAAATCTTGTATCGTTATTGTCTTGAATAGTTCCCGAAGAAGATGGAGGGAAGTAACGACCACAGTACCACAAATGCTGACAAGCGCAAACTTGATGGATAAGAACATTAATTCCTCCCCTGAAGTGATTATGGAGACCCTGGGATCAACAACTTAAATTTAACTGAGATCCATATTGGATGAAGAAAATGGCTTGAGATAATGAGAATCCACAAAACCTTGGTTCGAAGCCCTCTTAGTTGAAAATATCAATGAAAACCCTAGTACCCAACGCCCTTTCGAGAAAGCTCGAAGAATATGAACTTGTAGCTTGGGGAGAAAGAAATACATGATAACCCACACTCCAAAAGCTTAATTCCACATAGTCCTCTTCCCAATAACCAGATGAAACTGCCTTTAACTGATGAAGGAACCTTAAAACCAACATGAAACCCTAGTCTTGCACAAATACTGCTTCTTGAACCAAAGTGCTTTATTCAATGAAATGTGTGATATTCAAATGGACTAGTGGAAATGATGTAGATGAAATTCGAAGTCTAAGCCAGACAAAATTAAAAGGTATGCCAAATTTAGGTTATGATACCCTCGTCTAGAACCGAGTCCAAAACTAGAATCTTTGAACTTTAGGGTTATTCCTTTATACTCCCTTCCTTTAGAATAAAAATTAAGGGTGGCGACTCTAATTAAAAAACCAGTTGCAACAGAAGCTAAGAGGGAGATTGCAAAGACTTGGCGACATGTTCACAGGAAGAGTAGAAAAGACTTGGGACCTAGAGGAGCTATTTCTTTGGAACCTTATCTCCGGTGGGTACAGGAAAGGGCAATTCAGTTGAAGATGTCGTATTCCCGTGAATAACCTAAGCCTGATATGTTTATGAAGACCACTCATCCCCTTTTAGATGATGTGGAAGAGCTTCAGCTTGCCCTAGTCAGGATGCAACAAGAGAAGGAGGCCTGGAAGAATAAGTATCAGACTTTAGAGATGTTCTATCAATCGGACTTGAAGGAGAAGGATGACTTAATTGAGATTCTTGAGAGTCGTGCTGTAGAGATGATGGAAAAGCAAGACGATTTATTTTCCTCTCGAGCTCGATCAAGACTTAATCATTCACTTCCCGACTCTGGTGATTAGAAAGTGGTTGACAACAGGTATGCAGAAGAGAACAAGCAGTTGAAGGCTTAAATTGTAAGACTCATGGGAAAGCGTTAGTGTGTAGGGTGTAAGGCTCAAAATGTAGTGGAATTGTTGAAACTTGAACTAAAAAGTTGTAATCCATTTTGAAGTTATTATAATGAGATTTTTAGTATTTCAAAATGTGTTAGCACTTTACCATTTGCAAAATTGTCTATAATTCCTTGAGTCCCTTGAAATAATAATAATAATAAAATAAATCATGTGCATCGCATATCACGCATCATCTTGTACATATTTCTTGCATTCTTGTTCATATCCAGGTGTCTTACTAAATTTCTCTACTTCGTTCAATAAGTTGTCTCACTAGTACAATACTCGGGCTAATTCCAGGAAGAAAATGGAGAATCTTGAAAAAGAGAATCGCGATCTGTGCGACGAGGTTACTGCTTTGAAGGATGGTATGGCCAATCTGACTGCTTTGATGGAATCATTGGCGGCTTCTCAGAATCAGCCACCACTTGCTCAACCTCAACAAACAACAAATGCTTCTAAAGGTCCATCAGTACCTGTTTCTGTTACCTCAGTTACTGTTTCTCAGAATCGTATGCCTCAGGGTTACCCGTGGGGAATGCCTGAAAACTTCATGCCAGAAGGTTTTAATCTTGATACTCAAGCTGCTCCAGTTGTGTAAGTTGCTGCTACTCTCGCACCTCTTGTCGTGCATACTACTCCTGCTGCTAGAAATGAGATCACTATATTGCAGCTCCTTCGGTGAATGCTATGCCGTTTGTTAATGATGAAGTTTATCATCATATTCCTCCACCCATACTGATGATCAGCGTTTGCTTATTCATTTCTTCCAGGATAAATTAACCGGTGCTGCTTTAAAGTGGTATATGAGTTTGGGTAGTAGCAATATCCGCATCTTCAAAGATCTAGGGGAAGCCTTCATCAAGCAATATATGTATAATATGTTCATGGCACCTGACCGTGACCAATTAAGAGCAATGGATCAGAGAGACAAGGAGTCGTTTAAAGAATATGCACATCGTTGGCGCGAGATAGATGCCCAGGTAGTGCCAGTGTGCCGAGTAATTTTACCGAAATGGTAAGCATGGGTGTTCGTTTGGAAGAGGCTGTCAGAGAAGGGCGCTTGGAAAAAGATGAAGGGACAAAGAAGTCTTCGTACAGGCTCTTTCAAAAGAAAGAAAGTGAAACGAATGATGTTATTGGAGAAAGGAAGATTAGACTAACTAAAAGGAATCAACGGTACCAGCAACAGGTTGCTTCTGTGACTCCAGTCGTCAACGTAGATCTAACCACTGTTTCCTATCAGAGACCATCTCCTCAGAGAAATCAAGGGTAAAGTCAGAAGACCGAAGCTTTTAACTCTATTCCAATGAGCTATGTAGAGTTATTCCCAACTTTGATTCAGAAGAAGTTGGTTCAGACCAGGCCACCCCCTGCTATACCATCACCTTTACCTTGGTATTATAAGGCAGACCAGACGTGTGCTTTTCATCAGGGAGAACCAGGGCACAATATTGAGAACTATTATCCTTTGAAATCTAAACTACAAAATATGGTGAGATATGGCCTCCTATCCTTTAAAGATGTTGTCCCTAACGTGAAAGATGATCCTTTACCTAAGCATGGAGGAGAAAATGTTGTAAACATTGTTGCTGGCTATCCAGGGGTCTTCCGAATTTTTGATATCAACCTGTTTAGAGGGGATTTGGTGAAGATGCATGTGGACCTCTGCAAATTCAATTATGATACGCATGACCATGTTGGTTGTGGTATTTGCAGTACAAATATACAGGGTTGTGATAAGATAAAAGCTAATCTTCAGGAAATGATGGATGAAGGCCTCATTCATATAATCAGGTCAAAGGAAGAGTACAAAGAGGATGTGAATATGGTCTTTGGATGTCCCAAAGAATTCATAATTTTTGACGTGGATCATATGAATGATGATTTAGTGCAGTTGCACGCTACCTTCTTTCACATGTATAGTCAAGAAGAACACCATTATGGGTCTTTCCGGATCTGCTGCAGAGATTCTTGTGGTTGTTCCATAATGAGAAAGGGTGTTCAGTTGTTATTGGATAATGATACTATCAAGATTTCAGGCAATAGAGATGATTACCGTGGGACTAATGTGATTGAAGATTGCTCGGTCGAGACTGTGTCAGATGATGAGTATGCTTTTACAGATGAATTTTTTTCTGCTGATTCTGTGATGTCTAAGTATTCTTAAGAAGGGGTGAATGTTATTGTGCCTTGTTTTGGTGTTCCCTCCCCTATTGAGATTGAATACCATAACAAGCCAATTGTTGCTCCAGTGGTGATTTGCTTGCCGGGTCATGTTTCTTATGAATCAAACAAAGCCGTGCCATATAAATACAATGCTACAATCCTAGAAGACGGTGTGAAAGTTCCCATCTGACCTTTGTCTGATGTCAAGAATATTGTTGAAGCCAACCGAGTGACCTGCAGTGGCTGTGTTTTCGCACTTTTCATTCGAGGGAATGTTAATGCTGATAAAAAGATTGTTGAAAGTACTGAACCTAAGAAAGAAGTGGGGGAATCTAGTGTTACTACTCTGGAAAAAGATGTGGATGATATATTGAAGATTATCAAGATGAGCGACTACAGGATCATAGGTCAATTGTTGGAGACTCCATCAAAGATATCTATTCTAGCCTTGCTAATGAACTCTTCTGCCAACAGGGAATCTTTGATGAGAGTATTGGATCAACCTTTTGTGGAAAGTGATATGTATCTGGACCAATTCAACAGTGTTGTAGGGAATATTACATCCTATAATAACCTGAGTTATTGTGATGACGAATTGCCCGATGAAGGAAGGAATCATAACCTGGTTCTTCATATCTCCATGAATTGTAAGAATGACTTGTTGTCCAATGTACTGATTGACAATGGGTCAAATTTGAATGTCATACCGAAGAGCACACTCATGAAGCTGAAGTACCAAAGAACTCCCATGCGTTCGAGTGGCATAATTGTGAAAGCTTTTGATGGATCGAGGAAGTATGTCATTAGGGAAGTAGATTTGCCTATTCATGTAGGCCCACACTTATTTCATATTACTTTCCAAGTTATGGATATTGTGCCCGCTTACAACTATTTACTGGTATGACTGTGGATCCACGAGGCAGGGGCTGTTAGTTCAACTTTGCACTAGAAGCTGAAGTTTGTTCGTGAAGGAAAGGTGGTCATCATAAATGGAGAACAAGCATTGTTAATATCTCATTTATCCTCTTTAAGTGTCGTGGAAGCGGATGAAGCTGCTGTTGGAACTCAGTTCCAAGCTTTATTCATTGATAATGTGAGTAAAAATGAGAATTTTATGGCTTCGTTTAAGGATGCTCAACAGATAGTGCATAATGGACCTAGTAAAGTATGGGGGTGGATCTGCCGATGAATAAGAATAGAGTTGGTTTAGGTTTTTCTGCGAAGAATAATGAAGATGAGAATTTGAAGTCGAAGTCTGCTTTGGGTAAATATCAAGATATCTTTCACAGTGGGGGTTATCTTCATCCAACTGTTCTGAGGATCAATGCTATTGTGAAAGGTGAAACAGAGCAAGAGGTGCTGAACTATGTGACGCATGGAGTCAGAGTCCAAAAATGGATTACTATTGATGTTCCCTCTTGCATTCATATTTCAAAGTAATTTGTTTTTTGTTAATATTTTCAAAAATATTTCACTCTTCCCAAGGTGAAAGTATTGATATTATATGGGCATATCTGTTTGCTTTGATCGTTAAAATCAATAATAAAAGTTGTCTTTGATTCCCAAACTATGTCTTTATTTTCTACTTTTTCTTAGAAAATGTTAATCAGAAAAAAAAACCTTTCAAAATAAAAATAATTGTATATAAATCTGCATAATCACTTGTTATATGTGTCAGTTTCTAAAAGCAATCATAAATCATATGTGCAGATTAATTAAAAAACCCGTTGAATACAATGACCCTGCACCCTCTCCCAATTTTGAATATCATGCATATGCGGCTGAAGAAGAAGAATATGATGAAATCCCAGAAGAGGTTTCACGGTGGCTTGAGCGCGAGGAAAGTTCAATTCATTCGTATAAAGAGACATTGAAGACAATCAATTTGGGTACAAAAGAAGATCCGAAAGAAGTCAAGATTGGAGCATTACTTCATCCCGACCTGAAGAGAAGGTTAATTGAATTCTTGGAAGAGTATGTGGACATATTTTCTTGGTCATACCAATATATTCCAGGGTTGGATACTGATATTGTGGAACATTATTTGTCGCTAAATCCAGAATGCCCACCAATCAAGCAGAAATTACGAAGAACTCACCCTAATATAGCGGTAAAAATTAAAAAAGAAGTTTTAAAGAAGATTAATGTCGGTTTTCTTGTGACATCAGTGTACCCTCAGTGGATTTCCAATATTGTCCCAGTACCAAATAAAGACATAAAAGTTCGCATGTGCGTGGATTATAGAGATTTAAACAAAGCTAGCCGAAAATATGATTTTCCATTGCCACATATTGATATGTTGGTTGATAGTATAGAAAAATTCAAAGTTTTCTCGTTCATGGACGGATTTTCTGGATATAATCAAATCAGAATGGCTCCCGAGGACATGGAAAAAACAACGTTTATCACACCCTGGGGAACATTCGGTTACAGAGTGATGCCCTTCGGGCTGAAGAATGCTGGTGCAACGTATCAGAGGGTTATGACAACCCTATTCCATGATCTGGTGCACAAGGAAATTGAGGTATATCTTGATGATATGATTGCAAAATCCTAAACTGAAGAAGGTAATATAGAAGATTTGTTGAAATTGTTCCAGCGTTTAAGGAAGTATCGTCTCCGCTTGAATCCAAATAAATGCACCTTCGGTGTATTATCAGGGAAATTATTTGGTTTCATTGTCAGCCAAAAAGGGATTGAAGTTGACCCTAATAAAGTCAAAGCAATTCAAGAAATGCCAGCGCCAAGAACTGAAAAGAAAGTTAGTGGCTTTCTTGGGCATTTGAATTACATTTCCAGATTTATCTCCCATATGACTACAACGTGTGAATCAATATTTAAGTTGTTAAAGAAAGATCAAGGTTCTGTGTGGAGAGATGATTGCCAAAGGGCATTTGAAAGTATTAAAGAGTATCTTCTTGAACCTCCTATCTTGCTCCCTCTTGTTGAAGGAAGACCATTGATTATGTATCTGACAGTGTTTGATAATTCTATGGGCTGTATTTTAGGACAACAAGATGAAACAAGGAAGAAGGAATATGCCATTTATTATTTCAGTAAAAAGTTTACTGACTGTGAGTCACGGTATTCTATGTTGGAAAAGACATGTTACGCTATAACCTTGGAAGTAAAGTGGTTGCATCAATATATGTTGAATCTTACCACTTGGTTGATTTCCAAAAATGGATCCAACTAAGTATATTTTTGAAAAGCCTGCTCTTACTGGGAGAATTTCCCGTTGGAAGATGTTGTTGTCTGAATATGATATTGAATACCGTACTCAGAAGGCTATAAAAAGCAGTGTGTTGGAAAATTATCTTGCTCACCAACCGATTGATGATTATCAGTCTGTTAAATATGATTTCCCTGATGAGGATGTTATGTTTCTGAAAGTAAAGTATTATGATGAACAGTTGCCTGAGGAAGGTCCTGATCCTGAATCTCATTGGGGCATGGTGTTTTATCGAGCTGCGAATGCTTATGGGAAAGGAATTTGTGTTGTGATTATCACTCCTCACGGATCGCATATCCCTTTTACTGCGAGGTTGGAGTTTGATTGCACCAATAACATGGCAGAGTATGAAGCTTGTATCATGGGTTTCGAGGAGGCTATTGATCTTAGAATCAAAATTCTAGATGTATATGGCGATTCAACTTTGGTAATAAATCATATTAAAGGAGAATGAGATACGCGTCACACTGGCTTGATTCCTTACAAAGACTATGCTAGAAGATTATTTCCTTTCTTTAATAAAGTTGAATTCCATCATATTCTCAGAGATGAGAATCATATGGCAGATGCTTTAGCCACTCTGGCTTCTATGTATCAAGTGAGTACTTGGAACAATGTGCCTCGTATCATAGTGTGATGTTTGGATATACCAACTCATGTGTTTGCAACAGAGGGAACATCAGACGAAAACCTTGGTATTATGATATCAAGCATTTTCTCCAGACTTAGGAATACTCGATTGGTGCATCGAACAAAGATAGAAAGACATTGAGAAGGTTGGTAGGTAGCTTTTTCCTCAATGAAAATGTGATATACAAAAGAAATTATGACATGGTATTTCTCAGATGCGTGGATAGACATGAAGTAGACATGTTGATGCATGAAACCCATGAAGGCTCCTTTGGCACTCATGTTAATGGACATTCAATGGAAAAAAATATGCTTAGGGCGGGTTACTATTGGCTAACAATGGAATCTGACTGTTATAAATTTGAAAAGAAGTGCCATAAATTCAAGATTTATGTTGACAAAATTCATGTGCCTCCGATACTTCTCAATGTTATTTCTTCCCCATGGCCTTTCTCTATGTGGGGTATTGACATGATTGGAATGATTGAACCTAAGGCGTCAAATGGACATCATTTTATCCTTGTGGCAATAGACTACTTCACCAAATGGGTGGAAGCGGCTTCCTATGCTGATGTTACTAAGCAGGTGGTAGTACGTTTTATCAAGAACAATCTTATATGTCAGTATGGTATGCCAAGCAGGATTATCAATAACAAATGGCTCAATACTGAATAACAAGATGATGACATAACTTTATGAAGAATTCAATATTGTCCATCATAATTCATCTCCTTACAGGCCAAATTTGAATGGGGTTGTTGAAGCTCTAATAAAAACACCAAGAAGATCATCCAGAAGATGGTTGTTACCTATAACAACTGGTATGAGATGCTCCCTTTTGCTTTGTGTTGTACCCCAAAATTTTCCCTCCCATTTTCTCAACATTTTCTCATCACAAGGCCCTTGGAGCTCAAGATCCAGTTGGGGTTTCCTCTGCTGAAGACTACTCCTTGCACTGTTGACCCAAATTAGGGTTTGTGTTTGCACAAAGATGTTTTGACCTTAAATGCCTAAGATGACTTTCATGCTCCATATTGGACTCCCAAGTTTATCCATATCAAGTTTCAAGCCTTGATTCCAATCTTTGCCCAGTCAATTAGACAATTGACCTAGAAATCAACTGTATTGGGGAAAAAGTCAACTGTGGTCAATTGACAGTCAAACCTCATGAAAATTGACCCACATCAACATTATGAACTCATATGGACCATTTGATCAAGTTTGGATCACAATTCCCCAAGAAATTTGATCAGATCACCAAAAGGGCAAAATGGTCATTTTTAGGGTTTTGACTGCACAAAGGCAATTTTTGACTGTTTGACCTAGCCAATGGCAAACCAAGCTCACATATGGACTCAAGGACCCCATGGAATTGTCTTGACATACTCAACAAGTTCAAAATGCACAAGATTGACAGTTGAATTTCCCAGTCAATTGATCAATTTTGACTGTATATTGAAAAGTCAAACTTTGACTTTTTGGTCAAAACCAAGTGTCAAGATTCATTTTTCATCAAAACATGCCAAATCATGAAAATTGTTCATCAAGAAATCAAGAATTGCAAATTAGGGTTTGAAATGAAGATTTTTCATAACTTAGAATTTTTCTAAGTTATCAAAAAACCCTAATTTTTTCCTAACTTTGTCCCACTTTCTCACAAATATTCATTTGGATTCAAGCAAAAGTCAAAACATGAAAGTTATAGTCCATTGCAAAATCTACAATTTGATTCACAAAGTTTTCTCAAAAGAAGCTTGTAGCTCAAGTTACAATTTTTGGAACAAGGGTACCAAACCATTCTTAACTTAGAGAAATTTTGAACCATTTTAGGCAGGATTTTTGCCTAACTTCAAGACCACTTTTCACATGCTTCCACTTGGAATTTCAATTTGCATTGAAAAGATGGATTGTAGTACACATTCCAAGCTTTCCAAAATGTCCAAGAACTCATCAAACAACCTCATGGTTAGAGAGAATCGAATTTTGCAATATGGGAAAAACTCACTTTGTTCATGAGCCATTTACATGTTCATAACTTGTGCAACTTTTCAAATTAGCATGCATAAGCTATTTACAGGCCTCTAATCCCATTTGCACTCAATAATTAAATGCCAATCCATTGTGTGTTAGCATTATTTTATGCATTTGGACATTACATGTTAGATTAAGCCTTAATTAGAAAAAGCACTTTATCCATTTTTGTAAAGTTTGGCTTTATGTCAAGTTTGTGAATCAAGGAGTACAAGGTATATCTTTGGACACAAGATTCATGGAGATATCACACTGATCAAGGCTCAAGTGTGCAGCATACTTGAGGGTCCTGTACAAGTCTAGAGAACCACTTGACCTTTTCTTGCTTAAGTGTGAAGAAACATTGCATAACAATACACAACTCTCATCTCAGCAAAAAACAGCTTAAGCAAACTTGTCAAACACATTCCAAACAATCACCCTGACCTGAAACACGAGCTAAACACCTTCCAAACCTCATCAAACCTCAAAACACCATAGAACTGCCCAAAACAGGGCACCTGCTGCAGATTGAGTTCCATAACTCAATCCATTCGTGCATTCTTGCTAAAACCACTTCAAACACATCCTATATCATCCCTTGAAACTATTCCAAGCCCAAACACGACCTGTAACATCCCTAGCTAACATCACCATTTTCATTTTTCTGTTTTGCAGTTGAAGTACCATAGCACGATTCTCTTGGTTTCCAAACAAACTAAAGCTTGGAATAGCATCCCTGGACATCAAGGAAGTTGTACCAATCATCACCTTGCATTGAAAGCACCTCCATCACCAGATACGATTCCAACTGAACAGGTAAGTTCATGAACTCATATCTCTCTATCCAGGCATTGTTAGCTTTAGGTTTGTGAAGAAATCATGTCACATTCATGGCCCTGAATCTGCCCATATCATTAGTTTTCATTTATGTTATGTATGCTATGAGAATTTGAGGTCTGAACTTGGAACAAAAATTAGGTCAGGAATTGGGGGAGAAGAAATTCTCTCTCATTTCTGAGAGTTAGATCATGTTCTTTATATGTATGAAATCGTGAGATGATGCTTTACATTTTTTGTGTTGTAAGTTTTCATTAAAAATCAAAGAATCAGGATCTTGATGTTGAAGCAAGAAGGCGCGCGTTTTTTCAAACAGAGATGGCTGGAGGTTGAAGAAGCTGGTCTTTGGGCTGGGCCTGTTCCACTTTTCCTATTTGCACCTTGTTTTTGCTTTTGAACCCCCCTGACCCATTTTGATTTTTATTTATCATTTTCCATTTTTTCCTTTTTGATTTTATTTCCATATTTTTATTTAAGTATGAAAAAATATAAAAATCATTTTTTTCCACATTTTTTGCATTTATTTTGATATTTATTAGACTTTATTTAGTTTTTTGTACATAAATAAATACTTATATACTATTATTTACAATAACTAAAAATAATACAAAGATATTTTATTTCTGATTTTTATTTCATTTTTTCTCTTGAAAACATTTTATATAAAATATACTTTTTTTGTAAATATTAAATATTTTATTTTTGTATATATTTAATATATTTAGTAAATAATACAAATACATATATATTTATTAGTATATTTAGGTTAAAAAATACAAAATATAATATTTTATTTTTATTAATATTTAACATCAAAAATACCTTTTTGACACATATACTTCTCTTTTTTTATTTCTTTTGTACATAATTAATAAATATTGTATATACTAAATAATAAATACCTTTTAGTTGCAAAATTAGGGTTTTGCCCTAAATACCTAAAAAACTCCAAAAATTAATACTTTTTATTTTGTTTATTTGACATATAAAAAACACTTTTTTTTTCATACATATAAAAAACATTTTTGCATCTTGCATATTTATTCCATTTTTATTTAATTGTTGTATATTAAATAATTTGTATAATTCCCAATTTGATGTAATAGTCTAGGTTTAAATTCCTTGTCAAAATACCCCCATTTGAACATTTGTACCCCCTTCCCATATATTGTGTTGTAATAACTTAGGAACTTTATTTTTCGCACTTTAACGCTTTCTAATTATGCCATGTTAGAATTAGGGTTTGTATGCAAGTCAATTAACCAAAATAGTTTGAACTAATTTCAAGATAAACAAGCATGAAAATGGACAACACTAATCACACTTGCACCCCTAGGGTATTCCACTTGTTGCCTTCAATAATGGGCCATATTGCATGTTAGGTATCTTTGGCAAAAACAAAACAATCAAATGATCATAGTCCCTCGATGACGCTTTCGAAAGTTGCCTTAAAAATGATCAAGTCCCTTAAAGGAAAATTGCCCAAAGATACTTGGCACCATTGCAATTATGGTCTAAACGATGACCCGCGCCCGTCCCGTTCACATCCTAACACAAGATGGTCCACCAAATGCAATGGTGGAACAAAATTGTTAAAAGGGTTAAAACATAGCAATAATCTTTGAGAACTTTAGGGTAGATAGCTCTTAAGTACTTGTCAACTTGCAAAACAAAAACACTTGCCTATTTTTCAAAACCACACATTACTACACTTTCAAAACAACTTTCAAAAACCTTGAAACATCTTTTCAAAAAGACAAACACCTTTTGTAAAACATTCGAGTAAAGAATTGTTACAAAGGTTTGCCTAGACAAGGCATCTTTTTCAAAACATTTTCAAAACCATGCACAAAGCACCATTTCAAACAATTGAAAACCAAGGCAAGTTGATCTAAGCAAGTAATTAAGAGCCCATGGATAACCATGGATAGAAAGGGTGCTAATACCTTCCCTTTCTATAATCTACTCCCCGAACCCATGAAATATCTCAAAGGTTTTTGCTGTGCTTTTTAAACCTTTCCTTAGGATAAAATAAAAAGTCGGTGGCGACTCTTGCTCAACCGAAACATTTGCGAAAACAAACGCAAAACCTCAAGTCAGTTCTCCCACCGTATCACACTTTGTATGGATATCGTACATATGTCTGCACTTCAACAGGGGAAACCCCATTCTCTCTTGTGTATGGTATGGAATCAGTGCTCCCCATCGAAGTTGAGATTCCCTCTTTACGTGTGATAATGGAAACCAAGTTGTTGGAGGCTGAATGGGTCCAGAACAAGTTTGACCAATTGAATTTGATTAAAGAAAAGAGAATGACGGCCTTGTGTCATGGTCAATTATACCAGAAGAGAATGAAGAAAGCTTTTGATAAGAAGGTCCAGCCTTGTGAATTCAGAGAAGGCGACCTTGTGCTCAGGAAGATCATGTCTTTTAACGCTGATTCTAGGGGAAAGTGGATTCCCAATTTTGAAGGCCCATATGTTGTCAAGAAAGCCTTCTCTTCCGGTGCATTGATTCTTCAAACTATGGATGGCGAAGAGTTCCCACGTCCTATGAATGTTGATGCAGTCAAGAAATAATTCACCTAAAGAAAGAAAAGAACAACTCGCTAAGTCGAAAACCCGAAAGGGCGGCTTAGGAAAAAAGGAGCGTCTCGGTAGGCTCAAAACCCGAAAAGGCGGTCTAGGAAAACTTAGACAAAAGTTAGGGATTTCCTGGAAAGTAACTGCATCAGACAATACTTGACCATTAAAGCAACAATCTTCTCGGATTCTCACCACCCTTCAACCAAAGTCGCTTCTCGGGAATTCAAAGTTGTTAAGGAGAATAGTGCTCATTGTATTTAAATGTATCTTTTCCAATGTATTACCATTTTCCAAACTTTGTAATCATTTATGGAGTCTTTCCATTTGCAGACTACCATTCTATTAATAAAGTTTGAGCTTTTATCCAATTCTTTGTAACTCTTATTTTGTTCTGCTTACAAAGACTCCATTTATTATTGATAGTAATTTTCAAAACAAAGAGATTTAATAACAAATTTGTTTTTGAAAAGAATTTACAAATTATCTTTTTCTTTAGATTTTATGACACAAGAAAAACAAAAATGGTAATTCCAAGGACGGACAAACTCTAAAATTTCGGAATTTTATTTTTCTCAAGAAGTTCCTCTTAAGTCGCTCTTGCTAATATGAACATGATCTCTTTGTATTTCTCATATAGTTGGAGATGATATGATTGATGTTTGGTGCGGTGTTGGGTTTATGATCCTATTATCTCCAATCTTGATACGGTTTTCTCTAGGTGGATTATTTTGAATGAGGGTTTTGCATGGTCTGGAGCCTCTATTTTCAAATCCCAATAAGGCAACTAGGCAAGGGAAATTTCCTTTCTAAGAAGTGTTGAAATAGTTGACAAATTTTTGGGTTTTCTCCCGCCAAGTTCTAGGTTTGATCTAAAATCCCCATAATTTTGATTTCTTGCTGTATTATTTAACTTCTTAAATCCCCAAGTAAAGCTGAGATAACGTGTCCCTCTGAAGGTTGTTATCCCGTGTGGTTTTATTATTTCTCCCCAGAATAGTTTGTGTAAACATTGCTCTTGGTTTTGGAAGAATGTGTTTTGGGCTCCCCTCGACTATGTGGTGTTGTCCTCCCCAATAAAGTCAACACAAAATTCCCAATTGATATCTCGATGATGTGGTTTTTATCTTCCCAAGTGAGGTCAATATTACCATCTCTAGTGAAAGCCTAGACGTTGAAACATTTGTTTTCCCTATTGAAGTATGTGTGATATTCCTCGGTGAATCCTGAAAGAGGATGTTATATCCATTTATCTGTACTGTTTTGACTTGATTATATTTCGGATCGTGTTTCTTCCCAAAGGAGTTAAGTCGTGAAGTAGGAATTTGTTTCCTTAATTGGCGCTTACTGTCTTTTGGGAATCTTCATTATGGATATGATTTAGCCGAGGGTTGACTTTATCCAAGCTGGTTTTGTCTGGTTATTCCCAGTGTTGTATGTATGTTTTGTCAGCATATACATAATAATATTCATACATACATAATGTATAGATGATTTAAAATTCATGGCTCATTTGCATTTATTTTAATTTTTGTTGGCATATTACCCTATTTGCAGAGTTATGTTACCCTCTCTCCAATAGTTTGTCAACCTTAAGCAGAAAGTGTATATCCTTTAAATTTCGCTACTGAGTTATCCCTTGTGGAAGAATTTTCTTTTAACCTTCCTATTCAGCTCGTTATCTTGATAGAACATGGTCCCCTCTTGAGTTTATTTCTCATCAAGTGCAATAATGGTTGAGTGTTTTATTTCGATTTATTTCTGGTTTGAATCTGTGGTCCCCAGTAACATTATTATTTTGATTTCTACAGGCTTTGAGCTCTGGTTTGAGAATGTGCATTTATTTTACACGTGAAGATTTTATCTTCTCAGAAAGAATATATTGGCATTTCCCCAAGAAGTCATTATTACAACTCCTTCTCATAACGACAAATGGTAGTTCTCTTTATTTAAGCAACCTTTTCTTCCCCAGTAAGTCTGTTAGTTCCTGGAGAATATTCAAGATTTATTACTCCAATGAATGGTAGTCTCATCATTATGAGAGATAGTTCATTGTTTACATTTTGTACTCCAATGGATGGTGGTCTCATCATTATGGGAGATAGTTCGTTGTTGAGATTTTGTACTCCAATGGATGGTAGTCTCGTCGTTATGGGAGATAGTTCATTATTGAGATTTGTACTCCAATGGATGGTAGTCTCATCATTATGGGAGATTGTTCATTGTTGAGATTTTATACTCCAATGGACGGTAGTCTCGTCATTATGGGAGATAGTTCGTTGTTGAGATTTTGTACTCCAATGGATGGTAGTCTCGTCGTTATGGGAGATAGTTCATTATTGAGATTTGTACTCCAATGGATGGTAGTCTCATCATTATGGGAGATAGTTCATTGTTGAGATTTGTACTCCAATGGACGGTAGTCTCGTCATTATGGGAGATAGTTTGTTGTTGAGATTTTGTACTCCAATGGATGGTGGTTTCGTCATTATGGGAGATCATTCATTGTTGAGATTTTGTACTCCAATTGATGGTAGTCTCGTCATTATGGAAGATAGTTCATTGTTGAGACTTTGTTACTCCAATGAATGGTAGTCTCGTCATTATGGGAGATAGTTCATTATTGAGATTTGTTACTCTGATCAATGGTAGTCTCGTCATTATGGGAGATAATTAATTATTGATATTTGTTACTCCAATGAATGGTAGTCTCGTCATTATGGGAGATAGTTTGTTGTTGAGATTTGTTACTCTGATGAATGGTAATCTCGTCGTTATGTGAGATAGTTCGTCGTTGAGACTCACTTAGCTCCGAAGGAGTTTGTTTATTTCCAGTCATAAGTACTGATTCTATTCATTTGTGGTTCACCCTAGTATTGATATTTTCTGGTATTATCCTACCATTTCTTCCCTCGTGAGTCGATGATACTGTTTTTTCTATCTTCTCAGTGATGGATATTTTCCAGTTATCAGTCGATCACTGTTATATTTTATTTTCTCTCCTCAATATTTGAGTTGATGTTGATTTATCTCCTCCTTGGGATTTACCCAAATAGAGTCGAGTTATTTGTTCACCAGTGATTTATTTTCATGGTCGGGTTTTCCTTTGATCCTTTATTTTATTTTATGTTTCCCCAATGGTGTCCTGTGTCGCTTTTTGATCTATTTGTTTGCATGCACAATCATATGCATTACATGGCATCTTAGGGCCAAAAATAGGGTTTGTTTTATATTTAAGTATCTTCAATCGTGTCAACACGAATATTTTCACCTTTGTATCTCCAAATAGAAGACACTTAAATAAGGGCAGTTGTTGTACCCTAATTTTTGCCCCTAATATTCCTCTATCATCTCATATAAACTCAATCATATCAAGATTACACTAGGGTTTGGTTTTTCTCCATGTATTTAGGTTTGCTCATGAGGGATCACCAAAAACTTTGATTTGTATATTGTGATCATATTTGACTTGTATTAAATAACTTTTAACTAACAAATACAATAAATGTTTGCTCTTAGTGATGATCCTATAGGTGAGGGCACAACACATTTCATCAGATGGATTCATAGGTTCATGGGTTTATTTCCATGCCTTCTTCAAAAAGATTCATTGATATTCAAGATTCATAATTAAGAGCACTTCAAATAAATATCATGATGAGGTCTACTATGATTCATCATACCTCAATTTGTCAAAGAAAATTAAAAGATGCAGGAGTTGATTGAAGAAGTTTGACCTAATTGGACAAGTTCTTGATTTCTTGATCACAAGTGCATAACTCTATCAATTCTTAACATTTGGAGTTGGTTTTTGTTGCTATAGGTTCTTATTATCATTCACAACAACCTTTATTCACATGGCAAGAGTAATTATGCAAGAAATTTTGTCAAAATTGAAAAGGTTTCCAAGGCATGTTGTTGCTCTATGAGCTAGGGTTTTGAACTTCTAAGGGCTATATCTTGCTCATATTTTGGTATTTTTGAGTGATTCCAAAGACATGCTTCTCTTTAAAGGGTTATCAACAAATCACTTCAAAAGTTTCAAGAAATGTTTATGTGGAAGATGCCCAATGATGAAGAAATATTACAAGTCCTCTAGATAGGCCATCAAATTCCCTTATGTGACTTCAAAAGATCATAACTTGGTCAATTTTTATCTCCTTGAGCCCATTTATTTCCACAATGATCTTAGGGATGTGAAATTTAACTCTTCTATTATGTTCAAAGCTTGAAAATGAGTAGAAGATGCCCTAAGAACCCAAAATATTATAGGTCATCTCATGAATTTTCACAAACTTCACAAGGCCATAACTTTTTCACTACTTGGTATTTTTGAGTGATTCAAGTTGCATAATGCTCTTTGGGAAGTCTACTTCAATCTAGAATCATTTATCAAAGATAAATTGGAGGAAGGCCTTGTTTGAACTCAAAACATTATAGGTCACTTTTGAAGAAAAACTTAGAATTTTCTAAGTACAAGAAGTCATCATCTTTTTCTCAACTTTGACTCATCACAACTCCTAGCTCAAGTATCCAATTGATCCCATTCTTTTCACATTGTAAAGTTTGTCATCTTATCTTTCAATTTCTTCAAGAATCATGCCCTAAGACTCCTTGAGTTGTGAGTACCATTGATTGAAAGTTGGTACCTTGAAACTGATTTTTTTCCTCCAAGTCAGAATTCGAAATGCACAATTCAGCTTCTAATCACTAAATTTTTGCGCGTTTTTACTTCTAATCTTGTATAAAAATCTTCCAAAAGGGATTAGCACTTTGAAACGCAAGTTTTGGTTGAGTTTTAAGCAAAATAGAAGTCACACTTCTCATGTTTGCAATTTCACATGAATTCCCTCCAAAGTTCATCATTCCAAATGCTTGAGCATCCCATTTTCTTTCCTATAAATAGAGGGTTATATCTCACTCATTTTCTCAAGATTTTGATAGCCAATTGACCCCTGCTCAGATCTCATACGAACTCTGAATTTGAATTTATGATTTCTTGCTTCTCACTCCAAAACACCAAAAGCTTCATTCAGTTAGATTCATTGAACTTCTCTGAAGCTAACCATACTCTTACCTTCAAGAATTGTAACCTATATTGATCTACATAAGTTTTGTTTTAGGGCCACCTTTTGCTACTTTGCTCAGGTAGATTTCTTGGTCAAATCGATCCAAATAAAAGACTAATCTACTCTCTGCGTCCTTCTAATTCTCATGCTTTTTATAATTTGCAAGTTCATTGAGATTTGAGTGAGATATTCCAGAATTTCGTGCTCGCTATTATTTCTGCATTTTCTCAATTTAAGCCTTGCTCGGTTTATATAAATTTGGCGTGATGGTACCATTAGAATTGTCTTGAAGAGACGAATCTAATGGTACCGGTCTGGATTGCTAACTTTACAATTTGTGGAATTCGATTTGAGGTTGGATGGAGGTTGAAGACGATGACATGTCCGTCTTCAACCAATGACGTTTAGCCACGTTATTTTTTGATACAGATTTGGTGTTTCACTTTACCATGCACGTGTGTTGTAAGCCCTAGGATCTGATTACTTTAGTGAGTCAGACTTCATCCAAAGTGCCATATAAATTAAGTTATTTTTATTTTATAAAAAATGATTAGGTGTGATATTCAAAAAAGTCTATGACATGCACAGCGCGCTAGATCCATTGGATCTGCTTATTAACGCATTTTGACAATGATCAGATGGTCCACTTTTTTTTTTGGTTTGTTATTTTATTTTCTGATTTTTTATTTTAATTGATTTAAACTTCAAAAAATCGTAGAAAATTCATTTTTGACTCAAAAATTATGAAAAAAATCACAAAAATACTTTTAAATATTCTCTTCCTGATTTTTATTTTTTCATAATTTTATTTTCAAATTTGATATTTTTTATAATTTCTCCTTTATTTTAACTTGTTTTGAATTATTTAAAATTGCTTTTTGATATTTTTAAATTCTAATTTTTTTTCCTAAAAATCATTTTTCTTGTTTGTGACCTTCTGAAATTTTTCTAGAATTTTATTTTAACTTCTACTATTTTTTATCCTTTTTTCACTTATTTGAGTTATTTTAATTAGTTTAAAAATGCTTTTATGTTTTAAAAAATTACCAAAAAATTTATAAAAATATTTGAGGTCATTTCTGATTTTTCTATGGTCTCTTTAATTTTTTCTTTGATACTTTGAATATAGTTTGCAATTTTACCTTTTATTTTCATTTTAAAAACAATTTAAAAGTCATTTTTTCTTTTTATTTTATTCATTAAATGAAAAAAAAATTATATTATGGCTATGTGATTGTTGATCATAAACTTCATTAACATTATTGGATCTTCAGTATTGAGTTTAACTCCACTAAAATAGAGGGATGATTTTAATGATAGTTTGAATAATTTTTTTTATTCAAATGTATCCCCTCCCTCTTCATCTCATCCTTTTCTCCTTTGTGTTACATGTTGTTAGAGGATGATCTACACATCATCACTCCAAACATATGGCACATAGATTGCTATTGACCAGCCTCAAAATAGGTGCGACATATATATATAAGTCCACTTATGATTTCTTAACATAGCGCTAAATTTTGTCCTGATTCAAAAAATGATCATTTGTGGCCCAAACCTATGTTTGTAAGCCCAAGTATGTTTAATTTGAAACCTTTGATCCAATAACCTTAAGGTTCATTGTTAGGAGGCTTTGGTCTTATCAATCCTCTGATGAATCTTCATAAGTTTTGGAACTAAGTGAATCATTTAAACATCGTTGATCATTTATTATTGCCTTGAGATTTTGAAATGAATGATATACTTGACAAAAAGCAAATGAAACTTGTTATTAAGAGGCTTTGATTTTATCAATCTTCTAATGAGTTTTCAAATGCAAGTTTCAATATGGTCATTCAACTAGCCTCTAATTTCTAACAATTGACTTTTATTTTTATGCTTTTACTTTAAGCACCATTTATCTTAGCATTTTCATTTCATGCTATTTTCATCTTTGCTCACTTGAGTATTTATCTTTATGTCATTTTTTTGCTCACTTGAGCTTTTCATTTTATTTTTGAAGATACTTAATAATCAACTTGAACAATAAAAAACTTTAATGTTACCTAGACTATTTGGTTACTATCTTTTACATGATGGAGTTATGGATTTCTTGAACTTAGGAGACCTTGACCTACCTTTAGACTCTTGTGGCTTCTATTGTTATTTTGTATGGAGCTCTTGGGGTTTACCTCAAGACATTGGGTTATTTTTTTCTTTGCTTGCAAGTTATTTTGATTACATCCGTTGCCTGTGATCGGGAATTCATCTGTATACAATCGTTACTCTGCCCAATTTTGTGAAGACTTAATGCCTTTGAAGCTTGGTTTTCTTAAGAAGTTTATTATCCTTGTTTGTTTGGTTTCAATCTAAAGGATGAGAATTCTACATTGACTCATTGTGTCAAGTGTTGGCTTCTTGTTGGTTAGACGGTTCTTTTCCCTAGCTTTTACCTTATGCTTTAGGATAGTCCCTTCATCTCCTTCCATCTTATTTAATTTAAAAAGTCTTCTCCCTAATTTTCAAAACTATTCTTGTTTTCTAAACTCAAACCGCTTTCATAATAAACTTGGACTTACATTCATGCGTTTTCAAAAAAAAATTTCTTAATCGAATTTTAAACAACTTAATAATACTTTGACATTTTTGTGAGAAGACTAAAAGTCAATCAATCTCATTCTAATCATTTTTTTAACTTTGGCTTTTTTCTTAAAAGTTTCTCAAAAGATGGACTCTTGTCAATCCTTGTAGTGATGCGAGCTATTATACTTCTACAATATATAGTGAAGTGAGATATTTTTCACTTAGGTATTGTAACGCGGTGGGAGAAATGACTTGGGTGTTTTGCGTTTGATCGCAATTGTTGCGGATAGCAAGAGTCACCACCGAATTTTATTTTATCCAATAAGGAAAGGCTGAAAATAACAGGAAAGATCTTTTGAGATTATTTCTTGAGTTCTGGGGGTAGGTTATGAAAAGGGAAGGTGTTAGCACCCTTTTCATCTGTAGTTATCTACGGGCTCTTAGTTGCTTGCTAGATCACTTGCTTTTTGTTTTAAGATGTGTTTGTGATGTGGGTTTTGAAAGTATTTTGGAAAATAGTGTCTTTGTAATGGTTCTCGTTTCTATAAGAACGCGTACAAAGTGTTTGTCTTTTGAAAATATTTCAAAATGAAAGTGTTGGTGTATAAAACGTTTTTGTTGTGAGCAAGCGAGCAACTAGGAGAAACCTACCTACTCAAAAGGTCTTAAATGTTCTTTTCCTCCTCCTTTAGATGTTTCTATCTTACCATTGATTTGGTAAGAAGCCCCATCGTTAGATGTAAAGGGACGGGCGCGGGACGCTTTATATAGTCCTAGAAGGAAACTTATGGGACATTTTATCAATGTTGTTTAGGGACTAGATCGTTTACCGAAGGCAACATTAAGGGTCATCGAGGGACTACGATCTTTTATCGAGGGTTTTTGCTAAATTAACCATATTCGAGTGACATGACTATTTTCCGAAAGGCAACAAAGTGAGATTACCCTAGAGGTGCTAGTGTGTAAGTGTGTTTGATTGCATGCATTTTGTCTTGCATTTAAAGGTTATCTACTTGTTGATTCTATGTCTTGCCATATAAACTGTAATTACTAGCATTTATATTTGAAAGCGATAAATTGCGGAAATGTAAAGTCCTACGCTATTACATCATTTAGGGATGGGGGTACAAATTTACAAATGGGGGGTTGCAAGAATTTTAAATCCTAATATCTATTACAACCATATTGAATTGTACAAATACAAGAAAAGGAAAGGATTTGTTTTAAAAATGATTTTTTGCCTTAATAAATTAAAAGGAAAATAATTATTTAATAAAAGAAAATATTTTTTATGTCTTTTTATATTAATAAAAATAGTTCTAATGCTAAAAATGATAGAAATAAGAGAGAAAAAGGAAAAATAATGTGAAATAGGATTAGCATGTTACTGAAAGCAAAATAAAGGGGACCAAAATTTCTGATGCTGAACATTGTGTAGTTCAGAAAGAAATGTTAGAGGGGGCCAGAAGTTCTGGGTTGCTGCATATTAAAGTTCTGAGAGAAATGTTAGAGGAAATCAGAAGTTTTGTATCTTGTGTTTAAACGGTGAGAAGGAATCAGAAGTTCTATGTTGTGTTAAACAGTAAGAAAATTTAGAAGTTCTGTGTGTGTTAAAACAATAAGAAAACCTAGAAGTTCTGTGTGTGTTAAAACAGTAAGAAAACCTAGAAGTTCTATGTGTGTTAAAACAGTAAGAAAACCTAGAAGTTCTGATGTTGTGTTAAAACAGTGAGAAAAAATCTATAAATTTTGATGCTGTGCTAAAACAGTGAGAAACAATCTATAAGTTCTGATGCTGTGCTAAAACAGTGGGAAAGAAAATTTCTAGAAGTTTTGTGCTACACTTCACCTTCTTCCTTACATTAGCCAGAGCATATGCAACTTATTCAGTTCTTAACAACAACAAAAAAGAAAAATAAAAGCACGACAATTTATAGAAGTTATAATCCTAATTTTGAGCCTAGCTTTATTCAAGAAGTTCTGATCCACAGTTTTTTTCTACTTATGCAATGATATGGACAACATAAACACTATGATATTTACATATTTAATAATGTTCTGAATGAAAAGTTCAATGTCAGAAAGACTTACCTTGAATCTGAAGCGTGTGTTTGGGACTTGAGTTGTTGTCTTCTGATGTTCTGGGGTTAGCAAGGAACGAAACATAACGTTATGTTCTTTGATTCAAAGGGAAGAACAAAAGTTTGGTTTTGTTTGGGAATTCCGGGTTTACGAATGTTTGACTGTTTTTATTTTCTCTCTTTGATAATTCTCTCTTTCAAAAAGCCATCCCCTTCAACGTGTGATGGAGCAACTTGTTTATAGATGGGTTTGCTGTGGTTTTTGGGGGAAACCAAATGGGATTTTAAACCTTTTTGACATACCGTTCCATTGCTTTTTAAACACAACTTTTGTATGCTAATTTTGTGCAATTATGGGGTTTAAGAAAAATGCAGGCGTGGACTAGATCAACAAAATTTTGGGGCATTGTGGCAGCTGGTTGCAGGACTGTGCTATAGCAGTGCAGCAGGCTACTCAAATGAGGTTTTGGGATTTGGTGATGTTCTTATCGCAGAAGACCAGAGTGAGATTCGAAGGGTGAGGCTCTGATCGAAGCATAGAACATAGTCTCCATATGCTGAAGAGTCATGTTCTGATTGAAGAATCATATTCTAAACCATGTTTTCAAATTCTGACTGCACTCATGTGGAGGCTGGCCCAGAAGTTCTGAAGTATCATATTCTCTTAACACTTAGAAAATTTTCTAAATGTTTAGAATTTTGATTTTTCAAAGCAATTTCTGACTTCTGATTTTTGATGAACCAATTTCATGTCCTGATGAAATATGATTGTTGAAACTTGATTTTTGATCCCAAAAGTCAAAGTTTGACTTTTCAGCGTGCTTTTGACCATTTTGCCCTTGTGATTGATTTTCTTGGAAAATTGTAATCCAAGACTTGAAACTTGATAGATGCAAACCTGAAGGTCCAGGATGATCCTTTGAGAAATGAGAGGGAAAATTTTGGGGTACAATAGGTGTTGAGCGAGGCTTTGTTTATTTTAAAATCCAAGCTATATCCTTCACTTTGAGATGATACAAATTCTCCTTTCTCATAATCGTGGATAGTAAGTATGTTTTTCACTCGGATAAGACGATGATGTCTTGTCTCTTAAAATTAACCAATACAGTTGTGTTTTAAAAATTTTAAAAGGTGAATTACGAGTACCCTGATCCCCTATTACATGGAAGGTGGTACGTAGGAACTAAAGATTCACAACTGTGGCACGTGCAAAAATTGTAAAAAATACTTCTTTTCTCATCCCCACAATCTATTTTTATATACAACACTTATAGCCAAAATACACAGATTTTCAAAGAAGTTCTTGCAGAGTACCATATATGTTTAGGATGCTAATACCTTCCCTTTGCATAACCAACACCCGAACTTATATTCTCTCCCTCTCTTTCTGGGTTATTCGCTCTTTTCCCATTCCTCTGGAAACAATAAAGCGCGGTGGAGATTTTTTATTTGAACTGTGCGAGTCAAGTTAATCCAATGGCTTAGTCTCAACATTTCTACCACTACCCATGGATAACACAATAACAGTAAAATCAACAACAACAACATATTCATGGCATCATGGGATTCACTAATTTCACATATAATCACATAGAAACAATAGAAAATTAATTAAAGAAGAACATTCATCAATTATTCATGAAACCTAAAGAGGGGAAGGTACCATCACTACCCTCTCAAGCTATAACACCATTTAGAGAACCCATTCACCCTCTTACCTTAATTTTCAGCCTTGATTCTTCAACAATGGAGGAATCTCTCTTGCCCTAGTTTTTCCCTTCACTTATCTTCTCTGTTTCCACGTGACAGTAATTTTCTCAATTGTTCTAACCGTCTCCTAATTATATTTTATTACTAATAATACTAACAATTAATAATAATATTAATAATATAATATTAATAATAATAGTATTGTCCTTCAATTTCCATTATTATCAATATTTCACCATATGCTAAGCTTATCCTAATTATTTAATTAAGACTAAGCTTTCACATATCCTTTATTATTCCAACATAATTTAAATTCAACAAATAATGACTGGATATTTAAATGGGGCGTTACAATTCTCCCACGCTTAGAATATTTTCTTCCTCGAAAATTACCTGATGCGAACAACTCTGAATAAGACTCTCGCATCCATTTTCTAAATCCCACATCATACTTTCTCCAACTTATCCTCCCCAAACTACTTTGACAAGAGAAATTTCCTTTCCCCTCAGCTTCTTCATTTCACTATCTTCGATCTTCACTAGTAAGGTCTCTACTGTAAGGTTATCCCTCACTTGTATGTCATCCATCAGAATTACATGAGACAAATCTGATATATACTTTCAAAGTTGCGAAACATGGAACACATCATGAAAATTTGAAAGGTAAAGTGGTAAGGTCACCCTATAAGCAATAGTCCCCACTTTTTCTGAAATTTGATACGGACCAATAAACCGAGGGGTTAGCTTCCTTGACTTCAGAGCATGACCTGCATCAGTTATTGGGGATACTCTCAAGAATACATGGCCTCCCTCTTGAAACTCGAGATCTTTCCTCCTCTTATCATGGTAACTCTTTTGTCTTCTCTGTGAAGCTTTCATCTTCTCTTGGATCATTTTCAATTTCTCCATAGTATGTCGCATAATTTCGGGTCCAAGCATCACACTTTCACCAGATTCATACAAACACAAAGGCGTTCTGCACCTCCAACCATACAATGCCTTGAAAGGTTCCATACCAATACTAGAATGAAAACTATTGTTATAAGTGAGCTTAATCAGTGGAAGATAATTGTCCCATGTACCTCCCTAACACAAGCTCTCAACAAATCCTCTAACGACTGAATAGTTCTCTCTGTCTGACCATCTGTCTGTGGGTGATATGTAGAATTCAATCTCAACTTAGAACCCAACGCATCCTGCTGACTCTTCCAAAAATTAGAAGTAAACCTTGGGCCTCTATTGGATACGACATTTTACGGAACAACGTGTAGCTTCACAATTACGCGGATATAAATATCCGCCAGCTTTGACATAGGAAAACTGGTGTTAATCGGAATAAAAGAGCTAATTTTGTTAGCCTATCAACAATCACCCAAATCGTATCATGTCCAATTGGAGTATTTGTCATCCCTCTCACAAAGTCCATCGATATATTGTCCCACTTCAATTTTGGAATGTCTAACGGTTCTAACAATCCCGTAGGTTTCTGATGTTCGATTTTTGACTTCTGATAAGTCAAACATGCATACATGAACCACGCTACATCCCGTTTTAACCTGAACCACCAAAATAACTTCTTCAAATTGTGGTACATCTCGGTAGCTCCGGGATGGATACTCAAACTACTTCTATGACTTTCTTCTAGAATAATTTTTCTCATCTTTGCATTATCGGGGATACAAATCTTGTCGCGAAATATCAACACACCTTATGCATCTACTTTGAATTTACTATCCTAGAGTTGGTTACTCCCAACCATCAAGTCTACCCACTTCACATATAACTTCTGAGCCTCTTTAATACTATCCAAGAAATCACTGTTAATCTTCAACATTTCCTACATCACACTCTGCGGTGTCACTTCACACACTAAACTCATGTCTCTGAATTTCTTGATCAACTCTAATTCTCTTACCATCATAGCCGACATATGTAATGTCTTCCTACTTAGAGCATTCACTACCATGTTAGCTTTACCGGGATGATAGTTTAAGCCAAAGTTATAATCTTTCAACAGTTCTAACCACCTGTGATGCCTCATATTCAATTCCTTTTGGTCAAAACAAATACTTTAAGCTTTTATGATCACTAAACACTTCAAATCCGGAACCATAAAGATAATGCCTCCAAATATTTAGTACAAACCCCACATAAATTAATTCAAGATCGTGAGTAGCATAATTCCTTTCATGAATCCTTAATTGCCTTGACACATAGGCCACTACTTTATCATTCTACATGAGAACACCACCTAAACCCAAGTTAGAAGCATCACAATACACAACAAACGATTCATCAAGATTAGGTAATATCAAAATCGGAGCCATCATCAATCTCTTCTTTAGCTCGGAAAAACTTTCTTCACACTGGATGTTCTGACTGCGCCTTGGCCATTTGCAATGTCGGGTATAGACATGATCGGTGAGATTAAACCTACGGCATCTAATGGACATCGCTTCATCCTAGTGGCAATTGATTATTTCACGAAGTGGGTTGAGGCAGCATCCTATGCTACGGTAACCAAGACTATTGTGGCACGGTTCATTCAGCACAATCTGATCTGTCGGTACGGTGTCCCTGAGCGGATTATTACAGATAACGGTACCAATCTGAACAATAAGATGATCGCTGAGCTCTGCGAACAGTTCAAGATACAGCACCACAACTCTTCTCCTTACAGACCAAAGATGAATGGGGCTGTAGAAGCAGCTAATAAAAACATCAAGAAGATCGTGCAGAAGATGACAGTAACGTATAAAGATTGGCACGAGATGTTACCGTTCGCTCTGCATGGGTATCGTACCTCAGCTAGGACGTCAACCGGGGCAACTCCTTTCTCTCTGGTTTATGGCATGGAGGCAGTCTTGCCGATCGAAGTACAAATTCCTTCTCTCCGGATAATGAAGGATGCAAATCTGAATGAAGATGATTGGATCCAGACACGACTTGATCAGCTCAACCTTATTGACGAAAAGAGACTTGCTGCTATCTGTCATGGTCAGACGTATCAGAAACGAATGATCAGGGCATTTAACAAAAAGGTCAGACCACAGGAATATCAAATCGGGGATCTGGTGATCAAGTGAATCATCCTTCCCCAGAGTGATCCAAGGGGCAAATGGACCCCTACGTACGAAGGGCCATTTGTGGTTAAGCATGTGTTCTCAGGAGGAGCAATGATATTAACCAACATGGATGGTGACGACCTTCCTCACCCCGCCAATGCAGACATAGTTAAAAAATACTACGCATGAAAAAAGACCCGCTAGGCTGACATGCCTAGGCAAAAATTAGGGCTTCCCGTCGAACCAAAAGGGTTCGGGCAAAATGAAGGGATGAAAATGAAAAAAATCTGTACACCCGGCAAGTCGAAAACCTGAAAAGGCGGCTTGGGCAAAAATGGGTATCCCGGTGGACTGAAAACCCGAAAGGGCGGTCCAGGCAAAAATTAGGGATAAAAGCGTAATACTATGTCTCATTGGATCACTTTGCATCCAGAATCCGGTATCTACATCAAGCTCAGACGGCATCGGTCAGTCAACTTCACCTTCAACCAAGGTCATCAAGTGATGAGACGCTCAGAGTTATAAAGGCGATAACAGAGTTGAAACCCAGTGGATCATTCATATTTCACACAGCTGTTTATTTTCTTTTGTACAAAACTTGTATAAACTCTCTTGTTCGGCGACGTTCCGCTTACTAGGACGTCAGCCTCTTGTACACAAAACGCCTATTCACAGGCTATTCAAAATCAATACAAATATACTTTTCAGTTAAACGTGCCAACTGTTTTCCCTTTTTCTGTTTTGTTTTGCGAAGAACGTCCAAGGTTCAATTTGTGATATATGCATTGACAATAATTTGCTAGCTCATAAATATTTGCATACGAAACAAAGAATTAATTGCAGGTGACACTAGAAACAGGGGCAATAAAGAGTTGTCTGAGCAGTCTAATTGTTTTATCCTCCAAGGTACCAAGGTAGGTTCAGCTAAAGAACCTAACCAGGCATCTTAAATTCCCCAGAGAGTGAGACAGCAAGTCAGTGCATTCTTCCCCAAACAAAGTTAACAAGTCTCAAGGAAATTGGGTATCCTCCAGTAGATCCCAGTATTCCCCAGCAGCAATACATGTATTCTTAACAAGCATCCCTGGCAGTCTTGATCTAAAGATGGTTCCCCGGCGGCATACATCAACATTCAAGGGAATCACTTCCCCAGCATGCCAAAACTTCCCCAGAAGAGTCCAATCCGGTTTCCCCAGGAAAGTTGGAACCCATCTCCCCAAGCAGTAAGCTTATCCCCAGTAAATTCTGGAAGCTTATCCTTCACAGAACACGAACGCGTCGTCTGGCTTGATTTAAAGAATTATTTCCGTACTAGGATATAACTGGGTTATCCTCAGCCAAAAGCCACGGAAAGGTCGTCGTCAACGTAGTTCTTTCCTATCCCCAGCGAAGTCCATTAACACTTCATAACAACGGTATCGCCAGCAAATTACTACTATCAACACTCAGCAAAGCATCTCTATCCCCACAGAGTATTGCTTCCCAGCATGATCGCTGGAGTATATTTTCTCCCCGCAGAATCGTCCTTGCCAAGTTTATTCCGCAACGGAGTCATCTTCTCCTACCGGTATTCTTGCAACTATCATCCCCAGCGGAAGTACAAGTTTATTCCTCAATATCAGCCCAGGATACGACTTCCCGGCACCCGTCAAGGATTTACTTTCCTAGACGAAAACATACATAAAACATCACATACATCATTATAGCATGCATAACGCACTGCATCATACAAATCTCATTTATGTTGAGAACATCATTGCTTGATCCATATCATGCATTGCATATGACTGACTTTTATCTTTCAGGAAAGATCCAGTTAAGTTCTCAAGCTACATTTTAAGACCTAGACCGGTTCAGTTAAATCGTCCCAAGATTTTCCTGATGCTTATCCAGTCAAAGGCCTTCTCTGGTTCAGTTAAATCGTCCCAAGATTTTCCTGATGCTTATCCAGTTGAAGACATTTCAAGACCTAGACTGGTTCAGTTAAATCGTCCCAAGATTTTCCTGATGCTTATCCAGTCAAAGGCCTTCTCTGGTTCAGTTAAATCGTCCCAAGATTTTCCTGATGCTTATCCAGTTGAAGACATTTCAAGACCTAGACCGGTTCAGTTAAATCGTCCCAAGATTTTCCTGATGCTTATCCAGTCAAAGGCCTTCTCTGGTTCAGTTAAATCATCCCAAGATTTTCCTGATGCTTATCCAGTTGAAGACATTTCAAGACCTAGACCGGTTCAGTTAAATCGTCCCAAGATTTTCCTGATGCTTATCCAGTCAAAGGCCTTCTCTGGTTTAGTTAAATCGTCCCAAGATTTTCCTGATGCTTATCCAGTTGAAGACATTTCAAGACCTAGACCGGTTCAGTTAAATCGTCCCAAGATTTTCCTGATGCTTATCCAGTTGAAGACATTTCAAGACCTAGACCGGTTCAGTTAAATCGTCCCAAGATTTTCCTGATGCTTATCCAGTCAAAGGCCTTCTCTGGTTCAGTTAAATCGTCCCAAGATTTTCCTGATGCTTATCCAGTTGAAGACATTTCAAGACCTAGACCGGTTCAGTTAAATTGACCTTAAGATTTTCCTGATTCTTACCCAGTCAAAGGCCTCTCTGGTTCAGTCAGATCGACCCTAAGATCTCCCTGATTCTTATCCCAGTAGAAGACACCCCAGATTTTTTTTCAACGAGCGTTGTTGAAGTTAAAGTCGCCCAAGGCTCTCTTACCATTCATGCTAAGGAAGTAATCATCCCTGGTTCTTTCATCGTCGTTTGAAGCTCCAGACTCAGCTCCTGTAACCAGTCAGGACACATCTATACCAGGCATCTAAAAAATCGGCTCCTGCGACGTGTCAGGTACTCATTTTCTTTTGCAGGTATACAGGTTCTCGCCAAGGAATCTCCTACGCAATTAAACATCCAGATGGCATCTATAAGCCCATTCCACCATCATTGCTAACATGTGAGCGCAAATTTCCGGGCACTCTAGTGTCCAATCATCTTCTACCATCGGATTACGAAAGGCACGTCAGCCAATCTGCATCCTCAGGTCTAAGAAGATTGAACAGGGGCAACTGTTATACCCCAAAATTTGCCCTCCCATATTCCTCAAGAAATTGCCAAGCCAAGCTACAAAATTTCCCAAGGGTTGTGCAGTGCAACAGTCTCCCATACAGTCAAAATTAGGGTTTTGAGTCTGATCAAGAAAAGGAAGTTTTCA
Organism: Vicia faba; assembly: GCA_948472305.1. Classification (NCBI taxonomy): domain Eukaryota; kingdom Viridiplantae; phylum Streptophyta; class Magnoliopsida; order Fabales; family Fabaceae; genus Vicia; species Vicia faba. The sequence continues at coordinate 569,003,832 of OX451735.1, read as the reverse complement.
AAGGCTCAATCAAGTCTCATATGCTTACAAACATGGTCAAACATCCTCATATCAAGTTTCAAGGCATTCAGCTCAAGATTGCACAGTCAAAACCCTAAATTGCACTACAGTCAACTGTAGGGGCAAAATGGTCATTTGGCAGTCAAAAGTTCAAATTTTTGGTCAACATATCATTTTGAAGCCACAAACATCATTTGATCAATGCTTGATCATGATTCTCAAAATTTGGCTCAGAAATCATCAAAGATGCAAAAGTTGCTATATTTGGACAACTGAAAAAGTCAACTGAAATTGACCAGGGCATAACTTCCACATGGATTATCAGAAAAATTCCATCCAAAGCTCATTTTGAAGAGAAAGACATTTCCTACAACTCATCTTCATACTTCAAGTCCAAGAAATGCTCTCACAAAAAGTTATCAATTTCAACATTATAGGTCATTTTCAAAAGTCAACAAAAAGGGACTTTAAGTCAAAGGCCATAACTTGAGATTGGTAAATCAAAATGACATGGGACAAAAGGCATTGGTTAAAGGACTCAAAGACCTTTCCAAAATGTCCAAGAACATGTGAAAAGCTTAAAAATTGAGCAAGTTATGCCTTGTAGAAGTTGGGAAATGTTTGTGAAAAGGCAAAAGTCAACTATCCTTGAAACTCCAATTTTTGACAAAAAGGCCCACTTTCTTCCACTTGATTCATCCTTGTCATGCCACACACGTGTCCCATGATTAATTTCAAGACCAAATATTGATTTTTCTATTTTATTTAATTTTTGATAATTTAATTCATTTTAAATCTTTGAAAATTCAAATAAAATTCAAAAACCAATGGAATAGTGTCATGTGAATTTGGACAACTTCCATGTATCATGGGCCAACTCAAGAACTCAGGCTAGGGTTAAATTGCACACTAGGTCTAGGTCTTGGCAAAAAAGAAGGAAACTTGGTTAATGGTAAAAACCCTAGGACTTGTTCTTTCATGAGCATGAATTAAGGTCAAATAGCAAGCCAATTCTCTTCCATTATGATCACTAAGTCAAACCCTAAGCCTAACACATCATATGCTGCGCTCAAGAGCTGATTGCCACATTGAAAATTTTGGATAAAAACACAAAACTGAAATCAAAGTTAGAGTAAGTTTTAAGCCTCAATTCTTTTTCTAATAGTTTCCTGGACAAACTCTGAAGGTGTGCCAACCGCTAACCTCAATCAAAACGCGAAGAAGCGGTAGCTACAACTCAAACTGTACAGAAAAATTGTTGAAATCGTGCATCATTTTTTAAGCATCCTTTGCACTTTTTCTTTGTTGATTCTTGTTCCTTACAAAGTTTCTGAGCTAACCATTGGGTTTAATTGCATTTTCATAAGCCATACGCGAAGTTACCATGTTTGTTCTTTAGGGTTTTCAGAAGCAAAAATTAGGGCTTTCACCATAAGGCAAAATTGGCCCTCATGACCATGACGGTTACGTTCAGCAAGCCTGGACGAATCAGAAGCATGTCTCGCGATGAATTTATATATGCTATAGCGCTAGTCGCTATTTTTCCATAGCTTGCCTAATGCTACGCTTCAAAAACCGTTGCCAATATGTTTTGTGTTTCAGGAAAATGAAAGAGACGATGCGTTGTCAGCCGTTGGTTCGCTAGTTCAAATTTGCGCGCGTTTTAGCCATTACGCGTTGGTTTTGATTTTTGTTGTTTATTAACCATAATATGTTAAATGAAATGCAGCAGCGCAGTTGGTAACACGTGATGTGAATAACCTTCATGACCTGGGTTCAAGTCCCAGGTCTGGCAAAATTCCATATTATTTTTCAACGTAAAATTCTATGCTTTGCTAACGTCCAGGTGCACCATGTTCCATCCTCATCCAACCTCCACGCGTCCAAAAGGCATCAGATCTATGGCCAAGATTCAAGGTGCATCATACATCAGGTCAAAACGCTGACACATGATCCAAAAAAGTCAACCAATTCCCAGCTTATTGGGCCAACGTCCTTGGGCCTTACCTCCTGAATTGGGGACTCCCCCCCCTGGTTTGCCTTATTATTTCTTATTCTTTCTTTAATCTTTCTTTTTATTTCTTTTATTTGCTATTTATTTAGTTGATTATTTTTTAACAAAATATAAAAACCTTCAAAAATCAGAAAGGACCAAAAAAAATATAATTTTTATTTTAACTATTTTCTAAGTAAAAGTTTGTAATTATTTAGTTTTAATTAGGTTTCAAATTTAATTCTTTTAACTAAAATCAAAAAAATAGAGTTTAGGTTTAATAACTTTTTATTTTCTTTTTTTAATTTTTTTCCTTTTCCTCACAATATTATTTAGTTATTTATCTATTTTCATAAATTAAAAATTGTACATAAATAAATTAGGGTTTAATGTAGATCATATTTTAATCCTTTCATAATAAATAAAAATATTAGAATTAGGGTTGCCTTTTAATTTAATTTCAATTTAATCCTTTTTCTTATTTAATCTAAAAAATACAAAATACCAAAAACATTCCTTGTAAATCTTTAATTTTAATTCCTCCTTAATTAATTCGTTAACTTTAAATATTTTTGTAAACGGGTCCAACGCCCATTGTTTAATCATTTAATTTCGCATGATTTATTTTTATCGTTTATTATAATTATGTACATGTCCCAAAGCCTTGTAATTTAAATTTCTCGCACGTTTATTTTATTACTTCTTTACTTTCAGTCAAATCGGGTTCGGTTTATTTTGGCGATGTGGACCCGCGCCATTTGTAATAGTTTAGATTTATTTTCTCGCAAATATACAACTGTTAATAAATATGCATGCAAGAATGAATGGCCCTAAAACTAAAATCAAGCGTAGATCACAACAAACATGACAAGACAAAATAATTGAAACATGACACACGGACCGCACACACCACCCCTAGGGTACGCCTCACTGTTGCCTTTCGAAAGGTGGTCGTCAAGTAGAGGATGTCTTAGTAAGTCCTCATGATCCGGGAACCTGGCATGAGGGTAGCTTCTAAGGTGTCTTCCCATTACTCCGGTGATCACCATGTCCCTACAAACTCGAATTGACCCGAACACCTCCAACGGTGGTGCTACCTACCTCTCAATGGTGGGATGGCACTACTTTAAAGGACATTTACATAGACGAATTCCTTAGGGTAGGTAGGTTCTCAAGGATACTTGCTCTGATTTCAAACAAATCAAAACATCTTTTCACCAACACATTTTCAAAAGCTTTCAAAAGCAAATTTTTCAAACACTCTGACGTACGAGTCGAACTGAAATTTTTCAAAGAAACTTTTAAAACCCACAATTGAAAAGCAAGCAAACATTTTTGAAAACACATTGAGCAGGTATCTAAGAGCCCATGGATAACCATGGATAGAAAGGATGCTAACACCTTCCCTTTCTATAACCTACCTCCCGAACCGAGAGCAATCTCTTTAAAGGAATTTTTCTGTGCTTTTGTCCTTTCCACTTGGAGAAAATAAAAGACGGTGGCGACTCTTGCTTCCGCGACATTTCGCGAACCAGCTTTAAAACAGTCAGTTCCAGATCCACCGATCACAGAACTGGCGACTCTGCTGGGGATAAAACTTAAAGTGAGGTGTACCTTAGGACTAAGATCATTGTGTTTTCAATTGCTTTCCTTGTTTGCTTTATTATTGTGGGACTGTCTTGGGAGTTCTATAGATCCTAACCCGGATCTGGGGGATACCCTTTTAGAAAGTAGCAACAAGGCTGTGAGGGAACTGTGCGGGGTATACCGACATGGTTGAAACAGTCTGCTACGTTGATGTGGCACTTTGGTGTGTACCGGTAACCCTTGAGTTCAGTCAAGGAGAGTACGGGGCCTCCGCGTGGTGTCATGAAGCATCAACAGACCTTAGGAACCTTAATTGAACTATCTTGGCCTCTTTAGGGTAGTGAGATAACTGACTTTGGTGCAGTCCGAGGTTGGTTGATACTCGATACTACGCTCAATTGAGGGTTGCTTTCCTGGAATATTTCGGTCGCCAGTTCAGTGGCTAAATCGAAACAATGAACAATGAAAGCAATCCCGTGATATTGGGAACCTTAGAACCCGGTTACTTTGATTAGGACAGGTTGAACCCACCAACTTCAAGAGGGTACTACCCAGACCCCATGCTGGCCTTAAACCTTAAGGGCCTGTCTTGTGTGCCTTGTGTGCCTTACATGTTTGTCTTTGTAAATATCTGTGGTGTGTTTAATCATAGCATCATGACATCATCCAACATCATATGCATTGACTAACCATTTCAGGGGTTCGAATTTTCATCTTTGTTCTTGTTTTGTAGGACATGGAAACTGTTCGTAGAAAGACAATTCCAATCAGTCTTGTAAGGATCCCTCCTCAGCTTAAGGAGCTTATATCCAGGATTCCCGAGAACTCTTCATTCAGTGAAAGGCATGGAAGTCTCATCAGCTTAGTCAATACCAACATTGAGGAAGATATGATGAAGGTCCTGTTCCAATTCTTTGACCCTCTGCATCACTGTTTCACCTTCTTGGACTATCAGTTGGTACCTACATTGGAGGAGTTCTCCCGACTCCTGAAGATCCCTATCCTTGATCAGCTACCCTTCAACGGTACAGAAAAGGAACCTAAGCTTGAAGAGATTGCTAAAGCCTTGCACCTACAGTCATCTGACCTCAAGGGACATTGGGAAGTCAGAAGTGGTATTAAAGGGTTCTTAGCCAGGTTTCTGTTTGAAAAGGCCTATGAATGTTGGAACTCCCTTGACTTGCAAGCTTTTGAAGAGGTTGTGGCCCTCCTTGTTTATGGTTTGGTGTTGTTCCCTAACCCAGATCAGCTCATTGGTATCAGTGCTGTCCAGATCTTTATGTCCAGGAATCCTATACCTACGTTGCTGGGGGACCTCCTTCACTCATGTTACACTCGAACCATGAGAAAAAGAGGTGTCCTTATGTGTTGCACTCCTCTCCTGGGAAAGTGGTTTATTTCGCACCTTCCACAATCAGTCCTGAAGAACGAGCGGGGTTTGAGATGGTCACAACGGTTGATGACTCTTACACATGCAGATATACATTGGTGCCCTAGGTCCAGAGAAGATGTCACTATCATTGATCGTTGCGGGGAGTATCCTAATGTTCCTTTACTTGGAATCAGAGGGGGTATTACTTATAGTCCATGCCTGGCTTGGAGACAATTTGGTTATGCTCGGAGGGATGGTCCTCATGACATGTTGATTCCTGACATAGTTTTTGACTTCGACAACGATACTCAAGGACTTCGCCAGAGATTTATCAGAGCTTGGAGGATGCCTAGTAGGATAGACAGCAAGACACTGGGGCACAGGAACTCCATCCCTTTGGAGCCTTACCTCAAGTGGGTACGAGCCCGCTCTCAGAAATTAGTAATGCCTTATCCTCACATGCTTCCAGTAATCAAAGAGCCTGCCTTGGAAGGAGAGGTGTCTCATGTTATTCAGCACCCTGATATGCCCACATCCTGGGAAGAGATGCAGAAGAGCTGGATCCAGCTTAAGGAAGAGCGGAATTCTCTTGAGACTAGTTTGCATGCCAGTGAAAGGAAGGTCTTGGAGCTCACCCGCCTGTTGCACGAGGAAAGGAACCTCAACACTTACATAGCTCCAAAGAAGATGCGCAACATATTTTGGGATTGATTTGATCTTTTTGTACTTTTGCCCATGAGGCTTTGATGTATTAAACAATGATTTTCTTAATAATAACGTGTGTTCCTTTTGGTCTACAACAAATTTGAATTTTCGAACTCTTGAATGCATCGCATAAACACATATCATTCATCATGTGCATCATAGGTACTCTTCTTTTCAGGTTGTTTACCGTTCTTCGCTGTTTATTTCAGCATCATGAACCCTGAATCATCAACCGAGGCATCTATCAAGGCTCTTCAGGCGCAAAATGTCCAATTTCAGGCGCAGAACGCCCAATTTCAGGAGCTGATCAAGGGCTTGGCTCAGGGTCAACAAGAGTTGAAGACCATGCTTCTGAAGAAGACTAAGAAGAAGAGGAGGACTGTGCTATTTAACACTGGGCGCAGACTCGGGAACACTTTGGTTGAAGCTGAAAGGACTCCTCCATCTGTGACGGAAGGTAGTCACCAAGAAAGGGAGGTCACTACTCCTGTGGGCTCTGATACTGAAACAGACTTCAACGACGAACAGTACCCTCCTGCTGAAGACCGGTACAAACAGCTGGAAGACAGATTAAAGGCTATGGAAGTTCAGCGGGTGCCTGGATTGGATTTCAGAGACTTGGGGTTATCTACTGGGGTGGTGATCCCCCACAAGTTTAAAACACCTGCCTTCGTGAAGTATGATGGGGCTTCCTGTCCCAAGATGCACCTCCGTTCTTATGTAAGGAAGATCCAGCCTTACACAGCAGACAAGAACCTTTGGATCCACTTCTTCCAGGAGAGTCTTTCAGGGACTCACCTCGATTGGTTCTATCAGCTGGATGGAATCAGCATTCGTAACTGGGAGGATCTGGCCACTGCTTTTTACAAGCAGTATCAGTATAATGCCGACCTCGCTCCTACGCGTACCCAGCTCCAGGGTATGTCGCTAGGGTCGGGTGAAGGTTTTAAGGAGTACGCCCAGAAATGGAGAGACCTGGCTGGCAGGGTGCAGCCACCATTGACGGATCGGGAGCTGGTAGATATGTTTTTGGGGACCCTATCTGGTCCATTTTTCAATCATCTCATTGGTAATTCCTCTGCTGGGTTTACTGAGCTGATCCTAACTGGTGAAAGGATCGAGGCCGGTATAAAATCGGGGAAGATACAGAAAGTTGCCTCCTCCAGTACTGAGAAGAAACCCTTCAAAAAGGAGACTAGTGCTGTATATAGCTCCCGGAGAACAGAGCGACCTGAACACCGCCAATCTGTCAGTGCGGTAATGATTGCCAAACCTGCTGCCGCCCCTCGGCCAACTAATCCTCAAAAGTTTGAAAGACCCCGGAGAGAGTATACCCGGTTAAGCATGACCTTATCACAGATCCTGCCACAGTTGCTATCCACCAATTTAGTGACTGTCAGGGAGGCTCCAAAGTTTCCCAATACTGCATCCCCCAAGTTCAATCCAAATGCTCGCTGTGCTTATCACTCTGATAGCCCGGGGCATAACACAGATGACTGTTGGGCCCTAAAGAATAAGGTTCAAGACCTCATTGATGCAAAGGAAATACAGTTTGAGGCGCCCGAGAGGCCGAATGTTGTAACTGCTCCCATGCCCCAGTATGGAGTGAATGCTGTTGAGGAGGATTTGTATGTAGCTTCGGTGGATGATGTTGCTACTCCGTTGCTGATGGTCAAGAGGAATCTGTTGCTAGCCGGTTTATTTCCGGGATGTAGCGAAAGTTGCCCTCTATGTGTTGCTTCCCCTGCTGGTTGTTCTCTGTTGAAGTCAGGCATTCAAAACCTGATAGATAGTAGAGAGATTTTGTTCAGAAAGACTGCTGTTCCTGCTGCTCCTGTTGAAGAAGTGTCAATCGTTACCATCTTCAACAACCATTCCGAGGCTCCTTCAAAGAAGCCTGTCCAAATTTTGTCAGTTCACAAGAGTGCTCCCATCACCATTACTGTTCCGGGGCCTATACCCTACAAATCTGATAAGGCTGTCCCATGGCACTATGGGGCGGATGTTTATGTTCTGGGTGTGAAACAAGAGTGCAACATTGATACTGGTGTCTCCAACATCACCGGGCCCGCTAAGGTCACTCGTAGTGGAAGACTGTTCTCGCCAGACATTGCTCCTCCGGCAATTCATAGGCCTTTGATCTTCACACCTGCCAGAGAGCCTGTTTCTCCCCCTGACCAAGTATCCATCCCTGCTACTGATTCATCTGATACTCGGGGCAAGGGAATTGCTGCTGATGTGCCTGCCAGGACGGAGGCACCAAAGACCATTGTTGAGGCTTCCAAGCAGGAAATGGAAGAAATCCTCAAGATAATAAAGAAAAGTGATTTCAACGTTGTGGAACAGCTGGGGCACACCCCCTCTAAAATCTCCATGTTGTCACTGCTACTGTGTTCAGAAGCCCATGCAAAGGCTCTGATTGCTTTCTTAAAGACAGCCCACGTACCCCAAGAGACGTCTGCTGACCAGTTCACCGACTGTGTGGCCAACCTAACTGCTGATAATGGCCTGGGTTTCTCTGATGCCGATCTAACGGCAAAGGGGAAGAACCATAATGATGCCCTGCATGTCTCCATTGAATGTAGGGGCACTACTCTTGCTCATGTGCTGGTTGACACAGGTTCTTCATTAAACGTGCTGCCCAAGAAGGCTCTGGATAGGCTGGATTGTGAGGGTCTAGAGCTCAAACCAAGTAACATTGTTGTCCGGGCCTTTGACGGGTCCAAAAGAATGGTACATGGTGAGGTGGACATCCCAATCAGGGTTGGGTCACAGGTATTTGATTCAAAATTCTATGTGATGGACATCCATCCATCCTATTCTTGTTTGCTGGGTCGCCCATGGATCCACAAGGCTGGAGCTGTGACCTCCACATTGCATCAGAAGCTCAAGTACCCGGTCAGGGGGAAGATCGTAACAGTGCAAGGGGAAGAGGAGTACATGGTCAGCCACCTCAACTCCTTCAGATACGTGGAAATGGATGGGGAGTTCATTGAAACCCCCTTTCAACATTTTGAGGAAGTACCACAAACCTTGGCAGCAGCAGAAGCAGATGAAGAGGTTTCTCCTATGAAGATGGCCTCCTTAAAGGACGCCCGGGCTGTGATCGAAAAAGGCGAATGTGCAAACTGGGGCAAGCTCCCTGATCTTACTCCTAAGACTAACAAGTTTGGGCTGGGTTTCACCATAGAAGCTCAGAAGGCGGTGCGCAAGGCAAGAATTGGAAGACCTCCTGTGCTTATCACCCACTCAGAAGTGAATGCTATTGGAGAGGAAGATGAAATAGAAGAGTCAGAGTTCGATAGCTGGATCTACCCGACGGCCGACGGTGGATTGACCAATTGGACTGCTAAAGATTTTACACCCATAACTTTTGTTCCTCAGTAATGAATTTCTTTGTTTTTGATTTGTAATAAACAATAATTTGAAACTATATGGCCCGGTGTCTTACCCGGGGCACCGTGGTTTTATTTGTGAGGGCTTTTGTTTGTCACTGTCATATATCATGAATAAAAGCATTGGACGTTTTTCACATTTCAAATTTTGCGCTCCTTTTCTTTCCTTTCTTTACATATTGCAAAACAGCTGTATTTACACACACACTCACTCATACAGGTTTCAATCCACTCTGGATCTCACTGGTAACGATTCTGCTACTGCCAGTTATGACTTCGAAAATCCGATCAACTTAGCCGAAGACGAAGGTGAAGATGATTGCGAAGTGCCTGGTGAACTTGCAAGACTGTTACAACAGGAGGAGAGGGCAATTCAACCCCATGAAGAACCAGTGGAAATAATAAACTTGGGTACTGAGGAAGACAAGAAAGAGGTGAAGATTGGTGCCAACCTAGAACTCAGCGTGAAGCAACGGTTGACTCAGATGCTGCATGACTATAAGGAGATCTTTGCTTGGTCCTACGAAGATATGCCCGGATTAGATACCGACATTGTGGTCCATCACTTACCAACTAAAGAAGATTGCCCTCCAGTTAAGCAAAAAGTCCGCCGTATGCGTCCAGAGATGTCTGAGAAGATTAAAGCCGAGGTTATGAAGCAGTTTGATGCCGGGTTTCTTGCAGTGACTTCTTACCCTCAGTGGGTTGCTAATGTGGTGCCGGTACCTAAGAAGGACGGCAAGGTCAGGATGTGTGTCGATTACAGGGATCTGAACAGGGCCAGCCCCAAGGATGACTTCCCTTTACCTCACATTGATGTCCTTGTTGATAATACAGCTCAGCATAAAGTGTTCTCTTTCATGGATGGCTTTTCAGGCTACAATCAGATCAAGATGGCACCTGAAGACATGGAAAAGACTACCTTTGTTACTCAGTGGGGCACCTTCTGCTACAAAGTCATGCCTTTTGGACTAAAGAATGCTGGGGCAACCTACCAACGTGCCATGGTTACTTTATTTCACGACATGATCCATCATGAGATAGAAGTGTATGTTGACGACATGATCGCTAGGTCCCAGACTGAGGAAGAACACCTTGATCATCTGCAGAAACTGTTTGACCGTTTGAAACTGTACAAGCTGAGGTTGAACCCAAACAAGTGTACCTTCGGGGTAAGATCTGGAAAGTTGCTAGGCTTCGTGGTCAGTGATAAAGGAATTCAAGTGGACCCTGCTAAGGTCAAAGCCATTCAAGAGATGCCAGTTCCTAAGACAGAAAAGGAAGTCAGGGGCTTTCTAGGACGTATGAATTACATTGCTCGGTTCATCTCACACTTAACTGCTACCTGTGAACCAATCTTCAAGCTGCTGAAGAAAGATCAGGTAGTACGCTGGAATGATGAATGTCAGGCTGCTTTTGACAGAATCAAAGAATATCTCCAAGAACCACCCATCCTTATGCCACCAGTTGAAGGGAGACCTTTGATACTTTACCTGACAGTGCTTGACAATGCAATGGGGTGTGTGCTGGGGCAGCATGACGAGTCTGGCCGAAAAGAGCATGCCATTTATTACCTTAGCAAAAAGTTTACCGACTGTGAGACCCGATACTCACTGCTTGAGAAAACTTGCTGCGCTTTGGTATGGGCTGCTCGCCGGCTGAGACAGTATATGCTGACTCACACTACCTTGTTAATCTCAAAAATGGATCCTATAAAGTACATATTCGAAAAGCCTGCTCTGTCCGGGAGAATTGCAAGATGGCAGATGATCTTGACGGAATACGACATTCAGTACACGACCCAAAAAGCCATCAAGGGAAGTGTATTGGCAGACCACCTAGCACATCAAGCTGTGGATGACTACCAATCAATGAACTTCGAGTTTCCAGATGAAAGCATTATGATAGTAACTGACTGTGAAATACCTGGACCGGATGAAGGACCTGAACCAGGATCCCGATGGTCTATGCACTTTGACGGAGCCTCCAATGCTTTGGGAAATGGTATCGGCGCCATAATTGTATCTCCACAAGGTACTCATACTCCACTCACCGCCCGACTGTGTTTCAACTGTACCAACAACATGGCGGAGTATGAAGCGTGTATTATGGGTCTTCAAGCTGCGATCGACCTGAGGATCAAATTTCTGAGTGTCTTCGGAGATTCCGCTCTTGTGATCAATCAGATCAAAGGAGAGTGGGATACGAAACACCCAAACTTGATTCCTTACAGAGAATGTGTGTTGGCCCTGATCCCCCACTTCACAGAGATAACATTTGAGCACTTTCCAAGAGAAGAGAATCAGTTGGCAGACGCGTTAGCTACAATGTCTTCAATGTTCAAGGTTAAATGGGATAATGAAGCTCCCCGGATCATCATCTGGAAATTGGACGAACCGGCATACTGTTGTGATCTCGAGACTGAATTGGTAACTGAGAAACCTTGGTACCACGAAGTGAAGAGATATCTGGAAGCTCAGGAATACCCTGAAGGTGCTTCTGTCAACGATAAGAAATTCCTGAGGAGGTTTGCAGCCAAGTTCTTTCTTAGCAACGGCATTTTGTACAAGCGAAACCAGGATTCAACCCTACTGCGTTGTGTAGATAAAACTGAAGCAGAAAGAATCATGGAAGAGCTGCATGAAGGGACCTTTGGTACACACTCCAGTGGACATACCATGGCAAAGAAGATCCTACGGGCAGGGTATTACTGGTCCACCATGGAAGCTGATTGTTACCAACATTCTAGGACATGCCATAAATGCCAGATCTACGCAGACAAGGTGCATGTTCCTCCAGTTCCCCTGAATGTTCTGACTGCGCCTTGGCCATTTGCAATGTGGGGTATAGACATGATCGGTGAGATTAAACCTACGGCATCTAATGGACATCGCTTCATCCTAGTGGCAATTGATTATTTCACGAAGTGGGTTGAGGCAGCATCCTATGCTACGGTAACCAAGACTGTTGTGGCACGGTTCATTCAGCACAATCTGATCTGTCGGTACGGTGTCCCTGAGCGGATTATTACAGATAACGGTACCAATCTGAACAATAAGATGATCGCTGAGCTCTGCGAATAGTTCAAGATACAGCACCACAACTCTTCTCCTTACAGACCAAAGATGAATGGGGCTGTAGAAGCAGCTAATAAAAACATCAAGAAGATCGTGCAGAAGATGACAGTAACGTATAAAGATTGGCACGAGATGTTACCGTTCGCTCTGCATGGGTATCGTACCTCAGCTAGGACGTCAACCGGGGCAACTCCTTTCTCTCTGGTTTATGGCATGGAGGCAGTCTTGCCGATCGAAGTACAAATTCCTTCTCTCCGGATAATGAAGGATGCAAATCTGAATGAAGATGATTGGATCCAGACACGACTTGATCAGCTCAACCTTATTGACGAAAAGAGACTTGCTGCTATCTGTCATGGTCAGACGTATCAGAAACGAATGATCAGGGCATTTAACAAAAAGGTCAGACCACAGGAATATCAAATCGGGGATCTGGTGATCAAGCAAATCATCCTTCCCCAGAGTGATCCAAGGGGCAAATGGACCCCTACGTACGAAGGGCCATTTGTGGTTAAGCATGTGTTCTCAGGAGGAGCAATGATATTAACCAACATGGATGGTGACGACCTTCCTCACCCCGCCAATGCAGACATAGTTAAAAAATACTACGCATGAAAAAAGACCCGCTAGGCTGACATGCCTAGGCAAAAATTAGGGCTTCCCGTCGAACCAAAAGGGTTCGGGCAAAATGAAGGGATGAAAATGAAAAAAATCTGTACACCCGGAAAGTCGAAAACCTGAAAAGGCGGCTTGGGCAAAAATGGGTATCCCGGTGGACTGAAAACCCGAAAGGGCGGTCCAGGCAAAAATTAGGGATAAAAGCGTAATACTATGTCTCATTGGATCACTTTGCATCCAGAATCCGGTATCTACATCAAGCTCAGACGGCATCGGTCAGTCAACTTCACCTTCAACCAAGGTCATCAAGTGATGAGACGCTCAGAGTTATAAAGGCGATAACAGAGTTGAAACCCAGTGGATCATTCATATTTCACACAGCTGTTTATTTTCTTTTGTACAAAACTTGTATAAACTCTCTTGTTCGGCGACGTTCCGCTTACTAGGACGTCAGCCTCTTGTACACAAAACGCCTATTCACAGGCTATTCAAAATCAATACAAATATACTTTTCAGTTAAACGTGCCAACTGTTTTCCCTTTTTCTGTTTTGTTTTGCGAAGAACGTCCAAGGTTCAATTTGTGATATATGCATTGACAATAATTTGCTAGCTCATAAATATTTGCATACGAAACAAAGAATTAATTGCAGGTGACACTAGAAACAGGGGCAATAAAGAGTTGTCTGAGCAGTCTAATTGTTTTATCCTCCAAGGTACCAAGGTAGGTTCAGCTAAAGAACCTAACCAGGCATCTTAAATTCCCCAGAGAGTGAGACAGCAAGTCAGTGCATTCTTCCCCAAACAAAGTTAACAAGTCTCAAGGAAATTGGGTATCCTCCAGTAGATCCCAGTATTCCCCAGCAGCAATACATGTATTCTTAACAAGCATCCCTGGCAGTCTTGATCTAAAGATGGTTCCCCGGCGGCATACATCAACATTCAAGGGAATCACTTCCCCAGCATGCCAAAACTTCCCCAGAAGAGTCCAATCCGGTTTCCCCAGGAAAGTTGGAACCCATCTCCCCAAGCAGTAAGCTTATCCCCAGTAAATTCTGGAAGCTTATCCTTCACAGAACACGAACGCGTCGTCTGGCTTGATTTAAAGAATTATTTCCGTACTAGGATATAACTGGGTTATCCTCAGCCAAAAGCCACGGAAAGGTCGTCATCAACGTAGTTCTTTCCTATCCCCAGCGAAGTCCATTAACACTTCATAACAACGGTATCGCCAGCAAATTACTACTATCAACACTCAGCAAAGCATCTCTATCCCCACAGAGTATTGCTTCCCAGCATGATCGCTGGAGTATATTTTCTCCCCGCAGAATCGTCCTTGCCAAGTTTATTCCGCAACAGAGTCATCTTCTCCTACCGGTATTCTTGCAACTATCATCCCCAGCGGAAGTACAAGTTTATTCCTCAATATCAGCCCAGGATACGACTTCCCGGCACCCGTCAAGGATTTACTTTCCTAGACGAAAACATACATAAAACATCACATACATCATTATAGCATGCATAACGCACTGCATCATACAAATCTCATTTATGTTGAGAACATCATTGCTTGATCCATATCATGCATTGCATATGACTGACTTTTATCTTTCAGGAAAGATCCAGTTAAGTTCTCAAGCTACATTTCAAGACCTAGACCGGTTCAGTTAAGTCGTCCCAAGATTTTCCTGATGCTTATCCAGTCAAAGGCCTTCTCTGGTTCAGTTAAATCGTCCCAAGATTTTCCTGATGCTTATCCAGTTGAAGACATTTCAAGACCTAGACCGGTTCAGTTAAATCGTCCCAAGATTTTCCTGATGCTTATCCAGTCAAAGGCCTTCTCTGGTTCAGTTAAATCGTCCCAAGATTTTCCTGATGCTTATCCAGTTGAAGACATTTCAAGACCTGGACCGGTTCAGTTAAATCGTCCCAAGATTTTCCTGATGCTTATCCAGTCAAAGGCCTTCTCTGGTTCAGTTAAATCGTCCCAAGATTTTCCTGATGCTTATCCAGTTGAAGACATTTCAAGACCTAGACCGGTTCAGTTAAATCGTCCCAAGATTTTCCTGATGCTTATCCAGTCAAAGGCCTTCTCTGGTTCAGTTAAATCGTCCCAAGATTTTCCTGATGCTTATCCAGTTGAAGACATTTCAAGACCTAGACCGGTTCAGTTAAATCGTCCCAAGATTTTCCTGATGCTTATCCAGTTGAAGACATTTCAAGACCTAGACCGGTTCAGTTAAATCGTCCCAAGATTTTCCTGATGCTTATCCAGTCAAAGGCCTTCTCTGGTTCAGTTAAATCGTCCCAAGATTTTCCTGATGCTTATCCAGTTGAAGACATTTCAAGACCTAGACCGGTTCAGTTAAATTGACCTTAAGATTTTCCTGATTCTTACCCAGTCAAAGGCCTCTCTGGTTCAGTCAGATCGACCCTAAGATCTCCCTGATTCTTATCCCAGTAGAAGACACCCCAGATTTTTTTTCAACGAGCGTTGTTGAAGTTAAAGTCGCCCAAGGCTCTCTTACCATTCATGCTAAGGAAGTAATCATCCCTGGTTCTTTCATCGTCGTTTGAAGCTCCAGACTCAGCTCCTGTAACCAGTCAGGACACATCTATACCAGGCATCTAAAAAATCGGCTCCTGCGACGTGTCAGGTACTCATTTTCTTTTGCAGGTATACAGGTTCTCGCCAAGGAATCTCCTACGCAATTAAACATCCAGATGGCATCTATAAGCCCATTCCACCATCATTGCTAACATGTGAGCGCAAATTTCCGGGCACTCTAGTGTCCAATCATCTTCTACCATCGGATTACGAAAGGCACGTCAGCCAATCTGCATCCTCAGGTCTAAGAAGATTGAACAGGGGCAACTGTTATACCCCAAAATTTGCCCTCCCATATTCCTCAAGAAATTGCCAAGCCAAGCTACAAAATTTCCCAAGGGTTGTGCAGTGCAACAGTCTCCCATACAGTCAAAATTAGGGTTTTGAGTCTGATCAAGAAAAGGAAGTTTTCAAAGGCTCAATCAAGTCTCATATGCTTACAAACATGGTCAAACATCCTCATATCAAGTTTCAAGGCATTCAGCTCAAGATTGCACAGTCAAAACCCTAAATTGCACTACAGTCAACTGTAGGGGCAAAATGGTCATTTGGCAGTCAAAAGTTCAAATTTTTGGTCAACATATCATTTTGAAGCCACAAACATCATTTGATCAATGCTTGATCATGATTCTCAAAATTTGGCTCAGAAATCATCAAAGATGCAAAAGTTGCTATATTTGGACAACTGAAAAAGTCAACTGAAATTGACCAGGGCATAACTTCCACATGGATTATCAGAAAAATTCCATCCAAAGCTCATTTTGAAGAGAAAGACATTTCCTACAACTCATCTTCATACTTCAAGTCCAAGAAATGCTCTCACAAAAAGTTATCAATTTCAACATTATAGGTCATTTTCAAAAGTCAACAAAAAGGGACTTTAAGTCAAAGGCCATAACTTGAGATTGGTAAATCAAAATGACATGGGACCAAAGGCATTGGTTAAAGGACTCAAAGACCTTTCCAAAATGTCCAAGAACATGTGAAAAGCTTAAAAATTGAGCAAGTTATGCCTTGTAGAAGTTGGGAAATTTTTGTGAAAAGGCAAAAGTCAACTATCCTTGAAACTCCAATTTTTGACAAAAAGGCCCACTTTCTTCCACTTGATTCATCCTTGTCATGCCACACACGTGTCCCATGATTAATTTCAAGACCAAATATTGATTTTTCTATTTTATTTAATTTTTGATAATTTAATTCATTTTAAATCTTTGAAAATTCAAATAAAATTCAAAAACCAATGGAATAGTGTCATGTGAATTTGGACAACTTCCATGTATCATGGGCCAACTCAAGAACTCAGGCTAGGGTTAAATTGCACACTAGGTCTAGGTCTTGGCAAAAAAGAAGGAAACTTGGTTAATGGTAAAAACCCTAGGACTTGTTCTTTCATGAGCATGAATTAAGGTCAAATAGCAAGCCAATTCTCTTCCATTATGATCACTAAGTCAAACCCTAAGCCTAACACATCATATGCTGCGCTCAAGAGCTGATTGCCACATTGAAAATTTTGGATAAAAACACAAAACTGAAATCAAAGTTAGAGTAAGTTTTAAGCCTCAATTCTTTTTCTAATAGTTTCCTGGACAAACTCTGAAGGTGTGCCAACCGCTAACCTCAATCAAAACGCGAAGAAGCGGTAGCTACAACTCAAACTGTACAGAAAAATTGTTGAAATCGTGCATCATTTTTTAAGCATCCTTTGCACTTTTTCTTTGTTGATTCTTGTTCCTTACAAAGTTTCTGAGCTAACCATTGGGTTTAATTGCATTTTCATAAGCCATACGCGAAGTTACCATGTTTGTTCTTTAGGGTTTTCAGAAGCAAAAATTAGGGCTTTCACCATAAGGCAAAATTGGCCCTCATGACCATGACAGTTACGTTCAGCAAGCCTGGACGAATCAGAAGCATGTCTCGTGATGAATTTATATATGCTATAGCGCTAGTCGCTATTTTTCCATAGCTTGCCTAATGCTACGCTTCAAAAACCGTTGCCAATATGTTTTGTGTTTCAGGAAAATGAAAGAGACGATGCGTTGTCAGCCGTTGGTTCGCTAGTTCAAATTTGCGCGCGTTTTAGCCATTACGCGTTGGTTTTGATTTTTGTTGTTTATTAACCATAATATGTTAAATGAAATGCAGCAGCGCAGTTGGTAACACGTGATGTGAATAACCTTCATGACCTGGGTTCAAGTCCCAGGTCTGGCAAAATTCCATATTATTTTTCAACGTAAAATTCTATGCTTTGCTAACGTCCAGGTGCACCATGTTCCATCCTCATCCAACCTCCACGCGTCCAAAAGGCATCAGATCTATGGCCAAGATTCAAGGTGCATCATACATCAGGTCAAAACGCTGACACATGATCCAAAAAAGTCAACCAATTCCCAGCTTATTGGGCCAACGTCCTTGGGCCTTACCTCCTGAATTGGGGACTCCCCCCCCCCTGGTTTGCCTTATTATTTCTTATTCTTTCTTTAATCTTTCTTTTTATTTCTTTTATTTGCTATTTATTTAGTTGATTATTTTTTAACAAAATATAAAAACCTTCAAAAATCAGAAAGGACCAAAAAAAATATAATTTTTATTTTAACTATTTTCTAAGTAAAAGTTTGTAATTATTTAGTTTTAATTAGGTTTCAAATTTAATTCTTTTAACTAAAATCAAAAAAATAGAGTTTAGGTTTAATAACTTTTTATTTTCTTTTTTTAATTTTTTTCCTTTTCCTCACAATATTATTTAGTTATTTATCTATTTTCATAAATTAAAAATTGTACATAAATAAATTAGGGTTTAATGTAGATCATATTTTAATCCTTTCATAATAAATAAAAATATTAGAATTAGGGTTGCCTTTTAATTTAATTTCAATTTAATCCTTTTTCTTATTTAATCTAAAAAATACAAAATACCAAAAACATTCCTTGTAAATCTTTAATTTTAATTCCTCCTTAATTAATTCGTTAACTTTAAATATTTTTGTAAACGGGTCCAACGCCCATTGTTTAATCATTTAATTTCGCATGATTTATTTTTATCGTTTATTATAATTATGTACATGTCCCAAAGCCTTGTAATTTAAATTTCTCGCACGTTTATTTTATTACTTCTTTACTTTCAGTCAAATCGGGTTCGGTTTATTTTGGCGATGTGGACCCGCGCCATTTGTAATAGTTTAGATTTATTTTCTCGCAAATATACAACTGTTAATAAATATGCATGCAAGAATGAATGGCCCTAAAACTAAAATCAAGCGTAGATCACAACAAACATGACAAGACAAAATAATTGAAACATGACACACGGACCGCACACACCACCCCTAGGGTACGCCTCACTGTTGCCTTTCGAAAGGTGGTCGTCAAGTAGAGGATGTCTTAGTAAGTCCTCATGATCCGGGAAACTGGCATGAGGGTAGCTTCTAAGGTGTCTTCCCATTACTCCGGTGATCACCATGTCCCTACAAACTCGAATTGACCCGAACACCTCCAACGGTGGTGCTACCTACCTCTCAATGGTGGGATGGCACTACTTTAAAGGACATTTACATAGACGAATTCCTTAGGGTAGGTAGGTTCTCAAGGATACTTGCTCTGATTTCAAACAAATCAAAACATCTTTTCACCAACACATTTTCAAAAGCTTTCAAAAGCAAATTTTTCAAACACTCTGACGTACGAGTCGAACTGAAATTTTTCAAAGAAACTTTTAAAACCCACAATTGAAAAGCAAGCAAACATTTTTGAAAACACATTGAGCAGGTATCTAAGAGCCCATGGATAACCATGGATAGAAAGGATGCTAACACCTTCCCTTTCTATAACCTACCTCCCGAACCGAGAGCAATCTCTTTAAAGGAATTTTTCTGTGCTTTTGTCCTTTCCACTTGGAGAAAATAAAAGACGGTGACGACTCTTGCTTCCGCGACATTTCGCGAACCAGCGTTAAACAGTCAGTTCCAGATCCACCGATCACACCAGCCAACATTAGGCTGATGTTGCATAGCATGAGCCAACACCTATAAAGCAACAACAAGTGCAGTATCGTTTCTTCCAGCCATTACTCTATTTAACATCATAACGTCAAACAAGGGTTAGAAATAAACACAACAACAATATTCCACTATCACACTATACTACTGACTCAACAACCTGGCCCGACGGACCAACCTGCTCTGATACCAATTGTATCACCCCACTTTCCCATAATTATAATTATAGCATAATCTATGGAATGCATATATGAGAGTACACAAGTAGGATATCACATATTTCAAAATTCATAAAGTCTCAAGTCACTTTAGTACTTCATTTATTCAAAATAATCAATTCGACAGCAGAATAATCAAATCAATTCATTTCCATGACATTAAAGCCTCAACAGTAACAAAAACTCCACAACACATGGTCTAGCATAAGTATAAAAGTAAGATACGTAACAAATTAAATAATGCAAAAACATAACAAATTCCTAATAATCTCGTGTTACGTATCAAAGCGACTCCTAAGACTTGACCAAGTAACACTCTTTCCAAGCACTACTCAGGTACCTGGTTATCTGTACTCCCCGAGGAGCACAGACACAACAACATAAAAGGCGTGAGAATTACATTCCATAAATATAAGTTGAATATCAAATGCTAAGGAGTAGTAATTCATACAATCACACATCACACAATACTTTGCAACATAATCCATCATTCACATAATACAACATCAACTCAAAATAATGCAATGCAATGAGACTGACCTCAACTTAATGCATGTGGTATCATTAGGGCATAAGCCCCCAACATAATGCCAATTTTGGGAAACAACAGAGCATAAGACCTCAACATAACGCCATTACAGGCCAATAACAGGGCATGAGCCCTCACCAATGAAATGTATGCATTATCAACATGCAACAACACAACTATGTGACAACAAGGCATAAACCTTCTACATTTTCCAATAAGGGCACCACATCATTATCATCATGAATATAAATAAGTAGTGCATACAAGCCCCATGGTTTAATCCCAATTTCCATTACTACCAGTCTACCTATATTCACCTAAGTCATACTAGTCATTATGAATCTGGGAAATTTCACTGCACGTGAAAACAGAAGTTTCTGGACCTCAGCCTGCCCATACACGTATGACCATGTCCCATATGCGTATGGCTCCTTTCTTCTCCCATACATACGCGTATCACACGCATTTCGCTCCAGCACTCAGGTCTCGTATGCATACTATTAATTATCTATTTCTAGAATTGGCACTAATTTTTGTAAAACAAATAAGGCATCAATATGTTAGATAGGACATATTAAATTGCTAATAGGAACATTTTGAGAAAGAAGTCCTATCTTATGTTGGAACATGTTGAGTTGAAGAAGTTTCAACATCTGGAACAACATGTCAAATAAGAAGTCCTATGAAGCAACACAAGACATCGCGCCCGAGCTGAAGAGATTCTGTTAAATCTGTTATGATTTAACAAGTGCAGAATATTCAGGGAATATTATACTACTATGTGGAGATGAAATCAAGGTCAAGAGAATCAAGTCAGAATATTTAAAGATTATACAGTTTCTAAATATGGAGATTATTTAGGAAACCAATGATTGAAGACCTTGCTTGTAGCAGATGTTTCTGCTGATTCCTAATAGCTAAATTGCTGTTATTAGAAACCCCAAGTCTATTTGGGAGTAGGTTATCAATAGAATGGTTTGTAACCTATTTTGGCACGAGTTCAAGATGTAGAAGTCTAGGGCTTTGTCAAGGTGAACCACCCAGATTGTGGGATGGTAACCATGCTTTTCTCGAAGCTTTTAAGTAAGAGTTGAGTATTGTTCTTGGAGGAAGCTTTAAAGCAACTCCAATTTATTGTTCTTAGTTAGGAGAAAGGTTGTAAACGTGAGATTTTAACCTTGAGTCTTAGCTAGGTATAGTCATGGAAGTGTGTATTCCTGTTTGTTCAGAATTGTGTTGATCCAATCGTTGTCTGTGATTGAAGAGGGATTGAGGATGGCCTCATATCTAGGCGAGTCTTAGACAAAAATCTAGTGAGGGTAGTGGTTAAGTGATAAGTTGTAAACGGGGGAGCTTATCTTTGAATTCATACTACTAGTAGTTTATTTTCCCCTGTCTTGGTAGGCCCCCAAAGTCCGTACTTATACTGAACTGGGTAAACAATTATGAGTGTTGTTTTATGATTTTCAGTATTGATTTTAATGTTTATATCTTTCCTATGTTGTTTCTATCAGAACAGATGTCTCGACATCCTCTTAGGAGATCTTGGTTTTGTCGTAGTAGAATTTCACGTACCATACGGGATTGACCAGAGACAATTTTCTTCTCAAAATCCTCCCAAACTTATCATACGCGTACGACCATCCCATACACATTTTTCCTCCTCTTTATACGTGTATCATATGCGTAGTGATAGAAGGCCATGCTGGCAGTAGGGACAGGGCGTGCTCTATGCGCGGATGGCCCCTGGGTACGCCCCTGTTGTACCCCAAAATTTTCCCTCTCGTGTTCTCCAAGGTCTTCCTCTACATGGTTGGTCACAAACCTTTGCCTAAAGAAAAGGAAAATTTTTTAGTGATGTTTTTAAGTTTCCTTCAATTGGCATCTCCAAAATGCATTTCGATTGGCATCTCCAAAATGCCTTTCAATTGGTATCTACAAAATGCCTTTCGATTGGCATCTCCAAAATGCCTTTCGATTGGCATCTACAAAATTCCTTTTGATTGGCATGGACAAAATGCCTTTTGATTGGCATCTACATAGCGCCCTTCGATTGGCATGGACAAAGGTCCTTCGACTGGCCTGTTAACAAGGCCTTTTGATTGGCATTTTAACAAGTACCTTTCGATTGACATCGTAACAGTGTCCTTCGATTGGAATTTTAACAAGTACCCATTGATTGGTATCTGGATAAAGGTCCTTTGATTGGCATGGTAGAGTGTCTTTGGAATGGAATTTCAATATAACCTTTCAAGAGAACCATGAATGCCAAGGGCTGGTCGAAGGGATTCTAATAAGGAAAATTCTGAATAGATTTGAATTGGAATTTGAAGCTGGAAAAGAAGGCAGATTTGAAGGAAATGAATCAAAGTCATTCAAAGGAGCTTCATTAGATCCATTCGAAGGAGCTTCATCAGAGCCGTTCGAAGGAGGCCATCATCCCATTCGAAAGAGAGCATTCGAAGGCTAGCATGTCCACATTTATGCCAAATTCAAAAATGGACATGATCCCTTAACTTTGGCCAAGGTTACATATTGGTATTCATGGAATTCAAATGGCTGTTACAAAAACTACTTCTCTTGTCCTCCCCCCCCCCCCTCCTACTCTATATAAGCATCATGCTTGCAAGCAAAAAAGAGGACAAAAAAGATTAGAGATACGCTACCCACAAATCCACCAAAGGTTGTCAAATTTTTCATAAATAATTCAAGTCAACGCAACCCTTCAACAAAAGCATCTCCACACCCAGAGCCACAGATCATACATCTCCGATTGGTAAGGGTTTGCAAAACCAAAATTGCACCTTCATGACATTTAAGTACACATTGCACATATATTCTTGTTATTACTGATTATGTTACATGTAAGCTAAAGCGCAAAAATGAGATTGTGCCATTGCTGGGGAACGATCTAAGTTTTTCCTTCGAATCTCAGGACAAAACAAACCCAGACCCATACCCAGACTCAGCGAATTCGAATTGAGGAAAGATTCTAATTGGGAGAAGATTCGAATCAGGGGGTAAAGTCCCCCCTGGATCTCTAACATTTGTTTTGTTTTGCAGGAAACATCTTCTCAGAATCTTGTTCAGAGCTTCGAAGCAGCTCAGCTTCGAACTGGATCCAGGGTTCCCAGACCGAAGGATGAAGTATCCATATTGAACACCCCAAAGTGCATCCCCCTCATACACTTTCGATCAAACCTCTTCACTGGATCAAAAGCCATCCCAAGCCTCTTTCAATCTAGGCCACCGGAATTACACCTTTCTTAATTTACTGCTTGTTCCTTCGATTTCATCTTTGTTTCGACTATTTTAATTATTTTTTTTTTAATCGACATAAAATCAATAAAAAGAACCACAAAAACATTAGGCTAGTTTTTCTATTAAATTAATTTTTTTAATTAATCATTTAATTATCTTAACATTTTCTCAAAACTAAAATTAAGAAGATTTAGATCATTTTCCCAAAATAAAATAAAACAATAAAAAGATTTTATTCTTAGGATTTTTGACGTTATTTTCAAATTCGTGCGTGTTTATTTTATTGTAACTTCTTACTGGTTTGTAATAGCTTAATTAGGACTTTTACACTTTACGACTTTATTCCCCCAATTTTGGACATGTAAATAATCCCCCTCCCCGAAGTCTTGTAATAGAGTAGGATTTACAATTCCCGTACTTTAAATTCCTGTACATATATTAACTTCTTAGATGTATGCTAACTAGGATTGCATGACAAGATCTGAAAACAAACGGTAGAACGCCTAAATGTTTAAAAATAAATAATTGAATTGAACACAATTGCACACAAGCACCTATAAGGTACGCCCACTTTAGTTTCCTTCAATAAAACAGTCATGAGGCAGGAACACTTTAGCAAAGTGTTGTACCACAAAATTTTCCCTCCCATATTTCTCAATACATTTCAAGTGAGGTCCTCAAATTGCTCAAGGAAGTCCAAGAGTTAACCAGACAAACTCTCTCATAAGGCAGTCTACCTCAAATTAGGGTTTCAGTTTGCATCACGATGCTTGAGTCAAAAGGATCCCAAATTCTCACCATTGTCCTAATATGTTCTCAAGATCATCCATGTCAAGTTTCAAGCCTTGCAGAGGAATTTTGCTCAGTCAATTGCTCAGAGGCCTGAAAATCGACAATGCTAGGGCAAAAGTCAATTGTGGCCCACATACAGTCAAACTTCAAGATTTTTGGTCAACATTAACATTTTGAAGTATTATTCATCATTTGATCAAGGGTTGATCATGATTCCTCAAGGATTGCTCACAATTCATCAAAACCCAAAAGTTGCTAAATTAGGGTTTTGTAGGAAAAGTCAACTCAACTTTGACCAAGCATAACTTTCTCATACTTTATCAAAAATGACCCATCCAAAGCTAATTTTGAATAGGATGAAATTACCTACAATTCATCTTCAGCTCCCAAGTTCAAAATATTCACTCACAAGAAGATATGAATTTGGACATTATTGGTCATTTTGAAAAGTCAACAAAAACACCTTTTGGGTCAATGCTTCATACATGAACATGGAAGACTCAATTGAGATTATACTAAAAGGGTTGCTTAGATAACATCTTAAGCTTTCTAAAAAGTCCAAAAACACATCTCTAGGGTCAAAATTTAGAGAGTTATGCATTGGTAAAGTTGACCCTTTTTGTAAAATTGCCAAAAGTCAAATGTGGCCAAAATTGCATTTTTTGTCAAATGGGCCCAACTTTTTATGCTTGCACTGAGTTTGTAATGTGACCCACGACCCATGAGCCCTTCCACTTGTCATTATTTTATTTTTGTTATTTATTTGGATTTTATTTCAATTAAATCAAATAAAATCAAAATAAAATAATGAAAAAATAAAAAACTAATCAAATCTTGAGATTTTGTGCATGTTTAGGTCTATTACACAACTGGAAGTGAGATCAAATCGTGCAAGGTTAATTTGGACACAAAAATATTGCATTTTGCTTGATTTGGAAAGATTTGCACAAGGATCAAATCATGAATCAATAATCTTAATTGAAGGAGATTTGATACAAGTTTGCAACCCTAATTCATTCTAGGGTACATAAGGAACAATTACAGATAAAAAAGAGAGAGGATGGAGGCGTGCAAGAGAGAGAGCAAGCTTCAAAAAATTCAAGAAAAGTGGCAAACTGATTTCCACGTTACAACTCACTTCAAGGCGTTTTAACCATCCCAGTCGCTTACTGGATATTCCTGGACCGTGTTGCAATCATCAACAAGCTTCCTCACACTTAGAATCGCGCTGTAAGTACCACACAATTTTGATATTTTCTTGAAATCGAATACCATCATTCTGGCATCTTTAACGTGATTCATTAGCATATTCTTTAACTGCCCATGGTATTTAATAGTTTAAATTAGGACTTTTCTTTTATTATTTTTACGGGTTTTTTGGCTATGTAAATTAATCCCTCCCCCGAAGCCTCGTAATAGCGTAGTTTTTATTTCTCGCATTTTAATTCTCGCAAATATTAACTGTTAGATGTATGTTAATAGGATTGTATGACAAGATTGCATTTTGATTTAAAATGGCTAGCAAACCCTAATGTGCAAAGATAATAACTGAAATCAAATCACTCGCACATGCGCGCTCTTAGGGTATACTCTCACTTCGGTTGCCTTCGGTAAACGATCATTAAGTATAAGGTGTTTTAGTGGTCGCCCTCCTGTCTAACAAAGATCAAAAGTCTCGTTCAGAAATGTTGCCTCAAATATGATCTTAAGACTCTAGGGTTATTACTAAGACGTCCTAACATTGCTTTAGTGATCATATGTCCCTTACGAATTGACCCTTACAACTCCAACGACGGTGCTACCTATTTCTAAATAGTAGGATGGAATTGTCTAAAGGAAACGAGAATGGAAATAATCCTTTTTCGAGTAGGTAGATGCTAGTAGGTACTTGCTCAAAATCAAACTTTTCACACTTACACTTTTCAGACAATGTTTTCAAAAACAACTTCGTAACACTCTTGAGGACTGATACAAGGGTTAAAATGAAGTAAAACAAACTTTTCAAAACAAACACACACAAGTAATTTTAAAAGATGAGCAAGTACCTAAGAGCCCGTGGAAAAACACAGATAGAAAGGGTGCTAACACCTTCCCTTTCTATAATCGACCCCCCGTACTCAAAAATCTCGAAATAGGAATTTTTTTGTGCTTTTTTCCTTTCTGGTTGGATAAAATAAAAGTCTGTTCTTCCACCGTATCACAGAACTGGAGACTCTGCTGGGGAAATAATAAGTGGGGTATACCTTAGGATTTAGTTCATCATAAATTGCTTCTCTTGTTTGTTTTGGTTGCTTTACTTTTAAGGGTTTTGCTTGGGAGTTACTATAGATCCTAACCCAGATCTGGGGACACCTTTTAGGTAAGTAGCAATAAACTGTGAGGGAACTGTAGAATGTAGACCGATACGGTTGAAGCAGTAGCTACGTTGATGTGGCACATTGGTTGGTACCGGTATCCCTTGTGGATAAACGAGGAGAATACGGGACCGCTATGTGTGTCGTTAAACATCAACTGACCTTAGAACGTTTAATCGACCAACTTGGCCATTAGAAAGTAGTGAGATAGCCGGCCTCGGTGTAAAGCTGAGAACTGGTTGATACTCGATGCTACACTCATTGAGACCATACTCTCTAGATAGTTCCGGCCGCAAGAAAAGATTGTGTGAGTTGAAACCATGACCGATGGAGGATGGTCAGTGATATTGAGAACCTCTAGAACCTGGTTACTTTTGCTAGGACAGGTTGAAACCAACTGAACTTCAAAAGGTTAATACCTTCGACCCCATGCAAGCCTTAAACTTAAGGGCTTTTGTGTGACTTGTTTGCCTTTGCCATGCCTGTTATCTGCTATACCTGTTGTTTTTATCATGACATCATGCATCATAACATAGCATGCATACTTCATTATACTAACCATTTCAAAGACTGGGGGGATTTATCTTCGTTCTGTTTTGCAGATTATGACTTTTGTGCGCATAAATACCATCCGAGTTAACTTTGTGCATATACCTGCTCAACTTAAAGAATTAGCCTCAAGAGTTTCTGAGACTTCTATGTTCATTAAGAGACATGGTCAGCTTCTTAGCCTGGTTACTTCAAAGTTTGATGAGAAGATGATGAGTGTGCTTTTCCAGTTCTTCGATCCGGTGCATCATTGCTTCACCTTCCCAGATTATCAGCTGGTTCCCACTTTTGAAGAGTTTTCTCACTTCTTGGGCATATCCATCCTTAAGCAGATGCCCTTCACAGGTATGGAAGAGACTCCTAGACCAGAAGACATTGCCTCAGCTCTGCATCTGAAATGGGCTGATGTAGTATCCAATTGGGAAACACGAAGTGGGGTCGAAGGTTTCTTATCAAAGTTTCTGATAGATCAGGCTGAGCTATTCTGGGATAATTTGGATTTTCAGGCTTTCGAAGATATCTTGGCTCTCCTTATCTATGGTTTGGTCCTCTTCTCGAATCTAGATTCCTTTATAGATGTGAATGCGGTTAAGATCCTCCTGTCTCGTAATCATGTGCCTACTCTACTGGGTGATATCTTGCATGCCCTCTACACTCGTGTTGTGCGAAGAAGAGTCACCCTTATGTGTTGCATGTCGTTGCTGTCGAGGTGGTTTATTTTGCACCTCCCTAAGTCTGTGCTGAAAAATGAAGAAGGTTTGGGTTGGTCCTACAGAATAATGGCACTTGGCCATACAGATATTCTTTGGAGTTCCCGGGCTATGGAGGACACTACTGTCATTGATCGTTGTGGGGGATACCCTAATGTCCCGTTGCTTGGAATCAGAGGGGGTATAACCTAAAATCCTTGTCTAGCTTTGCGATAATTTGGTCGTGCTCGGAGAGACGGTCCACATGAGCTACTTCTTACAGATATTGCATTTGACTACAAGGAAGACATTGACGAGCATCGCCGGAGGTTTATACGAGCTTGGGGCATGGTGAACAGGTCTGACCCCCAAGAGCTAGGACCAAGGACTTTCCTTCCTATGCAGCCTTATCTCCAATGGGTCCGAGCTCGTGCCCAGAAGCTTAGGATGCCTTATGAAACCGTATTGCCAGTGATTATGGAGCCCACTAATGAAGAAGGCGTTCCTTACACAGTTCTTTATCCTTACATTCCCACTGATCCCGGAGCGTTACAGAGGTCTTGGATTCAGTTGAAAGAGGAAAGGGATACTTACCGGGAGAAGTACCATGAGCAAGAAAGAAAGATTTTGAAGCTCACCAGGCAGCTCGAGGAAGAAAGAGTGATCAACGACTACGTCAGCACAAAGAGGAAGCGTCCATGGGACTTTTGATTTTTCTTTTCTAGTTTAGATTTGTTTTCCATTTATTTCTTTGTAACGCCTTAAAGGTATTGTTGAACCTTTTTACAAGATAATCTAATAAAGTTTGTTTATTTTTTGTTTGCAAATTTAAATCTCCCAAAGTATTTGAAATCATTACATACGCATCCCATTATCATGCACACCATTACAGGTACCATTACATGTTTCTCATCTTCTTCGCTGTTTATTTCAGCACAAAATGTCTTCTGATCCAGCCATCAAAGATCTTCAGGCACAAAACGCCCAATTCCAAGAGATGTTCTTAAGCTTGGCTAAAGGGCAAGAGGATCTGAAGACTCTAATTCTGAAAGAGAAGAAGAAGAAGAAGAAGAAGGTCGTTCTTCTGAATATGGGCAAAAGGTTTGGGGATAGGTTGAAACAATAAGCTGATCTGACCTCTTCATCCAAGGAAGGGGAGAACCAAGAAGAAGAAAAGGGCCCCAGTCCTGCAATCTCTGATGATGATACAAATTATGATGAGGAGCAATATCCTCATACCGAGGATATGTACAAGCAGTTAGAAGACTGTCTGAGTGCAATAGAGATTCAGAAGATCCTTGGTTTGGATTTTGGAGAGCTTGGACTGGTATCAGGAGTGGTGATCCCTCATAAGTTCAAAGCTCCGGTTTTGCCAAGTACGATGGAGTATCCTGCCCAAAACTCCATCTCCGCTCGTACATCAGGAAAATCCAACCCCACACTATTGATAGAAATTTATGGGTGCATTTCTTTCAAGATAGTCTGTCAGGGACTCAGCTTGAATAGTTTTATCAATTGGAAGGAGCTAATGTCCGAAACTGGGAAGACCTCCTCTGTATATCAGCAATCAGGGAGTTAATGCAATTGATGATGATGAAGAAGATTCAGACATCGACAACTGGATCTACCCTACGACCAATGGTGGATTGAACAATTGGACGGCGAAGGACTTCATACATGTTTCTTTTATTCCACAGTAATTGACTTTTGTTTTAAGAGTTGTAATAAACAGTTTAAAACTTTACGGCCCGGTGCCTTGCCCGAGGCCCCATGGCTTTGCTTGTGAGGGATTATTATTTGTCATTTTCATATATCATTAATAAAGCATTGGACGTTTCTTGCATTACAAATTTTATGCTCCTTGTTTTTCTTTTTTCTGTCTTTATCACAAACAACTATTCTCTTACACACACTCATGTATCATAATGCAGATCCATATCCACTCTGGATCTCATTGATAACAACTCTGCTACTGCCAATTATGACTTCGAAAATCCGATCAACCAAGTTGAGGATGAAGGCGAGGATGATTGTGAGGTGCCTGGGGAACTTGCTAGACTGTTACTACAGGAAGAAAGGGCCATACAACCTCATGAAGAGCCAGTTGAATCAGTGAATTTGGGTATCGAGGAAGACATGAAAGAGGTCAAGATAGATGCGAATCTAGAGCCTAGTGTCAAGCCACGGTTGATACAGATGCTACGTGACTATGTTGAGATCTTCGCATGGTCCTACGAAGATATGCCTGGTTTGGACACTGATATTATGGTTCATCGCTTGCCAACTAAAGAAGACTGTCCTCCCGTAAACAGAAGGTTCGCCGTATGCACCCTGAAATGTCTGAGAAAATTAAAGCTGAGGTCATGAAACAGTTCGATGCGGGATTTTTAGCTGTCACTTCTTATCCGTAGTAGGTTGCCAATGTTGTTCCGGTGCTTAAGAATGATGGTAAGGTACGAATGTGTGTGGACTATAGAGATCTGAACAGGGCAAGCCCCAAAGATGATTTCCCACTTCCTCACATTGATGTTTTGGTCGACAACACTGCGCAGCACAATATCTTCTCCTTCATGGATTGTTTCTCTGGTTACAATCAGATCAAGATGGCTCCCGAGGACATGGAGAAGATAACCTTCGTTACACAGTGGGGCACCTTCTGTTACAAGGTAATGCCTTTCGGGTTAAAGAATGCTGGGGTAACGTATCAGCGCGCCATGGTCGCTTTGTTCCACGACATGATTCACCATGAGATTGAGTTTTATGTTGATGACATGATCGCAAGGTCCCAGACTGAGGAAGAACACCTCGACCATCTACAAAAACTATTTGACAGGTTAAAGATGTACAAGCTAAGGTTGAACCCGAACAAGTGCACCTTTGAGGTAAGGTCTGGTAAGCTGCTCGGTTTCGTTGTCAGTGATAAGGGTATTCAGGTGGATCCTGCCAAGGTAAAGGCCATACAGGAGATGCCGGCTCCCCGCACAGAAAAGGAAGTTAGAGGCTTTTTGGGACAGCTAAATTACATCGCCCGATTCATTTCACATCTGACTACTACTTCGGAGCCAATCTTCAAGCTGCTAAAGAAAGATCAAGTGGTAAAATGGAATGTTGAATGTCAGACCGCTTTCGAAAGGATCAAGGAATACCTCCAAGAGCCACCTATTCTGATGCCTCCAGTTGAAGGAAGACCTTTGATCTTATACTTGACAGTACTGGATAATTCAATGGGGGTGCGTGCTGGGGCAGCATGACGAGTCTGGCCAAAAAGAGCACGCTATTTACTACCTTAGCAAAAAGTTTACCGACTGTGAGACACGATACTCATTGCTCGAGAAAACTTATTGCGCTTTGGCATGGGCTGCTCGCCGACTGAGACAGTATATGCTGACTCACACTACCCTATTGATATCAAAAATGGATCCAATCAAGTATATCTTCGAGAAGCATGCCTTATCAGGAAGAATAGCAAGATGACAGATGATCTTAACCGAGTACGACATCCAATACACAACCCAAAATGCAATCAAGGGGAGTGTGTTGGCGGATCATTTGGCGCATCAGGAAGTAGATGACTACCAATCCATGAATTTCGAGTTCCCGGATGAGAACATCATGTTGGTGACCGACTGTGAAGAACCTGGACCGGATGAAGGACCTGAGGAAGGATCCCGATGGTCTATGTATTTTGATGGAGCATCAAATGCGTTGGGTAATGGCATCGGTGCTGTGATTATATCTCCTGAGGGATGTCATACTCCATTCACCACCAAATTATGTTTTAACTGCACCAACAATATGGCGGAGTACGAAGCATGCATCATGGGTCTTCGAGCTGCTATTGACCTAAGGATTAAGTTCTTGAGTGTATTCGGAGATTCTGCTCTAGTGATCAGTCAGATCAAAGGCGAGTGGGATACGAAGCACCCAAATCTTATTCCTTATAAAGAATATGTATTGACATTGCTCCCGCACTTTGAGGAGATAACCTTTGAACATTTCCTGAGAGAAGAGAACCAGTTAGTGGACACGCTAGCTACCACGTCTTCTATGTTCAAAGTCAGGTGGGACAATGAAGCTCCCCAGATTACCATCGAGAGGTTGGACGAACCCGCACATTGCTGTGACATTAAGACTGAAAAGGTGGCAGATAAACCCTGGTTCCACGAGGTAAAGAGGTATCTTGAGGCTCAAGAATACCCCCGAGGGTGCATCTGTTAATGATAAGAAGTTCTTGAGAAGGTTCGCTGCAAAGTTCTTCATCAGCAATGGGATTCTTTATAAGCGTAACCATGATTCAACCTTACTGCGGTGTATGGACAAGAGCGAGGCAGAAAGGATCATGGCAGAGCTACATGAAGGTACCTTCGGAACTCATTCCAGTGGACATACCATGGCAAAGAAGATCCTACGGGCAGGATATTATTGGTCTACCATGGAAGCCGATTGTTATCAGCACTCTCGGACATGTCATAAGTGCCAAGTCTATGCTGATAAGGTACACATACCTCCAGTTCCTCTGAATGTTTTGACATCTCCTTGGCCTTTTGCAATGTGGGGTATCAACATGATTGGCGAGATCAGACCTACTGCATACAACGGACATCGTTTCATCCTGGTAGCAATTGATTATTTCACGAAATAGGTCGAGGCAGCCTCTTTTTCTACAGTAACCAAGAATTTTGTGGCGCGGTTCATCCGACACAATCTGATTTGTCGATATGGTGTACCAGAGAGAATCATTACGGATAATGGTACAAATCTCAACAATATGATGATCACCGAGCTCTGCAAACAGTTTAAGATACAGAATCACAACTCTTCTCCCTACCGGAGGAAGATGAATGGGGTTGTTGAAGCGGCTAATAAGAACATCAAGAAGATTATGCAGAACATGACGGTGACATACAAGGACTGGCATGAGATGTTACCATTCGCTCTTCATGGGTATCATACCTCAACACGGACTTCGACAGGGGCAACACCCTGTTCTCTGGTGTATGGCATGGAAGCAGTCCTACCCATTGAAGTCCAGATACCCTCTCTCCGGATTATGAAGGATGCAGGTTTGAGGAAAGACGTTTGGATCCAGACCCGGCTTGATCAGATGAACTTAATCGATGAAAAGAGACTTACTGCTATTTGTCATGGTCAGACATATCAAAAGCGAATGATCAAGGCTTTTAACAAGAAAGTCATACGTTAAGAATATCAAGTCAGGGATCTCGTGATCAAACGCATCATACTACCGCAAGGTGATCCAAGGGGAAAATGGACCCCCACGTACGAAGGGCCATTTGTGGTTAAGAACATTTTCTCGGGAGGAGCTATGATTCTAACCACCATGGATGGTGATGACCTTCCTCACCCCGTCAATGCATACATAGTGAAAGAATACTACGCATAATCAAAGACCCACTAGGTTGACTGGCCTAGGCAAAAATAAGGGCTTCCCGGTGAACCAAAAGGGTTCGGGCAAAAGTAAGGGATGAAAAAAAAAACTGTACACCCGGTAAGTTGAAAACCTGAAAAGGAGGCTTGGGCAAAAAGGGGTATCCCGGTGGACTGAAAACCCGAAAGGGAGGTCCAGGCAAAAATTAGGGATCGAAGCGTAACACTATGTCTCATTGGATCATCTTGCAACTAGACTTCAGTATCGACTATCAAGCTCGGACGACGCCAATCAATCTGATCTACTTCGACCAAGTAGCAAAGTAATGAGATGCTCGAAGATATAAGGGCAATAGCAGAGTTGGAACCCAGTGGGATTGTTTCATATAGTTGTTTTTCTTTCTTTTTCACAAATTGTACAATTCATATCCTTCGGCGGCGTTCTCTTACTAGGACGTCATCCTCTTATACAAAACGCCTATTACAGGCAAAATTCAAAATCAATACAATACATTTTCGTAAGAAATTTCAACTTGTTTTTTCTTTTTCTGTTTTGTTTTGCAAGAACGTCCAATGATTCATTTTTGATATATGCATTTGAAAATAATTGCTGCTCATAAATGTTTACATAAGAAACAAAAGACAACTACTTGTAATTCCAGGAACAGGGGCAAACAAGAAATGTCCAAACCTTACAGTTGTTCTACCCACCAGGTGCAGGGATAGAGCCAGCCTGAGAATATGACTAAAGGTACATATATTCCCCGCAGAGTAGGAAGTACGCAAAGACATTGGTGACAACTCTCCCCAGCTGAGGTTCATAATCGCGAATGAGTCGGCAAAATTCTCCCCAAGCAGAGTTTATCTATCACCAGCAATAGAAGATTACCACCCGCTGAGTTTATTTCTCCTACAGGCAGAAATTCAATCCCCGACAGAATTCATTATCACCAGCAACGGTAATTCATCCCCAGCGGATTGGTTTCTTCAAATCAGCAGATCGTCCAACAAAGTATCTCTCTCTCTCCCAGAGTCATTCTCCCATAAGGTTATTCTCAAACAAAGTATCTCCCGACAGATTATTCTCGAGCAGAACGAACGCAAGTCTCTAGCAAATCATCTTCGGTCACTATCCCCAGCGAGAACGAAGAACTTAACTCCTTATACTCTCAAGCGGAAGTCGAGGATTTATTCTCCCCAATCGGAGAATATTACAAGAACATTGCATATCCATACATCGTGGCATGCGCATACGCATCATGCAACACAATCTCATTTATTTTGAGAACATCATTACTCAATACATTTCATACATCACGACATTACATACGACTAACTCTTTACCTTTCAGGGAAAGATACAATCAAGTTCTCACAAGTTTTCTCTTGTTCAGTCAAATCGATACTAAGATTTATATTCCAGTTCAAGCTATGAAGCCCGGAAATCGACCGAATAATATCTTGATTTCTCCAAAATACTACGAAGCCTAGAATCGACCAGATAGTGGTATATCTCAAATTCAAGCTATGAAGCCCAAAAATCGACCGGATAATATCTTGATTTCTCCAAAATACTACGAAGCCTGGAATCGACTAGATAGTGGTATATCTCAAATTCAAGCTATGGAGCCTGGAAATCGACCGGATAATATCTTGATTTCTCCAAAATACTATGAAGCCCGGAATCGACCAGATAGTGGTATATCTCAAATTCAAGCTATGAAGCCCGAAAATCAACCGGATAGTATCTTGATTTCACCAAAATACTACAAAGCCTGGAATCGACCAAATAGTGGTATATCTTAAATACAAGCTATGAAGCCTGGAAATCGACCGGAAAATAGCTTAACCTTCAGCAAGTTATTGTGAAGCCTGGAAATCGACCAAATAGAAATAAAAGATACCATGAAGCCTAGAATCGACCAAATAATGGTATAGGACGCTGCGAAGCCTGGATCACG
Source organism: Vicia faba (assembly GCA_948472305.1). Taxonomy (NCBI): domain Eukaryota; kingdom Viridiplantae; phylum Streptophyta; class Magnoliopsida; order Fabales; family Fabaceae; genus Vicia; species Vicia faba. Next base: position 568,968,747 of record OX451735.1, on the reverse strand, counting down.
ACCAGATAACGGCAAAGGATACTGAAGCCTGGGACACGACCAGATAACAGTATAAGGTACCGTGAAGCTTGGAATTCGACCAAATAGCATTTTACTCGGCCAAATACTATGAAGCTCGGAAATTGACCGGATATTAGTATGCCTTAAAATTCAAGTTGAAGCCCGGATGCGACCGGATAACCACTTGATTCCTTCTGAAGCCTGGAACACGACCGTATAAGAATTGAGAAATTGCAAAGCCTGGAGCATGACCAGATAGCAAGTTTAATCTCATCTCCCCAGTAAATCACTATAAAGCCTAGAGCACGACCAGATAGCAGACGATCTTATTTTCCTCAACAAATCACTGTGAAGCCTGGAGCATGACCAGATAGCAGTTCATTTTCACCTCCTCGACTAAGGGATGATTCCCTAGTAAAGTAATTGACAACTGAAGTTCCTAAAACTCTATCTCTCTCAAGACAAAGAACAACGTTCCTCAGCGTAGTCCTCCTTAACAACAGGTGTACAGGTTCTCGCAAAGGAATATCTTATGCGATCGACACTTCTTATGATGGCATATTTAAGCCCATATTCCGTCATTGACTTCTAAATGGCATCTATAAGCGCATTCCTGATGTCGCAAGACAATTACCACTTCATGTGAGTGCAAATTTCTGGGCACTCTAGTGTTCAATCATCTTCCACCTTTGGATCACGAAAGGCAGACAAGCCAATCTACATCCTCAGGTTTAAGAAGATTGAATAAGGGAAGCTGTTGTACTCCAAAATTTGCCATCCCATATTTCTCAAAACATTTCAATTGAGGTCCTCAAATTGCTCAAGGAAGTCCAAGAGTTAACCAGACAAACTCTCTCCTAAGGAAGTCTACCTCAAATTAAGGTTTCAGTTTGCATCAAGATGCTTGAGTCCAAAGGATACAAAATGCTCACCATTGTCCTAATATGTCCTCAAGATCATCTATGTCAAGTTTCAATCCTTGCAGAGGAAGTTTTCTCAGTCAATTGCTCAGAGGCCTGAAAATCGACTATGCTAGGGCAAAAGTCAACTATGGCCCACATACAATCAAACTTCAAGTTTTTTGGTCAACATTCTCATTTTGAAGTATTATTCATCATTTTATCAAGTGTTGGTCATGATTCCTCAAGGATTGCTAACAATTCATCAAAACCCAAAAGTTGCTAAATTAGGGTTTTGTAGGAAAAGTCAACTCAACTTTGACCAAGCATAAATTTCTCATACTTTATCAAAAATGACCCATCCAAAGCTCATTATGAAGAGGATGGAATTACCTACAATTCATATTCATATCCCAAGTTCAAAATATTCACTCACAAGAAGATATGAATTTGGACATTATAAGTCATTTTGAAAAAGTCAACAAAAACACCTTTTGGGTCAAAGCTTCATACATGAACATGGAAGACTCAATTGAGATGAGACCAAAAGGGTGGCTTAGAGGACATCTTAATATTTCTAAAAAGTCCAAAAACACATCTCTATGGTCAAAATTGAGAGAGTTATGCATTGGCAAAGTTGACCCTTTTTGCAAAATTGCCAAAAGTCAAATGTGGCCAAAATTGCATTTTTTATCAAATGGGCCCAACTTTTTATGCTTGCACTGAGTTTGTAATGTGTACCACGACCCATGAGCCCTTCCACTTGTCATTCTTTTATTTTTGGTATTTATTTGGATTTTATTTCAATTAAATCCAAATAAAATAATGAAAAAAATCAAAAACTAATCAAATCTTGATATTTTGTGCATGTTTAGGTTTATTACACAGTTGGAAGTGAGATCAAATCGTGCAAGGTTCATTTGGACACAAAAAGATTGCATTTTGCTTGATTTGGAAAGATTTGCACAAGGATCAAATCATGAATCAATAGTCTTAATTGAAGGAGATTTGATACAAGTTTGCAACCCTAATTCATTTTAGGGTACATAAGGAACAATTGCAGATAAAAAAGAGAGAGGCTGGAGGCATGAAAGAGAGATTGCAAGCTTCAAAAAATTCAAGAAAAGTGGAAAACTGATTTCCATGTTACAACTCACTTCAAGGCGTTTTAACCATCCCAATCGCTTATTGAACATTCCTGGACCGTGTTGCAATCATCAACAAGCTTCCTCACACTCAGAATCACGCTGTAAGTACCACACGGTTTTCATATTTTCTTGAAATCGAATACCATCATTCTGGCATCTTTAACGTGATTCATTAGCATATTCTTAATCCATGAGTTATTTTCAAGCTAATGGTTGTACTTAATTACATTTTTATTGACTATACAATAAGTTGCCATGGCTAGGGTTCTAGTTTCGTTTTTAGGGGTTTTGTGTACAGGAACAATTAGGCGTGGATAGTGGTACCATGATGCTTGTGAGGTTGCAACGAGTTGATTGGTACCACTGATTGTGATTTATTATGCAGGGACAAGATTTTGGTGTGGACAAGGGTTGTACCTACGCCCAGTGTCCGTAGGTAAAAGTAGTTTGTCTAAAATGACAGAGGCAATGAGGAAGATGATGGCGTGGCATGTTGTGAATGGCCCATTCAAATTTCGCGCTTTGTTTGAGTTTAACACTTGTTTTATCATATAATGTTTCTAAATTTAAATTAATTAGGTTTTTTATTTATTCAATTAAACTTTATTTTTCTCAAAATAATAAAAAAACACAAAAAAAATGATTTCTCTTTTAATTAGGTAGTTGGGATCAAAACCCTAAATCTCTAGTTTTCGGTTCATCGCGCATGTTTATTAATTTTTGCAATATTAATGTAACTGCCCATGGTATGTAATAGTTTAAATTAGGAATTTTCTTTTATCGTTTTTACGGGTTTTTTGGATATGTAAATTAATCCCTCCCCCGAAGCCTTGTAATAGCGTAGTTTTTATTTCTCGCATTTTAATTCTCGCAAATATTAATTGTTAGATGTATGTTAATAGGATTGTATGACAAGATTGCATGTTAATTTAAAATGGCTAGCAAACCCTAATGTGCAAAGATAATAACTGAAATCAAATCACTCGCACATGCGCACTCTTAGGGTATACTCTCACTTCGGTTGCCTTCGGTAAACGATCATTAAGTATAGGGTGTTTTAGTGGCCGCCCTCCTGTCTAACAAAGATCAAAAGTCTCGTTCAGAAATGTTGCCTCGGAAATGTTGCCTCGAATATGATCTTAAGACTCTAGGGTTATTACTAAGACGTCCTAACATTGCTTTAGTGATCGTATGTCCCTTACGAATTGACTCTTACAACTCCAACGACGGTGCTACCTATTTCTAAATAGTAGGATGGCATTGTCTAAAGGAAACGAGAAAGGAAATAATCCTTTTTCGAGTAGGTAGATGCTAGTAGGTACTTGCTCAAAATCAAAATTTTCACACTTACACTTTTCAGACAAAGTTTTCAAAAATAACTTCGTAACACTCTTGAGGATTGATACAAGGGTTAAAACGAAGTAAAACAAACTTTTCAAAACAAACACACACAAGAAATTTTAAAAGATGAGCAAGTACCTAAGAGCCCATGGAAAACCACGGATAAAAAGGGTGCTAACACCTTCCATTTCTATAATCTACCCCCCGTACTCAAAAATCTCGAAAAAGGAATTTTTCTTTGCTTTTTACCTTTCCAGTTGGATAAAATAAAAGTCGGTGGCGACTCTTGCTTACCGCGACATTTTGCAAACAAAAAACGCAAAATGCAAACTAGCATTTTTCAAAACAGTCGGTTCTGCCACCGTATAACACAAAGACCCGTAAATCAAAAGATCATAGTCCCTCGATGACCCTACAATTGCCTTCTCGGTAAATGATCTAGTCTCTAAAATAGAATTGCTAAAGTGTCTCCACAAGTTGCCTTTGTGACTGTAACATCCCTCCAATTGTCCCTCAAAACATCCAACGACAAGGCTACCTACTCACTAATAGTAGGATAGCATTGTGTAAAGGAAAGGAGGAAAAGAATGACCCTTTTTTAGTATAAAAGTAGATAGCTGTTAGAAGTTTTCTCAAAAACACTTTTTGCGCTTACACAAATACTACTTTTCAAAATCAAGTTTTAAAAACATTTGCTTTGTTAACACTCTTGAGGACTGATACATGAGTTAAACACAAAGAAAATCGCTGCACTAAGGCATTTTTAAAACATTTTCAAACACACAAAGCACAAAGGTATTTCAAAAATGAACAAACCTCTAAGAGCCCGTGGAAAACCACGGATGGAAAGGGTGCTAACACCTTCCCTTTCTATAATCTACCCCCTTACTTAGAAAACTATCGAAAAGATCTTTTCTGTTCTTTTCTCCATTTCCTTAATTTGGATGAAAGAAAAGACAGTGGCGACTCTTGCTTACCGCACATTTCCAAACAAAAAACACAAACCAGTATATAACAGTCGGTTCTGCCACCGTATCACAGAACTGGAGAATCTGTTGGGGAATAAATAAAAAGTGGGGTTACCTTAGAGTTAGTTCATTATTTAACTGCTTTGTTGTGCTTTGTTTTCTTTAACCTTGGAGGGTTGTTTGGGTTGTTTCTATAGATCCTACACCCGGATATGGGGCACCCTTTTAGGTAAACAGCAATAGATCATAGAGACTGTACAGCGTAGACCGATATGGTTGAAGCGATGGTTGTGTTGGTGTGACACTTTGGTTGGTACCGATATCTCTTGTGTTGAATCAAGGAGAATACAGGGCCGCCGCGTGGTGTCGTGAAGCACTAACGAACCTTAGAATCTTAGTTGAATAAACTTGGCCATTAGAAAGTAGTGAGATAGCCGGTCTCGATGTAAAGCTGGGAATTGGTTGATACTCGATACTACACTCATTGAGATCAGACTTTCGGGATATTTAAGCCGCAAGAAAAGATTGATAAGCTAAGATAATACCGATAAAGGAAGATTGGTGATATTGAGACTCCTTAGTACCCGGTTACTATTTCTAAGACAGGTTGAGCCAACTAAACTTCAAGAGGGTACTTACCTACAAACCCCATGCAAGCCTAAACCTAAGGTTGCTTGTGTGATTTATTTGCTTTTAACTTGAGCTACTTGTAGAGTTTTTATCTAACAACATGATCTCCTTGCAGGATTTGTTTACAGTCATTATCCAATAACTTGGATTTCTTGCAGGGTTTACTTGCTTACATCACCTTACACTTTTGCTTAACATATAGCATACACATCATAATATCATGCCACAACATTTCCTTAACCATTTCAAGGATCTCAAGGGTTTGTGATTCAGGTTATGGTAAATCAGATGTCTAGCAAGGGGCAAAGGGGATTTATTTTCCTCTAGCCAACACCGTCAGAAGATCAAAACTCAATAACTTGAGCCAGGGGCTATGAACCACTTGATATGGTGAGCTTGACTCTCGTAGAAGGACACTATACGATACGAAGTTCTTCACTCAAAACTGCAACTTTCAACTTCCGACATTTTCTTGTTTATCCCACGAGATCCTTGAAAACATTTTCATATCATACATGTCATTGCATAACAGGTACTCCAGGTACAAGCTTCTTATCCCTTCGCTGTTTATTACAGCAAGAAGAAATGGCTCTTGAACAAACAATCAAAGACCTTCAAGCTCAAAATGCTCAGTTCCAACAAATGTTCCTGACTATGACCCAAGGGCAAGAAGAACTGAAAGCTCTGATCGTCAAAAAGAAGGCTAAGAGGGCAAAGAAACTAGTTCGTGTTTTGTGTATGGGAAGAAGAAGACCAGCGAACCGAGCTCTAGATTTCACAACCCCATCAATAGGAGGGGATAATCAATAGGAAGAGGATGAGGAATCAGATGAAGGAGACAACAATCCAGCGTCTAAAGAAGATGAACCTGACTATTCTGAGGAGCAATATCCTCCAGTGGACGATAAATACAAACGACTGGAGGATCGGCTCAATGCCATGGAGATCAAAAGGGTGCCCGATATTGATTTTGGAGAATTAGGTTTGGTTCCGGGGGTGGTCATCCCACCTAAGTTCAAGGTCCCCATCTTCGCAAAATATGATGGTGTTTCCTGTCCCAAGCTTCACTTGAGGTCATATGTCAGAAAGATCCAGCCTCACACTACTGACCGAAAGTTATGGGTCCATTTCTTCCAAGAAAGTTTAGCTGGAACTCAACTGGATTGGTTCTATCAACTAGAAGGAACTGACATCCATACCTGGGAAGACTTGGCTGCTGCTTTCTACAAGCAGTACCAATACAATGCTGACAGGGCACCAACTCGAGTGCAACTGTAGAATATGTCCATGAGCTCAAGAGAAGGGTTCAAAGAATATGCAAAAAAATGGAGGGATCTAGCTGGCAGGGTACAACCTCCTCTGAATGATCGTGAAAAGGTAGACATGTTCATGGGCACTCTAAAAGGCCCATTCTTCAATTTGCAAATTTGGAGTTCCTCATCCGGGTTCACATAAATGGTTCTGAATGGAGAAAGGATCGAAAGTGGTATCAAGAGTGGGAAGATCCCGATGGCTGCATCTTCTAATGCTGAGAAGAAGCCACTTGCTGGTAAGAGGGAAGCCAATGCTATGTATGGCCAGAAGGGTCGTAATAAGGTAGATGACCACAATCAATCTGTCGGGGCAATACTGGTCTATAATCCTACGCTTATGCAACGACACAAAAAGGGGAACCAACATAAAGAGGTTATACCTAAGAGACAATTCACCATAATCAACATGTCACTGGCTCAAGCATTACAACACATGTTGAAAGTAGGGTTGATCATGTTAAAGGCTCCTCTGCGAAATCCCAACACTTCTGCTCCTAGTTACCACCCCGACAAAAGGTGTGCATACCATTCTGATAGTCCTGGACATGATACAAATGGCTGCTGGGCTCTGAAGAACAAAATTTAGGATATGATTGACGCCAAAGAGATTGAATTTGACCCTCCAGAGACTCACAAAGTGATCACTGCTCCTAGGCCAAATCATTGAGAACGTCTAGTTCATTTTTTATTTTTCATTTGTAATTTCATTTGTTGTTCAAACAATTATTGTTATGCCGAACGTTGGTTTTCCCATTAATGCATCACATATGTTTGTCTTGAATGATTTCATTATCGTTTTATTTAAACTGTTTTCTTGCTTCCCTTACGTGATATTCAACTCTCGATTAAAAAGCTATAAGCCTTTAGAGGAAGGATGACAAAAATGATACTACAATCCATACAGTGTGCTTTTGAATAGACCTTGCTGACGATGTACAGGCGTTGTTTCAAATCCCAAACAGTGGAGTTATAAGGAAGATAATCCCTAGTAAACCCCTTTGAGCCAAAGAAGTAGGAGTTTTTATTTTCCCACAAATTAAAACCCTTAATCATAACCTGGGGCAGGGTAGTTTCTCAGTCAATTCGGACGCACATTCAATGGCAATCTTCCACTTCGTACACAATGAATGGCATCGAAGACGTCCTTCCAAATCAAAAGACGGTGATGGTTCCGCATAATCGTCAAGACAGGAAGTCATTATCTCCCAAAATAAAATCCCGCTAAGTTAAAACCAATGAAGGAGACTTAAGAAAAAACTGGGGCATCCCGCTGACTGTAATCACAAAAAGAAACAGTTCAGGTAAAAGACAGGGATAGTAAAGTCAAAAAGAAAGAGGTCCTACAAATCCTCGACAAAAAAAAAAGAGATTACAAAATGATTGCCTCTTCAAAATAAACTTTTAGTATCCGAACCATCATCAGAACATCAAGGACAAGATGCCAGACTCAATTGGGATCTGAACGCATAATTAGCTGAGCATAGGATCGAAGAACATCATGAAGAACGAGTGGGTACAAATAAAATTTGAGCCTTTATCCTTTGTTTCTTAAACCGTGAACCAGGCCACGCTACAACCCTTAAAAGTCCTAGCTGGAGCATGGGTTAGTTTGATAGCATAATGTTACAAATGTATATTGACTCCTGTAAGGTTTACTATAAATCATGAGTTGATATCACATTCTTGCAAATTTTGTTTTACTACAAAAAACACATTTCCAAAAACTTTAAGACAAACATAAGCTTTGCATTCTTTAAATGACATTGTTTGCATATGGTTAATTTTTCAAATAGCAGAGAAATTCGCAGATGAATATTCAATGAACATAAATCCTCTCAATGGACAGAATCACCTCAGATGGAAAGACATTTCCAGTAACAGGCCCTTCATAATTAAGGGGCATGGCATGGTATCCAGCTGATCTGGGGCAATCAAGTCAAGATTCAAGGAATCTCTCAAAAATGTCAAACAACCAGGGGCAGATCTCCATCTGAATCACTTGGGGCATAGGGCATGAATTCTAGCAACGAATCGTATACGATCAAACTAACATCTTCTGATAGTGTAGCAACACTTACTACTATAGACAACGACAATTCTCTGTACCCGGTGAATGTGGACATAGTCAAAAGATACTACGCATAAACAAAGACCCGCTAGGTTGACTGGCCTAGGCAAAAATAAGGGCATCCCGGCGAATCAAAAGGGTTCGGGCAAAAATTAGGGATAAAAAAAATGTGTACACCCGGCAAGTCGAAAACCTGAAAAGGCGGCTTGAGCAAAAAAGGGTATCCCGGTGGACTGAAAATATGAAAAGACAGTCCAGGAAAAAGTTAGGGATTAAAGCGTATGACTATGTCCCGTCATCTTGTCACTTGTCTTATCAATAGAAGGTTTATTACCCTGATCTGCATTCACCAAGGACTCCAAGAGTTGGGATAACAGTCAAACCATCTACAAAATCCCCGATTGATATTTTCTACAATATGTATCGAGACAGGGGCATTCTACTACAAGGTCACTGCCATGTTCTTAGCATGCATCCTATTGATGTCAGGTGTTATCATACCCTCGGTAGAGCAAAATCTCCAAATTACTGCTCCAACGAAAATTCCCCAATGAAGTCGCCAAGCTTCTCAATATTCCCCAACAGAAACATTATGAATAAAGCAGATTATCCTCTAGAAACAGTTCAGGTACGATCCAAGGATGGATGTCATCCTGACACTTATTTGAGATTCTCATCTAGAAACGGTTCAGAAATGGTGCAGATACGATCCAGAGACGGATGTCATTTTGACACTTACTCCAGATTCTCATCTAGAAACGGTTCAGGTATGATCCAAAGATGAATGTCATCCTGATACTTACTCCAGATTCTCATCTAGAAACGGTTCAGGTACGATCCAAGGACGGATGTCATCCTGACACTTATTCAAGATTCTCATCTAGAAACGGTTCAGGTACGATCCAAAGACGGATATCATCCTGATACTTATTCAGATTATCTTCTAGAAATAGTGTAGATACGATCCAGAGAAAGATGTCATTCTGACACTCATCCAACACATATTTCAAGTACAGTTCAGATACAATCCAGAGACGGGTGTCATTCTGACACTCATTCAACACATGTTTCAAGTACATTGCAGATACGATCTAGAGATGGATGTCATTCTGACACTCATTCAACACATGTTTCAAGTACCGTTCAGATACGATCCAGCGACGGATATCATTCTAACACTTATTCAACACATGTTTCAAGTATAATGTAGATACGATCCAGAGACGGATGTCATTCGGACACTTATTCAACACATGTTTCAAGTACAATGCAGATACGATCCAAAGACGGATGTCATTCTGATACTCATTCAATACATGTTCAAGTACAATCACAACATAGATCCATCCACAAAATCTCCAACAGGTACAGGAGCAGAAACGTCCTAATGCAAAGTCATCGTCTTATCCTCAGCATACGTCCTAGTAACGTCTATGTTCCCTACAGAGTAAAAACAACCAAAGTGTTGGTCTCTTCTTCCCCAAGCAGGAATTAATTTCTCCAGCAAACATCCTTCAGAGAGCTGAAATCTTCCTTCCCCAACCGAGTTTTATAACTGTGAACAGTTTATAAAACCTCCTCCCCAGTAGGGTGTATTTCTCAAACTGTGGAAGCTCATTCCCCAACAGAGTTTATTTCTCTATATCAGTGAAATCTTCCAATAAAACATCTCTCTCCACAGTGTTTTTCTTAAGCAGAGTCAATCCACGGCAAATCAACTCCATTCATCATCAGCAGAAATAAAGGATTCAGCTTCCCAATACTCTCCAGCGGTAGTCCGGGATTTATTTTCCTAGACTTTGAAACATCTCAATAGCATCCCATATTCATACATCATGGCATGTGCACACACATCACATACAGCATGATCTCATTTATTTTGAGAACATCATCACAATGCATTTCATACATCATGACATTGCATATGACTAACTCTTTACCTTTTTCAGGGAATGATCAAATCAACAAACATCGCTACTTATGTGACCTGGTAGTCTTCTCAAAAGCTACGTCTGATGAAGAGCTATTTCAGCAATTTCCTCATAAAGATGTCCTCCCAAGACCTTCTCTGGTTCAGTCAGATCGACACTAAGATCTCTCTGATTTCCATTCCAATTAAAGAAATTGTGAAGCCTGGATTTCAACCAGATAACAGTATAAGGTGCTGCGAAGCCTGGATTTCGACCAGATAGTAGTTCACTTATTTAAAGACATTGTGAAGCTTGGGTTTCGACTAGATAATAATATAAAGTGCTGCGAAGCTTGGAATCTGACCAAATAGTACTTTACCCTGTCAGTTACTATGAAGCCCAGAACCCGACCGGATAATAGTCAACCAATAATTTAAGACGCTGTGAAGCCTGGATTTCGACCTGATAACAGTATAAGGTGCTGCGAAGCCTAGAATCCAACTAGATATCAGTATACTCTGTTAGTTACTATGAAGCCTGGATTCAACCAGATATTAGTATACCTCAGATTCAAGTTGAATCCTGGACCCGACCAGATAACAACTTAATTTCTTTCACCGGAGCCTGGATACGACCAGATAACGGTACACCTCAGATTCAAGTTGAAGCCTGGACCCAACCAGATGACAGCTTCATTTCTTCAAATCATCGAAGCCTGGATACGACCAGATAATGTTACACCTCAGATTCAAGTTAAAGCCTGGACCCGACCAGATAACAGCTTAATTTCATCAAATCACCGAAGCCTGAATACGACCAGATAACAGTACACCTCAGGTTCAAGTTAAAGCCTGGACCCGACCAGATAACAACTTAATCACCGAAGCCTGGATAAGACCTGATAACGGTACACCTTAGATTCAAGTTGAAGCCTGGACTCGACTAGATAACAACTTAATTTCTTTAAATCACTGAAGTCTGGATACAACTAGATAATGGTACAACTCAGATTCAAGTTGAAGCCTTGACCCGACCAGATAACAACTTAATCACCAAAGCCTGGATACGACCAGATAATGGTACACCTCATATTCAAGTTGAACCCTGGACCCGACCAGATAACAGCTTAATTTTTTCAAACCGTTGAAGCCTGGATACGACCAGATAAAAGTTCAATGTCTACAATTACTGTGAAGCTTAGAACCGACCAGATAGCAGTTAATTTCATATTCCCTAATAAGTCGCTGTGAAGCTTGGAATACAACCAGATACCATTCAACCTTATTATCCTTAACAAGTCATTGTGAAGTCTGGATCCCGACCAGATAACAGCTCGCTTTCAAGAGATAACTCCCCAATAGAGTAATGGACAACCAAAGCTTTTAGACTCTATTCCCTATCAACATTCCTCAACAGAGTCATCCTTAACAACAGGAATAGGGATTCCCACCAAGGAATATCTAATGAAATCAACATTCATCTGGATGGAATCTTTAAGCCCGTCTCTGATGACTCTCCGTCATGGTCCGTGGATGGCATCTTTAAGCCCATCACCGACAGTCTCTTATCACCTTTTCCAAATGACATCTGTAAGCCCATTCCTGATTGTTGTACCCCAAAATTTGCCCTCTCATGTTTTCCAAAGTCTTCCCCTTGCATGGTTGATCACAAACCCAAACCCTTGCCTAAGGAAAAAGAAAATTTTTGAGTGGTGCTTTAAGTACCTTTCGATTGGCATTCTGAAAGACCCTTCGATTGGCATTTTGAAGGAGCATTTAGATTGGCATGGACAAGCACTTCGATTGGCATTCTGAAAGACCCTTCGATTGGTATTCTGAAGGAGCATTTCGATTGGCATTATGGACAAGCACTTCGATTGGCATTGTGTCAAGGCTTTCGATTGGGATTCTGAAAGACCTTTTCATTTGGCACCCTGGGCCAAGCCTTTCAATTGGCATGTCAAGGGATCCTTCGATTAGCATGAACATCACCTTTCGATTGGCCTGTTAACAAAGACTTTCGATTGGCCTGTTAACAAAGCCATCAAGAGGACACTCAAAAAACACGTCCAGGTACACTGAACATGAGAAAATGGCATGTTTCCCTTGCAAATATGGCAATAATTAAATGCTGATTATGGATTTAATTCCTGAGTTAAAGGCCAGATTCTTGCCTTTTCTGTTCCTAAAAGAGCTGATTCGACCAGAGTGACTCTTTTCAAATCAAGCAGTCGAAGCAGAAGAAGTCCATTCGAAGGAGGCAACTTAGGACCAATCGAAGAGCAGGGCCTGAGGGCATTCGAAATTCAAAAGTGTCCAGGTTCATTCAAGAGACACGAATGTTTCAAAAAAGGAAATATTTTAATGTGTCTGATTCTTGTCTCATGGCTTTAATGGCCTGTTTAATTGGCTATCTCTTGCCGTTACTAGACCCCCATACTCCTATAAATACAGGGCCAGCATACACTGCCAAACACGGGAAAAAACACAGAAAAAATAGAGAAAAGAAAAAACAGAGGATTTGGAGATACGCTGCCCACAAACCCACCAAAGGTTATCAGCATTTTCATCCAAGCCAAAGCAGCCATTCCACACTCAGAACTACAGATCAAAACACTTCTGTTTGGTAAAAAAAATCTAATCTCAAACTCATTCAATCTCTGATTTAAATTCATTTTGATTGCATATTCACGTTATTATTGTTGTTTATGAATGATTTAATGTGATACATGTAAGCTATAGCGCAAAGTTGAGATTGTGCCATTACTTGGGCACAATCTGAGTTTCTCCTTCGAATCCCAGGATAGAACAAATCCAGACCCAGATTCAGCAGGTTCAAATTGGGAGGAGATTCGAATCAGGGGGGTAAAAGTCCCCCCTGAACCTTTTAACATTTGTTTCGTTTTGCAGGAAATATATTCTCAGAATCCTGTTCAGAGCTTCGAAGCTTAGCAGCTTAGCTTCGAACTGGATCCAGGATTTCCAGATCGAAGGATGACCTTTCTAGATCGAAGGATGACATATCCAGATCGAACACCCTCAGAGTGCAGCCCCTCATGCACCTTCGATCAAGCCTCTTCACTGGGTCGAAAGACAGCCTACACCTCTTTCGACCCAGGCCTCCAGAATTATATTTTTTCTTGATTTACTGCCTGATTTCATTTTTGTTTTGACCATTTTATTTGTTTTTTTTAATCAACATAAAAAATCATAAAAAATAAGTAACTTAGAATTAGGTTTCATTTTTTTAGGATTTAACTTAGTTAATTATTTTAACTTATTTTCTTCAATTTTAAAATCAGTAGACTTAGGATTTATTTGAATTCAATCCTTTTCATAAACAAAAAAATGCAAAAAAATATTAGGTATTTTTTAGAGTTAATTTTAATCAGTATTTTAATTAATTAAATTTGACTTAATTGAACATTTAGAATTTCTCAAAATAAAATAAAACAACAAAAAGAATTTATCCTTAGGATTTTTAGAGGTTATTTTCAGATTCGCGCACATTTATTTTATTATGACTGCCTACTAGTTTGTAATAGCTTAACTAAGACTTTTACACTTTACTGCTTTGTTCCCCAATTTTGGACATGTAAATATCCCCCTCCCCGAAGCCTTGTAATAGCGTAGGATTTACAATTCCCGCACTTTTAATTCTTGTACATATATTAACTGTTTAGATGTATGCTAATTAGGATTGCATGACAAGACCTTAAAATCAACAATAGCTCACCATGACATGCAAAGATAATATAACTGAAAATTGACACACTTGCACATGACACTCCTAGGGTACACCTCACTTGGTTGCCTCGAACGTGGTCATTAAGTATAGGAAGTCTTAGAGGTCGCCCTCCTGTCCAAAGATCAAAGTTGCCTCGATAAAAATGATCTAAGACATTAGGGTTACCACTAAAGCATCCTAACATTGCTTTAGTGACCACACGTCCCTTAAATCGAATTGACCTGAAAACTCCAACGACGGTGCTACCTACTCCTCAATAGTGGGATAGCACTGTCTAAAGGACATTTGCACAGTTTAGTTCCTTTTTGAGTAGGTAGATGTTCTTAAGTACTTGCTCCTTTTAAAAACAAAACAAAACTTTTTCTCACTTACACTCTCTTCAAAAACAAAACTCTTTTCAAAACCCACAAACACAAAGAAAAGCAAACTTTTGAAAACATAGTGAGCAAGTACCTAAGAGCCCGTGGATAACCACGGATAGAAAGGGTGCTAACACCTTCCCTTTCTATAACCTACCTCCCAAACCCGAGAAACATCTCGAAAAGGAATTTTTCTGTGCTTTTGTCCTTTCCTTGTTGGATAAAATAAAAGACGGTGGCGACTCTTGCTTACCGCGACATTTTGCGAAAACAAACGCAAACGCGAACCAGCATTCCAAAAATAGTCAGTTTTGGTTCCCACCAATCACAGAACTGGCGACTCTGCTGGGGATCATTATAAGTGAGGTGTACCTTAGGATTAGATCACTTGTGTTTTCAATTGTATTGCTTTGTATGCTCTTAATTTTGTGGGCTTGTATCAGAGTTCTATAAAACCTAACCTGGATTTGGGAAACATTCATAGATAGCAATACGTTGTGGAAACTGTGCGGGGTATACCGACACGGTTGAAGCAATAGCTATATTAGTGCGACATATTTGTGAGTACTGGTAGCTATTGAGTCAATCAAAGAGAATACAGGGCCGCTGAGTGATGTCACTAAGCACTAATGACCTAGAACCTTACTTGACCATCTTGGCCTTTTTTAGGGGTAGTGAGATGACCGACTTTGGTGCAGTCCGAAGTTGGTAGATACTCGATACTACACTCATTGAGGATTGTTTTCTTGGAATATTTTGGTCGCTAGTTCAGTGGATAAACCAAAACGATGAACATAGAAAACAATCCAATGATATTGAGCTCCTTAGAACCCGGTTACTATTTATAGGACAGGTTTTGAGCCAACTAAACTCAAGAGGGTACTTACCTATGAAACTCCATGCCAGCCTAAACTTAAGGCTATATGTGTGACTTGTGTGCCTTCAAACTTGAATTACTTGCACATTCTTGTTATCTGACAACATGGGTTCCTTGCAGGTTTTGTTTACAGTCCTTATCCAATAATCTGGATTTACTGCAGGGTTTACTTATATAACCTCACACTTGTGCTTAAACGCATAGCATACACATCATAGCATCATGCCTTAGCATTTCTTTAACCATTTCAAGGATCTCAAGGGTATGTGATGCAGGTTATGGTAAATCAAATGGCTAGCAAGGGGCAAAGGGGATTTATTTTCCTCTAGCCAAGGTTGTCTAGAAATCCAAGCATGATAACTTGAGTCAGGGGCTATGACCCACTCGATATGGTGAGCTTGACTCTTGAAGAAGGACTCTCAGCAACATGAAGTTCCTTCAATCAAGCTACTAGATTCAGATTCTAACAGTTTCTTGTTTACCCCGCGAGATCCTTGAAAACATTGCATACATATATCATACATATCATTGCATAACAGGTCTCCCAATACAGGTCTCTCATGTTCTGGCTGTTTATTTCAGCAATGGCTTTCCAACCAGACAACCAAGATCTTCATACTCAAGAGACTCAGTTCAGGGAAATCTTCCTAAACCTATCCAAGGGGCAAGAAGAATTGAGAACACTCCTCATGGGGAATTTGGTCAAGAAATGTCCTGAAGACAATAAGGACGAATGGCTGGAACAACTACAAGCTGAGTTCAATGCCATGAAAACCCAGATGCTGGGGCAGATGGCTCTTATCCAAGGCTTAGCTCGGGAACAAGAAGAGCTGAGAACCATTATTAGCCAACTTCATCAAGACAGATACAACAACATGAAGCAAACAGTCAAAGTCGGGGACCAAGTCATTGATCATCCTCCAAGAAGACAAGGGTTTGGTTTGGTAAAGAATGGACCTCTCCAAGTTGCTACTACCTCAAGGGTCCAACAACAACCTCACCAAAAACAACAGGTTGATCAGAGTAAGCCAAACATGCCCAGGAGGCAATTTACCAAGCTCAACATGCCGCTATCTCAAGCTTTACAACACCTGTTAAGATTGAATCTGGTGACGTTAAGGAACCCTCCTAAGAATCCCAGCACAGCCTCCCCAAAGTACAATCCTGATGCAAGGTGTGCATATCACTCCAACAGCCCGGGGCATGATACTAACATCTGTTGGGCATTGAGAAACAAAATTCAAGACCTGATTGATGAAGGAGCATTGGAATTCACACAAGATGGTCAGGCTGAGTTCTTCTACCATCCCTCCAAGGCTCACCATTTGAAGTGACAAGTTCCGACAAGAGAGGGCCTTTTGTTCATTTGAATTTTCAAGTTGTAATCTCTTTGTTATTCAAACAATTGTCTGTTAATGTCAAACTCTGTTTCATTAATGCATTGCATATGTTTGTCTTGATTTGATCCAATCATTTTCATTAAACTATGCTTTTTACTCACTTTATGACATTCAACTCTTGCTAAAGTTACAAGCCTTTAGAGGGAGGATGACGAAACAATGCCATAATCTCATACAGTATGCTTTTGGACAGACCTTGCTGACGATGTACAGGCATTTCTTTCAAATCATAAACACTGGAGTTATAATGAAGATAATCCCTAGTCAACCCCTTCGAGCCAAAGAAGTAGGAGTTTTCTGTTTTAAACACAAATTGAAACCTCTAATTTAAACCTGGGGCAGGGTAGTCTCTCAGTTAATTCAAAAGATGCGCATTTAAGTCGTAAAACTCTCGGTTCATAATACAACGAACGTCATCAAAAGCATTCCTCTGGAATCAAAAGACAGTGGTGGTTACTTATTTCATAGGCAGTCAATCTCTCAAAAGAAAAGCCCACTGAGCCAAAACCTATAAAGGAGGCTTAAGAAAGCAGGGGCATCCCGCTGACTGTAATCTCGAAAACAGAAACAGGAAGGCAAAAGTTAGGGATAATAAATCAAAAGAACGAGGTCATTACAAATCCTTGACAACATGAAAAATGTTGCAAAAAAAAATGATGACTGCCTTCAAAAATCCAACTTGTGTGAACCATCACCAAAACGTCATTCCAAATTCGAATAGAGTTCGACGCACAATTAACTGAGTTTAGGATTGAAGAACATCACAAAGAGCGGGTGGGTACAAATACTTTGAGCCTTTATCCTTTGTTTCTTAAACCGTGGACCAAGCCACGTTACAACCCTTCAAAAGTCCTAATTGAAGCATGGGTTAGTTCAAAAGCATACTGTTACAAAAGGTATCCAGACTCCTGTAAGGCTTTGCCCTAAATCTTGTGTTGAATTTGTCTTATAAAAAGTTTTCTGCTAAAAAACGCATTTTTCAAAACTTCGAGACAAGCCTAAACTTTGCATTATTTGAATATCACTGTTTGCATTTGGCTATTTGTTTGACAGCAAAGAAATTCACACAACGAATATCCGATGAACGAAAGCCCTCTCAGTGAACAAAATCACTTCAAAAAGGATGACACTTCCATTGACGAATCCCCTATCAACAAGGGGCATGGCATGATCATTGTCCATCACCTGGGGCAGTCCAGTCAAGATTTCAAGAAATCTCTGAAGAATTGCAGAGTAACCAGGGGCAAGTCTCCATCTCCGTCACTTAGGGCATTGAACATCAATCTCAGTGAAGGGTTACGTACAATTAAACATTTTCTTGCAATGTCACAAACACTTGCTACTAGGAGCAATGACAGATCTCCCCAAAATCCTTCTCATAGGATAACTCCCAGCAAAGGTTTAATCTCTGAAAACCTTTCCCCAGCTGAATCAACCTCAAGAATCCTCGAGGACTTCCCCCAACGAAGATGTCACCTCTCTAGCGGACTGACGACAGGGTTTATTTCCCCAACAACACCAGGATTCCCCAACTTTAGTTTGCCTCTCCGACTGCTACAAATCAAAGGACCACAACTCCTCTTCCCCAGTAGACTACTCTGCAATCCCCAGCAAGTTACTGCGAAACCTGGACACGACCAGATATCAGTTCAACTTTGACTCCCCAGTAGAGCAACGGATGACCAAGACTCCTAAACTATTTTCCCAAGCAGAAATAAACGTACTCCCCACAGGGTTTTCAATATCCCCCAGCGGAGTTCTCCTCAAACAACAAAGCAGGGATCCCCGGTGGAAACATTTTGAGCAAAGTCCAAGACAAAATTACACTTCAACAACATTCATAACATATGCATACAAAATACATATGACACAAATCTCATTTTACTTTGAGAACATCATTACACAATGCATACATCATGACAATGCATACATCATGACATTGCTTACAACTAACTCTTTACCTTTTCAGGAAAGATCAATCAACAGGCAAAGATCATCATCTTCTGAGATTCCTTCTAGAGATAGTTCAGATGCGACCCAGACATGGCTGACATTCTGATACTTATTCCAGATTCCTTCTAGAGATAGTTCAGATGCGACCCAGATATGGCTGAAATTCTGATACTTATTCCAGATTCCTTCTAGAGATAGTTCAGATGCGACCCAGACATGGCTGACATTCTGATACTTATTCCAGATTCCTTCTAGAGACAGTTCAGATGCAATCCAGATATGGCTGACATTCTGATACTTATTCCAGGTTCCTTCTAGAGACAGTTCAGATGCGATCCAGATATGGCTGACATTCTGATACTTATTCCAGATTCATTCAAATTACTGTCCAGATACGATCCATATTCGGATGTCATTCTGTCACCCATTTAAATTACAGTCCAGATACGATCCAAATTCGGATGTCATTCTGTCACTCCTTCAAATTACAGTCCAGATACGATCCAGATTCGGATGTCATTCTGTCACTTATTCAAATACATTTCAAATACACTCCAGATGCAGACACAATTCTGACAATCATCCAGACTCAACTCCATTCTCCAGCAGCTCTGGGATTTATTTTCCCAGCAAAAACATCACATTTCCCTACGTCATAGTGTGGACGAGTACTATAACCTCAACGGTATACTCCATTGAGCACGAGTCAATTCCTAGATATTGATGTTCTCCTCCTTCATAGTGTGGACAAGTTCTATAACCTCAGCGGTATACTCCCGGTGGGCACTAAACAGTTCCTAGATATTGATGAAGATGCTTCACCCCAATTGAATTATGAACAGGTTCTTAAAACTCAGCTGAAGCATTCTCTCAGTTGAAGTACAGGAAGGTTCCTGAATCTCAACAAGGTTAGACTTCCCCAGCAGACTCTTCTACAAACAACAGGTATGCAAGTTCTCGCTAAGGAATCTCTTATGCGATCGACACTCCTCCAGATGGCATCTATAAGCCCATCCTCCTACCAACAATCTCCAGATGGCATCTATAAGCCCATCCTCCTACCAACAATCTCCAAATGGCATCTGTAAGCCCATTCCCGACATCACAATGTTGATACTACACCATGCAAGTGCAAATTTCTGGGCACTCTAGTGTTCAATTATCTTCCACCTTCGGATCACGAAAGGCTCGAAAGCCAATATATATCCTCAGGTTTTAGAAAATTGAACAGGGGCAATTGTTGTACCTCAAAATATGCCCTCTCATGTTTTCCAAAGTCTTCCCCCTGCATGGTTGATCACAAACCCTTGCCTAAGGAAAAAGAAATTTTTTGAGTGGTGCTTTAAGTACCTTTCGATTGGCATTCTAAAAGACCCTTCGATTGGCATTTTGGAGGAGCATTTCGATTGGCATGGACAAGAACTTCGATTGGCATTCTGAAAGACCCTTCGATTGGTATTCTGAAGGAGCATTTCGATTGACATTATGGACAAGCACTTCGATTGGCATTGTGTCAAGGCTTTCGATTGGGATTCTGAAAGACCTTTTCGTTTGGCACCCTGGGCCAAGCCTTTCAATTGGCATGTCAAGGGATCCTTCGATTAGCATGAATAACACCTTTCAATTGGCCTGTTAACAAAGCCTTTCGATTGGCCTGTTAACAAAGCCATCAAGAGGGCACTCAAAAAACACGTCCAGGTACACTGAACATGAGAAAATGGCATGTTTCCCTTGCAAATATGGCAATAATTAAATGTTGATTGTGGATTTAATTCCTGAGTTAAAGGCCAGATTCTTGCCTTTTTTGTTCCTAAAAGAGCTGATTCGACCAGAGTGAGTCTTTTCAAATCAAGCAATCGAAGCAGAAGAAGTCCATTCGAAGGAGGCAACTTAGGACCAATCGAAGAGCAGGGCCTGAGGGCATTCGAAATTCAAAAGTGTCCAGGTTCATTCAAGAGACACGAATGTTTCAAAAAAGGAAATATTTTAATGTGTCTGATTCTTGTCTCATGGCTTTAATGGCCTGTTTAATTGGCTGTCTCTTGCCGTTACTAGACCCCCACACTCCTATAAATACAGGGCCAACATACAGTGCCAAACACGGAAAAAAAAACACAGAACAAATAGAGAAAAGAAAAAATAGAGGATTTGGAGATACGCTGCCCATAAACCCACCAAAGGTTATCAGCATTTTCATCCAAGCCAAAGCAGCCATTCCACACTCAGAACTACAGATCAAAACACCTCTGTTTGGTAAAAAAAATCTAATCTCAAACTCATTCGATCTCTGATTTAAATTCATTTTGATTGCATATTCACGTTATTATTGTTGTTTGTGAATTATTTAATGTGATACATGTAATCTACAACGCAAAGTTGAGATTGTGCCATTACTTGGGCACAATCTGAGTTTCTCCTTCGAATCCCAGGATAGAACAAACCCATGCCCAAATTTAGCAGGTTCGAATTGGGAGGAGATTCGAATCAGGGGGGTAAAAGTCCCCCCTGAACCTTTTAACATTTGTTTCGTTTTGCAGGAAATATATTCTCAGAATCCTGTTCAGAGCTTCGAAGCTTAGCAGCTTAGCTTCGAACTGGATCCAGGATTTCCAGATCAAAGGATGACCTTTCCAGATCGAAGGATGACATATCCAGATCGAACACCCTCAGAGTGCAGCCCCTCATGCACCTTCGATCAAGCCTCTTCACTGGGTCGAAAGACAGCCTACACCTCTTTCGACCCAGGCCTCCAGAATTATATTTTTTCTTGATTTACTGCCTGATTTCATTTTTGTTTTAACCATTTTATTTGTTTTTTTTAATCAACATAAAAAATCATAAAAAATAAGTAACTTAGAATTAAGTTTCATTTTTTTAGGATTTAACTTAGTTAATTATTTTAACTTATTTTCTTCAATTTTAAAATCAGTAGACTTAGGATTTATTTGAATTCAATCCTTTTCATAAACAAAAAAATGCAAAAAAATATTAGGTATGTTTTAGAGTTAATTTTAATCAGTATTTTAATTAATTAAATTTGACTTAATTGAACATTTAGAATTTCTCAAAATAAAATAAAACAACAAAAAGATTTTATCCTTAGGATTTTTAGAGGTTATTTTCAGATTCGCGCACGTTTATTTTATTATGACTGCCTACTGGTTTGTAATAGCTTAACTAAGACTTTTACACTTTACTGCTTTGTTCCCCAATTTTGGACATGTAAATATCCCCCTCCCCGAAGCCTTGTAATATCGTAGGATTTACAATTCCCGCACTTTTAATTCTTGTACATATATTAACTGTTTAGATGTATGCTAATTAGGATTGCATGACAAGACCTTAAAATCAACAATAGCTCACCATGACATGCAAAGATAATATAACTGAAAATTGACACACTTGCACATGCCACTCCTAGGGTATACCTCACTTGGTTGCCTCGAACGTGGTCATTAAGTATAGGAAGTCTTAGAGGTCGCCCTCCTGTCCAAAGATCAAAGTTACCTCGAAATGGTTGCCTCGATAAAAATGATCTAAGACATTAGGGTTACCGCTAAAGCATCCTAACATTGCTTTAGTGACCACACGTCCCTTAAATCGAATTGACCCGAAAACTCCAACGACGGTGCTACCTACTCCTCAATAGTGGGATAGCACTGTCTAAAGGACATTTGCACAGTTTAGTTCCTTTTTGAGTAGGTAGATGTTCTTAAGTACTTGCTCCTTTTAAAAACAAAACAAAACTTTTTCGCACTTACACTCTCTTCAAAAACAAAACTATTTTCAAAACCCACAAACACAAAGAAAAGCAAACTTTTGAAAACATAGTGAGCAAGTACCTAAGAGCCCATGGATAACCACGGATAGAAAGGGTGCTAACACCTTCCCTTTCTATAATCTACCTCCCGAACCCGAGAAACATCTCGAAAAAGAATTTTTTTGTGATTTTGTCCTTTCCTTGTT
This sequence comes from Vicia faba, assembly GCA_948472305.1. Classification (NCBI taxonomy): domain Eukaryota; kingdom Viridiplantae; phylum Streptophyta; class Magnoliopsida; order Fabales; family Fabaceae; genus Vicia; species Vicia faba. The sequence continues at coordinate 568,946,168 of OX451735.1, read as the reverse complement.
GGATAAAATAAAAGACGGTGACAACTCTTGCTTACCGCGACATTTTGCGAAAACAAACGCAAACGCGAACCAGCGTTCCAAAAACAGTTAGTTCTCGTTCCCACCGATCACACCGATATTATTCACCAACAGTATCACTTCAGACAAGTGCAAATTTATGGGCACTCTAGTGTTCAATCATCTTCCACCTTCATATCACAAAAGGCATATAAGCCAATCTACATCCTCGAGTTTAAGAAGATTGAACAGGGGAAACTGTTGTACCCCAAAATTTTCCCTCTCATGTTCTCCAAGGTATTCCCCTACATGGTTGGTCACAAACCTTTGCCTAAAGAAAAGGAAAATTTGTGAGTGATGTTTTTAAGTTTCCTTCGATTGGCATCTCCAAAATGCCTTTTGATTGGAATCTCCAAAATGCCTTTCGATTGGCATCTCCAAAATGCCTTTCGATTGGCATCTACAAAATGCCTTTTGATTGGCATCTCCAAAATGCCTTTCGATTGTCATCTACATAGAGCCCTTCGATTGGCATGGACAAAGGTCCTTCGAATGGCCTGTTAACAAGGCCTTTCGATTGGCATTTTACAAGTACCTTTCGATTGGAATTGTAACAATGTCCTTCGATTGGCATTTTAACAAGTACCCTTCGATTGGTATCTGGAAAAAGGTCCTTCGATTGGCATGGCAAAGTGTCTTTGGAATGACATTTCAGTACAAAATTTCAAGAGAACCATCAAGGCCAAGGGCTGGTCGAAGGGATTCTAATAAGGAAAATTTTGAATAGATTCGAATTAGACTTTAAAGCTGGCAAAGAAGGAGATTCGAAGGAAATGAATCAGATTCATTCGAAGGAGCTTCATCAGATCCATTCAAAGGAGCTTCACCAGAGCCGTTCGAAGGAGCTGAATCAGGGCCATTCGAAGGAGGCCATCAGCCCATTCGAAAGAGAGCATTCGAAGGCCAGCATGTCCACATTTATGCCAAATTAAAAAATGGACAAGATCCCTTATCTTTGGCCAAGGTTACATATTGGAATTCATGGAATTCAAATGGTTGTTACAAACATTACTTCTCTTGTCCCCCCTCCCTCCTACTCTATATAAGCAGCATGCTTGCAAGCAAAAAAGAGAGCAAAAAATATCAGAGATACGCTGCCCACAAATCCATTAAAGGTTGTCAAAACTTTCATAAATAATTCAATTTAAGGCAACCCTTCAACAAAAGCATCTCCACACCAAGAGCCACAAATCATAAATCTCCGATTGGGAAGGGTTTGCAAAACCAAAATTTCACCTTCATGACATTTAAAAATACATTGCACATATATTCTTGTTATTACTGATTATGTTGCATGTAAGCTAAAGCACAGAGATGAGATCGTGCCATTGCTGGGGCATGATCTAAGTTTTTCCTTTAAATCTCAAGACAAAACAAACCCAGACCCATACCCAGACTCAGCAAATTCGATTTGTGGAAAGATTCGAATTGGGAGGAGATTCGAACCAAGGGGATATATTCCCCCTGGATCTCTAACATTTGTTTCATTTTTCAGGAAACATCTTCTCAGAATCTTGTTCAGAGCTTCGGAGCAGCTCAACTTCGAACTGGATCCAGGGTTCCCAGATCGAAGGATGACATATCCAGATCGAACATCCCCAAAGTGCAGCCTCCTCACGCACTTTTGATTAAGCCTCTTCACTGGATCGAAAGACAACCCAAGCCTTTTTCGATCCAGGCCACCAGAATTACAGCTTTCTTGATTTACTGTCTGTTCCTTCGATTTCATCTTTGTTTTGACTGTTTTAATTCTTTTTTTTAATCAACATAAAATCAATAAAAAAAACCACAAAAACATTAGGCTAGTTTTTCTATTAAATTAATTTTGTTAATTAATCATTTAATTATCTTTTCTCAAAACTAAAATTAAGAAGATTTAACTCATTTTCCCAAAATAAAATAAAACAATAAAAAGATTTTATTCTTAGGATTTTTAGACTTTATTTTCAAACTCGCGCGCATTTATTTTATTGTAACTGCCTTCTGGTTTGTAATAGCTTAATTAGGACTTTTACACTTTACGGCTTTATTCCCCCAATTTTTGACATGTAAATAATTCCCCTCCCCGAAGCCTTGTAATTGCGTAGGATTTACGATTCCCACAATTTAAATTCTTGTACATATATTAACTGCTTAGATGTAAGCTAACTAGGATTTCATGACAAGATCTGAAAACAAACGGTAGAACACCTAAATGTTTAAAAATAAATAACTGAATTGAACAAAATTGCACACAAGCACCTCTAAGGTACGCCCACTTTGTTTTTCTTCAATAAAACAATCATGAGGCAGGAACACTTTAGCAAAGACCCGTAAATCAAAATATCATAGTCCCTCGATGACACTACAGTTTCCTTCTCGATAAATGATCTAGTCCCTAAAACAGAATTGCTAAAGCGTCTCCCCAAGTTGCCTTCGTGACTGTAACGTCCCTCCAATTGTCCCTCAAAACATCTAACGACAAGGCTACCTACTCACTAATAGTAGGATAGCATTTACTAAAGGAAAGGAGGAAAAGAATGACCCTTTTCGAGTATAAAAGTAGATAGTTGTTAGAAGTTTTCTCAAAATCACTTTTTACACTTACACAAATACTACTTTTCAAAAACCAGTTTCAAAAACATTTGCTTTGTTAAGACTCTTGAGGACTGTGATACGGTGGGAAGAACTGACTGTTTTTGAAATGTTGGTTTGCATTTTGCGTTTGTTTTCGCAAAATGTCGCGGTAAGCAAGAGTCGCCACCGACTTTTATTTTATCCAACAAGGAAAGGAAAAAAGCACAGAAAAATTCCTTTTTCGAGATATTTTTGAGTACGGGGGGTAGATTATAGAAAGGGAAGGTATTAACACCCTTTCTATCCGTGGTTATCCACGGGCTCTTAGGTACTTGCTCATTGTTTTCAAAATTGTTTTCTTTGTGCTTGTGGATTTGAAAAAAGTTTTTGTTTTAAACTTCCATTTAACTCTTTCTTCTGTCCTCAAGAGTGTAATGAAGTGTTTTTTGAAAACTTTGTTTGAAAAAAGTGTAAGTGTGAGAAAAGTTTTGTTTCAGATGAGCAAGTATCTAAGAGCTAATCTACCTACTCGAAAAAGGAGTCATTCTATGCTAATTTCCTTTAGACAATGTTATCCCACTATTAATGAGTAGGTAGCATCTTCGTTGGAGTTTGAGGGTCAATTTGAATGAGGGACATACGGTCACCAAAGCAATGTTAGGACGCCTTAGTGGTAACCCTAATGTCTTAGATCATTTGTTTGAGGCAACAATATCTGAGGCAACTGTTTAGAGGCAACTATGATCTTTTAGACAAGAGGGCGACCTCTAAAGCGACTTATACTCAATGACCGTGTATAAAGGCAACCAAGTGGAGTGTACCCTAGGAGTGCGCATGTGCGAGTGTGTCGTTTTCCGTAATTTTTATCTTTGCATATGTTAAGGCTGATCTAATTTGATTTTAAGATTAAACATTTTGTCTTGTCATGCAGACCCTATTATCAAACATCTAGCAGTTATATAATTTGCGGAATTAAAATGCGGAAATTAAATTACAAGGCGTCGGGTATTTACATCGCCAAAAGCAACCCTTTGAAAATAAAATAAAGCGGTAAAATAAATAAAAGGTCCTAATTATCTAATTCTGAAATTTTTCAGGAATTTGGTTCATACTTTCCAGAACAGAATCTCACGTGGACTTTAGGTTAACCTAGCTCAACCCTAATCTGGTTGATAAAGTCTTGTGACCAAGTCTTAAGGTTAAACCTAATTAACCCTAGCTTTTCGTGGAAGCCCTAACTGAAGAAACAGCTGCATATATATTCAACAGGAAAGCTGTTGGAAGATCAACTCTTTGACAGAAGATCAACTAGGAGCTGTATAGTTTTAACTACTGTAATCCAAGCAAGTATCATTGTGATAAGTGACTTGGAGTAGGTTTTATTTGTAAGGGTTGTGTATCACTCAAAGCTTTGAAGCAAGAGTGTTTGTGTCACTTGATTAAAGCTTTGAAGCAAGGTCAAGTTAGGTTTATGTATCACTCAAAGCTTTGAAGCACGAGTGTTTGTGTTACTTGATTAAAAGCTGTGAAGCATAATCAAGCGTATGTTCTGAAGAGTGTCTTCATAATTTCATTAGTCAATTGTTTAGTATCACTGCTGTGATTGAGGGGGAGTGAGTAGGAACTCAGGTTTAAGTTGAACTTAGATTGAAGTTGCATTGGGTAGGTCTTAAGTGAAGGAGATAAACTGGTTGGTTTATTCCTGAATTAATATCTCTTATAGTGGATTTCCTCCCTGGCTTGGTAGCCCCCAGAGTAGGTGTTGTTTCACACTGAACTGGGTAAACAATTGACTGTGTTCTTTATTGTTTTTGATTTACTGTCTTATAGAAAGTCAGATACGGTGTGATAACATTCATTGTGACATTGAGTATCTGTTTCCAGAATTTCAATTGGCATCAGAGCAGGCACCCTGCCTGTCCTACTGGGTGAGATCTAGGGATATCACTTTCTGGCGCTATGGACAAAGAAGGAGTTTTTGGAAACAGACCACCCATTCTGGATGGATCAAATTATGACTACTGGAAACCTCGTATGATTGCCTTCTTAAAATCACTGGACAAAAAGGCTTGGAGAGCTGCTGACAAAGGATGGAACCATCCCACCATAACTGAGAAAGATGGGACAATCAGTCTGAAACCTGAGGAAGAATGGAGCAAAGAAGAAGATGAGTTAGCCCTGGGTAATTCCAAAGCATTAAATGCCTTGTTCAATGGAATTGATAGAAACATATTCAGACTAGTACATCAATGTGAACTGGCCAAGGAAGTTTGGGACACTCTCAAAACTACCCATGAGGGCACATCCAAAGTAAAAATGTCAAGGCTTCAGATGCTGACTACCAAATTTGAGAACCTGAGGATGATGGAAGATGAAACCATTCATGAGTTTCACATGAACATCTTGGAGATTTCCAACACCTCAGGAGCATTGGGAGAAAAGATGTTAGAAGAAAAGCTGGTGAGAAAGATTCTCAGATCCTTGCCTAAAAGATTTGCAATGAAGGTAACTGCTATAGAGGAAGCCCAGGATATCAACAAGCTGAAGGTGGATGAACTCATTGGGTCACTTCAGACCTTTGAGATGGGGATCAGTGACAATGTTGACAAGAAAAACAAGAGCATAGCACTTGTATCCAACGCTGAAGATGAAAACAAGGAGGATGAAGAAGAAAATATTTCAGAAGCTATAGCCATGCTTGGGAGACAATTCAACAAACTCATCAAGAGAATGGATCCAAAGTCAAGGTCAAATGTTAAGAACATTCCTTCTAACATCAACAGATCTTATGACTCCAGCAGAAGACCAAAGTCTGAAGAGAAGGGAAATCAAAGCAGAGGAATTCAATGCCATGGATGTGAAGGATATGGGCACATTCGAGCTGAATGTCCTACCTTTCTTAAGAAACAAAAGAAAGGAATGTTTGTTACTTGGTCTGACTGTGATTCAGAAAGTAATTTTGAAGAAGAATCTGCCAAACTAGTTACTGCACTAACTGGTATGTGTACCTCTGATAGTGACACTAGTGATGAGGAAGTGACATTTGAAGAACTGGCTGATACCTACAAGAAATTATGTATCAGAAGTGCTGAAGTCTGTCAGCAAAATGAGAAACAAATAAAACTCATAATAAAGTTAGAGGCTGAGAAAAGGGCAGACATTGAAACTATAAGTCATCTAGAAGGGGAAGTTCAAATGCTGAACTCAAAACTGGACCAGATGACCAAATCTGTCAAGATGCTGACAAATGGAATTGACAAATTGGAAGAAATCCTCCAGGTTGGACAAAATGTGGGAAACAAGTCTGGTCTAGGATTTGTGGCAGCAAAGAAAACTGGTACAGACAAGAAGATCAGGCCTGATAATCAAATGTCAAAGCAGATGTCACAACATAGCACTCAACATCGGGAACAGAGAAATACGAAGAAAAAGTACCAAAGATGGAGATGTCATCATTGTGGGAGGTTTGGTCACATAAAGCCATTCTGCTTCAGATTGTATGGATACCCTAATCAGAACCCAGGTGTCAAACTTAAGTCTAACAAGGTACCACATACTCCACAGTGGAAGAAAAAGGCTACTGCCTTGATAACCCACACTTCCCTTAGAGTCTCTGCAAAGGAAGACTGGTACTTTGACAGTGGTTGTTCTAAGCACATGACTGGAATCAAGAACCTTCTCAATAATGTTAAACCTCACACCACTAGTTATGTGACCTTTGGAGATGGTGCTAGAGGAGAAATCAAAGGAGTGGGAAACTTAGACTGCCCTGGAGTTCCAAATCTAAATGAAGTATTGCTGGTAAAAGGCTTGACTGCTAATCTCATAAGTATCAGCCAATTATGTGATCTAGGATTCAAGGTCAACTTCTCAACATTTGAATGTCTTGTAACTAATGAGAAACAAGAAGTTGTAATGAAAGGAATCAGATCTAAAGACAACTGCTACTTGTGGGAGCCTGAGAACACTAATTACTCTACTGTGTGTTCTATTGCCAAAGAAGAAAAAGAAGTGAAACCGTGGCACCAAAAACTTGGTCATCTACATCTAAGAGGAATGAAAAGAATTATATCCATGGAGGCAGTCAGAGGGATTCCAAGACTGCAAATTGATGAAGGGAGAGTATGTGGTGAATGTCAGGTTGGTAAACAGACTAGGATGTCACATCCAAAGTCAAGACATCTGACCACCTCTAAGGTTCTAGAACTCCTACATATGGATCTAATGGGACCAATGCAGGTGGAAAGTCTTGGTGGAAAAAGATATGCCTATGTTGTTGTGGATGATTTTTCCAGATTCACCTGGATTAACTTCATTAGGGAAAAATCTGATGTATTTGAAGTTTTTAAAGAACCGTGCAAAAGAATTCAAAGAGAAAAAGAAGGAAGCATTGTCAGAAACAGAAGTGATCATGGCAAGGAATTTGAAAATAGTAAGTTTAATGAGTTCTGCTCCTCAGAAGGAATTAATCATGAATTCTCTTCTTCTATAACTCCTCAACAAAATGGAGTTGTAGAAAGGAAAAACAGGACCATACAGGAATCTGCCAGAGCAATGATACATGCCAAAAGACTTCCTATTCATTTTTGGGCTGAAGCTATGAATACAGCCTGTTATGTCCATAACAGGGTCACCTTGAGAAAGGGAACCTCATCCACCATTTATGAACTCTGGAAAGGAAGAAAGCCAACAGTGAAGTACTTCCATGTATTTGGTAGCAAATGCTATATTCTGGCAGATCGTGAACAAAGGAGAAAGCTGGACCCTAAAAGTGATGAAGGAATATTTCTAGGATACTCCACCAATAGCAGAGCTTATAGGGTATTCAATTCCAGGACCAAAGTCATGATGGAATCAATAAATGTCATAGTTGATGATTATCATGAGGAAACAAATGTCCCTTGTAATGTTGAGACATTCTTTGAGACTTCAACTCAACAGAATGATCTACCTAACACCACTGCAAAAGACTCTGAATCAAAGGAAGCTAGCAAAAACCCTTCCATCAGAATTCAGAAAGATCATCCCAAAGAACTCATCATAGGAGATCCTAACAGTGGAGTCATTACAAGATCTAGAGAATTTTTCTCAAACTCTTGCTTTGTGTCTAAAATTGAACCAAGAAATGTTAAGGAGGCTTTAACTGATGAATACTGGATTGGAGCAATGCAAGATGAATTGAACAAATTCAAGCAACATGAAGTATGGGAGTTAGTTCCTAGACCAGAAGGAACAAACATCATTGGCACAAAATGGATTTACAAGAACAAATCAGATGCTGAAGGAGTTGTCACCAGGAATAAGGCAAGACTGGTTTCTCAAGGATACACTCAAGTTGAAGGGGTTGATTTTGGTGAGACCTTTGCACCTGTAGCCATACTGGAATCAATCAGACTCCTATTGGGAATTGCTTGTCTCCTGAAGTTCAAGTTATTTCAGATGGATGTAAAAAGTGCCTTCCTAAATGGGTACTTAAATGAGGAAGTCTATGTGGAACAACCTAAAGGATTTGTGGATCCAAACTATCCTGATCATGTCTACAAATTGAGGAAAGCTTTATATGGCCTGAAACAAGCTCCTAGAGCATGGTACGAAAGGTTGACAAAATTTCTCTCTGACAAAGGATACAGAAAAGGAGGCTTGGATAAAACCCTTTTTGTCAAAAATGAAGGAGGAAAGATAATGGTAGCTCAAATCTATGTTGATGACATAGTGTTTGGGGGAATGTCAGAGCAAATGGTTAAACATTTTGCTGACCAGATGCAGGCTGAATTTGAAATGAGCCTCATGGGAGAATTGACCTACTTTCTTGGTCTGCAAGTCACACAGATGGAAGACTCAATTTTTCTATCTCAAAGCAAGTATGCAAAGAACATTGTCAAGAAGTTTGGTATGGAGAATGCCAGTCACAAAAGGACTCCTGCACCTACTCATTTAAAGCTATCCAAAGATTCAAGTGGGGTTAAGGTGGACCAAAGCCTGTACAGAAGCATGATAGGAAGTCTGCTGTACTTAACAGCCACCAGACCTGACATTGCTTTTGCAGTTGGAGTATGTGCAAGATACCAAGCTGATCCCAAAGTCAGTCATATCAACCAAGTGAAGAGAATTTTGAAGTATGTAAGTGGAACTTACAACTATGGCTTGCTGTACTCTCATGGTTGTGAACCAACTCTGAATGGTTACTGTGATGCTGATTGGGCTGGAAGTGCTGATGATAGAAAAAGTACCTCTGGAGGATGTTTCTTCTTAGGAAATAATCTGGTCTCCTGGTTCAGCAAGAAACAGAACTGTGTGTCTCTCTCTACTGATGAAGCTGAATACATTGCAGCTGGTAGTAGCTGTTCTCAAATGGTCTGGATGAAACAAATGCTTACTGAGTATAATGTCACACAAGATGTTATGACATTGTACCCGTGACAATCTGAGTACAATCAACATTTCCAAGAATCCTATTCAGCATAGCAGGACCAAGCATATTGACATTAGACATCATTTTATCAGAGATCTTGTAGAGGAGAAGACGATTAAACTGGAACATGTTGCCACTGAACTACAGCTGGCTGACATTTTTACCAAAGCACTTGATGCAAATCAATTTGAAAATTTGAGGGGCAAGTTGGGTATTTGCCAACATGAGGAAATGTAGCAATTAATTTTGCTTAAAATAAGGGATGAAGGAGTGTTTTGTGTTAAGTCTATTTTGATTGGGTTAATCATATGTTTTCCTATTTCTTTCAAAATTGTTAAGAAGTTGAATAGACACTCATTTACCTTCTTCCTCTCTCGGCTCTGCAACAATCCCCATCCTCTCAACCAAAGATTTCTCTCTCATTGCTACTGGTTTTCTAAGACTATCAAAATGTCTCAAACATCATCCTCTTCCAAGATGACTGTTTCATCCGCATCCTCTGATCGATATTCTAGGGCAATCACACTGTTATACCCCAAAATTTGCCCTCCCATATTCCTCAAGAAATTGTCAAGCCAAGCTACAAAATTCCCCAAGGGTTGTGCAGTGCAACAGTCTCCCATACAGTCAAAATTAGGGTTTTGAGTCTGATCAAGAAAAGGAAGTTTTCAAAGGCCCAATCAAGTCTCATATGCTTACAAACATGGTCAAGCATCCTCATATCAAGTTTCAAGGCATTCAGCTCAAGATTGCACAGTCAAAACCCTAAATTGCACTACAGTCAACTGTAGGGGCAAAATGGTCATTTGGCAGTCAAAAGGTTCAAATTTTTGGTCAATATATCATTTTGAAGCCACAAACATCATTTGATCAATGCTTGATCATGATTCTCAAAATTTGGCTCAGAAATCATCAAAGATGCAAAAGTTGCTATATTTGGACAGCTGAAAAAGTCAACTGAAATTGACCAGGGCATAACTTTCACATGGATCATCAGAAAAATTCCATCCAAAGCTCATTTTGAAGAGAAAGACATTTCCTACAACTCATCTTCATACTTCAAGTCCAAGAAATGCTCTCACAAAAAGTTATCAATTTCAACATTATAGGTCATTTTCAAAAGTCAACAAAAAGGGACTTTAAGTCAAAGGCCATAACTTGAGATTGGTAAATCAAAATGACATGGGACCAAAGGCATTGGTTAAAGGACTCAAAGACCTTTCCAAAATGTCCAAGAACATGTGAAAAGCTTAAAAATTGAGCAAGTTATGCCTTGTAGAAGTTGGGAAATTTTTGAGAAATGGCAAAAGTCAACTATCCTTGAAAATCCAATTTTTGACAAAAGGGCCCCATTTTTTCCACTTGGTTCATCCTTGTCATGCCACACACGTGTCCCATGGTTAATTTCAAGACCAAATATTGATTTTTCCATTTTATTTAATTTTTGATGATTTAATTCATTTTAATTCTTTGAAAATTCAAATAAAATTTAAAAACCAATGGAATAGTGTCATGTGAACTTGGACAATTTCTATGTATCATGAACCAACTCAAGAAATCAGGCTAGGGTTCATTTGCACACTAGGTCTAGGTTTTGGCTAAAAAGGAGGAAAAATGGTTAAGAATGAAAACCCTAAGACTAATTCCTTCATGAGCTTGAATCTAGGTCAAAGAGTAAGCCAATTCCATTCCATTATGATCACTGAGTCCAACCCTAACCATAACACAGCAAAAGGCTCGCTCAAAAGTGGATTGGAACTTTGAAAAATTAGCCATATAATGCAAAACTGATTTCAAGGTTGGAGTGAGTTTTAGGCCTGAATTCTTTTTCTAATAGCATCCTGAGACATCACTGAAGGTTTCTCAATCGTTCACATCAATTAAAATACCCTGAATTGGTACCCTTAACTCAGACTGTATCTCAAAATATTTGAAATCGTATTCTCAATTCCAAGCCTCTTCATTGCATTTCAAACATATATCCTTGTTCCTTACAAAGTTTCTAAGCTAACCATAACTGTTAATTGAATTTTCGTGCACTTTTGGCCAAGTTACCATGTTTGGTTTTTAGGGTTTCCAGCTTTTTGAATTAGGGCTTTTAGAACAGAGTAAAATCAAGCCTCAAGATCACTACCACTGCAATCAGCGTGCTCCCCTGAACAAGAAACATTGCTCGCGATGAATTTATGTCCCACAGGATCCTATTCGCTATTTTCTAACATGCCATCTATAGCAACGGGTTAAAACCGTTGCTTATTGCTTTTATGTTTCAGAAAAAAAAGAAGAACAAGGACGATGATGTGTTGGCACGCTATGGTTGGATGCTTTAAAATTCGCGCGCTCAATTACTAGTGCGCTTGGGATTTGCTTTTTGTTTTTTATGCATTATAATATATCAATTGAAACACAAATGGCTCAGTGGCCATGGATACGCGCATGTAACCTCAATGACCTGGGTTCAAGTCCCAGGTCTGGCAAAATTCCCTATTATTTTTCTACATAAAATTCCATGCTTTGCTAACATCCAGGTACACCATGCACACTCAAAAATCAACCTCCACGCGTCCATCAGAAGCAATCCAAGGGCCATGACCAAAGGTGTATCATAGATTCCAGTCAACGTGCAGCACTCTATCCAGGAAAGTCAACCAATTCAAGCAAATGGGCCAGGCTTTTCAAAGCTGAACCTCCAATTCTGGGGCTACACCCCACCCTGGTTTGCCAAATTTATTTTTCTTATATTCTTCATTTATTTTAATTGTTATGTTATTTTAATTATTTGTTTTATTTAATTTTTAATCAAAATGTAAAAACATCACAAAAATCAGAAAAGTCAAAAAATTAATAATTATTTTATTTTAAATATTTTTTTGTATAAATAATAACATGTAAATATTTAGTTTTAATTAGGTTTTCAATTTTAATCCTTTTAATAAAAATCCAAAAAATAGAATTTAGGTTTAATAACTTTTTATTTTCTTTTTTTTATTTTTTCCTTTTTTCAGAATAATAATATTATTTATTTATTTTCATAAACTAAAAATTGTACATAAATTAATTTAGAATTAAATTAGGTTAAAAGTCAACATTTTCTTAATAACTTAAAAAACAATAGAATTAGGTCTAATATTTAATTTAATTTCAATTAACTCCTTTTTCCTCATTAAATCTAAAAAACACAAAAATACCCTTTTCCATTTAATTTTAATTTTAGATAACTTAATTATTTTAATTCCTTTAAAGGGTTCAACGCCCTCGCATTTGATTATTTTCTTTTTTTGCGCGTTTCATTTATTTCTGTTGTGAATATAATGTACTTGTACCAAAGCCATGTAATAGCTATTAGACATTTCTTTTCTGCAATTTATTTTAAAACGGGTCTGGATTAATTTGGCGTTGTAGACCCTCGCCCTTTGTAATAGCGTAGGACTTTTATCTTTTCCGCACTTTAAATTCCCGCACTTTTAACTGTTAAACAATAACATGAAAGAATGAATGCCCAAAAATAAAATCGAATCGTTAGATCACCAATGCATGACAAGACAAACAATAAACTGAAAATGACACACAATTCACACACCACCCCTAGGGTACGTTTCACTGTTGCCTTGCCTTTCGAAAGGTGATCGTCGAGTAGAGGATGTCTTAGTAAGTCCTCATGATCCGGGAACCTGGCATGAGGGTAGCTTCTAAGGTGTCTTCCTATTGCTCTGGTGATCACCACGTCCCTAAACCTCGAATTGACCCGAACACCTCCAACGGTGGTGCTACCTACCTCTCAATGGTGGGATGGCATTACTTTAAAGGACATTTACACGGACGAATTCCTTAGGGTAGGTAGGTTCTCAAAGATACTTGCTCTAATTTCAAACAAAACAAAAACTCTTTTCACACCAACACATTTTCAAAAGCTTTCAAAGCAAATCTTTCAAACACTCTGACGTACGAGTCGAACTGAAATTTTTCAAAGAAACTTTTTAAACCCACATTGAAAAGCAAACAAACAATTTTGAAAACACATTGAGCAAGTATCTAAGAGCCCATGGATAACCATGGATAGAAAGGGTGCTAACACCTTCCCTTTCTATAACCTACCTCCCGAACCGAGAGCAATCTCTTTAAAGGAATTTTTCTGTGCTTTTGTCCTTTCCATTTGGAGAAAATAAAAGACGGTGGCGACTCTTGCTTCCGCGACATTTCGCGAACCAGCTTTAAAACAGTCAGTTCCAGATTCACCGATCACAGAACTGGCGACTCTGCTAGGGACAAACTTAAAGTGAGGTGTACCTTAGGGCTAGTTCATAACTATGTTTTCAATTGTTTTCCTTGTGTGCTTTAAAATTGTGGGTTGCTTGGGAGTTCTATAGATCCTAACCCGGATCTGGGGGATACCCTTTTAGAAAGTAGCAACAAGGCTGTGAGGGAACTGTGCGGGGTATACCGACATGGTTGAAACAGTCTGCTACGTTGATGTGGCACTTTGGTGTGTACCGGTAACCCTTGAGTCAGTCAAGGAGAGTACGGGGCCTCCATGTGGTGTCATGAAGCATCAACAGACCTTAGGAACCTTAATTGAACAATCTTGGCCTCTTTAGGGTAGTGAGATAACTGACTTTGGTGCAGTCCGAGGTTGGTTGATACTCGATACTACACTCAATTGAGGGTTGCTTTCCTGGAATATTTCGGTCGCCAGTTCAGTGGCTAAATCGAAACGATGAACAATGAAAGCAATCCCGTGATATTGGGAACCTTAGAACCCGGTTACTTTGATTAGGACAGGTTGAACCCACCAACTTCAAGAGGGTATCACCCAGACCCCATGCTGGCCTTAAACCTTAAGGGCCTGTCTTGTGTGCCTTGTGTGCCTTACATGTTTGTCTTTGTAAATATCTGTGGTGTGTTTAATCATAACATCATGACATCATCCAACATCATATGCATTGACTAACCATTTCAGGGGTTCGAATTTTCATCTTTGTTCTTGTTTTGTAGGACATGGAAACTGTTCGTAGAAAGACAATTCCAATCAGTCTTGTAAGGATCCCTCCTCAGCTTAAGGAGCTTATATCCAGGATTCCCGAGAACTCTTCATTCAGTGAAAGGCATGGAAGCCTCATCAGCTTGGTCAACACCAACATTGAGGAAGATATGATAAAAGTCCTGTTCCAATTCTTTGACCCTCTGCATCACTGTTTCACCTTCTTGGACTATCAGTTGGTACCTACATTGGAGGAGTTCTCCCGACTCCTGAAGATCCCTATTCTTGATCAGTTACCCTTCAACGGTACGGAAAAGGAACCTAAGCTTGAAGAGATTGCTAAAGCCTTGCACCTACAGTCATCTGACCTCAAGGGACATTGGGAAGTCAGAAGTGGTATCAAAGGGTTCTTAGCCAGGTTTCTGTTTGAAAAGGCCTATGAATGTTGGAACTCCCTTGACTTACAAGCTTTTGAAAAGGTTGTGGCCCTTCTTGTTTATGGTTTGGTGTTGTTCCCTAACCCAGATCAGCTCATTGATATCAGTGCTGTCCAGATCTTTATATCCAGAAACCCTATACCTACGTTGCTGGGGGACCTCCTTCACTCATGTTACACTCGAACCATGAGAAAAAGAGGTGTCCTTATGTGTTGCACTCCTCTCCTGGGAAAGTGGTTTATTTCGCACCTTCCACAATCAGTCCTGAAGAATGAGCGGGGTTTGAGATGGTCACAACGGTTGATGACTCTTACACATGCAGATATACATTGGTGCCCTAGGTCCAGAGAAGATGTCACTATCATTGATCGTTACGGGGAGTATCCTAATGTTCCTTTACTTGGAATCAGAGGGGGTATTACTTATAGTCCATGCTTGGCTTGGAGACAATTTGGTTATGCTCGGAGGGATGGTCCTCTTGACATGTTGATTCCTGACATAGTTTTTGACTTCGATAACGATACTCAAGGACTTCGCCAGAGATTTATCAGAGCTTGGAGGATGCCTAGTAGGATAGACAGCAAGACACTGGGGCACAGGAACTCCATCCCTTTGGAGCCTTACCTCAAATGGGTACGAGCCCGCTCTCAGAAATTAGTAATGCCTTATCCTCACATGCTTCCAGTAATCAAAGAGCCTGCCTTGGAAGGAGAGGTGTCTCATGTTATTCAGCACCCTGATATGCCCACATCCTGGGAAGAGATACAGAAGAGTTGGATCCAGCTTAAGGAAGAGCGGAATTCTCTTGAGACTAGTTTGCATGCCAGTGAAAAGAAGGTCTTGGAGCTCACCCGCCTGTTGCATGAGGAAAGGAACCTCAACACTTACATAGCTCCAAAGAAGATGCGCAACATATTTTGGGATTGATTTGATCTTTTTGTACTTTTGCCCATGAGGCTTTGATGTATTAAACAATGATTTTCTTAATAAATAACGTGTGTTCCTTTTGGTCTACAACAAATTTGAATTTTCGAACTCTTGAATGCATTGCATAAATACATATCATTCATCATGTGCATCATAGGTACTTTTCTTTTCAGGTTGTTTACTGTTCCTCGCTGTTTATTTCAGCATCATGAATCCTGAATCATCAACCGAGGCATCCATCAAGGCTCTTCAGGCGCAGAACGTCCAGTTTCAGGCGCAAAACGCCCAATTTCAGGAGCTGATCAAGGGCTTGGCTCAGGGTCAACAAGAGTTGAAGACCATGCTTCTGAAGAAGACTAAGAAGAAGAGGAGGACTGTGCTATTTAACATTGGGCGCAGACTCGGGAACACTTTGGT
Source organism: Vicia faba (assembly GCA_948472305.1). NCBI lineage: Eukaryota > Viridiplantae > Streptophyta > Magnoliopsida > Fabales > Fabaceae > Vicia > Vicia faba. The sequence continues at coordinate 568,930,384 of OX451735.1, read as the reverse complement.
TGAAGCTGAAAGGACTCCTCCATCTGTGACGGAAGGTAGTCACCAAGAAAGGGAGGTCACTACTCCTGTGGGCTCTGATACTGAAACAGACTTCAACGACGAGCAGTACCCTCTTGCTGAAGACCGGTACAAACAGCTGGAAGACAGATTAAAAGCTGTGGAAGTTCAGCGGGTGCCTGGATTGGATTTCGGAGACTTGGGGTTATCTACTGGAGTGGTGATCCCACACAAGTTCAAAACACCTGCCTTCGTGAAGTATGATGGGGCTTCCTGTCCCAAGATGCACCTCCGTTCTTATGTAAGGAAGATCCAGCCTTACACAGCAGACAAGAACCTTTGGATCCACTTCTTCCAGGAGAGTCTTTCAGGGACTCACCTCGACTGGTTCTATCAGCTGGATGGAATCAGCATTCGTAACTGGGAGGATCTGGCCACTGCTTTTTACAAGCAGTATCAGTATAATGCCGACCTCACTCCTACGCGTACCCAGCTCCAGGGTATGTCGTTAGGGTCGGGTGAAGGTTTTAAGGAGTACGCCCAGAAATGGAGAGACCTGGCTGGCAGGGTGCAGCCACCATTGACGGATCGGGAGCTGGTAGATATGTTCTTGGGGACCCTATCTGGTCCATTTTTCAATCATCTCATTGGTAATTCCTCTGCTGGGTTTACCGATCTAATCCTGACTGGCGAAAGGATTGAGGCCGGTATAAAATCGGGGAAGATACAGAAAGTTGCCTCCTCCAGTACTGAGAAGAAACCCTTCAAAAAGGAGGCTAGTGCTGTATATGGCTCCCGGAGAACAGAGCGACCTGAACACCGCCAATCTGTCAGTGCGGTAATGATTGCTAAACCTGCTGCCACCCCTCGGCCAACTAATCCTCAAAAGTTTGAAAGACCCCGGAGAGAGTTTACCCGGTTAAGCATGACCTTATCACAGATCCTGCCACAGTTGCTATCCACCAATTTAGTGACTGTCAAGGAAGCTCCAAAGTTTCCCAACACTGCATCTCCCAAGTTCAATCCAAATGCTCGCTGTGCTTATCACTCTGATAGCCCGGGGCATAACACAGATGACTGTTGGGCCCTAAAGAATAAGGTTCAAGACCTCATTGATGCAAAGGAGATACAGTTTGAGGCATCTGACAAGCCTAATGTGGTGGCGGCTCCCCTACCTGCTCATGGAGTGAATGCTATTGGAGACGAAGACGAAGTGGATGATGCTAAGTTTGATAGCTGGATCTACCCGACAACCGACAGTGGGCCTAACAATTGGAGTGCAAAAGACAATCTCTCTGTTTCTATTGTTCCTCAGTAATGAATTTCTTTGTTTTTGATTTGTAATAAACAATAATTTGAGACTATATGGCCCGGTGTCTTACCCGGGGCACTGTGGTTTTTATTTATGAGGGCTTTTGTTTGTCACTATCATATATCATGAATAAAAGCATTGGACATTTTTCACATTTCAAATTTTGCGCTCCTTTTCTTTCCTTTCTTTACATATTGCAAAACAGCTGTATTTACACACACACTCACTCATACAGGTTTCAATCCACTCTGGATCTCACTGGTAACGACTCTGCTACTGCCAGTTATGACTTCGAAAATCCGATCAACTTAGCCGAAGACGAAGGTGAAGATGATTGCGAAGTGCCTGGTGAACTTGCAAGACTGTTACAACAGGAGGAGAGGGCAATTCAACCCCATGAAGAGCCAGTGGAAATAATAAACTTGGGTACTGAGGAAGACAAGAAAGAGGTGAAGATTGGTGCCAACCTAGAACTCAGCGTGAAGCAACGGTTGACTCAGATGCTGCATGACTATAAAGAAATCTTTGCCTGGTCCTACGAAGATATGCCCGGATTAGATACCGACATTGTGGTCCATCACTTACCAACTAAAGAAGATTTCCCTCCGGTTAAGCAAAAGGTCCGCCGTATGCGTCCAGAGATGTCTGAGAAGATTAAAGCCGAGGTTATGAAGCAGTTTGATGCCGGGTTTCTTGCAGTGACTTCTTACCCTCAGTGGGTTGCTAATGTGGTGCCGGTACCTAAGAAGGACGGCAAGGTCAGGATGTGTGTCGATTACAGGGATCTGAACAGGGCCAGCCCCAAGGATGACTTCCCTCTGCCCCACATTGATGTCCTTGTTGATAATACAGCTCAGCACAAAGTGTTCTCTTTCATGGATGGTTTTTCAGGCTACAATCAAATCAAGATGGCTCCTGAAGACATGGAAAAGACTACGTTTGTTACTCAGTGGGGCACCTTCTGCTACAAAGTCATGCCTTTTGGACTAAAGAATGCTGGGGCAACCTACCAACGTGCCATGGTTGCTTTATTTCATGACATGATCCATCATGAGATAGAAGTGTATGTTGACGACATGATCGCTAGGTCCCAGACTGAGGAAGAACACCTTGATCATCTACAGAAACTGTTTGACCGTTTGAAACTGTACAAGCTTAGATTGAACCCTAACAAGTGCACCTTCGGGGTAAGATCTGGGAAGTTGCTAGGCTTCGTGGTAAGTGACAAGGGAATTCAAGTGGACCCTGCTAAGGTCAAAGTCATTCAAGAGATGCCAGTTCCTAAGACAGAGAAGGAAGTCAGAGGCTTTCTAGGACGTCTGAATTACATTGCTCGGTTCATCTCACACTTAACTGCTACCTGTGAACCAATCTTCAAGCTGCTGAAGAAAGATCAGGTAGTACGTTGGAATGATGAATGTCAGGCTGCTTTTGACAGAATCAAAGAATATCTCCAAGAACCACCCATCCTTATGCCACCAGTTGAAGGGAGACCTTTGATACTTTACCTGACAGTGCTTGATAATGCAATGGGGTGTGTGCTGGGGCAGCATGACGAGTCTGGCCGAAAAGAGCATGCCATTTATTACCTTAGCAAAAAGTTTACCGACTGTGAGACCCGATACTCACTGCTTGAGAAAACTTGCTGCGCTTTGGTATGGGCTGCTCGCCGGCTGAGACAGTACATGCTGACTCACACTACCTTGTTGATCTCAAAAATGGATCCTATAAAGTACATATTCGAAAAGCCTGCTCTGTCTGGGAGAATTGCAAGATGGCAGATGATCTTGACGGAATACGACATTCAGTACACGACCCAAAAAGCCATCAAGGGAAGTGTATTGGCAGACCACCTAGCACATCAAGCTGTGGATGACTAGCAATCAATGAACTTCGAGTTTCCAGATGAAAGCATTATGATAGTAACTGACTGTGAAATACCTGGACCGGATGAAGGACCTGAACCAGGATCCCGATGGTCTATGCACTTTGACGGAGCCTCCAATGCTTTGGGAAATGGTATCGGCGCCATAATCGTATCTCCACAAGGTACTCATACTCCACTCACCGCCCGGCTGTGTTTCAACTGTACCAACAACATGGCGGAGTATGAAGCGTGTATTATGGGTCTTCAAGCTGCGATCGACCTAAGGATCAAATTTCTGCGTGTCTTCGGAGATTCCGCTCTTGTGATCAATCAGATCAAAGGAGAGTGGGATACGAAACATCCAAACTTGATTCCTTACAGAGAATGTGTGTTGGCCCTGATCCCCCACTTCACAGAGATAACATTTGAGCATTTTCCAAGAGAAGAGAATCAGCTGGCGGACGCGTTAGCTACAATGTCTTCAATGTTCAAGGTTAAATGGGATAATGAAGCTCCCCGGATCATCATCTGGAAACTGGACGAACCGGCATACTGTTGTGATCTCGAGACTGAATTGGTAACTGAGAAACCTTGGTACCACGAAGTGAAGAGATATCTGGAAGCTCAGGAATACCCTGAAGGAGCATCTGTCAATGATAAGAAATTCCTGAGGAGGTTTGCAGCCAAGTTCTTCCTTAGCAATGGCATCTTGTACAAGCGAAACCAGGATTCAACCCTACTGCGTTGTGTAGATAAGACCGAAGCAGATAGAATCATGGAAGAGCTGCATGAAGGGACCTTTGGTACACACTCCAGTGGACATACCATGGCAAAGAAGATCCTACGGGCAGGGTATTACTGGTCTACGATGGAAGCTGACTGTTACCAACATTACAGGACGTGCCACAAATGCCAGATTTATGCAGATAAAGTGCATGTTCCTCCGGTTCCCCTGAATGTTCTGACTGCGCCTTGGCCATTTGCAATGTGGGGCATAGACATGATCGGCGAGATTAAACCCACGGCATCTAATGGACATCGCTTCATCCTAGTGGCAATTGATTATTTTACGAAGTGGGTTGAGGCAGCATCCTATGCTACGGTAACCAAGACTGTTGTGGCACGGTTCATTCGGCACAATCTGATCTGTCGGTACGGTGTCCCTGAGCGGATTATTACAGATAACGGTACCAATCTGAACAATAAGATGATCGCTGAGCTCTGCGAACAGTTCAAGATACAGCACCACAACTCTTCTCCTTACAGACCGAAGATGAATGGGGCTGTAGAAGCAGCTAATAAAAACATCAAGAAGATCGTGCAGAAGATGACAGTAACGTATAAAGATTGGCACGAGATGTTACCGTTCGCTCTGCACGGGTATCGTACTTCAGCTAGGACGTCAACCGGGGCAACTCCTTTCTCTCTGGTTTATGGCATGGAGGCAGTCTTGCCGATCGAGGTACAAATTCCTTCTCTCCGGATAATGAAGGATGCAAATCTGAACGAAGATGATTGGATCCAGACACGACTTGATCAGCTCAACCTTATTGACGAAAAGAGACTTGCTGCTATCTGTCATGGTCAGACGTATCAGAAACGAATGATCAGGGCATTTAACAAAAAGGTCAGACCACAGGAATATCAAGTCGGGGATCTGGTGATCAAGCGAATCATCCTTCCTCAGAGTGATCCCAGGGGCAAATGGACCCCTACGTACGAAGGGCCATTTGTGGTTAAGCATGTGTTCTCAGGAGGAGCAATGATATTAACCAACATGGATGGTGACGACCTTCCTCACCCCGCCAATGCAGACATAGTTAAAAAGTACTACGCATGAAGAAAAAAAAAAGACCCGCTAGGCTGACATGCCTAGGCAAAAATTAGGGCTTCCCGTCGAACCAAAAGGGTTCGGGCAAAATGAAGGGATGAAAATGAAAAAAAAATCTGTACACCCGGCAAGTCGAAAACCTGAAAAGGCGGCTTGGGCAAAAATGGGTATCCCGGTGGACTAAAAACCCGAAAGGGCAGTCCAGGCAAAAATTAGGGATAAAAGCGTAATACTATGTCTCATTGGGTCACTTTGCATCCAGAATCCGGTACCTACATCAAGTTCAGACGGCATCAATCAGTTAGCTTCACCTTCAACCAAGGTCATCAAGTGATGAGACGCACGGAGTATAAAGGCAATAGCAGAGTTGAAACCCAGTGGATCATTCATCTTTCACACAGCTGTTTTGTTTTCTTTTGTACAAAACTTGTATAAACTCTTTTATTCGGCGATATTTCTCTTACTAGGATGTCAGCCTCTTGTACACAAAACGCCTATTCACAGGCTATTCAAAATCAATACAAATATACTTTTCAGTTAAACGTGCCAACTGTTTTTCTTTTTCTGTTTTGTTTTGCGAAGAACGTCCAAGGTTCGATTTGTGATATATGCATTGACAATAATTTGCTAGCTCATAAATATTTGCATACGAAACAAAGAATTAATTGCAGGTGACACTAGAAACAGGGGCAATAAAGAGTTGTCTGAGCAGTCTACTTGTTCTATCCTCCAAGGTACCAAGGTAGGTTCAGCTAAAGAACCTAACCAGGCATCTTAAATTCCCCAGAGAGTGAGACAGCAAGTCAGTGCATTCTTCCCCAAACAAAGTTAACAAGTCTCAAGGAAATTAGGTATCCTCCAGTAGATCTCAATACATCCCCAGCAGCAGTACACATATATTCTTAACAAGCATCCCCGGCAGTCTTGGTCTAAAGATTGTTCCCCGGCGGCATACATCAACGTTCAAAAGAACCACTTCCTCAGCATATCAAAACTTCCCCAGAAGAGTCCAATCCAGTTTCCCCAGGAAAATTGGAATTCATCTCTCCAAGCAGTAAGCTTATCCCCAGTAGATTCTGGAAGCTTATCCCCTCGCAGAGCACGAACGCGTCGTCCGGCTTTATTCAAAGAGTTATTTCCTTAACAGGATATAACTGGGTTATCCTCAGCCAAAAGCCAAGGGAAGGTCGTCGTCAACGTAGTTCTTTCCTATCTCCAGCGAAGTCTATTCACACTTCCAATACAACAACGGTATCCCCAACAGAGTTACTATCAACATTCAGCAAGGCATCATTCTTCCCACAGAGTATTGCTTCCCAGCATGATCGCTAGAGTATCTTTCTCCCCGCAGAATCTTCCATTCGCCAAGTTTATTCCGCAACGGAGTCATCTTCTCCTACCGGTATTCTTGCAACTATCATCCCCAGCGGAAGTACAAGTGTATTCCTCAATATCAGCCCAGGATACGACTTCCCGGCACCCGTCATGGATTTGCTTTCCTGGACGAAAACATACATAAAACATCACATACATCATTATAGCATGCATAACGCACTGCATCATACAAATCTCATTTGTGTTGAGAACATCATTGCTTGGTCCATATTATGCATTGCATATGACTGACTTTTATATTTCAGGAAAGGTCCAGTTAAGTTCTCAAGCTACATTTCAAGACCTAGACCGGTTCAGTTAAATCGTCCCAAGATTTTCCTGATGCTTATCCAGTCAAAGGCCTTCTCTGGTTCAGTCAGATCGACCCTAAGATCTCCCTGATGCTTATCCAGTTGAAGACATTTCAAGACCTAGACCGGTTCAGTTAAATCGTCCCAAGATTTTCCTGATGCTTATCCAGTCAAAGGCTTCTCTGGTTCAGTCAGATCGACCCTAAGATCTCCCTGATGCTTATCCAGTTGAAGACATTTCAAGACCTAGACCGGTTCAGTTAAATCGTCCCAAGATTTTCCTGATGCTTATCCAGTCAAAGGCCTTCTCTGGTTCAGTCAGATCGACCCTAAGATCTCCCTGATGCTTATCCAGTTGAAGACATTTCAAGACCTAGACCGGTTCAGTTAAATCGTCCCAAGATTTTCCCGATGCTTATCCAGTCAAAGGCCTTCTCTGGTTCAGTTAAATCGTCCCAAGATTTTCCTGATGCTTATCTAGTTGAAGACATTTCAAGACCTAGACCGGTTCAGTTAAATCGTCCCAAGATTTTCCTGATGCTTATCCAGTCAAAGGCCTCTCTGGTTCAGTCAGATCGACTCTAAGATCTCCCTGATTCTTATCCCAGTAGAAGACACCCCAGATCTTTTCTCAACGAGTGTCGTTGAAGCTAAAATCACCAAGATTTTTCTCAAAAAAATCAGCTCCTGCAACGTGTCAGGTACTCATTTTTCTTTTGCAGGTATGCAGGTTCTCGCCAAGGAATCTCTTACGCAATTGAACATCCAGATGGCATCTATAAGCCCATTCCCATCATTGCTAACATGTGAGCGCAAATTTCCGGGCACTCTAGTGTCCAATCATCTTTTACCCTCGGATTACGAAAGGCACGTCAGCCAATCTGCATCCTCAGGTCTAAGAAGATTGAACAGGGGCAACTGTTATACCCCAAAATTTGCCCTCCCATATTCCTCAAGAAATTGTCAAGCCAAGCTACAAAATTCCCCAAGGGTTGTGCAGTGCAACAGTCTCCCATACAGTCAAAATTAGGGTTTTGAGTCTGATCAAGAAAAGGAAGTTTTCAAAGGCCCAATCAAGTCTCATATGCTTACAAACATGGTCAAGCATCCTCATATCAAGTTTCAAGGCATTCAGCTCAAGATTGCACAGTCAAAACCCTAAATTGCACTACAGTCAACTGTAGGGGCAAAATGGTCATTTGGCAGTCAAAAGGTTCAAATTTTTGGTCAATATATCATTTTGAAGCCACAAACATCATTTGATCAATGCTTGATCATGATTCTCAAAATTTGGCTCAGAAATCATCAAAGATGCAAAAGTTGCTATATTTGGACAGCTGAAAAAGTCAACTGAAATTGACCAGGGCATAACTTTCACATGGATCATCAGAAAAATTCCATCCAAAGCTCATTTTGAAGAGAAAGACATTTCCTACAACTCATCTTCATACTTCAAGTCCAAGAAATGCTCTCACAAAAAGTTATCAATTTCAACATTATAGGTCATTTTCAAAAGTCAACAAAAAGGGACTTTAAGTCAAAGGCCATAACTTGAGATTGGTAAATCAAAATGACATGGGACCAAAGGCATTGGTTAAAGGACTCAAAGACCTTTCCAAAATGTCCAAGAACATGTGAAAAGCTTAAAAATTGAGCAAGTTATGCCTTGTAGAAGTTGGGAAATTTTTGAGAAATGGCAAAAGTCAACTATCCTTGAAAATCCAATTTTTGACAAAAGGGCCCCATTTTTTCCACTTGGTTCATCCTTGTCATGCCACACACGTGTCCCATGGTTAATTTCAAGACCAAATATTGATTTTTCCATTTTATTTAATTTTTGATGATTTAATTCATTTTAATTCTTTGAAAATTCAAATAAAATTTAAAAACCAATGGAATAGTGTCATGTGAACTTGGACAATTTCTATGTATCATGAACCAACTCAAGAAATCAGGCTAGGGTTCATTTGCACACTAGGTCTAGGTTTTGGCTAAAAAGGAGGAAAAATGGTTAAGAATGAAAACCCTAAGACTAATTCCTTCATGAGCTTGAATCTAGGTCAAAGAGTAAGCCAATTCCATTCCATTATGATCACTGAGTCCAACCCTAACCATAACACAGCAAAAGGCTCGCTCAAAAGTGGATTGGAACTTTGAAAAATTAGCCATATAATGCAAAACTGATTTCAAGGTTGGAGTGAGTTTTAGGCCTGAATTCTTTTTCTAATAGCATCCTGAGACATCACTGAAGGTTTCTCAATCGTTCACATCAATTAAAATACCCTGAATTGGTACCCTTAACTCAGACTGTATCTCAAAATATTTGAAATCGTATTCTCAATTCCAAGCCTCTTCATTGCATTTCAAACATATATCCTTGTTCCTTACAAAGTTTCTAAGCTAACCATAACTGTTAATTGAATTTTCGTGCACTTTTGGCCAAGTTACCATGTTTGGTTTTTAGGGTTTCCAGCTTTTTGAATTAGGGCTTTTAGAACAGAGTAAAATCAAGCCTCAAGATCACTACCACTGCAATCAGCGTGCTCCCCTGAACAAGAAACATTGCTCGCGATGAATTTATGTCCCACAGGATCCTATTCGCTATTTTCTAACATGCCATCTATAGCAACGGGTTAAAACCGTTGCTTATTGCTTTTATGTTTCAGAAAAAAAAGAAGAACAAGGACGATGATGTGTTGGCACGCTATGGTTGGATGCTTTAAAATTCGCGCGCTCAATTACTAGTGCGCTTGGGATTTGCTTTTTGTTTTTTATGCATTATAATATATCAATTGAAACACAAATGGCTCAGTGGCCATGGATACGCGCATGTAACCTCAATGACCTGGGTTCAAGTCCCAGGTCTGGCAAAATTCCCTATTATTTTTCTACATAAAATTCCATGCTTTGCTAACATCCAGGTACACCATGCACACTCAAAAATCAACCTCCACGCGTCCATCAGAAGCAATCCAAGGGCCATGACCAAAGGTGTATCATAGATTCCAGTCAACGTGCAGCACTCTATCCAGGAAAGTCAACCAATTCAAGCAAATGGGCCAGGCTTTTCAAAGCTGAACCTCCAATTCTGGGGCTACACCCCACCCTGGTTTGCCAAATTTATTTTTCTTATATTCTTCATTTATTTTAATTGTTATGTTATTTTAATTATTTGTTTTATTTAATTTTTAATCAAAATGTAAAAACATCACAAAAATCAGAAAAGTCAAAAAATTAATAATTATTTTATTTTAAATATTTTTTTGTATAAATAATAACATGTAAATATTTAGTTTTAATTAGGTTTTCAATTTTAATCCTTTTAATAAAAATCCAAAAAATAGAATTTAGGTTTAATAACTTTTTATTTTCTTTTTTTTATTTTTTCCTTTTTTCAGAATAATAATATTATTTATTTATTTTCATAAACTAAAAATTGTACATAAATTAATTTAGAATTAAATTAGGTTAAAAGTCAACATTTTCTTAATAACTTAAAAAACAATAGAATTAGGTCTAATATTTAATTTAATTTCAATTAACTCCTTTTTCCTCATTAAATCTAAAAAACACAAAAATACCCTTTTCCATTTAATTTTAATTTTAGATAACTTAATTATTTTAATTCCTTTAAAGGGTTCAACGCCCTCGCATTTGATTATTTTCTTTTTTTGCGCGTTTCATTTATTTCTGTTGTGAATATAATGTACTTGTACCAAAGCCATGTAATAGCTATTAGACATTTCTTTTCTGCAATTTATTTTAAAACGGGTCTGGATTAATTTGGCGTTGTAGACCCTCGCCCTTTGTAATAGCGTAGGACTTTTATCTTTTCCGCACTTTAAATTCCCGCACTTTTAACTGTTAAACAATAACATGAAAGAATGAATGCCCAAAAATAAAATCGAATCGTTAGATCACCAATGCATGACAAGACAAACAATAAACTGAAAATGACACACAATTCACACACCACCCCTAGGGTACGTTTCACTGTTGCCTTGCCTTTCGAAAGGTGATCGTCGAGTAGAGGATGTCTTAGTAAGTCCTCATGATCCGGGAACCTGGCATGAGGGTAGCTTCTAAGGTGTCTTCCTATTGCTCTGGTGATCACCGCGTCCCTAAACCTCGAATTGACCCGAACACCTCCAACGGTGGTGCTACCTACCTCTCAATGGTGGGATGGCATTACTTTAAAGGACATTTACACGGACGAATTCCTTAGGGTAGGTAGGTTCTCAAAGATACTTGCTCTAATTTCAAACAAAACAAAAACTCTTTTCACACCAACACATTTTCAAAAGCTTTCAAAGCAAATCTTTCAAACACTCTGACGTACGAGTCGAACTGAAATTTTTCAAAGAAACTTTTTAAACCCACATTGAAAAGCAAACAAACAATTTTGAAAACACATTGAGCAAGTATCTAAGAGCCCATGGATAACCATGGATAGAAAGGGTGCTAACACCTTCCCTTTCTATAACCTACCTCCCGAACCGAGAGCAATCTCTTTAAAGGAATTTTTCTGTGCTTTTGTCCTTTCCATTTGGAGAAAATAAAAGACGGTGGCGACTCTTGCTTCCGCGACATTTCGCGAACCAGCTTTAAAACAGTCAGTTCCAGATCCACCGATCACACACACCATGCATGGATTCTGAAGTCCTGGAGATTACTCCTCTTAGAGAACTGGCAACTAACCCCTCTAAGGTTAAAAAGCTGAGAACAAGGCATGCAGGAAGGTCTCAAGCTACTTCATCCGGTAATCCCTCTCAACCATCATCTTCTGTTCCAAATAGGGAAGGCTCAGCTTATGCTCATCAAGCAATAGCTAGGCTTGTTACAAGAATTTTGAGTGTGAACCACTCTGTACCTGGCATTTTTGTTCCTTTAAATCAAGAATCAGCAAGTCCAAATGTTGAAATAAATCCAGATGTCTCTGAGAATGTTGAGACACCGAATGACAACATTCAGAAATCATCTGAGAATCTTGATGATCTCCAGAAACCTTCAGAGAAGGATGTTGAACCCCCGGTTATTGATGTGGATGAAGACTACTCTGGCAATGACCTAATTGCAAATATCAACCCTAGCATAGCTAGGAGAATGATGAACAGAAAAGGCAAGTAGGATGCTGCAAAAGGTATGACCAAAGAGAAGACTGCTGATGTTACTCACAAGAAAACCAGGTCTGAAGGCAAGACTGGTGTAGAAACTGTGAAGACTAGATTGTCCAAAGGGAAGGTGAAAACCAGAGTACATGTTGGTAGTCTCTCAAAGCCTGTGAGACAACCAATAGCAAATAAAAGGAAAGAGCCTGAACCTTCTGACTCTGATGAGGACTCAGAATTTGAAGTTGAAGCTGAAGACATCTCTCTCAGAAGGAAACTCCCTTCAAGCAAAATGGCTAAAGTTCCTGAAGTCCCCACTGACAACATTTCTTTTCACCACCCTGAAAATGCCAACAGATGGAAGTATGTTTGTTTAAAAAGAATAGCCTTGGAAAGAGAACTGAACAATGGTGCCATGGAATGTAAGGAGATTATGGACCTAATCAAAACAGCTGGACTCATGAATACTGTGGTAAAGTTTACCAAATGCTATGAAAATCTTGTCAAAGAATTCATAGTGAATTTATTTGATGGATGTGCTGATGGAAGGTCAGCTGACTTTAAATGTGTCTATGTGAGAGGAAAAAAAGTTAATTTCTCTCCCTCTGAAATAAACAAATTCCTTGGAAGACCAGATGAAGCTTGCCCTGAACTAGAGGTGACTGACAACCAAGTATGCCAAACCATCACTGCAAATCAAGTAAGGAGCTGGCCCTTAAAAGGCAAGCTGAATGCAAGCAAGCTAAGCATGAAATTTGCCATCCTGCACAAAATTGGTGCAGCCAACTGGGTTCCTACCAACCATAAATCAACCATCTCCACAGGATTGGGAAGATTCATTTATGCTGTTGGAACCAGGACAGGATTTGACTATGGCAGGTATATCTTTGATCAAACTTTAAAACATGCTGGAAGCTATGCTGTTAAAGGCCCTATTGCCTTTCCCTCCCTCCTATGTGGTATTGTCCTTGCTCAGTATCCTGACATCCTAGTGGAAAGAGATACTGTATGCAAAAGAGCCCCTGCTCTTGGGTTGCACTATAAGCTATTTCAGGGAACTCATGTTCCTGACATTGTCATGACATCAGCTGAGACATCAACTGTCAAAACTCAGTCCAAGACATCTGATGTTATAGCTGTGCTGAAGGAAACCTGCAAAGAGCTGGAGACAAGGAAAAGGACTCTTGAGAACCTAATTTCCAGATTAGAACAGGAGGAGACTGAAGGACAAAGAAGGGAAGAGGATGCTGCTGAAGATCAGCTTAATGCTTAAGAAAGTGCCTCCTCTGAAGATGACAGTGCTTGAAGTTTCGTGGAGTTGTCAAGCTTGCTGCTGGTGCCTGTTGCTGCAAGTGATTTCAGAATTTTTGTTGTTTTTATTACTCATTTTGGATGACTGTATAACCTATAAGTACATGTATCTTTGGCCTATTTATGGCTAAAGAGGGGGAGAAGATTTTATGTTAATTACTTGGTAGACATGATTTTTTTCTACAGACATATTATTTCTGCTGCTCTCTATTCTCTGATTGTTTAGGGGTTTTAGCCAAAAATTTTCCAAAGGGGGAGTTTGTAAGTTTTTAGTTATTGGCATGTATTTTTTGGTAAAACCAGGTGTGTGAATGTCATGACTGATGTCATAACATTCTGGGTTTTTAGGTACTTTATGCAGAAAAAGAATGGCATACAGTAGCTGCTATTTATGAGTGTGTATCTGAGCATTTTGCAATGATCACATTTATTACCTTCTACCAAAATCAGTAAACAGGATTTCTGTTGTCATAACCAATGTTAAGACATCCTGTACTGATCTAACAATTATGCAGTTTGGTTAATTCTGAGATTTTTCAGGAATTTGGTTCATACTTTCCAGAACAGAATCTCACGTGGACTTTAGGTTAACCTAGCTCAACCCTAATCTGGTTGATAAAGTCTTGTGACCAAGTCTTAAGGTTAAACCTAATTAACCCTAGCTTTTCATGGAAGCCCTAACTGAAGAAACAACTACATATATATTCAACAGGAAAGCTGTTGGAAGATCAACTCTTTGACAGAAGATCAACTAGGGGCTGTATAGTTTTAACTACTGTAATCCAAGCAAGTATCATTGTGATAAGTGACTTAGAGTAGGTTTTATTTGTAAGGGTTGTGTATCACTCAAAGCTTTGAAGCAAGAGTGTTTGTGTCACTTGATTAAAGCTTTGAAGCAAGGTCAAGTTAGGTTTATGTATCACTCAAAGCTTTGAAGCACGAGTGTTTGTGTTACTTGATTAAAAGCTGTGAAGCATAATCAAGTGTATGTTCTGAAGAGTGTATTCATAATTTCATTAGTCAATTGTTTAGTATCACTGCTGTGATTGAGGGGGAGTGAGTAGGAACTCAGGTTTAAGTTGAACTTAGATTGAAGTTGCATTGGGTAGGTCTTAAGTGAAGGAGATAAACTGGTTGGTTTATTCCTGAATTAATATCTCTTATAGTGGATTTCCTCCCTGGCTTGGTGTAGGTGTTGTTTCACACTGAACTGGGTAAACAATTGACTGTGTTCTTTACTGTTTTTGATTTACTGTCTTATAGAAAGTCAGATACGATGTCATAACATTCACTGTGACATTGAGTATCTGTTGCCAGAATTTCAGAAAAAAATATGGAATTATGTTGATGAAACCTCTGTTAAAGCTACATATAAAAAGAATGAAGTAAAATATGCAAAAGAGTTGGAAATATAGGATGTTAGTAATTCTAAGATCCTTACTGGGGTCAATAATTTTGTTTCTCAGTCATATGGACGCAACTAGTAAAATATGATACTGCTAAGGAAGTTTAGGATCATTTGAAACGTTGTATGTGTTGAAATATTAAATTAGATTTGTTAAAATATTAGATTAGATCAGTTTGATTAGATTTAATATTTAAATATAATTCAAGTTGTGTTAGCTCAAACCCAATTAGAGTTATATATAAATAGTCATAGTGTGTATCATTATTTGTACAATTTAATAATACAAATCCTTATTTCCTTTATTATTCTCTCTTTCTCTCTTCACTAAAAGTGTCTCACGCACTAACAAATTGGTATCAGAGCTTTCGGTTATTGTTCTTGATCAAGTGTTCAAGAATTTCACGTCAAAGATCGTGTTTCTAGGGCAAATGAATCAATCGCTGCGAAGATGACTAGTGATAAGGGCATTCTGAATTCTCTTCCAATGCTTGACGGAAAAAATTGGATCCGATGAAAAAAACAGATGCAATCATTGTTTGGCTTCCATGAAACCCTAGAAGTGGTTACCGAAGACGTTCATACGTTGGCTACAAATGCAACCGACGAACAGAAAAAACCCACAACGAAGTCAAGAAGAAAGATTGCAAGGCTGTTTATTGCATTCAAACGGCTATCGATGCTGCAAATTTTGACATAATCTCTCATGTTGAAACAGCGAAGGAGGCATGGTATATTCTGGTGAAGTATTACGAAGGAGGTGAGAAAGTCAAGGTTGTTAAATTACAAACCTTACATCGATAATATGAGTTGTTGTCAATGGGAGAAGATGAAAAAGTTACAAAATATGTGTCGAAGGTTCAGAAACTCGTCCATCTCATGAAGGGTTATGGTGAAACCATTACTGGTAAGATGATAGTTGAGAAGGTAATGAGAACGTTGACCTCTCACTTTGATCATGCTATCGTAGCTATTCAGGAATCCAACAATCTTGAAACCACTAAAGTGGAAGATTTGGTTGGTTCGTTGGAGGCGCATGAGATGAGGATTGTCGAAAGGATAGGAGTTTAGGACTCGATACAAGCACTGCAAGCTCAATCATGGAAAAATGATGGTGGTTCCAACAAATTCAAAAGCAAGTTCGACAAGACTCGTGGAAAGAAGTCTTGGTCGAATCCCCATAAGAATAAGGTCGAAGATAGATCTTTTGAATCCTCGAAAAGGGGAGGAGGAAACTATCGAAAGGACAAAGAAGATAAGAAACATATGCAGTGTTATAACTGTGAAAAGTGGGGACACTTGGCCAAGAATTATTGGTACAGAAAAGACAAGGGATTGACATGCAAGGACAAAGGAGATAACATTACACGCCAAGATTCAGATGATTCTGAAGGTGGTATGGTGGTTATGGCTGCAATTGCAGATAACCATGTCGAATCCAAGATCTGGTTTCTCGACTCAGGCTGCTCGAACCACATGACTGGTCGAAAGGAGTGGTTGTCATATTTTGATGAGTCAGAGATGAGCAAGGTAAAACTTGCTAATAATAGTTTATTGTAAGCAGAAGGTACTGGCAACATAGTCTTTCAAATGAGTAATGGAGGGAAAGCTATGATCAAAGATGTGCTCTATGTACCTGGAATAAAATGAAACTTGCTAAGTGTTGGACAACTAGTCGAAAAAGGTTTCTCATTTGTCATGAAAGATGGAGTTTTGAAATTGTTCGACACCAAGAACAATTTGGTCTTAAAATCTCCATTGTCGAAGAATAGGATATTTAAGACTATGATCAGTTCGACAGAAGTTCAATGTTTGAAAACTGTTGTCGACCACAAGGATAATTGGTTGTGGAATTTGAGGTTTGGACATTTGAATTTTCGATCACTTAATCAACTGATTACTCAAGATATGGTTACTGGTATTCCAAGCCTTGAGATGCTTGAAAAACTTTGTGAAGGTTATTTAGTGGGAAAGCAATCCAGGAATTCTTTCGTTTCGACTATGTCAATGAGATCATCCTGCATTCTCGAAGTGGTGCACTCAGATGTATGTGGTCCATTTGAAGAACATACAATTGGTGGAAACATATATTTCGTTTCGTTTATCGATGAGTTTAGTCGAAAGCTATGGATCTATGTGATCAAACGAAAGGACGAAGTATTCAAAATCTTTAAGAGATTTAAGATACTTGTCGAAAACCAGAGTGAGAAGAAGATCAAAGTTCTGCGAACAGATGGAGGTGGCGAATACACATCCAATATGTTTGAAGATCTCTGTGCAGAACATGGTGTTGATCATGAGGTAACTTCTCCTTATACACCTCAACATAATGAAATTGCTGAAAGAAGAAATAGAACCATATTAGATATGGCGAGATGCATGCTGAAGCAAAAGAATTTGCCAAAGTCTTTATGGGGAGAAGTTGTTTTGAATGCAGTTTATATTTTGAATAGGTGTCCTACTAATATATTGAAGAACAAGGTTCCTGAAGAAGTGTGGAGTGGCAAACGACCATCAGTAAGTCATTTGAAGGTGTTTGGCTCTATGTGTTACAAGCATGTTCCTGATGCAAGGAGAAGGAAGCTTGATGACAAGAGTGAACCTATGATTCTTGTAGGATATCATAAAACTGGTGCATACAAACTATTCAATCTAGTTAATGAGAAGATTGTGTTGATTCGAGATATTGTGATTAATGAAAATTCTGCCTGGGATTGGAATTCTAGCAATTCAATTAATAATCCATTAATTAACTTTGATTTCGACGAAGAAACTGATGAAGTAGAGGTCGAAGGAATTGTTGAGAATCCAGTTGAAGTCGAAGAAGAAGCAGTTGCTGACACTCCCGACACAGCCTAAGTCGAAGAGCATGTGGCTGAAACAAGCCAAAGACCTCAAAGAAATAGAGTTCTTCCAATAAGACTTCATGATTATGAAGTGGTGGGTGATGATGAAATTACACCAGATGGAGAATTAGTTCATTTTGCTTTACTTGCAGGTGTTGAACCAATCAACTATAGTGAAGTGTTGTACCCCAAAATTTTCCCTCTCACTTATCAAATATTTTCTCACAAAGATCTCTCTTGGTTCAAGGCTGCACTATGGTTGATCAACTCAAGACACCTCCTTAAGCACTGATGACTAAAATTACGGTTTGAGATTGCAAAAAGATAATTGAACTTTCAATTCTTCATGTGACTTTCATGGATCATTATGGAACCCCAAGATTAATCATGTCAAGTTTCAAGCTTTGGATCACACTTTTGCTCAGTCAATTGAGCAGTTGACCTAAAAATCAACAGTATTAGGGAAAAAGTCAACTATGGCCAATTTACAGTCAAACTTCATAATTTTTGATCCACATCAACATTATAAACTCATATGTATCATTTGATCAAGTTTGGACCATAATTCCTCAAGAAATTTGATCAAATCATCAAAAGGGCAAAATGGTCAAAATTAGGGTTTTGACTAAGAAAGGGCAATTTCTGATTTTTGACCTAGAAAATGGTTAATTTGTTTAAGGCATGATCTCAAGAGTTCAATTGAATCATTTTAACCTAATGGAATGACCCAAAACATTGATCAAGATCAATTAGATTGATAGTGAATTTTCAGTCAACTAATCAAAAGTCAACTATACACTGAAAAGTCAAACTTTGACTTTTTGGTCAAAATCAAGTTTCAAAGATCACAATTCATCAAAACATGTCAAAATATGAAATTTATTCATCAAGAAATCAAAAAGTCAAGATTTCATTTTAAAAAGTCAAAGTTTTCTAACTTAGAAATTTTTCTAAGTGTTTAAAACTTCATGTTTTTTAACAACTTTGAGCCAATTTTTCACCATGGTGCAAGATGATTCAGAAGAAACTTTCAAAATGAAAGTTGTAGATATCCATGATATCTACAACATTTCTTTACACAACTTCTTATAAAAGTGCTTAGATCTCAAGTTATTAATTCATAAAGTCATGGTCTTGAAATTAAACACTTAGTGAAATTTTGCCCTAGTTTTGGTCAGGATTTTGACCTAACTTCTGAACCAAGTTTCACCTAGTTCCAAGAGGAATTTTCAAAAGTGATTCAAAGAGGGTTTGTAGAGCATATTACAAGCTTTCCAAAATTTTCAATAACTCCTTGAGATCATTTGTGAGCAAGTAGAATCGAAGGTCAGAAGTTAGGGTTTCAAGTTGTTTTGCAAGACATATTTTGTGATGAACATGAACCAAATCCATAGCCATGCTGCATAATCCTCACTTTGCAGGCCTCAAAATTTCTTTTCACTCCATAATTAATGGCTTACACAATTGATTATGCCTTTATCCAAGTGTTTCAAGCTTTGTCCAAATCAAATTGTCATTTTGGGGAGAAAGTAACATATCCATTCTTGTAAAGCAAGCTTTATGCACAAAGTCAGCTTTTTGAGCTCCCAACTTATTTTCCTTGATTACACTCCATCCACAAAGTCAGAGGTATTGTGTTTAAAGTGGTTAACAACTCTATGAACCAAGTACAAGGCATGGAAACTTGTTTTGTCAAAAAATCACATGTTGAGCTTAAACATATAAATTTGAATTCTGATCAACTAGAGCACTCCATACTTGTTGCTTATAAATAGAGTCACTATTTATGAGCTAAAGGACGAGCTCAAGCACCCTAAAACACTCCCAAACTCCCTCTATCCAAAAATTGCACAAAAAACTTCATTGATACACAGTTCTGACCTTAAACTTGTATCTCTCATTTCCCTCGGGCGTTTTCCCTCAAATTCATTCCTAAAGCTTCCTTACATCAAATATAGTCCATCCCTGACCTTGGTTTGGAACTGTAACATCTCCATCACCATCCTCCATAACCAAAAACAGAGGTCTGTAACTTGACTTCTCCAGACCATTCTAGCCATCCATTGCTCAAGCAAACCATTGCATTAGCTTCCTGAGAACTTGAGGAAGCTAACCTGATCATTGCAGCACCTTGAATCAAGCTCATTTGCATTTCACGATTTCCAATTTTGAGGTATTTTTCTTGAACTTCTATCTCATTACTTAGGCATTGTTAGGCTTGCATTTGTGAAGATAAAATATAGACATTATTGCCCTGAAGCTGTACATGTCCATAGATTGCATTTATGTTGATTGAGCTAGGAGAATTTTAGGTTTGAATATCTGAAAATAATTAGGTCAGAATATGGTAATTTCAAAAATTCTCATTCATCTTTGATTTATAGTTCATGATATTTATATTGTTGGATCCGTATGAAAAAATGGAGCAATTTTCATGTTTATATTTTTGCAAATGGTTGAGAAATGAGCAAGTTGCAGGGCTTCTGGCTGGAGGTTGAAGATGAAGTGTATTTAAGGCAGGATTTGTGTTATATATTTATGGTTTAACATAAGTTAACAGATGTATCACCACCCCAGTGGTTAAAGCGCGCGCCTGTCACTATGAGGTCTCGGGTTCAAGCCCCAGCGTGACCTTTTTCCACTTTTGACATTTTTGGCTCTTTTTGCAGCGCCTGGGCCTCCTCTTGTTGGGCCTGACTTTTTTTTACAATACCCCCTGTTTCATTAATCCACCTCCTTGACTTTATATATATATTTTTTATATATTTTTATTTTACTTCCTTATCTTCTATTATTATTATTAACATTATTATTATTATTATTATTATTATTATTATTATTTTCATTACTAAAAACCCAAAAATATTTTTTTTTAAATTTTTTTTTTTTAGTTTATTTTTTCATAAAGTTAAAAGCACAAAAAACATTTTCTTTAATAAATTAACTTCCCTTTTTAAAAATACTTAGATAATAAATTTTAAATATTATTATATTATTTTCTTGTAAATTAAACTTAATTTAAAATTTAGGATCTTTTATTTAATTGTTTTTATTTATTAATTTAATTTAATCCACAAAAACCCTAAAAAATTTGTTTCCTTTAAATTAATTTAGTGTACTAACTTAATACTATTTTCCTTTTTTAAGTTAATTATTTTATTTTAATTAATTAAGTCAAAAAACCTCTTCTCGTGAAAAACCAAACAAAAATTACATTTTCTTTTTTACATTTGCATTCTTGCATTTTTTTTAGTTATTTTGTACATTTATTCAAAATTCAATATGATTGTAATATTATTTAGATTTAATTTCTTGAAATATTCCCCATTTGTAAATTTGTATACCCCCTCCCCTAAGTGATGTAATAACGTAGTAATTTTAAATTCCGCAATTTATCACTTTATATATAAATACTAGTAATTAGGGTTTTGTATGGAAAGACTAAAACCAACAAATAGCAAACCCTAATCAAAGACAAATCAAGCATGAAAATCAATACACTTGCACACAAACACCCCCTAGGGTAAATCCATTTGGTTGCCTTACAAAAATGGTCATATTATGCATGTGAGATATCTTAGTAAATACAAGCAAAAAAACAAGATCATAGTCCCTCGATGACGCTATCTATGTTTCCTTTTCAAAATGATCTTAGTCCCTAAATCAAAATGCTAAGATATCTTGCAACATTGCTAATCATAGTTATATGATGACCCACTCCCGTCCCTTTTACATCCAATGATAGGATTACTTACCAAATCAATGGTGAGATAACAATATCAAAAGAAAAAGGAAATGAACATGAAAGACTTTTGAGTAGGTAGAATGTTCCTAGTTTCTTGCTCCATTTCAAAACAAAAACATCCTTGCTGTTTTCAAAAACAAACACCAACATTTTCAAAACACCTTTCAAACTTGATTTTTTTTTTCAAAAGATCAACACCTTTGTATACATTCTTACGAACGAGAATCATTACAAGGTTTTCCTAAACAACGGCCTCTTTTCAAAATACTTTCTAAAAAACCACACAAAGAACATTTTCAAACAATAGCAAATGATCTAGCAAGTAACTAAGAGCCCATGGAAAACCATGGATGAAAAGGGTTCTAATACATTCCCTTTTCATAATCTACCTCCCGAACTCAAGAAATAATCTCAAAGGTCTTTCTTGTGCTTTTTTACCTTTCCTTTTGGATAAAAGAAAAGTCGGTGGCGACTCTTGCTAACCGCACCATTTGCAATCAAATGCAAAACACCCAAGTCAGTTCTCCCACCGTATCACAGAACTGGCGACTCTGCTGAGGAGAATACTTAAAGTGGGGTTACCTTAGGGTTAGATCACATTTACTTGCTTTCATTGTTTGACTTGTATGCTTTACATTATGGTTCTTTGTTTGGGTTTAAGTCCTTTACCCGGATTTGGGATACCTTATAGGTAAGTAGCAATACGTTGTGGAAACTGTGCGGGGTATACCGATATGGTCTAAGAAATAGCTACGTTAGTGCGACATATTTGTGGGTACCGGTAGCCCTTGAGTAGTCAAGGATAATACGGGGCCGTTGAGTGATGTCATGAAGCACTAATGAACTTTTAGAACCTTTACTTGACCAACTTGGCCATTATGACGTAGTGAGATGACCGGCTTTGGTGCAATCCGAAGTTGGTAGATACTCGATACTACACTCATTGAGGTTTGATTTTTTGGGATATTTCGGTCGCTATTGAAGAGGGTTGCACTGAAACAATACCCGAAGAAACAAATCGGTGATATTGAGCTCCTTAGAACCCGGTTACGATTACTAGGACATGTTTGAGCCAACTAAACTTCAAGAGAGTACTTACCTATGAGACTCCATGCAAGGATAAACCTAAGAACTTGTTTGATTTGTTTGTATATATATACTTGTACATAACATCATAAACATCATAACATCATACTCATATTCACTAACCATTTCAAGGATCTTGGGATTTATCTTTGTTCTATTTTATAGGACATGGATTCTATTCGCAGGAAAACCATTTAAGTCAATCTTGTAAGGATCCCTCCTCAACTTAAAGAGCTAGCATCAAGAATTCCTGGAAATTCCCCATTTACCGAAAGACATGGTCACCTACTAAACTTGGTTACCTCCAACACTGATGAAGACATGATGGAGGTGCTCTTTCAGTTCTTTGATCCTTTACACCATTGCTTCACATTTCCCGATTATCAACGTGTGCCAACTTTGGAAGAACTCTCCCAACTCTTGAGGATTCCCATTCTCAATCAACTACCTTTCAATGGTACGGAAAGAGATCCAAAGCCAGAAGAGATTGCTCGAGCTCTACACTTGCAACCATATGATATCACAACTAATTGGGAAACAAGGAGTGGTGTCAAAGGTTTCCTAGCAAAGTTCTTGTTTGAGAAAGCCCAAAATTGTTGGAACTCTTTGGATCTGCAAGCTTTTAAGGAAATTATGGCTCTCCTCATCTATGGGATGGTTTTGTTTCCAAATCCTGACCAACTCATAGATGTGAACACCGTCAAAATCTTCGTGTCTCATAACTCGGTGCCTACTTTGCTAGGGGACATCCTACATTTTTTTCACACACGCACTATGAGGAAAAGAGGTATCCTTATGTGTTGTGTAACGCCCCAATATTTAATTATTTATTTAATTAAATATTGTTTTGATTATTTTATTTTAATTCAAATTTTTATCATTGAAGTCAGAATTATTTTATTAAGTTGGAATAATAATTTAATCAGGCTTATATAGGTATAAATAAGTTGAGGTATCATTTTACTAGTAAGCTTAGAATTGATGTTGGGCTTAAGTATGGTGTCGCGAAGTAATAAGGGGGTGTTTTGTTTAGGCCCATTTAAGTTACTAAGGGTTAAATAATATTTTATTAGAAAATAGAAGAAAAGAGAGAAAGTGGAGTTATCAGGAAAAACAAAATAAGAAGAGAAAAGAGAATAGGGTTTTGTGAGAAGAGGAGAAGAACGAGGAAGCTGCTGCTAGGGCTAGTTTCCAGAAATTCCATTGAAGCTTCCTTGATTGTTTTCAAAATTAAACCAGGTAAGGGTGGGTTTCTTATCCTATAATGGGGTGTATGATATTTTGTATGTGGGGATTTGTATATGAAATTGTTACTGTTTTATTGACTTGTATTTGGCTTGTGTTGTTGTGATAATAATTGATTTGTGTTGGTTTGTGTTGTTGTGATAAGCATGATTAATATGGTTTTAGTTATAGAACTGTCAAGGAAATATGTGGGTTATTGTGTTAAACACTTGTCTGGGTTGAGTTTGGATTAGGAGACAGAAGAATTACTGAAGCAGTATGGAAACTACCATAGAAAATAAGTATAGGAACTACACATAGAAATTAAGTATTGGAAATAAGAAGAAGGAATGAAAACGAAACTGGAAGTGTCGTCCGACACTTGTGTATATGGGGGGTTGCCGTTCGGCAACCTTTGGGAAAGGGAGAGGTGCCGATCGGCACTAGTGTAGTAGGTGGAGGAAAGTGCCACTTTGGCACTGTGAGGAAGGGGCACTTGTTTTCTCTGTTTTCTCTGTTTTTCTGGTTGTCTTTCTATGGAACTATGCTGCATAATTCTAAAATAATATCAGTAATAGCTAGTAGCAGTATATATGAATGTCACTGTTTTCAGTAGCAGTAAATTAAATTTAGTTGCTAGAAGCTAGTTTTATACGGAAGAATGGCACACCCATTAGTTGTATAATAAGTTAGCAATTTTAGGGAGAACAAATAATAGTGGACTATATATATTTTAAATGGTTGAATTAGTATTTTATTAGTGACGAAAATAATTAACAGTGGGATTATTTTAACTAAGTTAGAAAATAATTGGAAACGAGACGACTAATCTGGTATGTTGGTGTATTGACGTATTTTGCAAATTGACCGAAATTTCGTTTTGTTTCGATATCTCAGTGGTAAGTAAGTTTTGTGATTTACCTTGATTAACTGGTAATGACAGTGATATAGACCTTTGGCCAATATTGAAGGTGTGAATTGTTGCTATGTTGACCTTTATTATGTTGTTGTCTTTGTTGCGTTGCCAAGTTGTGGTTGTTTGTATCATCGCATAACATTAAAGTTGGCCTGGATTAGCATGTTCTAAGTTAGAGCGAATGCTCACCATGTTGGCCTTTATTGGAAAGATTCTATGTTGAGGGCTTATGACTTATGCCTCGGTAAACTAGCACTTTCTAAGTTGGGAGTTCTGCTCCAATGGTACCACATGCATTTGCATAACTGAGTCGCATTTGGAGTCGTTGATTTGGTGCTTATTTGAAGTGTTGTTTACGCACGGTAATGTTATAAGTTGAATTAAGGTATTGGTGAATGGTATTGTTTTATGTTGATTTGGTATGGAGTGGTGATTTTACATAAACTGATTTCGATATATTATTTATCATATGTTCTATTATAGTATTCGATATCTCACCCCTTTTGTTTGAATGTTTCCCTTTGTTGGTAACGTGCAGGTAACCAAGAGGAGTAGCCGTTAGCATTGTTAGTTCAAGTTTGGTGTCATTTGCTTTGATACATAGCACTCGGGGGGAAATAAAGGCTTGTCTTATTTTGTTGTTTATGTATCGAACCTTATGTTGTTATTTGAGGAGTTATCATATTGATGTTGTTTTATGATTCAAAAGATGCTATGTCTCATATGTAGAATTATTATGAATCCGCTGCGTGATTAATCAAAGTTGGTTTATGTTATGAAGACTTTATTCATGAGTTGTGTTCATTCCGTTTTCTTTAAGTGTTATGTATCTATTCTAAAAGCATGACAAGTTTATGTGTATCTGTTGAATGTGTAGCATCCTGATTATTCTAGAAATTTTTATACTCTGATTTTCCTTAAATTGCTTGGGATAGAACTAGGGTGTTACATTAGTAGTATCAGAGCAGATCGGTCCATCCGGTCAAGTTATCGAGTCATAGTTGTGTAACAGTCGAGTATTGTTAGTTTTCTTAACCGTTGTTTATGTTGCAGTGATAAGATAAGATGGCTGGGAGGAATGATGCTGTGATTGCTGCTGCTCTGCAAGCGATGGCTCAGGCTATGCAGAATTAGCCAATTACGGAAGAGAATGCTGGATCTCGTAACTTGGAGACTTTCCAAAGGGAGAATCCACCGGTGTTCAAAGGTAGGCATGATCCTGATGGAGCACTACGTTGGTTGAAGGAAATCGAGAGTATTTTCCGTGTGATGGATTGCACCCCGGCACAGAAGGTTCGGTATGGCACTCACATGCTAGCAGTTGAAGCTGATGACTGGTGGCTAGAAATGCATGTAAGGTTGGAAGCTGCAGGTGAGGAAATCACTTGGGTTGTATTCCGTAGGGAGTTTCTAAGGAAGTATTATCCTGAAGATGTTCGAGGTAAGAAAGAGATTGAGTTCCTCGAGTTGAATCAAGGGAAAAAATCTATCACTGAGTATGTTGCTAAGTTCTATCCGCATTTTGATGGTGAAGGTGCTGAATTTTATAAGTGCATCAAGTTTGAGAATGGGTTGCGCTCGGAAATCAAGAAGGCTGTTAGATATCAGAAGATTCGCATATTTTCCGATTTGGTTGATAGTTGTAGGATCTTTGAAGAGGATAGCAATGCTCATCACAAGATTGTTAGTGATAAGAGAGGCAAGAATCAATAGAACCGTGGCAAGCCTTATGATGATGGTAGAGGTAAACAAAGAGTTACTCATGGTCAGAGGACTAGTGGGGGAGATGCTCTTGCTAGAGTTGTATGTTTCAAATATGGGCAACCTGGTCACAAGAGTAATGTGTGCGCTACTGCTGATGGGAAGAGGTGTTTCCGTTGTGATAAGATTGGGCATACGATATCTGACTGCAAGCATAGGGAGATGATATGTTTTAACTGTGGTGGAGAAGGATACATTGGTAGTAATTGCACGAAATCAAAGAAGGCACAAACTGGTGGCAAGGTGTTTGCTTTGGCTGGGACTTCGACAGCTAGTGAGGACAGACTCATCACAAGTACATGTTTCATTAATAGTACTCCTTTAATTACTATTATTGATACTGGTGTTACTCGTTGTTTTATTGCTGCTGATTGTGTTGAAAGATTGGGTCTTGTGTTGTCTTCTATGGATGGAGAAATGGTCGTCGAGACCCCGGCTAAGGGATCAGTGACTACTTATCGTATGTGTTTGAATTGTCCTTTGTCGATCTTCGGCAAATACTTTGATGTTGATTTGATTTATTTGCCGTTAAGCGGGTTAGAGGTGATCTTGGGTATGAATTGGTTAGATTATAACTATGTTCATATCAATTTCTATAACAAGTCTATGAGGTTTTCTACTCCTGAAGAGGAAAGAGTTGGTTTGTTGACCGGTAAACAGTTGAGGCAGCTGATGTAATATGAAGTGCAGGTGTTCACGTTGATGGCGTCGCTATCAATGGAGAACCAAGTTAGGCTTGATGAGTTGCAGGTGGTGCGAGAATTTCCTGAAGTTTTTCTTGATGAAATTCCTGATGTACTGTGTGATCGGTGGGAATAGAACTGACTGTTTTGGAATGTTGGTTTGCGTTTGCGTTTGTTTTTGCAAAATGTCGCGGTAAGCAAGAGTCGCCACCGTCTTTTATTTGATCCAACAAGGAAAGGACAAAAGCACAGAAAAATTCCTTTTCGAGATATTTCTCGGGTTCGGGAGGTAGATTATAGAAAGGGAAGGTGTTAGCACCCTTTCTATCCGTGGTTATCCACGGGCTCTTAGGTACTTGCTCATTATGTTTTCAAAAGTTTGCTTTTCTTTGTGATTGTGGGTTTGAAAAGAGTTTTTGTTTCGAAAGGGGTGTAAGTACGAAAAGTTTTGTTTTGTTTTTTAAAAGGAGCAAGTACTTAAGAACCTCTACCTACTCAAAAAGGAATTAAATTGTGCAAATATCCTTTAGACGATTCTATCCCACTATTGAGAAGTAGGTAGCATCGTCGTTGGAGTTTTCGGGTCAATTTGATTAAGGGACGTGTGGTCACTAAAGAAATGTTAGGATGCCTTAGCGGTAACCCTAATGTCTTAGATCATTTTTATCCGAGGCAACCGTTTTGAGGCAACTTATGATCTTTGGACAAGAGGGCGACCTCTAAAACTTCCTATACTCAATGACCACGTTCGAGGCAACCAAGTGAGGTGTACCCTAAGAGTGGTATGTGCGAGTGTATTGTTTTTCAGTTATATTATCTTTGTACATGTTATGGTGAGCTACTGTTGATTTTAGATTAAGATTGATCTTGTCATGCATTGCCTATTATTCAAACATCTAACGGTTAATGGTTGCAGAAATTAAATTGCGGAAAATAAACCTAAGCTATTACAAGGCGTCGGGTATTTACATCGCCAAAGACAAACCCTTAAAAATTAAATTGCGGAAAGTAAATAAAAGGGGTAAATAAATCCTAATTTAAAAACTATTACATTCCCGGAGCAGTTACAATATTGAAATATGGATCAAAAGTTATTCGCGCGCGAGAAAATTAAATCGAAGCGTTTTTAGGGTTTTGACCCTTTTTATTTAAAGAAAAGATTTTTGTTATTATTTTGAATTTATGGAAATTAAACCTAAACTAAAAAATTAATTAATTAATAAAAAGAGATATATTTTTGGGTCTTTATATTTTAAGAAATAAAATAAAAATGATTGAAATTATTGAGGCCTAATATTCTAATTAATTTTAATTTATTGCAAAAAATGTTACAATTATACCTAATTTAAAAACTAAATCAATTAAATTATTTATTTGCAAAAATAATGAAATTAATAAAAATAATATTTTTTATGTTTTATGATTTTATTAGGAAAAATAAATTAGTTAGTAATAATAAAATAATTAATAAAACAATTAACTAAAAAAAAAATATAAAAGAGAAAAGAAATAAACCCAGGGGGGTGTGGGCCTGATTTGAGTGTGGAGATGGCAAATTGGAGGCCCGTATTCAATCCAGCCTTGTTGACTTTCCAATTTCTCACGCACATGCATTGACTAGGGAGTATGATGAGCTTGCAGCTTTGACCAATGGATCTGATCTGAAACCACTTGGCAAGTGTCTGGACAAGGGCGTATGGTGAGCCCTGCTTGGAATGCTGCATGGAATTGCCTGAAATAAAATTGCAAATAAAATTTTGTGGGACCTGGGATTCGAACCCAGGTCCCAACGCTCACATGCCAACGCTCCAACCACTCCAACCAAACTGCTTAATTGTTATTGAAATATGAAACCAATATTATATAAAAAACAAAATGCTAAGCCTGAAAATAATAAAAAACGCGCTAATGTTTTGAATGGACCAATAGCACAAGGGCACGCCATCATCTTCTTTAAATAACCCTGGTTATTTACCTGCGGATTTTTATCCGCAAGAAGTTTCGTAGGGCATCTCAAAAACCCTCTCCAGGCTATGTAAATGAAATCCAAGAGTACCAACGTACAAGTCTCTTCCTCCTGGTCATCCCTGTAACCACTATTCCCCTTGATTTTACCTGTACACAAAATGCCTAAAAACAACACAACAAAACCCTAGGTTCGGGTATATGATTATAGGACATGAAAACGAAATTAAATGATGCAGATTTGTTTGAAATTTGATGAGGATCAAGATTATGTTAATAGTTTATCAAAAGGATGCAAGAATGAATGTTTTCGATTTCATGTTCAGAGCAAGGTTCATGGAGACTTACAGTGAGTTTTAGGCAATGAAAAGACTTGGTTTTGATTGGTATCGCTTCACTGGATGTCAAGGAAAAGAGCTACGTTGTGATTTTTGTCTGAATCAAGCTCCAATGTGGATTTCAGAATTCAAGTTTCCAAGCTTTTTTCCACAATTGTTCTGGCCGTTTCTGCAGAGCTTTGTGTGTGTTCTAGTTTGTGTGGCTTGTGTGCATATAATGGAATGAGTTTAGGTCAAAATTTGGACCAATATCCATGTGCATTGAAGATGGAATATTGGATTTGATCACCATTGATAAGCTTTCCAAAAATAGGCCAAATCTGATTTTTTTTTTATGCTTGAATGAGCCTTGATACGAATTGACTAGGTGTTATATGATATTTGCAAGCTGTAATGACCACAACAAATCTTGTTACATCAATTTTAGATTTTATTTGATTTAATATTGATTATTAATGAATTAAATCAATAAAAAATTTAATAAAATAGAAAAATAGATGAATGTCCATGAAATCAAATATGGGACACATGTGTGGCATGACAAGACTAAATCAAGTGGAAAAAAATGGGCCCTTTTGTCAAAAATTGGAGTTTTGAGGATAGTTGACTTTTGGCCATTTTGGAAAAATGTCCAACTTCAACAATGCATAACTTCTTAAATTTTGAACTTTTGGAGGTGTTCTTGGACTTTTTAGAAACCTTGAGGTGTCCTATAATCAACCCTTTTGGTCTCATATCATTTTGATGTTCCATGCTCAAGTTATAAGCTTTGGAAAAAAAGATGTTTTTGTTGACTTTCAAAAATGACCTATAATGTCCAAATTAGTAACCTTTTGTGAGAGAATTTCTTGATCTTGGGGTGTGAAGATGGATTGTAGGTAATTGCGTCCTCTTCAAAATGAGATTTTGATGGGTCATTTCTCATAAAGTATGAGAAAGTTATGCTTGGTCAAAGTTGAGTTGACTTTTCCTACAAAACCCTAATTTAGCAACTTTTGAATCTTGATGAATTTTGAGCAATCCTTGATGAATCATGATCAACCCTTGATCAAATGATGAATCATCCTACACAATGAGAATGTTGACCAAAAATCTTGAGGTTTGACTGTATTTGGGACACAGTTGACTTTTGCTCTAGCATAGTCGATTTTTGGACCTCTTGAGCAATTGACTGACCAAACTTCCTCTGCAAGGCTTGAAGTTTGACATGGATGAACTTAAGAACATATTAGGACATTGGGGAACACTTGAGGTCATTTGGATGTGAGGACCTTGATGCAACACAAAACCCTAATTTGACTTGACTGCCTTTGGAGGTGACTTGACTGTCCAACCCTTGAGCCAACTTGAGCAACTTGAAGATTATTTTTGACATGTCTTGAGGAATATGGGAGGGAAAATTTTGGGGTACAACATACCGCCAAAGAGAGAGGTTGAATTTGCGATTGATCTTGTACCTGGTACCAGACCTATTTCTATGGCACCGTACAAGATGTCTGCATCTGAATTGTCCGAATTGAAGAAGCAGTTGGAAGAGTTGCTCGAGAAAAAGTTTGGTAGACCTAGTGTATCACCGTGGGGAGCACCTGTGTTGTTAGTAAAGAAGAAAGATGGAAGTATAAGGCTTTGTGTTGATTACAGGAAGTTGAATAAAGTGATGATTAAGAACAAGTATCCGCTCCCTAGGATTGATGAGTTGATGGATAAATTGGTGGGTGCAAGTGTGTTTTCTAAGATTGATTTGAGGTCAGGATATCACCAGATTAGAGTGAAAGAAGATGATATTCAGAAGACCGCATTCAGGACTTCGTATGGACACTACGAGTATTCGGTGATGCCTTTCGGTGTAACCAATGCACTGGGAGTATTCATGGAGTACATGAATCGTATCTTTCATACTTATTTGGATAAGTTGTGGTGGTATTCATTGATGAAATTTTGATTTACTCTAAGTCGGAAGAAGAACATGAAGAGCATCTAAGAGTTGTATTGCAAGTTTTAAAAGAGAAGAAGTTGTATGCGAAGTTGTCCAAGTGTGAATTTTGGTTGCATGAGGTTAGTTTCCTTGGTCATGTCATTTCTGGTAGTGGCATCTTTGTGGATCCTTCTAAAGTTGATGTTGTGTTGCAATGGGAAGCTCCAAAGTCGGTTACTAAGATTAGAAGTTTCTTGGGATTAGCCGGTTACTATAGACGGTTTATAGAAGATTTTTCTAAGTTGGAACTTCCGTTGACCAAGTTGACTTGTAAGGGTAAAGACTTTGTGTGGGATAGTCGATGTGAAGAAAGTTTTACTGAGTTAAAGAAGAGGTTGACGTCGGCTCCAGTTTTAACCTTGCCTAATCTGGGGGAACCTTTTGTTGTGTATTGTGATGCTTGTCTGATGGGGTTAGGTGGCGTACTCATGCAGAATAGTAAGGTGGTTGCTTATGCGTCGAGGCAATTGAGGACTCATGAAAAGAATTATCCTACGCACAATTTAGAATTGGCTGCAATTGTCTTTGTATTGAAAATCTGGAGGCATTACCTCTATGGTTCTAGATTCAAAGTGTTTAGTGACCATAAGAGTTTGAAGTATCTTTTTGATCAGAAAGAGTTGAATATGAGGCAGCGAAGGTGGTTAGAATTGCTGAAGGATTATGATTTCGGTTTGAATTATCATCCAGGAAAAGCTAATGTTGTGGCTGATGCTTTAAGCCGAAAGATGTTGCACATATCGAAAATGATGGTTAGAGAGTTGGAGTTGATTGAGAAATTCCGAGATTTGAGTCTAGTTTATGAAGTGACACTGCAAAGTGTTATGTTGGGAATGTTAAAGATTAATAATGAATTTCTCAACAGTATCAGCAAGGCTCAAAAGTTAGATGTGAAGTTGGTGGATAAGATGATGGGAATTAATCGATCTGAGAATGATGATTTCAAGATAGATGCACAAGGTGTGTTGAGATTCTGAGATCGTATTTGCATTCCTGATGATGAAGAGATTAAGAAAGTGATTCTTGAGGAAAGTTACAGAAGTAGTTTGAGTATTCATCCAGGAGCTACTAGAATGTATCAAGATTTGAAAGGTTTGTTTTGGTGGCCTGGTATGAAGCGTGATGTGGCATAGTTACTGTATGCTTGTTTGACTTGTCAGAAGTCAAAGGTTGAGCATCAGAAGCCTGCAGGGTTAATGCAACCGTTAGAGATTCCATAATGGAAATAGGATATCATTTCAATGGACTTTGTAACGGGATTACCTAGTACCTTGAGAGGACATGACTCAATATGGGTGATTTTTGATAGGCTTACAAAGTCAGCACACTTTATACCTATTAGCATCACATATCCGATTTCGAAGCTGGCAGAGATTTACACCAGAACAATTGTGAAGTTGCATGGTGTTCCTTTGTGTATTGTGTCGGATAGAGATCCGAGATTTACTTCTGATTTCTGTAAAAGTTTTCAAGAGGCATTGAGATTGAGTCCGGCGTGTCATCCTCAGACAGATGGTCAGACCGAGAGGACTATTTAGTTGTTGGAGGATCTGTTGAGAGCATGTGTTCTTGAACAGGGAGGTTCGTGGGATACCTATCTTCCGTTGATTGAGTTCACTTATAATAACAGTTACCATTCTAGTATTGGGATGGCATGTTTTGATACGTTGTACGGTCGGAGGTGTAGGACTCTGTTGTGTTGGCATGAATCTGGTGAAAGTGTGGTACTTGGACCTGAGATTGTTCGAGAGACTACTGAGAAAGTGAAGCTTATCCGAGAGAATATTAAGGTTTCTCAAAGTAGACAAAAAATTTACCATGACAAGAGACATAAAGATTTAGAATTCCAAGTTGGTGATCATGTGTTTTTGAGAATCACACCTGTGACTGGTGTTGGGCGAGCTCTGAAGTCCAAGAAGCTCACTCCTCGTTATATTAGTCTGTATCAGATATTAGATCGAGTTGGGAAGGTTGCTTACCGAGTGGCGTTACCACCAAACATTGTTAATTTGCATGACGTGTTTCATGTATCGCAACTTTGGAAGTATATTCCCGATCCATCTCATTTGATTCAGATGGACGATGTGAAAGTATGGGATAATCTCACGGTGGAGACGATGCCTGTGAGAGTCACGAATCGCGAGATGAAGATTCTAAGGGGGAAGGAGATTGCATTGGTGAAAGTTGTCTGGTTAGGAGATGCCGGAGAGAGTATGACCTGGGAGTTGGAGAGCAAGATGCGAGACTCCTATCCCGAGTTATTTGAACAAGGTAAACTTTTATTTTCGAGGACGAAAATTTTCTAAGTGGGGGAGAGTTGTAACACCCCGATATTTAACTATTTATTTAATTAAATAATGTTTTGATTATTTTATTTTAATTCGAATTTTTATCGTTGAAGTGCGAATTTTTTTATTAAGTTGGAATAATAATTTAATCAGGTTTATATAGGTATAAATAAGTTGAGGTATCATTTTACTAGTAAGCTTAGAATTGATGTTGGGCTTAAGTATGGTGTCGCGAAGTAATAGGGTGTGTGTTTTGTTTAGGCCCATTTAAGTTACTAAGGGTTAAATAATAATATTTTATTAGAAAATAGAAGAAAAGAGAGAAAGTGGTGTTATCAGGAAAAATAAAATAAGAAGAGAAAAGAGAATAGAGTTTTGTGAGAAGAGGAGAGGAACGAGGAAGCTGCTGCTAGGGCTAGTTTCCAGAAATTTCATTGAAGCTTCATTGATTGTTTCCAAAATCAAACCAGGTAAGGGTGGGTTTATTATCCTATAATGGGTTGTATGATATTTTGTATGTGGGGATTTGAATATGAAATTGTTACTGTTTTATTGACTTGTGTTTGGATTGTGTTGTTGTGATAATAATTGGTTTGTGTTGGTTTGTATTGTTGTGATAAGCATGATTAATATGGTTTTAGTTATAGAACTGTCAAGAAAATATGTGGATTATTGTGTTAAACACTTGTCTGGGTTGAGTTTGGATTAGGAGACAGAAGAATTACTGAAGCAGTATAAAAACTACCATAGAAAATAAGTATAGGAACTACGTATAGAAATTAAGTATATAAATTATGTATATGAAATAAGAAGAAGGAATGAAAACGAAACTGGAAGTGGAAGTGCCGTCGGAAACTTGTGTATATGGGGGGGTTGCCGTTCGGCAACCTTTGTGAAAGGGAGAGGTGCCGATGGGCACTAGTGTAGTAGGTGGAGGAAAGTGCCACTTTGGCACTGTGAGGCATGGGAACTTGTTTTCTCTGTTTTTCTGGTTGTCCTTCTATGGAACTATGCTGCATAATTCTCAAATAATATCAATAATAGCTAGTAGCAGTATATATGAATGTCACTATTTCAGTAGCAGTAAATTAAATTTAGTGGCTAGAAGCTAGTTTTATATGGAAGAATGGCACACCCATTAGTTGTATAATAAGTTAGCAATTTTAGGGAGAACAAATAACAGTGGACTACATATATTTTAAATGGTTGAATTAGTATTTTATTAGTGATGAAAATAATTAACAGTGGGATTAATTTAACTAAGTTAGCAAATAATTGGAAACGAGACGATTAATCTGGTATGTTGGTGTATTGACGTATTTTGCTAATTGACTGAAATGTCGTTTTTTCCCGATATCTCCGTGGTAAGTAAATGTTGTGATTTATCTTGATTAATTGGTAATGACGGTGATATAGGCCTTTGGTCAATGTTGAAGGTGTTAATTGTTGTTATGTTGACCTTTATTATGTTGTTGTCTTTGTTGCGTTACCAAGTTGTGGTTGTTTGTATCATCGCATAGCATAGCATATCATTAAAGTTGGCTTGGATTGGCATGTTTTAAGTTGGAGCGAATGCTCACCACGTTGGCCTTTATTGGCAAGATTTTATGTTGAGGGCTTATGCCTTATGCCTCGGTAAACTGGCACTTTCTAAGTTGGGAGTTCTGCTCCAATGGTACCACATGCATTTGCATAATTGAGTCGCATTTGGAGTCGTTGATTTGTTGCTTATTTGAATTGTTGTTTATGCACGATAATGTTATAAGTTGAATTGATGTGTTGGTGAATGGTATTGTTTTATGTTGATTTGGTATGAAGTGGTGATTTTACATAAACTGATTTCGATATATTATTTATCATATGTTCTATTATAGTATTCGATATCTCACCCCTTCTGTTTGAATGATACCCTTTGTTGGTAACGTGCAGGTAACCAAGAGGAGTAGCCATTAGCGTTGTTAGTTCGAGTTTAGTGTCATTTTATCTGATACGTAACACTCGGGGGGGGGGGGGGGGGATGAACGCTTGTCTTATTTTGTTGTTTATGTATCTAACCTTATGTTGTTATTTGAGGAGTTATCGTATTGATGTTGTTTTATGATTCAAAAGATGATATGTCTCATATGGAGAATTATTATGAATCCTCTGCGTGATTAATCAAAGTTGGTTTATGTTATGAAGACTTTATTCATGAGTTATGTTCATTCCGTTTTATTTAAGTGTTATGTATCTATTCTAAAAGCATGACAGATTTATGTGTCTCTTTTGAATGTGTAGCATCCTGATTATTCTGGAAATTTTTATACTCTGATTTTCCGTAAATTGCTTGGGGTAGAATTGAGGTGTTACATGGTGTACTCCTCTCTTGGCAAGATGGTTTATTTCGCATCTTCCCCAATCTGTACTAAAGAACGAGAAAGGTTCAAGGTGGTCACATAGTTTGATTACACTCAAACATTCTGACATTCATTGGTGTTCCCGATCTATAGAGAATGTTACTATCGTCGACCATTACAGAGAATTCCATAATGTACCTTTACTTGGCATTAGGGGAGGTATCACCTACAACCCCTTCTTAGCCTTAAGATAGTTTAGTTACACCCGAAGGGATGGCCCACATGAGATGCTCATTCAAGGTTTGGTATTTGACTACGAGAACGACGATCAAGGTCACCGCAAGAGATTTATCCGAGCTTGGAGGATGTTGAATAAGGTAGATAGCAAGACATTGGGGCATAAGAATTCCATCCCTCTTGAGGCTTACCTCAAATGGGTACGAGCTCGTGCTCAAAGTCTTATAATTCCTTACCCCTTCATTCTCCCGGTAATCATAGAGCCTGTGGTGGAAGGAGATGTTCCATACACCATTCTGCATCCTAGCATGCCCACCTATCTTGAAGACTTAAAAAGGGATTGGATACAGCTTAAGGGGGAGCGAGACACTTTCGAGGCCCAATTCTACGCCAGCGAGAAGAAGGTTTTGGAACTCACTAAGCAACTTCATGAGGAGCGGAACCTGAACGCCTACATTGAACCAAAGAGGATGCGTATAACTTTTTTATCTTAGAGTTTTTGTATTTCTTTGCAAGACCAAAAGAGGCATGATGTACTCAAGCTTTGATTTATTAATATAACGTGTGTTCCTTTTTTGGTCTAAAGCAAATCTAAATATCTAATTTCCTTGAAATCATTGCATATGCATTTACCATTCATCATAACATAAGCAGGTTTCTTACAATAAGTCTCCTCATCTCTCTAATGTTTATTTCGGTAAGATGGATCTCGAGCAGACAGTAAAAGACCTTCAGGCGCAAAATGCTCAGTTTCAACAGATGTTCTTGACTCTAGCCAAAGGACAAGAGGATCTGAAAACTTTGCTGGTTGAAGAAAAGAAGAAGAAAGCAAAGAAAGTAACCGGAGTTCTGAATATGGGAAGAAGGTTCAAAGGACAAGCCAAATGGATCCTAGACTTTGCAATGTCATCTGGTGAAAAGGATAATCAAGAAGTGAGAGGCAAGGAAGCAGTTGTCCAGCTAGAATCTGAAGAAGAAGAAGAAGAAGAAGAAGAAGAAGACTACTCTGAAGAGCAGTATCCCCCAGCCAATGACAAATACAAGCATCTGGAAGAACGTCTAAGTGCAATGGAAATTCAGAAAGTGCCCGGGATAGACTTTGAAGAGCTGGGTTTGGTGTCTGGGATTGTCATTCCACCAAAATTCAAGGCACTAATATTTTCTAAGTACGAAGGAGTTTCATGTCCCAAGATGCATCTCCGATCCTATATGAGGAAGATACAGCCTCACATTGCTGACAGAGATTTGTGGGTACACTTCTTTCAAGACAGTCTATCCGGAACTCAGCTTGATTGGTTCTATCAACTAGAAAGGGCCAATATCCATAATTGGGAAGACCTTGCCGCTGATTTTTATAAGCAGTATCAATACAACACAGATATTTCTCCCACCCATACTCAACTCTAGAGTATGGCTATGGTTTCAAGTGAAGGTTTCAAAGACTACGCTCAGAAATGGAGGGACTTAGCAGGAAGAGTCCAGCCTCCCCTTTCTGAAAGAGAACTAGTAGACATGTTTCTGGGTACCCTTTCTGGTCCCTTCTTTAATCATTTAATTGGAAGCTCCTCAGCAGGCTTCACTGAATTAATCTTGACTGGAGAAAGAGTGGAAGCTGGGATTAAGAGTGGGATGATTCAAAAAGACGCATCCTCTGTTGCTGTAATAAAACCATTTATCGAGAAGAAAGAAGTTGGTGTTGTGTATCCTTATAGGAATCAAGAAAGAACCGAAAGTTGTCCAATGGTAGGGGATGTC
This sequence comes from Vicia faba, assembly GCA_948472305.1. NCBI lineage: Eukaryota > Viridiplantae > Streptophyta > Magnoliopsida > Fabales > Fabaceae > Vicia > Vicia faba. Next base: position 568,892,713 of record OX451735.1, on the reverse strand, counting down.
ATGATCCTTAAGCCTGCACCTACTCAACAAAGGAACAATCAGCCTAGAACAGAAAGACCAGTAAGACAATTTACCCTGATTAATATGACACTATCTCAAGTCCTGCCACATTTGTTAAGATCTAATCTGGTAACTTTGAAAGAAGCTCCAAAGAATCCTAACACAACCTCTCCTCACTATCATCCTAATGCTCGTTGTGCATACCATTCAGAAAGTCTAGGCCATGATACTAACAAATGTTGGGCTTTGAAAAACAAGGTGCAAGACCTTATTGAAGCCAAAGAAATTAAGTTTGATGCTCCTGAGATCCCAAATATTATCACCGCTCCTATGCCCAAGCATGGTCGTGGTGTTAACGCTGTCGAAGATGATATGTTTGTTACTGTTGTTGATGAACTTGTTACTCCTCTCCTGACCGTCAAGAAGAACCTATTGAAGGCCAGTTTATTTCCGGGTTGTGACGAAAACTGCCACCTCTATTTATCCCTACCAACTGGCTATCATCAATTGAAAGCAGGTATTCAACGCCTAATGGATGACAAATAGATTTTGTTTGAAAAGACTCCCGTTCCAACCATTTCCTACAATGATGTTTCAATAGTAACCATCTCTGCCAATCCTTCCATGGTCTCCACCAAAAGACCCATTAGGATTACATCAGTTCCTAAAGTAGCCCCACTAATAATTACTATGCCTGGACCAGTCTCGTACTCATCAGATAAAACTGTCCCATGGAACTATGGGGGGCGTTGCCTACTATCACGGTGTCAAGCAAGATTGGCCGGCTATTGTAAAATCAATTTCCGAGAAGTCTGACCCCGACATCAGCAACATTACAGGAACCAGCAAGATAACCCGAAGTAGCAGAGTATTATCCCCAGAGATTGCTCCTCCAAAGACTATTACCGGTCTTGTGATCATATCTGTTTTTGTTCCTGTTGACACTACTACTACTACTACTACAATCCTTATAGTTATACCCGCTGATACCCATACCACCGAGTCAACCGAGACTCGGGGCAAAGGCATTATGGTTGAGCCTGTCCAGATGAAGGCGCAATCAGTATCTATCCCTGAGGCCTCCCAAAAAGAGATGGAAGAAATTCTGAAGATTATAAAGAGAAGCGACTACAACGTAGTCGAACAAATAGGGCAGACTCCGTCAAAGATTTCCATGCTGGCTTTATTGTTGTGCTTCGAGGCTCATGCGAAAGCCTTGGTGAAATTTCTTAAAACTGCCCATGTACCACAAGAAACCTCTCCTGATCAGTTCCAAGATTGCGTGGCCAACTTGACCGCGTATAATGGTTTAGGCTTTTCTGATGCTGACTTGACACCTAGAGGGAGGAAGCACAACAAGGCATTGCATGTCTCTGTCGAATGCAGGGGAACAACTTTGGCCCATGTCTTGGTTGATACCGGTTTGTCTTTGAATGTGCTACCTAAGAAGGCTCTTGATAGAATTTACTGTGAAGGTTTGACCTTAAAACCAAGCAATATAATGGTAAGGGCCTTCAACGGTTCAAAGAGGATGGTGCATAGGGAGGTGGACATCCCCATAAAAGTTGGAACCCAAACCTTTAATTCAACTTTTTACGTGATGGATATTCTCCCTTCCTATTCCTGCTTATTGGGCCGACCATGGATTTACAACGCTGGTGCTGTTACCTCTACATTACACCAAATGCTTAAATATCCAACCGAGGGGAAAATCATTACTTTCCATGGAGAAGAGGAATATATGGTCAGTCACTTGAACTCCTTCAGATACGTGGAATTGGATGGTGAATTCATTGAAACTCCATTTCAGCACTTCGAGGAAGTCCCACAAATCGTGGCAGTAACCAAGGCTATTTCCCAATTCCTAAAGATTACAAGACCTCCACTAAAGATGTCTTCTCTGAAAGATGCCAAGGCAGTGATCGAAGAAGGTGGGTGTACTATTTGGGGCCAACTCCCAAATATCCCATACAAGTCTGACAAATTTGTTTTGGGTTTCACTTCAGGAGCCCAGAAAGTTGTATGCCATGCTCGTGCTGGGGGACCACCCTTGAAGATCAGCAACCACGGAGTCAACACAGTGGAGGATGATGAGGACAGCTACGACCTGGAGGAATGGATTTTCCCGACTGTCAATGGAGGACTCAGCAACTGAGAAGCTAAAGATTTTGTCCCAATTACTTTTATCCAATAGTAATTGTCTTTAAATTTTGTCAGACCTGTAATAATTAAACAATTCAGACTTTTAAAACCTTGTGTCTTACCCGAGGCACAACGGCCCATTTGTAAGGGTTGTTACCTCATTTTCATATGTCATCAATGAATCATGGACATTTTTGCATACAAAATCTGTGCTCTTTGTCTTTCTTTTTACATTTTTATTGCTTTCAAAGATAGATATACTCTTACACACACTCACATTCAAAATGCAGATCTACATCCATTCGGGATCCCATGGGTAACGATTCTGCTATGGCTTTTTGTGACTATGAAAATCTAATCTACCAAGCCGAAGACGAAGGTGAGGAAGATTGTGAAGTTCCAGGGGAACTAGCCATGTTACTACAACAAGAAGAGAGGACCATACATCCCCATGAAGAACTAGTGGACACAGTTAACCTAGGTACCGAAGAGGACAAGAAAGAGGTCAAGGTGGATGCCAATCTGGAACCCAGCATCAAGAAGCGTCTGACTCAGTTGCTACATGATTATGTCAAGGTTTTTGCCTGGTCGTACGAAGACATGCCAGGATTGGATGCTGATATCATGGTCTATCGTCTATCAACATAAGAAGACTTCCCTCTGGTAAAGCAGAAAGTCCGTCGCATGCGACCAGACATGTCAGAGAAGATCAAAGCGGAAGTCATGAAACAATTCAACGCCAGATTCTTGGCCGTCGCCTCCTATCCACAATGGGTCGCCAATTTTGTTCCCGTGCCTATAAAGGATGGCAAAGTACGCATGTGCGTGGACTACATAGATTTGAATAGGGAAAGCCCTAAGGATGATTTCCCACTTCCCCACATCGATATTTTGGTTGACAATACAACACAACATAAGGTGTTTTCCTTCATGGATGGTTTCTCAGGTTACAATCAAATCAAAATGGTGCCTGAGGACATGGAGAAAACAACTTTTGTCACACAATGGGGAACATTCTGTTACAAGGTTATGTCATTCGGATTGAAGAACACTGGGGCAACCTATCAATGTGCAATGTTAGCTTTATTTCACGACATGATACATCACGAAATAGAGGTCTATGTGGACAACATAATAGCCAGATCTCAAACTGAAGAGGAACATCTTGACCATTTAGAGAAACTCTTTGAGAGACTAAAGAAATACAAGCTGAGGTTGAACCTGAATAAATGTACATTTGGGGTGAGGTCCGATACACTCCTAGGCTTCATCGTCAGCGGTAAGGGTATCGAAGTGGAACTTGCCAAGGTGAAAGCGATACAAGAAATGCCTACTCCTTGCACCGAGAAGGAAGTCAGATGATTCTTGGGACGGTTAAACTACATTTCCAGATTCATTTCTCACCTGAAGCTACTTGTGAACCAATCTTCAAATTACTGAAGAAAGATCAAGTAGTCAAATGGAATGATGAGTGCCAAACTGCCTTCGACAAGATCAAAGAGTAACTGCAAGAGCCTCCTGTTTTAATGCCACCAGTGGAGGGAAGACCCTTGATCATGTATCTAACTGTTTTAGAAAATTCAATGGGGTGTGTGCTGGGGCAGCATGACGAGTCTGGCCGAAAAGAGCGTGCTATTTATTACCTGAGCAAAAAGTTTACCGACTGTGAAACAAGATATTCACTGCTCGAGAAAACTTGATGCGCTCTTGCATGGGCTGCTCGCCGGCTAAGACAGTATATGCTGACCCATACTACCTTATTGATATCCAAGATGGATCCAATAAAATACATATTCGAGAAACCGGCCCTCTCTGGGAGAATAGCAAAATGGCAGATGATCCTGACGGAATATGAAATTCAGTATACTACCCAAAAAGCAATAAAGGGCAGTGTGCTAGCCGATCACCTTGTTGATCAAGCTGTGGATGAATACCATTCCATGAAGTTCGAATTCCTAGATGAAGACATCATGATGGTAAACAACTGTGAAGAATTCAGACCATATGAAAGACCTGAACAAGGATCCCGATGGACCCTGGTTTTTGATGGGGCGTCCAACGCACTCGTCTGGTATAGGTACTGTACTCATATCCCCTGAAGGATGTCACACCCCCTTCACTGCAAGACTCTGTTTCACCTGTACAAATAACATGGCAGAATACGAAGCATGCATTTTTGGTCTCAAAGCTACTATAGATTTAGGAATCAAGTCTTTAACTGTGTTTGGAGACTCAGCCTTGGTCATCAGTCAGATCAAAGGAGAATGGGACACTAAGCAACCTAACCTCATCCCCTACAAAGAACATGTGTTGACGTTAATCCCACACTTTGAGAAGATTACCTTCGAGCATTTCCCGCGAGAAGAAAATCAACTAGCGGACGCGCTATCCACAATGTCATCCATGTTTAAACTTAAATGGGATAACGAGGCTCCCCAGATCACCATTGAACGAATGGATGAACTAGCTCACTGTCACGAGATTAATACTGAAGAAGTGGTGGACCGGCCTTGGTTCCACGAAGTCAATAGGTATCTCGAGGCTCAAGAGTATCCGGAAGGAGCTTCAGTCAATGATAATAAGCTCTTAAGGAGATTCTCTGCTAAGTTCTTCATCAGTAATGGTATTCTCTACAAATGCAACCATGACTCTGTATTGCTTCGTTGCATAGACAAGGTTGAGGCAAAACAGATCATGGATGATCTACATGAAGGCACTTTTGGCACCCATTCCAGTGGGCATACGATGGCAAAGAAGATCCTATGGGCAGGTTATTACTAGTCTACCATGGAAGCAGATTGCTATCAGCACTCTCGAACTTCTCATAAGTGTCAGATCTATGTTGACAAAGTGCATGTACCTCAAGTTCCTCTGAATGTCCTGACTTCTCCCTAGCCATTCTGATGTGGGGAATTGATATGATTGGAGAAATCAAGCCCATAGCCTCTAATGGACACCGCTTCATCTTGGTGGCCATTGACTATTTCACGAAGTAGGTTGAGGCAGCTTCTTTCGCTTCCGTCACCAAGAATGTTATCGCCCGGTTCATCAAACAGAATCTCATCTGTCGGTACGGTATCCCAGAGAGGATCATCACAGACAATGGTATGAATCTCAACAATACTATGATCACTTCATTGTGGCACAATTCAAGATCCATCACCATAATTCTTCTCCTTACCGACCAAAGATGAATGGTGTTGTCGAAGCCGCAAATAAGAACATCAAAAAGATCATACAAAAAATGACAGTAACCTACAAAGACTGGCATGAGATGCTACCATTCGCTCTCCACGACAACCGTACCACGACGCACACATCAATCGGGGCAACACCTTACTCTCTGGTATATGGGATGGAGGTTGTCTTACCTATTGAGGTCCAGATTCCTTCTCTGAGAATCATGAAGGATGCAGGGTTGAATGAAGATGATTGGATCCAAAATCGACTTGATCAACTGAACTTGATTGACGAGAAAAGAATTACTGTTGTCTGTCATGGTCATGTTGGTGTAAGCCCTAGAGGCCAATACTTTTGGTACTTGTATCGAATTATTTATTAATAATAAAAAGAATTTCTTTATTATGTTTGCTTTCCAAAATAATAAAGTCCCTAGAATGGTTTATTAGTTTAATGAAATGTTAAGTGTGACTTAATCATGAGATCCCATTAAACATAAGAAACTATTCTTAAAGTATCTGTAGTCAAGCTTTAATGTGAAGTGGGATAACATTAAAGCATTAAGATTATTATGAAGATAGATTGATGATCACATCTCATGGATCATAGATAAGGAGTTATCAAGTCTTGACATATGTATGAATATTAGGAGTAATATTTATACTGGATTGACCCGCTATGAGAATACTACATAGAATGTCATGCAAAGTGTCATAAGTTATTCTCATGATGATAATGGTGTATACCACCCTTCGACCTGAAACCACTATGGACCCTAGATGTAGAGTCAAGTACTTTATTGCTGATCAAACGTCATCCGTAACTGGATGACTATAAAGACGGTTGATGGGTACTTCACAAAGCATGCTAAGGGACATGAGTGACCTAGATGGAATTTGCTCATCCTGCATAACAGGATAAATGTCTAAGGGCCCAATATTGAACTGGACAAGGGTGACACAGTGTATGCCTTGTGTTTAATATAGACATGAGGGCAAAAGGGTAATTGTACAACACAAATATTATCACGGAAAAGTTTTGGTCAGATCACATGACATTTTCGTGACTTGGGTAACAGTGATGTGTTGCTATATACCGCTCACTGTTTATTATATTAAATGTGTGATTTAATATAATTGCCAACGTCGCGAAAACCTACATGGTTACACACATAAGGACAGGTTGTTGAGAGATAGAATAAATAAGGAACACCATAAGGTACGGTGCACTTAAATGTAATACAAAAAGTGGTAAGGTACCACGTGGATAAGTGATATATGGTACATCATAAGGTATGATGTCCATAAGCTTAATTGGGCTTTTAGCTTATAGCCTTAATTGGGCTTTTAGCTTGTAGCCCACACGAGTGATTCTATAAATAGATCCCTTGTGATGAAGCAATAACACTTGATGCAATTTCGTTTTTGATTCTCTCACTCAAGGTTTCCGTTCGTGATCAACTAGCACTGTGACCGGAAGCGATCTGTTCGTGTGGACTGAGTAGAGGCGTTGTTCTTCATCGACGCTCGTGATCACAACATCAAAGATCTGAATCGCCACAAGAGGTAAATATTTCTATCACTGACCATGCTCATTCGTAAGGATCGCTAAAGGAAAATTTTAAATTCCGCTGCGCTTTTGATTGCAATTTTCCTTCAGGTCAAATGTATCAAAAATGGATGATCAAGGCTTTCAACAAAAAGGTCAGATCTCAAGTGTATCAAGTCGGGGATTTGGTGATCAAGCGCATCATACTACCGCAAGGTGATCCCAAGGGCAAATGGAATCCTACATACGAAGGACCGTTTGTGATCAAAAGCATATTCTCTGGTGGAGCAATTATCTTAACCACTATGGATGGCGACGACCTGCCGCACCCTGTAAACGCAGACATAGTCAAAAGATACTACGCATAAGAGACCCGCTAGGTTGACACACCTAGGCAAAACAAGGGCATCCCAGTGAACCAAAAAGGTTCAGGAAAAAATTCGAGATAAAACAAAAAAAATCTGTACACCCGACAAGTCGAAAACCCGAAAGGGCGACTTGGGCAAAAAAGGGTATCCCGGTGGACTGAAAACCCGAAAGGGCGGTCTAGGCAAAAGTTAGGGATTTAAAGCATATGCCTATGTCCCGTTGGATCACCTTACAAACAAACTTTGGCTTCAACTGACAAACTCAACGGGTCTAATTAATCCGATCAACTTCCGACAAGGCAGCAAGTGGACAAGACGCTCAGAGACACGAAGGCTATAGTAGAATGGGAACCCCATATGATTATTGCACATAGCTATCTTTTCTTTGTGTCAAATTTTCATTTTTTACGATGATATTCCCTTACTAGAATGTTTGTCACATTGTACAAAAATACTTGTTCAAGTTAATACAAAGATACCCCTTTGAAAGTGAAAAACTATCTATTTTTTTCTTTACTCCTGTGTTTTGTTTATAAAAACGTCCAATGATTTATTTTTGAACATATGCATTTGAACGTAACTATGCCTACAAATGAACAAAAAAAAAGGAACAAAAAATAGAAAGACAATCTCTAATGGCTTTAAGAAATAGGATAATATCTTTAGACTATTCCATAAAATCCCCCACAGTGTGCAACTTAATCCCCAGCGGAACAAAACTTCCAGTTATCACTCCCAGGTAGAAGTCGCTAAAATTCTCAAGATTCCCCAACAGGATTTCACAAGAAACACACAGTGTTTCCCTTACAATAGAGTTTATTTCTCTAACGAATAGAAGCTCATCAACTCATCGACACTTCAAAACATGAAGACTTACACTCCTCATCCCTAACAGAAGTCAGGGATTTATTTTCCCTAATTCAACAGTGTTATAGCAGCATAGCTTACATGCCCATACATCGCATCCATACGTCATGACATCGACACCACAAACGTATATAACATAATCTCATTCATTTTATTGAGAACATCATTATACAATGAATTTCATACATCATGACATTGCATAAAACTAATATTTCATCTCTTCAGGAAAGATCAGTCAACAGATGGCTATCATCAACAATTTGCAAAAAGGCCAGAGATTGATACCTGAAACAGGCCAGGACAATTATCTACACGACCAGCCGAACTGTCAGATACAGTTCAGATACGCTCCAAACACGGATGCCATTCTGATACTCATTCATATTCATCTTTCAGATACATTTCAGATACGCTCCAGATACGGATGTCATTCTGATACTCATTCAGATTCAACTTTCACATACAGTTCAGATACGCTCCAGATACGGATGCCATTCTGATACTCATTCATATTCAGCTCTCAGATACAGTTCAGATACGCTCCAGACACGGACACCATTCTGATACTCATTCAGATTTTGCTTTCAGATACAGTTCAGATACGCTCCAGACACGGACGCCATTTTGATACTCATTTAGATTCAGCTCTCAGATACAATTCAGATATGCTCCAGATACGGACGTCATTCTGATACTCATTTAGATTCATCTTTCAGATACAATTCATATATGATCCAGATTCGGATGTCATTCTGTTACTCATTCAAATTCAACTTTCAGAGACGAGTCAAATACAATCCGTTTATGGATATTATTCTGGTGCTTAACCCCACACATCCAATACTTCAGTATAAATCAAACAAAGATTTATTCTGACACTTCTTCCCTTCCCATCAACAATCATTTATAGATGGCATATGTAAACCCATCTCTAACAACTTTCCACCATCTCTCCAAATTTAATCTTTAAGCCCGTTCCCTACACCATCAACCATCACATCCTTGAGTGTAAATTTCTGGGCACTCTAGTGTCCAATCATCTTCCACCTACAAGTCACGAATGGCAAATCCGCCAATCTAACTCTTCAGGTTTAAGAATATTGAACAGGGGAAGCTATTGTACCCCAAATTTTTCCCTCTCACTTATCAAATATTTTCTCACAAAGATCTCTCTTGGTTCAAGGTTGCACCATGGTTGATCAACTCAAGACACCTCCTTAAGCACTGATGACTAAAATTAGGGTTTGAGATTGCACAAAGATAATTTAACTTTCAATGCTTCATGTGACTTTCATGGATCATTATGGACCCCCAAGATTACTCATGTAAAGTTTCAAGCCTTGGATCACACTTTTGCTCAGTCAATTGAGCAATTGACCTAAAAATCAGTTGTATTGGGGAAAAGTCAACTATGGCCAATTTACAGTCAAACTTCATAATTTTTTATCCACATAAACATTATAAACTCATATGTATCATTTGATCAAGTTTGGACCATAATTCCTCAAGAAATTTGATCAAATCATCAAAAGGGCAAAATGGTCAAAATTAGGGTTTTGACTGAGAAAGGGCAATTTATGATTTTTGACCTAGCAAATGGTTAATTGGTTTGAGGCATGATCTCAAGAGTTCAATTTAATCATTTTGACCTAATGGAATGACCCAAAACATTGCTCAAGATCAATTGGATTGATAGTGAATTTTCAGTCAACTGATCAAAAGTCAATTGTACACTGAAAAGTCAAACTTTGACTTTTTGGTCAAAATCAAGTGTCAAAGATCACAATTCATCAAAACATATCAAAATATGAAACTTATTCATCAAGAAATCAAAAAGTCAAGATTTCATTTTGAAAAGTCAAAGTTTTCTAACTTAGAAATTTTTCTAAGTGTTTAAAACTTCATATTTTTCACAACTTTGAGCCAATTTTTCACCATGATGCAAGATGATTCAGAAGAAACTTTCATCATGAAAGTTGTAGATCTCCATGATATCTACAAAATTGCTTTACATAACTTCTTCTAAAAGTGCTTAGATCTCAAGTTATTAATTCATAAAGTCATGGTCTAGAAATTAAATACTTAGTGAAATTTTGCCCTAGTTTCGGTCAAGATTTTGACCTAACTTCTGACCCATGTTTCACCTAGTTCCAAGGGGAATTTTCAAAAGTGATTCAGATATGGGTTGTAGAGAACATTACAAGCTTTCCAAAATGTCCAATAACTCCTTGAGATCATTTCTGAGCAAGGAGAATCGAAGGTCAGAAGTTGGGGTTTCAAGTTGTTTTGCAAGACATATTTTGTAATGAACATGAACCAAATCCATAGCCATGCTGCATAATCCTCACTTTTAAGGCCTCAAACTTGTTTTTCACTCCATAATTAATGTTTTACACTATTGATTATGCCCTTATCCAAGCGTCTCAAGCTTTGTCCAAATCAATTTTCCATTTTGGGGAGAAAGTAACATATCCATTCTTATGAAGCAAGCTTTATGCACAAAGTCAACTTCTTGAGCTCCCAACTTGTTTTCCTTGATTACACTCCATTAACAAAGTCAGAAGTATTGTGTTTAAAGTGGTTAACAACTCTATGAACCAAGTACAAGGCATGGAAACTTGTTTTGTCAAAAAATCACATGTTGAGCTTAAACATGTAAATTTGAATTATGATCAACTAGAGCACTCCATACTTGTTGCTTATAAATATAGTCGTTATTTATGAGCTAAAGGACGAGCTCAAGAACCCTGAAACACTCCCAAACTCCCTCTAGCTAGAAATTGCACAAAAAACTCCATTGATACACAGTTCTAACCTTAAACTTGTATCTCTCATTTCCCTCGGGTGTTTTCCCTCAAATTCATTCCTAAAGCTTCCTTACATCAAATATAGTCCATCCCTGTCCTTGGTTTAGAACTGTAACATCTCCATAACCATCCTCCATAACCAAAAATAGAGGTCTGCAACTTGACTTCTCCAAACCATTCTAGCCATCCATTGCTCAAGCAAACCATTGCATTAGCTTCCTGGGAAATTGAGGAAGCTAACCTGATCATTGCAGCACCTTGAATCAAGCTCATTTACATTTCACGATTTCCAGTTTTGAGGTATTTTTTTTAAACTTATATCTCATTACTTAGGCATTGTTAGGCTTGCATTTGTGAAGATAAAATGTAGACATCATTACCCTGAAGCTGTACATGTCCATAGATTGCATTTATGTTGATTGAGGTAGGAGAATTTTAGGTTTGAATATGTGAAAATAATTAGGTCAAAATTTGGTACTTTCAAAAATTCTCATTCATCTTTGATTTACAGTTCATGATATTTATATGGTTGGATTCATATGAAAAAATGGAGCAATTTTCATGTTTACATTTTTGCAAATGGTTGAGAAATGAGCAAGTTGCAAGACTTCTGGCCGGAGGTTGAAGATGAAGTGTATTTAGGGCAGGATTTGTGTTATATATTTATGGTTTAACATAAGTTAATGGAGGATGTATCACCACCCCAGTGGTTAAAGCGCGCGTCTTCACTATGAGGTCCTGGGTTCAAGCCCCAGCGTGACTTTTTTTCTTTTTTTTCCACTTTTTTGACATTTTTGTCTCTTTTTGCAGTGCATGGGCCTCCTCTTGTTGGGCCTGACTTTTTCTCACAATACCCCCTGTTTCATTAATCTACTTCCCTGACTTTATTTTTTATTTATTTATTTATTTTTACTTCCTTATCTTCTATTATTATTATTAATGTTATTATTACTATTATTTTCTATTACTAAAAATCCAAAAATATTTATATATTTTTTAATTTATTTTTATTTAGTTTATTTTTTCTTAAAGTTAAAAGCACAAAAAACATTTTCTTTAATAAATTAACTTCCCTTTTTTAAAAATACTTAGATAATAAATTTTAAATATTATTATACTATTTTCTTGTAAATTAAAATCAATTTAAAATTTAGGATCTATTATTTAATTGTTTTTATTTACTAATTTAATTAAATCCACAAAAACCCTAAAAAACTTGTTTCCTTTAAATTAATTTAGTTTACTAACTTAATATTATTTTCCTTTTTTAAGTTAATTATTTTATTTTAATTAATTAAGTCAAAAAATCTCTTCTTTTGAAAAACCAAACAAAAATTACATTTTCTTTTTTACATTTGCATTCTTGCATTTTATTTAGTTATTTTGTACATTTATTCAAAATTCAATATGGTTGTAATATTATTTAGATTTAATTTCTTGCAATATTCCCCATTTGTAAATTTGTATACCCCCTCCTCTAAGTGATGTAATAACGTAGTAATTTTAAATTTCCTTAATTTATCACTTTATATACAAATGCTAGTAATTAGGGTTTTGTATGGAAAGACTAAAACCAACAAATAGCAAACCCTAATCAAAGACAAATCAAGCATGAAAATCAATACACTTGCATACAAACACCCCCTAGGGTAAATCCATTTTATTGCCTTACAAAAATGGCCATATTATGCATGTGAGGTAGCTTAGCAAAGACAAGCAAAAAACAAGATCATAGTCCCTTGATGACGCTATTTATGTTGCCTTTTTAAAATGATCTTAGTCCCTAAAGAAAAATGCTAAGATATCTTGCAACATTGCTAATCATAGTTATACGATGACCCACGCCCTTCCCTTTTACATCCAAAGATAGGGTTACATACCAAATCAATGGTGAGATAACAATGTCAAAAGAAAAAGGAAATGAACATGAAAGACTTTTGAGTAGGTAGAATGTTCCTAGTTACTTGCTTCATTTCAAAACAAAAACATCTTTGCTATTTTCAAAAACAAACACCAACATTTTCAAAACACCTTTCAAACTTGAAAACATTTTTCAAAAGATCAACACCTTTGTATACATTCTTACGAACGAGAATCATTACAAAATTTTCCTAAACAATGGTCTCTTTTCAAAATACTTTCAAAAAAACCATACAAAGCACATTTTCAAACAAAAGTAAGTGATCTAGCAAGTAACTAAGAGCCCATAGAAAACCATGGATGAAAAGGGTGCTAATACCTTCCCTTTTCATAATCTACCCCCCCGAACTCAAGAAATAATCTCAAAGGTCGTTCCTGTGCTTTTTCACCTTTCCTTTTGGATAAAAGAAAAGTCGGTGGCGGCTCTTGCTAACGGCAACATTTGCGATCAAATGCAAAACACCCAATTCATTTCTCCCACTGTATCACACAAAGCTTTGAATATTAACAAGTGGAAGTAAGCTATGGTCGAAGAGTTACAGGCAATCGAAAGAAACAACACATGGGAGTTAGTCGAATTTCCAGCACATACAAAAGCTATCGAAGTAAAGTGGATGTTCAAGTTGAAACACAATGCAGATGGGTCAATAGAAAGACATAAATCAAGATTAGTAGCTCAAGGTTTTCTTCAAATATCAGGACTCGGCTACTCTGAAGTATTTGCTCCAGTAGCAAGATTAGAGATTGTTTGACTAGTCGTAGTATTTGCATGCAACCAAGGCTGATCGAAATTCCATTTAGATGTGAAATCAGCATTTCTGAATGGTTCTTTAGACGAAGAAGTTTATGTCACACAACCTCCTAAGTTTGTGATTCAGAAGGAAGTGAGTAAAGTATATAGATTGCACAAAGCATTTTATGGCCTCAAGCAGACACCTAAGGCATAGAACAAGAAGATCGACTCTATGATACGGTGGCAGAACCGAATGTTAATATTGGTTTTGTGTTTGCAAATTTTTGCCGTAAGCAAGAGTCTCCACCGACTTTTCTTTTATCCAAATTAAGGAGAGGGTGAAAAGAACAGTAAAATACCTTTTAGATAATTTTCTGAGTAAGGAGGGTAGATTATGGAAAGGGAATGTGTTAGCACCTTTTCCATCCATAGTTTTCTACAAGCTCTTAGATGCTAGCTCATGTTTTGAAAATTGCTTGTGCTTTGTGTTTTGAAAAATGTTTTGAAATTCCTTAGTGCAGAGATTTGCTTTGTGATAACCCTTGTATCAGTCCTCAAGAGTGTTGACAAAGCGAATGTTTTTGAAAGTGTTTTGAAATGTTTATGTGTAAGTGTGAAAATTTTTTTTTCTTGAGCAAGCATCTAACAGCTATCTACTTGTACTCGAAAAGGTAGTTCTTTTCCTCCTATCCTTTAGACAGTGCTATCCTACTATTAGTGAGTAGGTAGCCCTGTCATTGGATGTTTGAGGGACACTCGAAGGGACGTTACAGTCACGAAGGCAACTTGGCAAGGAATTTTAGTAAATGTCCTAAAGTTCTAAGATCACTTTTAACCGAGGAAACATCGAGCGGGTCATCGAGGGACTTGTGATCTTTCAAACTAGAGGACAACCACTAAAATTTATCACGTTTCGAGAATTGTGACCGTTTTTTCTGAAGGCAACCAAAGTGGGGTACCCTAGAGGTGTATATGTGCATGGTGTGTTATGTTCAGTTACTTTAGTCTTTTGTTAAGTTTTCTAGCGTTTTGTTATTAGTCTTTCCATACAAGCCTAATTACTAATAGTTAATATTTTGCAGAAATTTAAAGTGCGAGAATTTAAATCCTACGCTATTACAATATTTTGGGAAAGGGGTATTTACATGTCCAAATGGGGGAAAGAAAATAAAGAAAAGCAGTAAAGCCCTAGTTTAATCTATTACATACTGTCAGCAGGTACATTATTATAAAAAATGCGAGAACAAGATAATGCGCGCGAATTTAAAATAACGTCTAAAACCCTAAAAAAATTCTATGTAAAATAAGAAAATCTTTTTGGTTTTTGTTTATTTTAAGAAAATAATTAAACTACCTTAAATCTAATTTTAAATTAAAAAATATAATTGCTAAATGAATTTAAATCCTAATTCTAATATTTTTGTATTTTTGTTTGAGAAAATAATTTAAACATAAATTAAATCCTAAGTTCTAACTTATTTTAATTAAAAAATGTTAAAGTTAATTAATTAATTAATTTCAGAAATTAATTATTTAATTTAAAAAAACTAATCCTAAGTTTTGTTGATTTTTTATTTGATAAAAAAACTTGTTGATTAAATAAAACAAACAAATTAAAAGAATAAAAATAAAACAAAATTCAAGTGGGCCAGGGAGTTATGAAGCAGATAGGGGGTATGCATCTGAAATTGCTCGGCCCAGAAGATGACAAACCCAAGCCACGCTGGATCTTATGCTGCTGACCCATGAGGGTGCATGATGGGCTAGTACCCCAGGGATGTTGGATCTTTATCCTGTTGATGTTCATTGGCCCAGATGTGGAGGCCTATGAAGCGCGCGTGGATCTGTCTAACACTGGATCTGAAAGGAAAATATGAGAGAAATGCAAAACCCGGGGGTCGAACCCAAGTTTATAAACTTCATACACACATGTTTTACCACTAGGCCAAGTATTTTCATTCGTTAGTATAAGGTGATGATAATATATATATATATATATATATATATATATATATATATATATATATATATATATATATATATATATATATATATATATATATATATATATATATATATATATATATATATATATATATATATATATATATATATATATATATATATATATATATATATATATATATATATATATATATATATGAAATCAATTATTATTTTCATTTTTTCCAAACGCGCGCCCAATCAGATTTGAATGGACCAACCATGATGCAACAAAATTCCACACATGCCTCTTGCCAGAGTCAACTTGTTTCGAGGATGTCGGAGCCAAACTCAGATCATCCTCTCCGACCAAACAAAATTGTGAACCTGCAAAAAAGAGAAATTCGTGGCAAAAGCTTTAGGTTGCCTCCCTAAATTGGGGTCTGCAAATTCAATGGTGGTGGCTGTTTGGCTCGAGTGTATCTGTGCTCATAGATACGAAGCAAACAACTCCTTATGCCCTAACAATGATGCAATCTAATTTCTGCATAAAATCTTGCATGTAACACGTTGATCATGCTCAAATAATGTGTATGAATTAATTCCAGAGGTCAGTATCCATTGAAACTGTATAGAATGAAAGATCTGATTCTTACCAAAACTTACACTATGTGGGATGTTTTGGGGCGTTCGAGGGCAAGCTAGGAGTATGGATGGCTCCCTGGAACCTTCAGGAAGACAATATGATGATTGGTTTGGCCTGGGAGCAACTAGATTGTATGCTGTGAGTTTTGATAACTTTTGGATTCTTTGTGAAATTTTGTATGGTTCTTTGAGGCAGTTTTCACGTGGTTCTTTCTAGGTTGTGTCCCTAATTTCTGAGGCTTTCAAATGCCACCTTTATATAGAGAAGGTGGGGGGGACAAGGCAGGAGGGAAATAAGCATGCTCAATAATGTTCTTTAAGAGCCATAAACAAATATTTGAAACTTGGCCAAAAGTATGGAATTCTTGTCTCTTTTTTGAATTTGAATGAATATGGACATAAATGGATTTTGAATGCCTTCAGTCCCTGCCCTTTGATTGGACTCTTGTATATACTTCGAATGGGTCTTTTGAATAGTCCATATGTATGCCTTATGCCCTCTTCGAATGGGCCACCAAGGTGTGTCCTTCGAATGGCTCAAGTCTCATCATTGGGGCCTCTTCGATTGAGCCCCTACTCAGCTAGCTTCTTGATTCAAACAACTCAAACAAAAACTCTAATATGGCCAATCAAAAACCTTCTTTGTCACCACCTTCGAGTGCCCTTGCTCAAGAGGCCTGGGCCTGGCCACATGTAGGACCAATACCCATCACAAAGTAAACTTATTTTCAATAATCATGGGTCTTTCGAATGGACTAATGAATGCTTCTTCGAAGGGACCGCATGAATGCACCTTCGAATGGGCTATCATGCATATTGAAGTGTGTACAATTGTTTCAAAGGGGACCATTTCCCAGTCGAAGATGTCACAAAGGAAGCCCATTCCTTGTGGATGCTAGCATGAGGCAGGTCAAAGTAAGCGTAAAAGAGGCCATTGTGTAGGCGAAGCTGGCACAAAGGCAGCCAATGCCTTGTGGGTCGAAGGAGGCTTTTTGTCTGGTGGATTAAAGACAAATCTGAAGGAGTCTTGGCCTTGTGTGCTGAAGGCAAGCTAAAGAGTGGGCCTTTTCCTTGTGAATCGAATACCAGTGAGAGGGGCCTTTTGCCTTGTATATCAAAGGCAAGCTGATGGGTCTTTGCCTTGTGGAACCAAGGGAAGCATGAAGAATCTCTTTGCCTAATAGACCAAATACAAGGATGAAAATACATATGTATGTTGATGACGAGCTGAAGGGGCCTTTTTCCCAGTGAGAGCTTTGTGAACTAGGCTTGATCGAAGGATACTCAGCGCCTAATCGAATCTGGTATGTAGGAGTTCATTGCTGGTGAATCGAAACAAACTTGTAGGGGATTCTTGCTTTGTGCGCTGAAGGCACGCACAAAAGGAGTATTTGCCTAGTCGAAGCAGGAATCAAGCTTTCTCCAAAGAAATAAAATTCCCAATCGAAGCAGGAATCAAGCTTGCTCCAAAGAAATCAAATTCCCAATCGAAGAAGGAATCAAGCTTGTATGCAGGTAGTCATCAAGATAAACCTGCAGAGACCTTGGCTCAATCGAAGCAGGCATGCATGTAACCATTGCATTATGAATCAAGAAAGCATGTAAAGCCAATGGTGCAATCGAAAGATGTATGCAAGAGGCCATTGCCTTGTGCCTGCTGGTATGAAGGAAGTTCCTGCCTTGTGAATTGAAGGCAAGCATAGAGAAGGCACTTGTCTTCTGAATCGAAGGAAAGCTGCAGAAGACCATCGCCAACACCTTTTGAATCGAAGAAACCAGTAGGAAGCCACTAACTTCTGAATCAAAGGACACCAACAAGAGGCCCTTCCCTTTTGAATTGAAGGAGGTTGTTTTAAAGGAAACAGATGCCCAATCGAAGCTTGTATACAACAAACAAGCAAAAGGCCAAGGCTTCAATCGAAACTTGGAAATTTGAAGCAAGCTCAAAGGAGGTTAGGTGCTCAATCGAAGCAAATTTTGTGCAACCTTGACTTAGTGGAAATTTGTGAGAAAAATCTTTGAGAGATGGGAGGGCAAATTTTGGGGTACATCAGACTCATACTTAGTCGAATTGGGATTTGTCAAATGCAAATCAGAGTATGGTGTCTATGTTCAGGTTATAGCACAAGATATAACAATCATCTGCTTGTATGTTAATGACTTGCTAGTAACTGGAAATAGTTTGGAAAACTTTTTGAAGTTCAAAGAGCTGATGACGAAGGAATTTGAAATGTTGGATCTAGGAAAATTATCTTATTTTCTAAGCATGGAATTTCAAATGTCGAAGCAAGGTATGGTGCTACATCAAAGAAAGTATGTCAAAGAGATACTCAAGAGATTCAAAATGGATGATTCGAATCCTTCATCCTTACTTGTCGAACCAAATGTGAAGTTGGAGAAGAATGGAGAGGAAGACAAAGTCGATGCAACTTTGTTCAAGCAAATTGTGGGATCTCTGAGGTATGTGTGCAACAGTCGACCTGATATAGGTTTCGCTGTCGGGATTAGTAAGCAGATATATGGGTGAACCAAGAGTGTCACATATGAAGGCTGCAAGAAGAATCCTGAGATATTTGAAGGGTTAAATAAATTGTGGAATACTATTTTGAAGAGATTATGAAGGCAAAGAAGCAATAGTTAATTGTTTTTCAGATGTTGATTGATGTGGAGATAAGGAAGATCGAAGAAGCACAACTGAATATTTCTTTCAAGTATTTGGTGCCCCAATCTCATGGTGTTCGAAGAAGCAACCTGTGGTGGCATTGTTATCATGTGAAGTTGAATATATAGCAGGATCCTATGATGCATGTCAAGCAATTTGGATCAGATATGTACTTGAATAAATGACTGTCGAAGTGAAGAAACCTCTAGTATTTCAAATCGATAAAAAGTCAGCCATAAATCTGGCGAAGAATCAGTTCTGCATGGAAGAAGTAAACATATTGAAGCAAGGTTTCACTTCTTGAGGGAAAAAGTAAATCAAGGTGAACTTGAAGTTTGGCATTGCTCAAGTGAAGCACAGTTGACTGCCATTTTCACCAAAGGATTAAAGATCGACATATTCCTGAATTTGAGAAAGAAATTAGGAATAGTTCAGATTGACTATTTTTGAGGATGTTCGACAACTTGGATTATGGGGGTGTGTTGAAATATTAAATTAGATTTGTTAAAATATTAGATTAGATTAGATTTGATTAGATTTAATATTTAAATATAATCCAAATTGTGTTAGCCCAAATCTAATTAGGGTTGTATATAAATAGTCATAGTGTGTATCATTATTTATACAATTTAATAATACAGATCATTATTTCTTTTATTATTCTCTCTTTCTCTCCTCACTAAACGTGCCTCACGCACTAACAATATGCTCTATCTAATTTTGAAAAATGATATCAGCTGGAGAGTAATATTAGAGCTCTCAAATATGACCATTCAGGAATTCTATTCAGCTATGAGTAGTTTGTGGGATCAATAGGCTCTTATGAAATTGACTGAATTGAAAGTTGTCAAATTGTACACTGATTAAAGAGAAGAGCAACGTTAGGTTCAATTTCTGATGGCGCTTAGGAATGACTTTGAGGGACTTCATGGAGGTATCATGCATCGTAATCTTCTTCCTAGTGTTGATTTAGTTTTTAATAAATTGTTGGCAGAAGAAATTAGACTCAAGTCCCACTCCAATTTGATTCCAGATAAAGGAGTTCCCTCCACTCCTCCATTTGTTTTTGCTGCACCAGTTCACAAACGAAAATCTCATTGTAGGGTTGGGCTTGGTATTGATGAATGTGCTTTTTTCAAGGAGAAAGGTCATTGGAAAGCACAATATCCCAAATTGTTGAAAGCAAATAAGAAAACTTTCAGGAGTCCATCATCCAATGTTATTTCTGCTGCTCCTACTATCATTGGTTCTGGTTCTGATCATGTATATCCATCTAAGACTACTTCTCAAATATCTAATATTATAGAGAAGCTCCAAAAGCTTCTTGCCACTCAGTCACGTGCCATGTCTGCCTCCTCTATTAAAGGTTTGAACTCTTCTTGTTTGTCAGGTATATCTCCTTCCATGTGGATTCTAGACTCTAGAGCATCACATCATATGTCATATGATGCTAAATCATTTTTGTCTTTGAATAATGCACCATCTATGTTAGTTAAGACTGATGATGGCACTCATATGCCATTAGCAGACATTGGTTCTGTGTCCACAACTAATTTGTCAGTTTCTTATGTTAATTATATTCCTAACCTCACTTTGAGTCTTGCTTCTGTTAGTCAATTATGTGATTCTGATTACTCAGTTAAGTTTTCTTCCACTTCTTATTGTGTGCAGGATCCTCATTCCAGGGGGCTGGTTGGGATATGCCATAGACAAAAGGGACTTTATGTTTTGGATGAGTTGAGAGTCCCAGATACTGCAGCCTCAACTTATAGTTCTACACATGATTTATTTTCCTATTTTCGTTTGAATTCTTCGTATTTTAGTTTTTTTTATGGCATTACCGTCTTAGACATGTATTTGTTTCTAGATTAAAGTATTTGACGTCTACTGAAGCTTTAGGAAAGTTACAAACGAATGATATTTCAGATTGTTGTGGTTGTAATTTTGCTAAATTTCCAACTTTACCATATAGTAAAAGTATTTCCATTTCATATGCATCGCTTACTTAGTTCACTCAGATGTATGAGATCCATCACCGCTTCTTACTAAGGATGGATCTAGATATTATGTTTCGTTTATTGATGACTATACTCATTATTGTTGGGTTTATCTTATGAAAAATCATTCTAATTTTTTTGACATTTACTGTATGTTTCATGCTATGGTTAAGACTAAACATAATATTGTTATAAAATGAGTCCGTTGTGATTTAGGTGGTGAATATACCTCTAATAAATTCTGAGTTGCTTGCTTTTGATGGTACAATTAATCAAACATCTTGTACTAATAATCCTCAAAAGAATGGAGTTGGTGAAAGGAAACATCATTTCATAATTGAGACTTCTTGTTCCCTTTTGTTATCTGCTTCGGTTCCTAGTGAATTTTAGGGTGAATAAGTTCTTACTGATGTTCAAGTTATTAATAGAATCCCATTGTCTATCACATCAGGTTTGTCTCCCTTTGAAAGATTGTATAACTCTATCCCTGATTATTCCTCTTTGAAAGTGTTTGGTTCTACTTTTTTTGTTCTCAGCCCACAAGTAGAACATAGTAATTTGTCTTCTCGTTCTACTATATGTGTTTTTATTGGTTACGGGGATGGTCAAAAGGGTTATCATTTTTATGATCCTGGTGCAAAGAAATTATATGTCTCTTGTCATGTGGTTTACCTCAAACACATTCCTTTTTACTCTCTTTCTTCTGATTCTCATATTACTAGCAGTTCAAAACTCATCCATATTGATCCTTTTGGTCATAATGATAATGTTTCTAGTGATTGTAATTTTGAGAATTGTAGGACAAATACTACTACAACTCTAGATACTAACATCCCTCTTGACCCCACAACTGCCCAAGAACCTCCTGCAATTGTTGATCCTCGGCCTCCTCATTAACCCTCTTGTGAATGTAAGTCTACTCAATTGCCTGATTTTGTCTATTCCACTTACTCGGCTTCTTTTTCTAACCTTTATCCACAGTTTGTCTAATCCTTCTTCCTATAAAGAGGATATTCTTGACCCTCTTTGGCAGTAGGCTATGATAGAAGAACTTTCTTCTTTGCATAAAACAAATGCTTGGGAATTAGTACCTCTTCCTCCTAGAAAACGCGTTATTGTGTCTCGTTGGATATATAAGATCAAAACTAAGTCTGATGGGTCAGCTGGGAGTTATAAAGCATGTCTTATTGCCAAGGGATTCTCTCAAAAATATATGGACTATGAAGAAAATTTTGCTCATGTTGCTAATATGACTACTATTCGTACTCTTATTGCAGTTGCATATGTGCGTCATTGGCATATTTCTCAAATGGATGTTAAAAATGCATTTCTAAATGTTGATCTTCAAGAGGAAGTTTATATGGTACCTCCACAAGGTGTTTCTCATAATCAAGGCGAAGTTTGTAGGTTAAAGAAATCACTATATGGTATGAAACAAGTTCCCCGAGCTTGGTTTGAGAAGTTCACCATTGTGATTACATCTATTATCTTTAGCTCTAGTGATCATGATTCTGCTTTGTTTGTCAAGACCACTTATCATGGTCGTATTTTACTCTCATTATATGTTGATGATATGATTATTACAAGTGATGATATAAATATAATTAATGATTTTAAATTAATGTTAGCAAAATAGTTTGAGATGAAGGACTTAGGCACTCTTAGATACTTTTGGGGTTTCTTCTCCTAGAGGTTTTCTTCTCTCTTAATCCAAGTATATTACCAACATTCTTAAACACACTCGCCTTTCTGATACTAGAGTAGCACATAGTCCTCTTGAGTTGAATGTGAAATATGCTCCATCTGGTGGTGTTCCTCTGCTAGATCCCACCTTATATTTCACTTTGGTTGGCAGCCTGGTGTACCTTACAATTACTAGACCAGTTATTGTTTATGTTGTTTATGTTGTTAGTCAGTTTGTTGTCTCTCCTACTATAGTGTATTGGCCATATGTTCTTCGCATATGTCGTTATCTTCGGGGAATCCAATTTTAGAGCCTTATCTTTCCCCCGTCGTCCTTATTGAAGATACATGATTATTACAATGCTGATTGTGCTGGAGACCCCACAAATCATAATTCTACCACAGGGTTTTGTATCTTTCTTGGAGACTATCTTATTTCTTGGAAGAGTAAGAAATAATATATTGTCTCTCGCTCTTCTATAGAAGTTGAGTATCGTGTTATGGCATCCACCACTACTGAAATAGTTTGGTTGCGTTGGTTACTTTCCTATATGAGTGTCATTCTTTCTAAACCAACTCCCATATATTGTGATAACAAGAGTGCCACTCAATTTTCCCACAACTCAGTTTTTCATGAACGTACCAAACACATTGAGATTGATTGTCACTTCACTCGTTATCATCTTCAGCATGGGACAATTACTCTACCATTTAACTCCCCCGCTTTACAAATTGTTGATTTTTTTACGAAGACGCATTCCATTAAACGTTTTCGTTTTTTATTGACAAACTCTCGATGCTTCCTACTAATGCATCTTGAGTTTGAGGAGAGATGTTACATATTATTAATATTATTATTATATTATTTTGTTATATATTTGTAAGGGTAGTTTGGTATTTCTTGGTATATACTATTTATACTCTGGTGTAACCCTTATTCTCTAGTTTTTGTTCATTTTATTGAAACCCTAAACCAAAGGATATTTATCTTACTATATGTTTATACATGTTCAACATTGTTAACAAGCTTTTTTTTTGTTGCTAAAATTGCATGTATAGAGTTAAAAAAGTTGGAATTTGATTGTTGTGGTGATTGTCTAGATCTATATATTTTCTTGTTGCTATGATTTTTTATATATGGATTTTTAAGAAGAAATCGTGATAAAGATATATAATCATAGAAAACATGTGATGTTTTCATATATGATTTTTTAATAAAAAATTTATGAAGATTTTGAAAAATGACTTTTTCTTCTTCTAAAATCTGGGTTTTTAAGGAGATTGATGAAAATGAATGAATATTGAAAGAATGTGTTTTTCCAAATCTGACTTTTCTTTTGTGTTTTTTCAAATATGAACTTTTAAGATGAGACTATTAAAGATAAACTCATTGAGGAAGATCAACATAAAATGTATAATTTTCAAAAATAAATATAATATGTAAAACACATATATTAAAAAAGAAAAAGATAATGTTGATTAATTATTATTATATTATTTAATATAAAATAATAAATATTTAAAAATAAAATCTAGTAATAAGTTATTGATCATTAATCATAACCACTCAAATAAAATAATAATATATCAATGGCTAAAAAGGATATTGGCCAATGGTTGATCAAAATGTTGCTTCCTCATGCTAAATGCGGCCTGTCATTTAAAATAAAATTTAAATTGAAGTTTATTTTCTTTGAAATATTTTTAAAATTGATGGTACAAGAAACACAAGAAGGGGGGGGGGGTTGAATTGAGTTTCTAGATCTGAAACTTTTTCTACCCGACACAAGCAAAGATGAAACAAGAACAAAAATAAATGAACATTATTATTTTTATCCTAATTCACTGTTAACGAAGTTAATCTGGTTAACCCGCCAAGGTGATTTTTCTTTTCTCAATAAGGAATTAATCCACTATAATCAAACTGATTACAATCCATAAAGACTACCCAACAATGTCTTCTTGAGAAATTCTAACTATACCCTAGTCTCTCAAGGAACAATCAATTCAAAAGTTGAGATGCAAAAAGGCGTGTTTACCAGATGCTTCTAAGAAATAAGATTCACACGAGTTGAAATACAATGATAAACACAAAAGTGTTTCTAGCAAGTTAATGGACAAAAGTTCCTTCCTTTATAGCTTTTTACAAAAGAATTATGTATCAAATAATTTTGTGCAGAGTTATTTTTCCAAGAGTTCAAGAGTTATTTTTCATTTCCAAGTTTTCTTTATATAGCCAAAGAAAGATCCGTTGGAGCGTAGAATGAGAAATCCAAATTCCATATGTATTCTTGCATAATGTTCAGTGTGAGTGTGGTAGACAAACTTGTATCATAGTACTATCCTTTCGCCACAAAATCAGTATAGTGGAAAACATATTTAATCTTGTACTATGTACTATTTACTCACGTAAAACCTTTTTGATCTTATCTTCTAATCTTCATAGGCTTCATAATGCATGTTGATAAAGCATGCTTAGAAGGATCAAAACCCAGAATGAGATTCTTCAAAACCTTGTATTCAGAGTCTTTTGAACCTTGTCTTCAGAGTCTTCAGAACTTGTTCAACAGAACCCTGTCTTCAGAGTCTTCAGAACCTCAGAACTTGAAAGTGCAGAATCTTCATAACCTTGTCTTCAGAGTATTCATAACTTGTTCATCAAAACCTTGTCTTTAGAGCTTGAGAAGTCCTTTGAAGCTCTCCATCAGAGTCACATTCAGAAGCTCTAGACTAACGTTCTTCAAAATTGTTATTTAGAAGTATTTCAGATCTTGACAATGTCTTATAACACGTACTTTGTTTCTCTCCAAAGTCAGAGTGTGTTGATTCCAGAAACTGTTGATGTCACACACCATGCTATCAAAGTCAAAACCTGTTAGCAAAATCTACACACTAGATAAAAGCATTAGGGTACAAAATTGTTCTCTAACAAACAATGTATTGTTATCATCAAAACTAAAGGCCAGATGCAGAACTAAATCTTGTTCTTACAATCTTCCCCTTTTTGATGAAGATAAAACCATGTATTTTGATGAATAATTTTTACAGGTTTAATCATAAAAAACATATTTCAGAGTTAGCTAAACAGCTCCCCCTGAGTACTATACTCTCAAAACTTATCTCAACTTGTTCAGAGGCCCCCCCTGAGTTCAAGACTTATGAAATAATTTTGAAGTATAAAATACCTAATTAGCATGGAAGGAATACTTTCCTGATTAGAACACTATCAAAGTCTGAATAGAATTCTTGGTTAAGAACACTATCAGATTCTGACTAGAGATGCCTAGTTCGTCATTAGTCTAAATAGAATTGCCTGGTTGATCGTCTCACATCTTGGCTTGTTATCAGAGCAAATAGAACCTGGTTTTGCTAAAGTATCAGAACCTGTGAATCAGAACCTGGTAGACCCATGACTGATGTACCATAATATGGTTTAATAGAGTCTAGTTGAATTTCCTTTAAGTAAAGGTTTGGTTAACATGACTTGATTACCATGACTTCTGGATATCAAAACACGATATCACTTGAGAATTTCAGAACTTTGCCTGTTTAGAAAAATTCAGTGAACTTTTTCAAAGTTCCTGATAAGTCAAACAATGTTAGAGGCAAAAACATCAGAACATGTATGGGATCAGTTATGAGAAATATATATATATATATATATATATATATATATATATATATATATATATATATATATATATATATATATATATATATATATATATATATATATATATATATATATATATATATATATATATATATATATATATATATATATATATATATATATATATATATATATATATATATATATATATATATATATATAAATTATCTCACTTTCTCCCCCTTTGTCAGAAATCAAAAAGATTTAGAATAAAATAACCAAAAATAGAACTTCATTGAATGGAATCAGATAAAGTACAAATTCTAAAAACAGTAGGAAAAAAACATCTAAGTTCTTAAAAAAGGTAAAATAAAGGGTCTAAGGTTGCGGAGGCAGTCTTGACATGATATCTCTGAGCTCATCCTGATTTTTCTTGATCACAAGAGGCTCAATCTCAGATCCAGAAGTATAGGTCTTCAACTCTCCCAAGGAATTAGAAATCTCTAGAGTCTTCTCAGAAGCTTAAGTTGCTTGGACAGAAACTACCAAGGAAAGTTCAACTTCTTGTGCTAGGAGCACAAGCACTAGAGAATGAGGTTTTCTAGTTTAACTTCTGTTTTATTTCCTTTAATACCGCCATCAAGATTACAACATCTTCTACCTTATCCATTGAGATTGAACATCTTGTTATTGAGACTTTCAATGATGTAGATATTCATTCCAACAACACTGACTGAAACTTGTAGTGGAGTTTCCTTGGAAGTAATCCAAAATTGGTTTACAAGTTCATGGAAAATTGGTCCTTTGAGACAATAGAAGAATATTTCCTAATTTTGAAAAACTAAATCCTCAGTGAAATCAAATCCATTGAATTTGAGATTTTCAAAGTCCACATGCAGTTCACATAAAACTTCCAACTATGAGACAGAAGAAGACAAACTCAGATCAATAAAACCTTCTTGCTCTTGGTCTTGTTGTTGCAGTTGATTCTTTGAAGATTGTTGTTGTTGTTGAGTAGATGAAGCTTGTCGTTAAACCAATGTGAAGAAAACGAACACAAAATGGTTTTTGGGTTGCAGAGAAATTTAGGTCTTAAAAGAGAGAACGTGTAGGATAGCAGTTGCGAAAGTGTGTGAAGTGAGGGTGAGCTGGTTTTAAATATAAAAAAATTCAATGATTAAATTTTTTTTGAATAGTGCAAAAATTCTGACAAGAGGTAAAGTGAAAAGATTTTACCTAATCCTAACACAAATCACTTCTCCAAATGTGTCAAATTAGGCATTTAGTCTGTTTCAAGAAAAGACAATTGTCATAATTTGAGTCACAAACCTTTCGCTTGCTTGACAACTATTAATGAAGTAAACTCTTGAGATTCCAGAAGACAAAATGTTTTCTAAAAGGAAAGCTTATGACCTAGGACGCTTCTGATACATGAGATCTTCTCACTTCTGAAGACTCACATCTCAAAAACACACACTATCTCAGAATCTCGTTATAACGTTATGAGAAATAACCATTTTGAGATTTCCATCTTTTTCATTCTGGAAAAAGTACCATTTTAAAATTTTTCAGAATGAAAAGAAATCTATCTATAGCAAGAGTTTTGTAAAGATATCAGCCCATTGATGATCTGTATCAATAAATTTTAAGTCTAAAATTGCCTTTTGAACATAGTATCGTATAAATGATGTTTAATCTAAATATGCTTAGCTCTAGAATATAAAATTGGATTCTTAGAAAAATAAATAACAGAAGTATTATCACAGAGAATATGAGTGTTACTCTCATAGATGTGAAAGTCTTCTAGCTGACTCTTCATCAAGAGGATCTGAGTGCTGCATCCAGAAGCAACAATGTACTTAGCTTCTGCAGTTGATAGTGCAATTGTTGATTGCCTTTTGTTGGATCATGAGATCAAGTTTTCTCCCAGAAACTGACAACTTCCAAAAGTTTTTTTCCTCTCTATTCTATCTCCAGCATAATCAGCATCACAATAACCTACTAACTTGTATTCACTTTATTTTCTATAACATAAACCAAGGTTAGTAGTACCTTTCAGATACCTAAAAATCCTCTGAACAATTGTTAAGTGTGATTCTCTAGGATCTAATTGTAAGTGAGCACATAATGAGACACTGAATAAAATGTAAGATATAGAAGTAGTCAAATATAATTTAAAACCTATCATACCTCTGTACAACTTCTGATCTACCTTATTGCTTACCTCGCCCTTCTCTATAATACACGTAAGATGCATTGGAGTCTTGGTTGTCTTGCATTTTGACAAATCAAACTTCTTCATAAGTTCTTTGGTACACTTGCTTTGATGGATATAAGTCTCTTCTGGACTTTGATTGATCTGGATTCTCAAAAAGAACTTAAGTTCTCCCATCAGGCTCATCTCAAATTCAGCCTGCATAAACTTAGCAAACTCTTTACACAAGGTAGCATTAGCAGAACCAAATATAATATCATCAACATATATTTGAACTACTATAATATCATTTTTTTAATGTTTTACATAACAAAGTAGTATCCACCTTTCCTCTGGTAAAATCATTTTCTAAAAGAAAATTGCTTAGTTTTTCATACCATGCTCTAGGAGCTAATTTTAGACCATACAATGATTTAGTTATCCTATTAAACCAAAAATATTGACCTCAGTTACTTTGGAAATTGAAGAATAACTGCTAAAGGTTCATGTTCATGGAAATGAGACTAACGACTTCAATCCGCAGTTAGGAAGGGAGAATGGCCACTTCACTCTCAGCAATTTATTAGAGAAAAAATGTAAACACCCATATCCATAGTCTTATAATATTTGGTTGAAGATCAACCACCATTTCCTTGTATAATAGGGTCCATGAGCCTTTCCTACTAGAAGCTCTCAAGTATTATTGGAAAATCTCAAGACCAAGTCTTGGGGAGAGGAGTGGGTCTTTTAGTTTTGACCAAACCTCTATAATTATCCGTGTCTTTCTTCTTCCCTAAAATTTTACTTTCTTCTATTTATTTTCCGCTGCTTATAATTTGAAAATAATTTTTAAACTTTGATTTTAAGTTAATTTTCCAAAAAGTTTTCAAAATCGTGTTTTTTCAAACCACACAATCCACCCCCATATCTCTTGTGTGTGAAGTCTCAAACCCAACAATTATATACACCCTAAAGAGAACCAAACTTACTACAATGTAAATACACTACCATCGTTGGTTACATGCTTTCTACCAAGCATCATCAGGCATCGACAGAGTCTCTCACTTCACGTGAGTTGGTCTCCTAAATCACCATAAAACATCACTGTACATGGTTCTCACCACCGTATATAAGCCCTCACTACCAAAACATGTTATAAACCTACTAAGGCCCCTGATTCTCCCTACCTTTGTAGTGGGAACATGCACACCTTTACTTTTTTACTAGTACGAAGTCACACAATAAATCTCAACTTTTCAAGTTTTTCAAAATAGTTATTGTAACACCCCAATTCTACCCGACATTTATAAATGTAAATCAGAGTTATAAAATTCACACAACTGAATTAGGATGCCACAAATTCAAATTAAAAACCATTGCATTCAACATGGATACATAACACTTTAAAACTTCGGATGAACCAATGACAAAATAAATTAATCTCTTAATGCAACAACTTGAACAACTACGCAGCGGAATCATAATAACATCTTTGTCCAACATTACAACAACTTCAAAATAACACATACTTAGAAACAATCAAATTAAAGTTCAACAACTGGAATAGAAATAACTAAAAGAAACAAGCGTTCATCCCCCCGAGTGTTACATATCAGAGCAATGACATTGACTCGTACTACTGAAGGTAAACCACCGTCACTCTAGATTACCTGCACGTTACCAACGTAAGGGTAACATTCAAACAGAAGGGGTGAGATATCTAACAATATAATAAAACGTATGATAAATAGTATATTAGATTAGACCATATAATATCACCACTTCACATCTTATAAACAATAATAATCGCAAGGGAACATCAACAACATACAACATTTACCGCATCAATGCATAACTTCCTTATGCAATCATGTAATGTGACTCAATACTATGTAAATGCATATGGTACCATTGGAGAAGAACTCCCATCTTAAAATAATTGCCAATAAATAGAGGCATCAACAAGGCATAAGCCTTCATCTTAATATTCTCTAATACAGGCCATCTTAGCGAGCATCAGCTTCATCTTGATATGCAATGTATGCGACACAATCATGAATGTAGTAACAACAACTATAACTAGCAACATCTCAACATGAATCATCGTTGGCCAGAAGCCTACAACTCAATAGTTATCAATAATTAGAGGTATCTCATCATAATTCATCAACAAAATTTATCAACATAAATCATCAACATAATTCATCCACATAAAACCACAGCAACTCATTCATAACCATAACACAACAGCAGGTCAACAACCATTCAACATTGGCCATAGGCCTACAACATAATATCATCCATAAATATTCGGACAATTCTCGACTATGCCGATTAATCACTCATCTAATGCTTATCTCTAATTACTAAACCTCTACATATTATTATACTGTAATACTACATCATTATTATTATTATTAATCTTACTGTTATGAACCAAGCAATAATCTAAGATCGTCTTATCCTCATCATACTTCACAAAATCATCAAAGCAATTAACGCGGGAAGCTAACTCTATCCTAATTTCGGTACTAGGATTCTTCTTCTTATCCTTCATTTTAATCCTTATGAATGAATTTCATCGCGTTAGCTATCCAATGCTTTAAACGACACCTCAAACGGAGTCCGGAAACTCAAGTTACAGCCTTTGGAAAAATCTATCAAAAATTGGATTGCATGAGTCGACGCGTACTTCTTTGAGTCGACACGTATTGGGTCTGGAATCCTGCATGAGTCGACGCGTAACCCCTTGTGTCGACTCATACTAAGTCTGAAACACTACATGTGTCGATGCATGATCCTTTCGTATCAACTCATCCTGAGTCTTAAATCCTGCATGTGTCGACGCATGGCCTTTGAGGTCGACTCATACTAATTTGTGTTGAATATATTATGCGATTTCACTGCGTTTTCATTGTGATTTCCCTGCCCTAGGTCCTAAAAACATCATCTAATCATAGGTAATCATCACTTATAAAAATCCTATGTTTCTACATCAATTATACAACATTAGGGCATCATTATTCATCTCTAAATCATTGATTTCTCATCAAACAACAATACATATATATATATATATATATATATATATATATATATATATATATATATATATATATATATATATATATATATATATATATATATATATATATATATCAATCACAAACAAAATAATTTCTTCCAAATCCAATCCCATATACTACTCATCACAAACCCTATTATAGAATCAGAACCTCACCCTTACCTTGAATTAAAGGTTGCTCTATAATTTTTCCGATTGAATTCCATTTTGCCTCTTTTTCTTCTTTTCTGTAACTTCCACGTTCTTTTTCTCTCTTCCAACCCTTATTTTCTTTTCTTCTTGCTGTTACTTATTTTTCCTTATTATTTCTAAATAGCTAATATAATAACACTATAATTCTCATTATGTCTTAATGGGCTTAAACTCCTACACCCTCCTTTCTACTACTTCTAATCATTAAAAATAAGCTCACATCAAATAATATTACTATTCTAATATTATTCTACAACTTAATCGAATAAATTAAATCAAATAATCACAACACAACATCTATCATCATAACACAACTTCACAAATAATCCAAAAATAACTTAATTAAATAATTAATTAAATTACGGGCGTTACAACTCTCCCCCACTTAGAATATTTTCTTCCTCAAAAATTTACCTTAATCAAACAACTCAGGATAGGAGTCTCGCATCTTGCTTTCCAACTCCCAATTCATGCTTTCTCCGGCAGCTCCTGGCCAAACCACTTTCACCAAAGCAATCTATTTGCCCCTCAAAGTCTTTATTTCATGATCCGCGATTCATACAGGCATTGTCTCCACAGTAAGGTTATCCCGTACTTGCACATCATCCATATGAATCACATGAGATAGATCTGAAATATACTTCCGGAGTTGCGACACATGGAACACATCATGCAAATTCGAAAGATTAGGCGGTAAAGCCACCATATAAGCAACATTCCCAACTCTCTCCGAAATCTGGTATGGACCAATAAAACAAGAAGTGAGCTTCTTAGACTTCAATGCTCGTCCAACACCAGTCACAGGTGTAACTCTCAAAAAGACATGGTCACCAGCTTGAAATTCTAAGTCCTTCCTTCGCTTGTCATGATAATTCTGCTGTCTACTTTAGGATGCTTTCATCTTTTCTCGAATCAACTTCACCTTCTCAGTAGTCTCACGGACAAGTTTAGGTCCAAGTACTACACTTTCTCCAGATTCATGCCAACATAAAGGAGTTCTACATCTTCGACCATACAACGCTTCAAAAGGTGCCATCTCAATACTAGAATGGTAACTGTTATTATAAGTGAACTCTATCAACGGAAGGTAAGTATCCCATGAACCTCCCTCCTCAATAACACATGCCCTCAATAAATCTTCCAACGATTGAATAGTCCATTCAGTCTGACCATCCGTCTGAGGATGATACACCGAACTCAACCTCAACTTAGAACCCAACGCTTCTTTCAAACTCTTTAAAAAATCAGAAGTAAACCTCGGATCTCTATCTGACACAATGCACAAAGGAACACCATGCAGCTTCACAATTACACTAGTGTAAATCTCAGACAACTTTGTCATTGAAAAACGGATGTTAATAGGAATAAAATGAGTCGACTTCGTAATCCTATCAACAATCATCCAAATTGAATCATGTCCTCTTAAAGTATTAGGTAACCCCGCCACAAAGTCCATTGAAATGCTATCCAATTTCCATTCTTGAACTTCTAACGGTTGCATCAACACTGCAGGCTTATGATGTTCAAATTTCGACTTCTGACAAGTCAAACATACATACACAAACCGAGCCACATCACTCTTCATCCCAGGCCACCAAAAAAAATTCTTCAAATCCTAATACATCTTTGTAGCTCCTGGATGAATACTCAACTTGCTTCTATGACTCTCTTCAAGAATCACTTTCTTTATCTCTACATCATCAGGAATACAAATCCGATTATGAAATCTCAACACACCTTGCGCATCTAACTTACAATCACTATTCTCAGAATGATCGATCCCAACCATCGAATCTACCAGTTTCACATCCAACTTCTGAGCTTCTCTTATACTGTCTAGAAATTCATTATTAATCTTCAACATATCCAACATAACACTCTGCGGTGTCACTTTGCAAACTAAGCTCATATCTCTGAACTATTCAATTAATTCCAACTCTTTAACCATCATTGCCGACATATGTAAAGTCTTTCGACTCAAGGCATCAGCTACCACATTCGCTTTTCCTGGATGATAATTCAAACCGAAATCATAATCCTTTAACAATTCCAACCATCTTCATTGCCTCATATTCAACTCCTTCTGATCGAATAAATACTTTAAGCTCTTATGGTCACTAAACACTTCAAATCTAGAACCATAAAGATAATGCCTCCAAATCTTCAACATAAAAACAACTGCAACAAGTCCTAGATCATGTGTGCATTGACGCATAAGCAACTATCTTATCATTCTGCATAAGCACACTTCCTAAACCCATCTTAGAAGCATCACAATATACCACAAAAGGTTCTCCTGGATTAGGTAACATAAAAATCGGAGACAACATCAATCTCCTCTTCAACTCTGCAAAACTCTCATCGCACTGAACATTCCACACAAAAGCTCTACCTTTACAAGTCAACTTAGTCAACAGAAGTGTCAACTTAGAAAAACCTTTGATAAACCTTCTATAATAACCAGCTAATCCCAAAAATCTTCTAATATCAGTAGCTGACTTTGGAGTTTCCCATTACAACACAACATCAACCTTCGATGGATCTATAACAATGCCACTACCTGCGATTACATGACCAAGAAAACTAACCTCCTTTAACCAAAACTCACACTAAGACAGCTTTGCATACAACTTCTTCTCTTTCAAAACTTGCAATACTACTTTTAAGTGTTCTGCATGCTCTTCTTCTGACTTAGAGTAAAACAAAATGTCATCAATGAACACCACTACAAACCAATCCAAATAAGTATGAAAGATACGGTTCATGTATTCCATGAATACTCCCGGCGCATTAGTAACACCAAAAGGCATCACCGAATACTCATAATGTCCATAACGCATTCTGAAAGCCGTCTTCTGGATATCTTCATCCTTCACTTTAATCTGATGGTAACCCGACCTCAAATCAATCTTACTGAACACACGAGCATTCACCAATTGATCCATCAAGTCATCTATTCTTGGAAGCGGATACTTGTTCTTAATCGTCACTTTATTCAACTGTCTATAATCAATACAAGGCTTCATACTTCCATCTTTCTTCTTTACTAGCAACACTGGAGCTTCCCACGGTGATACATTTGGTCTTACAAACTTCTTTTCAAGTAACTATTCCAATTGCTTATTTAACAATGACAATTCAGATGCAGACATCATGTATGGTGCCATAGACACAGGTCTGGTACCAGGTACAAGATCAATAGCAAATTCAACTTCCATCTCTGGCGGTACATCAGGAATTTCATCAGGGAAAACTTTGGGAAACTCACACACCACTTGAAATTCCTCAATTATAGCTTGAGTCTCGGCATATAGCGACGTCATCAATGAGAACATTTGTGCTTCTTCTAGCATCAGCTGTCGCAACTGTATAGCAGACAACAGACTATCTTCCTCTTCTTTAGGAGTAGAAAACCTCACAGACTTTTTATAACAGTTAATATGTATATAGTTATGCTCTAACCAGTTCATACCCAAAATCACATCCAACCCTCTTAACGGTAAACAAACCAATTCAACATCAAAGTCTCTATCGAAAATCAACAAAGGACACTTTAAACACACAAAAGAAGTAGTCACCAACCCCCATGGCTGGAGTGTCGACGACTATCTCTCCATTCAAATAAGACAACATAAGACCCAATGTTTCAACACACTCAGTAGCAATAAAGCAATGAGTAGCACCAATGTCAATAATAGTAATTAAAAGGAGTACTATTAATGAAACATGTACCTCTGATAAGTCTATCTTCAGCATCCTCCTGATCCTCAACCAAAGCGAACACTTTACCACTTGTCTGCGCCCTCTTTGGTTTCTGAAACTGACTACCAATGTGCCCTTCTTCACCATAATTGAAACAAATCACCTCCTTATGCTTGCACTCAGATACAACACGCCCAATCTTACCACAACAGAAACACCTCTTTACCTCAGCAGTACACACATTACTCTTATGCTTAGGTTTTCCACATTTGAAACAAACCACACCAGCATGAGCATCTCCCCCACTAGTCCTCTGACCTTGAGCAGCTTTCTGTTTACCCTTACCAGCTGGGGTATCATAAGGCTTACCATGATTCTGTTGGTTCTTACCCCTCTTCTCACTAATAATCTTGTAGTGAGAAATATTATCCTCTTCATAAATCCTGCAACTATCAATCAGATCGGCAAAGACATGGATCTTCTAGTATCCAACTGCCTTCTTGATCTCCGGGCGTAACCCGTTCTCAAACTTGATGCACTTTGAAAACTCAGTATTTGCCTCACTGTAGTACGGATAAAACTTAGCCAACTCATCAAACTTTGCAGCATACTCAACAATCGACATACTCCCTTGCTTCAGCTCAAGGAACTCAATCTCCTTCTTACTACGAACATCTTCAGGAAAGTACTTCCTCAGAAATTCCCTACAGAACACAGCCCAAGTGACATTTTCACCTACAACTTCTAACCACTGACACGTCTCTAGCCACCAGTCATCAGCTTCGACTGCTAGCATATGAGTACTGTTGTACCCCAAAATTTTCCCTCCCATATTCCTCAAGGTTTATCAAGAATGATCCTCAAATTGCTCAAGATTGCTTAAGGGTAATACAGTCAAATCACCTTCTAAGACAGCTGAAATTAGGGTTTTGGTTCTTTCAAGTAATTTGGGGTTTTCAATGGTTCAATCAGGTCTCATAGGCCTATATACACCCTCAAGCACCTACATACCAAGTTTCAAGACTCACAGTGCCAATTTGCACAATCAAAAGCCCCATTTGACCTATAGTCAACTGCAAGGGCAAAATGGTCATTTTACAATCAAAAGTCAGAATTTTTGGTCAACATCTCATTTTGAGGCCACAATCATCATTTGATCAAGTCTTGATCATGATTCCACAAGCATAACTCAAAAATCATCAAGGTGCAAAAAGTTACTATTTTTGGACAGTAGAAAAGTCAACTGTATCTTGACCAGGGCATAACTTTTTCATGGTTCATCAGAAAAATTCCATCCAATGCTCATTTTGAAGGGGATGTAATTTCCTACAATCCATCTTCACACTCCAAGTTCAAGAAATTCTCTCATAAAAAGTTATCCATTTCTACATTATAGGTCAAATTCAAAAGTCAACAAAAGTACCTTTTGAGTCAAAGGCCATAACTTGAGATTGGTAAATCCAAATGACATGGGACCAAAGGCATTGGTTATAGGACTTCAAGACCTTTCCAAAATGTCCAAGAACATGTTCATATGATCAAAATTGAGCAAGATGTGCATTGGAGAAGTTGGGAAATTTTCATGAATTTGCAAAAGTCAACTTTGCTCAAAACACCTTATTTTTGCTAATGGGCCTCAAATCTCTTCTTGAAACTTTACCCATGACCTATGCACGACCCATAAAGCTTAATGGAATTTATTTTCTTATTTTTATTAATTAATTGG
Organism: Vicia faba; assembly: GCA_948472305.1. Taxonomy (NCBI): domain Eukaryota; kingdom Viridiplantae; phylum Streptophyta; class Magnoliopsida; order Fabales; family Fabaceae; genus Vicia; species Vicia faba. The sequence goes on along the minus strand of OX451735.1, from coordinate 568,855,705 downwards.
ATTTTTAATTAATATTAATTCATTTAATTAATTTAAATTGTAGGAAAATGTAAGATTTGATTTTTCAATCTTTTTGTGAAGCAAATATGGTCAATATATGCTGGCAATTTCGAGCACCAAGTCAAAAATACAAAAAATCCAAAATTGGAAACATTTTCCAATCATGAAAAATCAAAAAGATTTGATTTCCAATCAAGGATTCAAGCATCAATGCAATGGATTTTTGTTCAAGCTTTTGACCTAATTCAGTTGTCCTATATATATATGCAAGCAAATCCTAACCTAATGGACGGGAAAAAGCTGCAGAAAAAAGCCATAGCATATTGAGAAATTTCAAGAAAAAGTGAAAACTGATTCTTGCGTTCCAAGCCAATTCAAGGCATTCTATTGATTCAAACATATTACTGGAAGTGTCAGGAGTGATTTACAATTGAATTCACGCACTAAAGCTCACAGAATCATCACACACAATTTCACGGTTTGCTTTTTTATTTCAGAATCGTACAGCTTAATTCATGCATCTTTAACATGCTTTTGTGTTTGATTTGTGTTGCTAGGAACCATACGAAGCTAATGGTATCATTGAATTGAATTATAATGTCCTGAATCAAAAGATGCCATAGTTGAATTTTTAGGGTTCGTGAGCTTTGAATTGGGGATTTATGAACCAGGAAAAATTAGGCCCCCTAAGACACATGGTTGGAATCATGAGAACCAGACGAATCTAACCCACCCATCGCGAAATATTTATATTCATCATGCTGCTAATCGCTATTTTTCCTCGTAGCATATAGTGGGGGTTAAAAACCCCCGCTATCTAATGTTATTTTTGCAGGAACAAATGAAGAAGACGATGACGCGTTGATACCTTATTGGCGCTTTTAAAATTCGCGCGCTTTGTTTTATAATTCCAGCATATTGGTTTGTTTATTAATATATTGATTGTGTGTTATTCTAATAACAACTAAGGCAAGTTGGTGGAGTGGCAGGGACGCGTGCATATGACTATTGGGACCTGGGTTCGAATCCCAGGTCCCCCAAAATCCTTGTTATTGTTTTCTTGTACATATTCACATGCAGATCTCCAAAAGAAGTCCATCATATACCTCACCTCTCAACGTGCCATGTGTCTTCAAACTCAACTCCAATGGCCTGGATGGAAGGACTAGCATAATCCTCAGTCAACAAACGCATAGACAAGCCAGAAAGTCAAACAGGCTGGAATGCTATTGGGCTTCAAATTGCCAAAGACACCTTCTTTTGGGCCAGCACCCCTGGGTTATTCTTTTTTCCTCTTTATTTAATTATTTTACTATTAATCATTATTATTATTATTATTTTAACTAACAAATTAATTTTTTCATAATAAAATCAGAAAACAAAAATATAATATTTTTTATTATTATTATTTATTAATTTCACCCTTAATTTATTATTTTGTAAATAAATACTAATGTAATCAATTTAGTTAATTAGGTTAATGTTAGTATTTTCACAATAATTTAAAATCAACATAGAATTAGGGGTTTTTTTTGACAATTTTAATCACTCTTTTATTTTTATTTCCTAAAAAAAACATTAAAAAAACCAAAAATATTTCTTTTAATTAATTAATTAGTTTTAGGTTTAATTTAATTAAATGCAAATAACAAAAACTTCTTTTTCTCAAAAAGGGTCAAAACCCTAAGGACTTCTCCGATCCAATTTTTTCTCGCGCATATTATATTTTGATCATAATTATGTAATTGCTCCGAGAATGTAATAGCTTTAATTAGGACTTTTTATCGCTTTTATTTAATTTCTCGCAATTTACTTTTCAAGGGTTTGTTTTTGGCGATGTAAATACCCGACGCCTTGTAATAGCTTAGCTTTATTTTCCGCAATATTTAACTGTTAGATGTATGTTAATTAGGTTATGCATGACAAGACTTCTCTGAAATTAAAATCAACCCGTAGCTCACCATAACATGTGCAAAGATAACTTAACATGAAACCTGACACACTCGCACATGCCACTCCTAGGGTACGCCTCACTTGGTTGCCTCAATGTGGTCATTGAGTATAGGGTGTTTTAGAGGTCGCCCTCTTGTCTAAAGATCCAAGTTGCCTCAAAACGGTTACCTCGGATAAAAAGGATCTAGGACACTAGGGTTACCGCTAAGGTGTCCTACCATTGCTTTAGTGACCACATGTCCCTATAATCGAATTGACCCAAAAAACTCCAACGACAGTGCTACCTGCTTCTCAATAGTGGGATAGTACTGTCTAAAGGACATTTACACAACTTAATTTCTTTTGAGTAGGTAGAGCTTCTTAGATACTTGCTCTTTCAAAACAAAAATACTTTTCGCACCTACACTTTTCTGACAAAAGTTTTCAAACAACACTTCATACACTCTTGAGGACTGATACAAGAGATAAATCGAAGTTTTCAAACAAACTTTTTTTCAAAACCCACAAACACAAGAAAAGCAAAACATTTTTTAAAACATAGTGAGCAAGTACCTAAGAGCCCATGGATAACCACGGATAGAAAGGGTGCTAACACCTTCCCTTTCTATAATCTACCTCCCGAACCCGAGAAACATCTCGAAAAGAAATTTTGATGTGCTTTTGTCCTTTCCTTGTTGGAGAAAATAAAAGACGGTGGCGACTCTTGCTTACCGCGACATTTCGCGAACCAGCATTCCAAAACAGTCAGTTCTATTTCCACCGATCACAGAACTGGCGACTCTGCTGGGGATTCAATAAGTGAGGTGTACCTTAGAATAAGATCACCATGTTTTCAATTTTATGCCTTGAATGCTTTAAATTTTGTGGGCTTGTATCGGAGTTTCATAGATCCTAACCCGGATCTGGGGATACCCTTTAGGTAAGTAGCAATAAACTGTGAGGGACCTGTCCGGCATAGACCGACACAGGTGAAGCAGTAGCTACATTGGTGTGACACCTTGGTCTGTACCGATATCCCTTGTGTTGGAACGAGGAGAATATGGGTCTTCTGAGGAGTCATTAAGCACCAACTGACCTTAGAACCTTAAATTGACCAACTTGGCCATAGAACAGTAGGAGTATGCTACGCTCATTGAGGCTAAATCTCGCGATGGTTCCGGCCGCAAGAAAAGGTTGCCAAACTGGAATTATGACCGATCGAGGGTAGTCAGTGATATTGAGATCCTCTAGAACCCGGTTACTATTTTCTAGGACAGGTCTTAACCAACTGAAACTGAAAGAGGGTAGTACCTAAACTTCATGCCAGCCTGAAATCTAAGGGCTCTTGTGTGACTTGTGTGCCTTTACCATGTTTGCCTTTTGTGAATACTTGTGGTGTGCCTTTATCATAACATCATAACATCATACCATAGCATTTTCCTTAACCATTTCAAGGATCTCAAAGGTTTGTGATGCAGGTCATGATGAACCAAATGTCTAGCAAGGGGCAAAGGGGATTTATTTTCCTCTAGCCAAGGTTGTTTGGAGATCAAAACTTGATAACTTGAGTCAGGGGCTATGACCCACTCGATATGGTGAGCTTAACTCTTGAGGAAGGACTCTCAACAACATGAAGTTCCTTCAATCAAGCTACCAGATTCAAATTCTAACAAGTTTCTCTGTTTACCCCGCGAGATCCTTGAAAACATTGCATGCATATCATACATATCATTGCATTACAGGTACCCTTCTTACAAGTCACTTATCTTTTTCGCTATTTATTTCAGCAATCATCATGTCTACTGAACCTTCCACTGAACAAGCTATCAAGGCCCTCCAGGCCCAGAACGCCCAGTTCCAAGAGTTGGTTATGAGCTTAGCCAAGGGTCAACGGGAGTTGAAGACCCTGATTTTGAAGAAGAAGACGAAGAGGACCGTCTTGTTCAACACTGGATGCAGATTTGGGAATGGATTACAAAATGAGGTTGAGCTGACTACCTCATCTGTAGGAAAAGACAGTCCACAAGAGAGAAGGGTTCCTAGTCCCGTGGTCTTCGACAACGAGACAGATTATGATGAAGAACAGTATCCTCCTGCTGAGGATAGGTATAAACAGTTGGAGGACCGTTTGAGCGCCATGGAGATACAGAATGTGCCGGGTTGGACTTTGGAGATCTAGGCTTATCCTCTGGGGTGGTGATTCCCCATAAGTTCAAGGCTCCTGCTTTTGCCAAATATGACGGAGCTTCCTGCCCAAAGCTGCACCTCCGGTCGTATGTAAGGAAGATCCAACCTTACACTGCTGACAAGAATTTGTGGATCTATTTCTTCCAGGATAGTCTTTCAGGGACTCAACTCGAATGGTTCTATCAGCTGGAGGGAGCCAGTATTCGTAACTGGGAGGATTTGGCTACTGTGTTCTATAAGCAGTATCAGTATAATTCCAACCTCGCTCCTACGCGTACCCAACTCCAGGGTATGTCACTAGGGACGGGTGAAGGATTTAAAGAGTATGCTCAAAAGTGGAGAGACCTGGCTAGAAGGGTGCAGCCACCATTGACTGACCGTGAGCTTGTGGATATGTTCTCGGGGACCCTGTCTGGTCCGTTCTTCAACCATTTGATTGGAAATTCTTCAGCCGGGTTTACAGACCTCATCTTGACTGGTGAGAGAATTGAAGCTGGTATCAAGTCTGGGAAGATACAGAAAGGTGCCTCATCGAGCACTGAAAAGAAGCCGTTCAAGAAGGAATCCAGTGCTGTCTATGGTTCAAGGAGACAGAATAGACCGGAACGCTGCCAAGCTGTCAATGCGGTGGTTATTTCAAAGCCTGCTGCTTCTCCTCAGCATCATAACTAACAAAGGGGTGAGAGACCCAGAAAGCAGTTTACTCGGCTCAGCATGACCTTGTCCCAGATATTGCCGCAGTTACTGACAACCAATCTGGTGACCATAAAAGAAGCTCCGAAGATTATAAACACAACATCTCCAAAGTACAATCCTAATGCCCGCTGCGCTTATCACTCTGACAGCCCGGGGCATACTACGGATGATTGTTGGGCTCTGAAGAATAAGGTTCAAGACCTAATCGATGCAAAGGAGGTTGAGTTCGAGGCGCCCGAGAGGCCTAATGTTGTAACAGCCCCCATGCCCAAGCATGGAGTAAATGCTATTAGGGATGATGATGACATGGAGGAATCAGAATTCGACAGCTGGGTCTACCCTACGACTAACGGTAGACCAAACAACTGGACAGCGAAAGACTTCGTCCCTATTACTTTTGTGACTCAGTAATGAACTCCTTTGTTTTGAATTTGTAACAAACAATATTATGAAACTTTACGGCCCGGTGTCTTACCCGGGGCACCGTGGCTTCATTTGTGAGGGCTTTTGTGTGTCATTTTCATATATCATTAATAAAAGCATTGGACGTTTTTTGCATTTCAAATTTTGCGCTCCCTGTCTTTCTTTATTATCTATTGCAAAACAGCTATTTACACACACTCACATATACAGGTCCCAATCCACTATGGATCTCACTGGTTACGACCCTGCTACTGCCAGTTATGACTTCGAAAATCCGATCAACTTAGCCGAAGACGAAGGTGAAGATGATTGCGAAGTGCCTGGTGAGCTTGCAAGACTGCTACTCCAGGAAGAGAGGGCCATTCAGCCACATGAAGAGCTAGTGGAAACAGTGAATCTGGGTACTGAGACAGACAAAAAGGAAGTCAAGATTGGTGCCAATCTGGAGTCTAGTGTGAAACAACGGTTGATTCAGATGCTGCATGACTACATGGAAATCTTTGCCTGGTCTTACGAAGATATGCCTGGGTTGGATACCGACATTGTGGTTCATCACCTGCCTACCAAGGAAGACTGTCCTCTGGTAAAACAGAAGGTTCGCCGTATGCGTCCAGAGATGTCCGAGAAAATCAAAGCTGAGGTTATGAAACAATTTGACGCCGGTTTTCTAGCAGTCACTTCTTACCCTCAGTGGGTTGCCAACGTGGTTCCAGTGCCGAAGAAGGATGGTAAGGTCAGAATGTGTGTTGACTACAGGGATTTGAATAGGGCGAGCCCTAAGGATGACTTCCCGCTGCCTCACATCGACGTTCTGGTTGACAACACTGCTCAGCATAAGGTATTCTCCTTCATGGACGGGTTCTCCGGTTATAATCAGATCAAGATGGCTCCTGAAGACATGGAGAAGACCACTTTTGTTACTCAGTGGGGCACCTTTTGCTACAAGGTCATGCCTTTTGGGTTGAAAAATGCTGGGGCAACGTGCCATGGTTTCTTTGTTTCATGATATGATCCACCATGAGATTGAAGTATACGTCGACGATATGATTGAAAGGTCCCAAACTGAGGAGGAACACCTTGACCATCTACAGAAGCTGCTTGACCGGTTGAAGTTGTACAAGCTAAGATTAAACCCAAACAAGTGCACCTTCGGGGTGAGATCTGGAAAATTGCTAGGTTTCGTCGTGAGCGACAAAGGTATTCAAGTGGACCCTGCCAAAGTGAAAGCCATACAAGAGATGCCAGTTCCCAAGACAGAGAAAGAAGTCAGAGGCTTTCTAGGACGGCTGAACTACATTGCCCGATTCATCTCACATCTAACTGCTACCTGTGAACCAATCTTCAAGCTATTGAAGAAAGATCAGATAGTACGTTGGAACGATGAATGTCAGGCCGCTTTCGAAAGAATCAAAGAGTATCTCCAAGAGCCACCCATTCTTATGCCACCGGTTGAAGGGAGACCTCTAATCTTATACTTGACAGTACTTGACAGCTCAATGGGATGTGTGCTGGGGCAGCATGACGAGTCTGGCCGAAAAGAGAACGTTATTTATTACCTTAGCAAAAAGTTTACCGACTGTGAGACCCGATACTCACTGCTCGAGAAAACTTGATGCGCTTTGGTATGGGCTGCTCACCGGCTGAGACAGTATATGTTGACTCACACTACTCTGTTGATTTCAAAAATGGATCCAATCAAGTATATCTTCGAAAAGCCTGCCTTGTCCAGAAGAATAGCAAGATGGCAGATGATCTTGACTGAGTATGACATCCAGTACACGACTCAAAAAGCAATCAAGGGAAGTGTATTGGCAGACCATTTGGCACATCAGGCAGTGGATGATTACCAGTCTATAAACTTTGAATTTCCAGACGAGAATATCATGGTAGTAACTGATTGTGAAATACCTGGACCGGATGAAGGACCTGAGGAAGGATCCCGATGGTCTATGCACTTTGACGGAGCCTCAAACGCTTTGGGTAACGGTATCGGCGTCGTGATCATATCTCCTAAAGGCTCTCATACTCCACTTACCGCCCGACTATGTTTCAACTGCACCAACAACATGGCGGAGTATGAAGCATGCATCATGGGTCTTCGAGCTGCAATTGACCTAAGGATCAAGTTTCTGAGTGTCTTCGGAGATTCCGCTCTCGTGATCAGTCGGATCAAAGGCGAGTGGGATACGAAACACCCAAATCTTATTCCTTACAAGGAGTATGTATTGACGTTGATTCCACATTTCGAGGAGATAACCTTTGAACACTTCCCAAGAGAGGAGAATCAGTTGGTGGACGCGCTAGCTACAATGTCTTCTATGTTCAAAGTCAAGTGGGACAACGAGGCTCCCCAGATCATTATTTGGAAACTGGATGAACCTGCACATTGCTGCGATCTTGAGACTGAAGAGGTAACAGAAAAGCCTTGGTATCATGAAGTAAAGAGGTACCTTAAAGCTCAAGAATACCCCGAGGGCGCATCTGTTAATGACAAGAAGTTTCTGAGAAGGTTCGCGGAAAAGTTCTTCCTCAGCAATGACATTCTTTACAAACGAAACCATGATTCAACCTTACTGCGTTGTATGGATAAGATCGAAGCAGAAAGGATCATGGCAGAGCTGCATGAAGGTACCTTCGGAACGCATTCCAGTGGGCATACCATGGCAAAGAAAATCCTTCGGGCAGGATATTACTGGTCAACAATGGAAGCCGACTGTTATCAGCATTCTCTAACATGTCACAAATGCCAGGTCTATGCTGATAAAGTGCACATTCCTCCAGTTCCTTTGAATGTCATGACAGCACCTTGGCCTTTTGCAATGTGGGGCATTGATATGATCGGCGAGATCAGACCTACAGCATCCAACGGGCATCGCTTTATCCTGGTAGTTATCGATTACTTTACAAAATGGGTTGAAGCAGCTTCCTTTGCCACCGTAACCAAGAACGTCATGGCACGGTTCATTCGGCATAACCTGATCTGTCGATACGGTGTACCAGAAAGGATCATTATGGATAATGGTACCAATCTTAACAACAAGATGATCAATGAGCTCTGCGAGCAATTCAAGATACAGCATCACAATTCTTCTCCCTACCGGCCGAAGATGAATGGGGCTGTAGAAGCAGCTAATAAGAACATTAAGAAGATTGTGCAGAAGATGACAGTGACCTACAAAGATTGGCACGAAATGTTACCATTTGCTCTTCATGGGTACCGTACCTCAGCACGGACATCAACAGGGGCAACGCCCTATTCCTTGGTATATGGCATGGAGGCAGTCCTGCCCATCGAAGTTCAGATACCCTCTCTTTGGATCATGAAGGATGCAGTTTTAAGTGAAGACGACTGGATCTAGACCCGGCTTGATCAACTAAACCTAATCGACGAAAAGAGACTCACCGCTATTTGTCATGGTCAGACGTACCAAAAACGGATGATCAAGGCATTTAACAAGAAAGTCAGACGACAAGAGTATCAAGTCGGGAACCTGGTAATCAAGCGCATCATTCTACCTCAAGGTGATCCCAGGGGCAAATGGGCCCCTACGTACGAAGGGCCATTTGTGGTTGAGAACGTCTTCTCAGGAGGTGCAATGATTCTAACCACCATGGATGGTGACGACCTTCCTCACCCCGCCAATGCAGACATAGTAAAAAGATACTACGCATGATTAAAGACCCGCTAGGTCGACTGGCCTAGGCAAAAATAAGGGCTTCCCGGCGAACCAAAAGGGTTCGGGCAAAAGTAAGGGATGAAAACAAAAAATCTGTACACTCGGCAAGTCGAAAACCTGAAAAGGCGGCTTGGGCAAAAATGGGTATCCCGGTGGACTGAAAACCCGAAAGGGCGGTCCAGGAAAAAGTTAGGGATAAGCGTAATACTATGTCTCATTGGATCACCTCACATCTGGACTTCGGTATCGACCATCAGGCTCGGACGACACCAATCAATCAGCTTCATCTCCAACTAAGCAGAAAAGTGATGAGACGCTTGAAGAAATAAAGGCGGTAGCAGAGTTGGAACCCAGTGGGATTTTTCACATAGCTGTTTTGTTTTCCTTTTCACAAATTGTATAAAATCTATTTTTTTCGGCGGCGTTCTCTTACTAGAACGTCGGCCTCCTGTACAAAAAACGCCTATTTACAGGCAAAAATTCAAAATCAATACAAATTCATTGTTCAGACCAATTACAAATTGTTTTTCCTTTATCTGTTTTGTTTTGCAAAGAACGTCCAATGTTCATTTTTGATATATGCATTTGACATTAATTGTTGTTCATAAATATTTGTATGCGAAATAAAGGACTAATTACGTGTGACATCGGAAGTAGGGGCAATAAGAATTGTCCGAACTGTACAAGCAACTCTGTCCACAAGGTACCAAGGTAGGTTCGGCTGAAGAATACCTTCACTCCCCGCAGAATAAGGCAATAATGGTAGCTCTCCCCACTGAGACTTGCAACTATGAACAAATCAGCAATACTCTCCCCAAGCAAAGTTGGTCTACCGTCAGCCCCTAAAAAGTTGGGTATCCCCAGTAGATCTTAATATTCCCCAGCGGAGTATACAGATATTCCTCAGCAAGTATACCCGACGTTCTTAAATTCTTCAACAGAGTATAAGAATGTTCCCCGGCGGAATAAAAGATACCCCCAGTGGAGCCATTTCCCAGCACAGTCTGAAAAGCTTCCCCGCCAGAGTTGAATCATCTCCCCAGTAGATTCTGGAAGCTTGTCCCCTGCAGAGTACAAAGGCATATTCTCAGCCGTATACAAAGGTTACTCCCCACCAGAGTCTAACTGGGTTATCCTCAGCAAGTTGCAACTGAAAGATCCTCCCCAGCGAAGTTCTTTCTATCCCCAGCGGAGTTCATCATCAAAATCCCCAATAGAGTTTATCAACGGAATCCCCAACGGAGTTATCGTTAAAATCTCAGTGAAGCATCTCTTCCCACAGAGTAATTCCCCGCAGAGTAATCTCTTCACCAGATTTATCCCCCAACGGAGTCATCTTCTCCTACCGGTTTATTCTTGCAATCATCTTCGTTCATCATCCCCAGCGGAAACGAAGAACTCGACTCTTCAATATCAGCCCAGGATTTAATAAACTCCCCGGTATTTGTCAAGGATTTATTTTCCCAGACAAAAATACATTCATAAACATATCACATTTCACATCTCCTATTTACATACATGACAAAGTGCATACGACACGATCTCATTTTGAGAACATCATGCATTTCATACATCATGACATTGCATGCAACTAATGTTTTGCCTTTTCAGGAAAAGGTCAATCCAAAGATGTTTACCATCAACCTTTCTTAAGTTCCAGATCAACACCTGTAACTAGCCAGGAAATATCTGTGAACGACTGATTGTAGATCTATACATGTAACTAGCCAGGAAAGTTATCTACATGAAGAGATTGAAGATCAACACCTATAACAGGCCAGGAAACTATCTTTCTTTCTTCGGTCAGAGATTAATACCTGAAACCAGACAGGACAACTATCTACTTAACCAAGCTTTCTTAAGTTCCAGATTAATACCTGTAACTAGCCAGGAAATATCTGTGAACGACTGATTGTAGATCTATACCTGTAACTAGCCAGGAAAGTTATCTACATGAAGAGACTGAAGATTAACACCTGTAACAGGCCAGGAAACCATCTTTCTTTCTCAGGTCAGAGATTAATACCTGAAACCAGGCAGGAAAACTATCTCATCGACCAACCTTCTTAAGTTCCAGATCAACACATGTAACTAGCCAGGAAATATCTGTGGATGAATGATTGTAGATCTATACCTGAAACCAAACAGGAAAGTTATCTACATTGAAGAGATTGAAGATTAATACCTGTAGCAAGCCAGGAAAACTATCTTTCTTTCTCAGGTCAGAGATTAATACCTGAAACCAGACATGACAACTATCTACTTGACCATCATGAGGCAACCCTACACCGGTTCCTTCTCTTTCAGATGCAGTTTTACACGGACTCATTATCAAGCAACCCTACACAGGTTCCTTCTTTCAATCTACCAAGTTACAATTCAACGAACAATCTCCAGATGGCATCTATAAGCCCATCCTCCTATCCATCATCTCTCCAAATGGCATCTGTAAGCCCATTCCCGACATCATATTGCTGATACTACACCAGGCGAGTGCAAATATCTGGGCACTTTAGTGTTCAATCATCTTCCACATTCGGATCACTAAAGGCACGCAAGCCAATCTACATCCTCAGGTTCAAGAAGATTGAACAGGAGCAACTGTTGTACCCCAAAATTTTCCCTCCCGTATTCCTCAAGGTTTGTCAAGAATGATCCTCAAATTGCTCAAGATTGCTTAAGGGTAATACAATCAAATCACCTCCTAAGACAGCTGAAATCAGGGTTTTGGTTCTTTCAAGGAATTTGGGGTTTTCAATGGTTCAATCAGGTATCATCGGCCTATATACACCCTCAAGCACCTACATACCAAGTTTCAAGACTCACAGTGCCAATTTGCACAGTCAAAAGCCCCATTTGACCTACAGTCAACTGCAAGGGCAAAATGGTCATTTTGCAATCAAAAGTCAGAATTTTTGGTCAACATCTCATTTTGAGGCCACAATCATCATTTGATCAAGTCTTGATCATGATTCCACAAGCATAACTCAAAAATCATCAAGGTGCAAAAAGTTACTATTTTTGGACAATAGAAAAGTCAACTGTATCTTGACCAGGGCATAACCTTTTCATGGTTCATCAAAAAAATTCCATCCAATGCTAATTTTGAAGGGGATGTAATTTCCTACAATCCATCTTCACACTCCAAGTTCAAGAAATATTCTCATAAAAAGTTATCAATTTCTACATTATAGGTCAAATTCAAAAGTCAACAAAAGTACCTTTTGAGTCAAAGGCCATAACTTGAGATTGCTAAATCCAAATGACATGGGACCAAAGGCATTGGTTATAGGACTTCAAGACCTTTCCAAAATGTCCAAGAACATGTTCATATGATCAAAATTGAGCAATATGTGCATTGGAGAAGTTGGGAAATTTTCATGAATTTACAAAAGTCAACTTTGCTCAAAACACCTTATTTTTGCTAATGGGCCTCAAATCTCTTCTTGAAACTTCACCCATGACCTATGAACGATCCATCAAGCTTAATGGAATTTATTTTCTTATTTTTATTAATTAATTGGATTTTTAATTAATATTAATTCATTTAATTAATTTAAATTGTAGGAAAATGCAAGATTTGATTTTTCAATCTTTTTGTGAAGCAAATATGGTCAATATATGCTGGCAATTTCGAGCACCAAGTCAAAGATACAAAAAATCCAAAATTGGCAACATTTTCCAATCATGAAAAATAAAAAAGATTTGATTTCCAATCAAGGATTCAAGCATCAATGCAATGGATTTTTGTTCAAGCTTTTGACCTAATTCAGTTGTCCTATATATATGCAAGCAAATCCTAACCTAATGGACGGGAAAAAGCTACAGAAAAAATCCATAGCATATTGAGAAATTTCAAGAAAAAGTGAAAACTGATTCTTGTGTTCCAAGCCAATTCAAGGCATTCTATTGATTCAAACATATTACTGGAAGTGTCAGGAGTGATTTACAATTGAATTCACACACTAAAGCTCACAGAATCATCACACACAGTTTCACGGTTTGCTTTTTTATTTCAGAATCGTACAGCTTAATTCATGCATCTTTAACATGCTTTTGTGTTTGATTTGTGTTGCTAGGAACCATACGAAGTTAATGGTATCATTGAATTGAATTATAATGTCCTGAATCAAAAGATGCCATAGTTAAATTTTTAGGGTTTGTGAGCTTTGAATTGGGGCTTTATGAACCAGGAAAAATTAGGCCCCCTAAGACACATGGTTGAATCATGAGAACCAGATGAATCTAACCCACCCATCGCGAAATATTTATATTCTTCATGCTGCTAATCACTATTTTTCCTCGTAGCATATAGTGGGGGTTAAAAACCCCCGCTATCTAATGTTATTTTTGTAGGAACAAATGAAGAAGACGATGACGCGTTGATACCTTATTGGTCCTTTTAAAATTCGTTCGCTTTGTTTTATAATTCCAGCATATTGGTTTGTTTATTAATATATTGATTGTGTGTTATTCTAATAACAACTAAGGCAAGTTGGTGGAGTGGCAGGGACGCGTGCATATGACCATTGGGACCTGGGTTCGAATCCCAGGTCCCCCAAAATCCTTGTTATTATTTTCTTGTACATATTCACATGCAGATCTCCAAAAGAAGTCCATCATATACCTCACCTCTCAACGTGCCATGTGTCTTCAAACTCAACTCCAATGGCCTGGATGGAAGGACTAGCATAATCCTCAGTCAACAAATGCATAGACAAGCCATAAAGTCAAACAGGCTGGAATGCTATTGGGCTTCAAATTGCCAAAGACACCTCCTTTTGGGCCAGCACCCTTGGGTTATTCTTTTTTCCTCTTTATTTAATTATTTTACTATTAATCATTATTATTATTATTATTTTAACTAACAAATTAATTTTTTCATAATAAAATCAGAAAACAAAAATATAATATTTTTTATTATTATTATTTATTAATTTCACCCTTAATTTATTATTTTGTAAATAAATACTAATGTAATCAATTTAGTTAATTAGGTTAATGTTAGTATTTTCACAATAATTTAAAATCAACATAGAATTAGGGTTTTTATTTTACAATTTTAATCATTCTTTTATTTTTATTTCCTAAAAAAAACATTAAAAAAACCAAAAATATTTCTTTTAATTAATTAATTAGTTTTAGGTTTAATTTAATTAAATGCAAATAACAAAAACTTCTTTTTCTCAAAAAGGGTCAAAACCCTAAGGACTTCTCCGATCCAATTTTTTCTCGCGCATATTATTTTTTGATCATAATTATGTAATTGCTCCGAGAATGTAATAGCTTTAATTAGGACTTTTTATCGCTTTTATTTAATTTCTCGCAATTTACTTTTCAAGGGTTTGTTTTTGGCGATGTAAATACCCGACGCCTTGTAATAGCTTAGCTTTATTTTCTGCAATATTTAACTGTTAGATGTATGTTAATTTGGTTATGCATGACAAGACTTCTCTGAAATTAAAATCAACCCGTAGCTCACCATAACATGTGCAAAGATAACTTAACATGAAACCTGACACACTCGCACATGCCACTCCTAGGGTACGCTTCACTTGGTTTCCTCAACGTGGTCATTGAGTATAGGGTGTTTTAGAGGTCGCCCTCTTGTCTAAAGATCCAAGTTGCCTCAAAACGGTTGCCTCGGATAAAAAGGATCTAGGACACTAGGGTTACCGCTAAGGTGTCCTACCATTGCTTTAGTGACCATATGTCCCTATAATCGAATTGACCCGAAAAACTCCAACGACGGTGCTACCTGCTTCTCAATAGTGGGATAGTACTGTCTAAAGGACATTTACACAACTTAATTTCTTTTGAGTAGGTAGAGCTTCTTAGATACTTGCTCTTTCAAAACAAAAATACTTTTCGCACCTACACTTTTCTGACAAAAGTTTTCAAACAACACTTCATACACTCTTGAGGACTGATACAAGAGATAAATCGAAGTTTTCAAACAAACTTTTTTTCAAAACCCACAAACACAAGAAAAGCAAAACATTTTTTAAAACATATTGAGCAAGTACCTAAGAGCCCATGGATAACCACAGATAGAAAGAGTGCTAACACCTTCCCTTTCTATAATCTACCTCCCGAACCCGAGAAACATCTCGAAAAGGAATTTTGCTGTGCTTTTGTCCTTTCCTTGTTGGAGAAAATAAAAGACGGTGGCGACTCTTGCTTACCGCGACATTTCATGAACCAGCATTCCAAAACAGTCAGTTCTATTTCCACCGATCACAAGTACCATATTGAACCTTCTGCGCTAGAGTGCAGTCCATCACACGAAAGATTCTCTCAATCTCTTTCAACCAATCCAATGCTCCATCAGGATCATGCTTGCCCTTGAAGGTAGGCAGATTCTCTCTCTGGAAATTCGTTAAACTACGAGATCCAACATTCCCGTCAGTATTCGGCTGATTCTCCATCGCATGTACAATTGCTTCTAAAGCAGCAGCAAGTGCAACATCATTCCTTCCAGCCATCACAACTTATCACTACAAGATAAACAACGGTTATAACTCAAATTAACAATACTCAATTGTTAAACAACTATGACTCGACAACTTGGTCGGGCGGACCGACTTGCTCTGATACCAACTTTGTAACACCCCAATTCTACCCGGCATTTATAAATGTAAATCAGAGTTATAAAATTCATATAACTGAATCAGGATGCCACAAATTCAACTTAAAAACCATTGCATTCAACATGGATACATAACACTTTAAAACTTCGGATGAACCAACAACAAAATAAATTAATCTCTTAATGCAACAACTTGAACAACTAAGCAGCAGAATCATAATAACATCATTGTCCAACATTACAGAAACTTCAAAATAATACATGCTTAGCAACAATCAAATTAAAGTTCAACAACTGGAATAACAATAACTAAAAGCAACAAGTGTTCACCCCCCCGAGTGTTACGTATCAGAGCAATGACACTGACTCGTACTACTGAAGGTAAACCACCTTCACTCTGGATTACCTGCATGTTACCAACGTAAGGGTAACATTCAAACAGATGGGGTGATATATCTAACAATATAATAAAACGTATGATAAATAATATATTAGATCGACCATATAATATCACCACTTCACATCTTATAAACAACAATAATCGCAAGGGAACATCAACAACATATAACATTTACCGCATCAATGCACAACTTATGCAATCATGTAATGTGACTCAATACTATGCAAATGCATGTGGTACCATTGGAGCAGAACTCCCATCTTAAAATAATTGCCAATAAATAGAGGCATCAATAAGGCATAAGTCTTCATCTTAATATTCGCCAATACAGGCCATCTTAACGAGCATCAACTCCATCATGATATGCAATGTATGCGACACAATCAGGAATATAGTAACAACAACCATAACTAACAATATCTCAACATGAATCATCATTGTCCAGAAGCCTACAACTCAATAACTGCCAATAAATAGAGGCATCTCATCATAATTCATCAACAAAATTCATCAACATAAATCATCAGCATAATTCATCCACGTAAAACCACAGCAGCTCGTTCATAACCACAACACAACAACAGGTCAACAACCATTCAACATTGGCCATAGGCCTACAACATGATATCGCCCATAAATATTCAGACAATTCTTGACTATGCCGATTAATCAATCATCTAATGCTTATCTCTAATTATTAAACCTTTACATATTATTATACTATAATACTACATTATTATTATTAATCTTACTGTTATGAACCAAGTAATAATCTAAGATCGTCTTATCCTCATCATACTTCATGAAATCATCATAGCGATTAACGCGGGAAGCTAACTCTATCTTAATTTGGGTACTAGGACTATTCTTATTATCCTTCATTTTAATCCTTATGAATGAAGTTCATCGCGTTAGCTATCCAACGCTTTAAACGACACCTCAAATGGAGTCCGGAAACTCAAGTTACAACCTTTGGAAAAATCTGTCAAAATTGGACTGCATGAGTTAACGTGTACTTCTTTGAGTCGACGCGTACTGGGTATGGAATCTTGCATGAGTCGGCGCGTAACCCCTTGTGTCGACTCATACTGATTCTGAAACACTGCATGTGTCGGTGCATAACTTTTCGTATCGACTCATCCTGAGTCTTAAATCCGGCATGTGTCGACGCATGGCCTTTTAGGTCGACTCATACTGACCTGTGTTGAATATATTCTTCGATTTCACTGTGTTTTCACTGTGATTTCTCTGCCCTAGGTCTTAAAAACATAATTTAATCATAGGTAATTATCACTTATGAAAATCCTATGTTCCTACATCAATTATACAACATTAGGGCATCATTATTCATCTCTAAATCATTGATTTCTCATCAAACAACAATACATATATATCAATCACAAACAAAATAATTTCTTCCAAATCCAGTCCCATATACTACTCATCATAAACCCTATTATAGAGTCATAACTCCACCCTTACCTTAGATTGAAGGTTTCTCTATAATTTTTCTGATTGAATTCCGTTTTGCCTATTTTCCTTCTTTTCTGCAACTTCTACGTTCTTTTTCTCTCTTCCAACCCTTATTTTCTTTTCTTCTCACTGTTACTTATTTTTCCTTATTATTTCTAAATAGATAATATAATAACACTATAATTCTCATTATGTCTTAATGGGCTTAAACTCCTACACCCCCCCCCCCTTTCTACTACTTCTAATCATTAAAAATAAGCCCACATCAAATAATATTACTATTCTAATATTATTCTACAACTTAATCGAATAAATTAATTCAAATAATCACAACACAATATCTATCATCATAACATAACTTCACAAATAATCCAAAAATAATTTAATTAAATTATTAATTAAATTACGGGCGTTACAATTATAGATTCCACTTCCCACATAATTTGAACCAACATCAAATATGGCTCTTGTTTCATTAACTCAACTAATTGACTTAAAATATAATGATCATACTCAAACACAAACACTTGAATTATGCATGCTAAAAAAAAGTATTTAAAACATAATCCAAAGATGTACAATTGAAGAGGAGATTTAATAAACAATAATAACGAAATGAAAGCTTAAGAGGCAAGCATTAAAATAGTATTGGGATTCTCCATTTGAATGTATTAGAGATATGCAACTTTAGTCTCCCCATTTTTTATGCTTGGAAAACTTGCGCTTGGAATTGAGTCGAATTTGAAATAAAGCAAATACATGCTTGTTCTCCCCCTGAAAAATTGCACACACACAACAATATAAAATGCATAAATCAATTTTGAGTCAAAATTATAACTTCTCCTTCTTTGAAAAGATCAAAAAGAGATAGATGGTAATGAGTCTAATACACCTAATAACCAGAAATAAAGAAAAATAATTCTAGATGAACACATGAGCTAAAAAGCTAAGAAGAATATACAACATCAGAGATCAGACACAGAACACGAATATAGACATGTTACATGTAACAAACATACAAATAGACATGCAACAACATATCTTCATGGAATTACGTGATCAAACTATTAGAAATGGAAGATTAAATAATGCATGAACAAGTATAAGAATGCTCAAATGCACATAATTAACAACACACATTTAAAAAGACTTTAAATGCAAAGATGAAAAATCAAAACATAAGCATGCTAGAGATGAATGAGCAAAATAAAGAATTTAATAAGAAAAACCAATGAACATATGCAGAACAATCATGCACGCAATGATATAACCGGATACAAGAGTTATAAGGACATACCAATGGAGTTGGTGGAACTATAATTTTCTACAAGAGATTTTTAACAACAAAAAAATACAAATAGTAAACGAAACTAAATAGAAATCCTAATATATTTAAGAAACGAGGAATCCAGGATTCCCAATTCCCACAAATTCAGTGAAAAGGTTTCGATGATAATGGTTTTCTAAAAATGTCAAGAAGTTGATTTTTCGTATCAACGTGTTCAAAAACAACATCCCCCTTTTCAACATAATCTCTAAGAAAATGGTGGCAGATTTCTATATGTTTAGTTTGTGAGTGGAGTACCGAATTCTCAGTGATGCTTATCGCACTAGTGTTATGGCACTTAATTAGAATTAATCCGAGTTTTAAATTGAAATCTAGAAATTGTTGCTTTAGCCATAAGACTTGTGCATAAAAACTACTAGTGGCTACGTATTCATCCTTAGTGGTAGAAAGAGCAATACTGTGTTGTTGCTTATTGTGTCGAGAATCTAATTTTTTTTCAAACAAGTGACAATTACCACTAGTGATTTTCCTATCTGACTTGCACCCCATAAAGTCATAATCAGAAAAACCCTACTAACCTACATGTGCCACCCTTGGGAAACCAAAGACTGTGTTGCAAGGTTTCATTAAGATGCCTCAAAATTCTTCTTACGATCTTTAAGTGGGATTCCTTAGGCGACACTTGATATCTAGCAAACATACACATGCTAAACAAAATATTTGGCCTACTTGCCATTAAATAGAGTAGGGATCCTATAACACCTCTATCTTTGGTGATGTCGATCTCCACTTCATTCTCATATTTGTCAATCAACACGTTTGAAGCCATGGGGGTTGAAATGCTCCTTGAATTTTGCATATCGGATGAACAAGGCAATGTGTTGATGGAGCTCAATAAACCCTATGTTCATGGATATCATTATAGGAAGTATGTATAACTCGGAAAAAGAATGAAAAAACAAATAGTAGGAAGGTTTAAGACATATACTCGGCCCAAAATTGTTTAACAAAACATTATACAAATATAGTTCAAATAAAAAGTTGTTGAAATATTTGGTGAAATATTTTAACTCTCCCATGAGGTACATTTGAATTCGCCCTGCATCAAACTTGAAAACTCTTGGCAAAGAGATTCATTAGTAGAACCAAAAATAATACCATCGACATATATTTGAACTAAAAGAATATGCTTTTCTTTACGTCTAATAAACAAAGTGGTGTCTACTTTTACCATGATTAAATTCTTGGTTGATAAAAATCCTTGTTTGAGACCATAAAAGATGCTTTTGAGTTTAAAAACATAGCTAGGATTTTCGTGATCTTCAAAACAGGGAGGTTGTGAGACATAGGCTTCTTATTTTATGCAGCTGTTAATAAAAGTAGATTTAACATCCATTTGATAAAGCTTAAGATCCAAGCAGCGAGCGAATGCCAAAAGGAGTCAAATAGATCTAGATAAGCCACGAGAGCATAAGTCTCCTCGTAGTATATTCCTTCAGCTTGACTACACCCTTTTGTCACTAGCCTTTCTTTATTTTTAGTAATTACACTATTTTCGTCCATTTTGTTCCTAAATACCCATCTAGTTCCAATGACGGTTTTACCAATTGGATGTGGAACAATGTCCCAAACGTAATTTCATTTAAATTAGATAAGTTCTTCTTGCATAGAAAATAACCATCTCTCGTTAAGTAAAGCATCAACTATCATTTTTGGTTCAATTTGAGAGATAAAAGCAGAGTACTTACATAAATTGTTAATGTGAGATCTAGTACTTACACTTTTTTTGATATATTCGAGTATTTTATCCAACGAATGATCTTTTGCAATCATCCTATCTTGAGGGAGCTGATTGAGGTCTCTTGTTTGACTTTCACATGTGATATTTCCTCTTTATCTTCATTAATGTCCTCATTCTTTGATGAAGAAGGGTCCTCTTTTGGACTTTCGTCATTGATCAAATTTTCTATTATCACACCTGAAATATCATAAAAAATACCTTTCCCTGTCTTTTAGGTGAGGATTCATCAAATGCAACATGAATAGATTCTTCAACCGATGATGTTTTATGATTTTAAACTCTATAAGCTTTACTCGAAGATGAGTACTCTAGGAATATTTCTTTATTAGACTTAGCATCAAACATACCAAGATTGTCGTAATTTCTTGGTTTATCGATTAGACCTTGTCCAATCGTATGGCTTAAGGCTCCAATCTACTGGATGGATCATAAATTACCAATTGATTGGTTAGTTAAAAAATTCTTTAGACAACTTCTTAATCACTTGCCTTGTTCTAGGAAACAATTCTTAAGGTAAACACTTTTTGAAAAAGACTTTTTAAGGTGTGTGTGTGTGTGTGTGTGCGCGCGCGTGCGATTTTCCTTAGTATTTAAGAATTGTTCCTTACTTTTTTCAAAACTTAGGTCACTCAGACAAACTGATAGACTGGCATCACCTAGCGAGCTTTCATGCTTCAAAATTATTTGTTGGATTGATTCTATTCATACAAGCACTTTAATATTTATTTTGTTGTTGATGAGGTAAGAGATATCTCTTTGATTAGGTCACTAACATCAATATTGAAAGTTATGGCCACTATCCTTAATCATCGTTATTTTCATCAAAACTTTAGATGGATCTTTTGCAAGACTTTCATCATTATACATGAAAGCACATAGATCCACAGTCTTCATCATTAGTAACATGCTAGATTCATTATAAGTGATATCCCGACAGGTGAAAAGGTCTAGCATCTAGAAAAAGTTACTAAGATAAGTAATGCAAGTAGAATGCTCAAGTTCAAAATGAACTAAAAATCAAAAACAAAAGTAAGGTAGTTAATCCCCTTGTTGAAATGGAAAAAATGAAACCTTGGACCATAGGATCGAGTAACCAAACTAGGATTTAGACTAATTATATTGACTTAAGACTTCTTGCATGATAAAAACAAAGGTCTCTTCATGAAACTTGGAAATTCTGACTCCATGGTGTCATGCTTCCCCTTCTAGGTACCCCTCTCCTTAGAAGGATTACACAAGACCGGGATATCGACCGACTAGTAATGGCAAGTGAAAAGAAAGAAACCTCCTGGTAAGTGTAGAAGGTAGCCTTAGAAAAATATTTTATCTTGTCCTCCTTAGGAAGATTTTGTAGATAAGCCAAATCTTCCTTAGACATAGCAGCAGTAACTTCCCTATGAGTGCGGAGAATCTAGGAAAATAATGTGGAAGGCAATTTGAGAAAAGGAGTGGTCAATACTGAAGCAGAATCCTTAGAAAAATTATCCAATTTAGGGGAATCTTCCTCCTTTGGAGGAATTTGGTCCTGGTCAATCTCTCTTCATTGTGGTAGTAGACAACAGAGGCTGATCCTTAAAGTTGGAGCATCAACAATAAGAACAAGCTGGTTAAATCTAGGGGTATTTGATTTAGCCTTGATAGTAGAGGATTCAAAGAGTGTTGTATAAGAAGTATCATCCCGATTCGAGGGACCAGGGTTAACACCCTGAGTAGTGGTAGTAGCATATACCTTATATAAAGAGTGCATTTTATCTGCAAGTATAAATAGGCAGGTTAAAAAAACAAGGATTGTGTCTTCACCAAGGATCTTTTTCCTCTATAAGCGACCAACCACACTCACAATGACACGAGTATTAATATATTTCTTCCTCTGAAAGGAAGATGACACTTCTCCAGGGCCAAACCCTTATTAATATCCAATTCCCCGGTATAGAGAACCAGATTCCTCTTCATCATAACTTATTCAACATTAAGGGAATCCAGGTTAATGTTATACGTATGAGGCTCAATAGAAAAGTGTGGCCAAGCCTAGTATTTAAGAAACCTACATTTATAAGAGTGAGAAGATTTTCCTAGGCTAGAGCAGAAGGAAAAGTAAACCTCCCATGTGAAGGGCTTCACTAGTACAAAATGCTCTAGAAAATCGTCTCAGTCCTCAGTGAAAGGGATGAATAAGGGAATATGTTGATGGAGCTCAATAAACCCTATGTTCCTGGATATCGTTTTAGGAAGCATGTAAAACTCGGAAAAATAATGAAAGTACAGTCAGTAGGAAGGCTTCTAAGACCTATACTCGTCCCAAAATTGTTTAACAAAACATTATGTGAATATAGTTTAAATAAAAAGTAGTTGAAATATTTGGTGAAATGTGTGAACTCTCTCATGAGGTACATTTGAAATTCACCTTGCATCAAACTTGAAAACTCTGGTAAAGAGATTCATTAGTAAAACCAAAAATAATATCATCGACATATGTTTGAGCTAAAAGAATATGCTTTGCTTTGCGTCTAATAAACAAAGTGGTGTCTACTTTACCATGATTAAATCCTTGTTTGATTAAAAATCGTTGTTTGAGACCATAAAGGGCTCTTTTGAGTTTAAAAACATAGTTAGGATTTTTGTGATCCTCAAAACTAGGAGGTTGTGATGCATAGACTTCTTATTTTATGCACCTGTTAAAAAAAGTAGATTTAACATCCATTTGATAAAGCTTAAGATTCAGGAAGTAAGCGAATTCCAAAAGGAGTTGAATAACTTCTAGATGAGCTATGGGAGCATAAGTCTCCTTGTAGTCTATTCCTCTATCTTGACTACACCCTTTTGCCACTAGCCTTGCATTATTTCTGGTAATTACGCCATTTTCATCCATTTTGTTCCTAAATAGCTATCCAGTTCCAATGACTGATTTATCAACTAGAAGAAGAACAAGGTCCTAAACGTCATTGCA
Source organism: Vicia faba (assembly GCA_948472305.1). Lineage (NCBI taxonomy): Eukaryota > Viridiplantae > Streptophyta > Magnoliopsida > Fabales > Fabaceae > Vicia > Vicia faba. The sequence continues at coordinate 568,832,292 of OX451735.1, read as the reverse complement.
TTTAAATTGGATAAGTTCTTCTTGCATAG